>VDFB02373365.1:141676961-141870004 GCA_007258455.2 Sequoia sempervirens
CATGTTGCACCTTCACAAGTTGGCTTAAGACAATTGGGTGTGATGCAAATGAGTTTCGACAATCTAACATGGTATAAAAAAATACAAAATAAATATTAAGAGGTAGATGATGTCACATATCAACAATTTAAAATAAAAATTAATAAAAAATATATTAAAAAATAAAATTTAAATTACCCTCAACAACTTCAAGTTGGAGAAGGTCCTAAGGATGGCTTGTGAAATATGATGATTAGTCACAAACATTTGAATCTCCTCAACCTTCATGTAGATTTCTTTGACCCACTCAATTTTTGTGTCAATCTTTTGCAATGTCAAATTGAGTGAGTGGACTGCACATGGTGTGCAAAAAATGTGACCATATGTAACTTCCACTATAGAATTAATTGCCCTACAATTTTTAGTGTTGTCTGTTATGATTTGGACAATATTTTCAAGGCCCACTATTTCAATGGACTCTATTGAGGATATTGGCATTAAAAGTTGCATCCTTCACTTGCCCCTCACAATCCATTGCCTTCAAAAACATCACCCCATTAGGGGACACTGCAATGAGATTGATCAATTGTCTATTTTTGCAATCTTTCCATAGATTAGAAATGATGGACACACTTGTTTCGGGCCATGTATCCTTGATTGCTCTCAATGATGCCTCTATTGAAGCTTTCTCCTCTGTTAATAGGGTGGTTCATACCTTTTCATACCTAGGACTAACATAATCAGAAGGTGCATTGGTAATGATTGTCACCATATCTCGCCAATATGGTGATCTAACGAGGTTAAAAGGAAGCTTCATTGCCATAAATGTAATGAGCAATGCTCTCATTTGCAACCTACCTCGCTTTATTACCTCCCTCACTTCATTTTTGAAGGCCTTTACCAATGAGCCTCTTCTACGTGAAACATTATCTTCTTGGGAAGGTAGTGGCAATGGCATGAAAGGATGTGGGCTAGCTGGTTGTGATAAGCCGCTAGGAGGTTTGTGCAAGCTTTTCTTTGATCTATTACTTACCATGTCTGCATACTTTTGTCTTTTAATATATGCCATTATTTGTTGCTTTGGCAACTCTTTTTTATTTGGTCCAAGACAAACTTTTATTCTCATGTAAGGAATAGCGCAAAATTGAGTTTTCACTCAGAAGTACAAGCTCTTATACTCAGTTCCACATTGGCTACAACACCAACGAAACCCCCACCACTACGAAGTTGTTCAATCATTGTTGTATGTCACCAAAGAGGTGATGATGTATCAAATTTAAATGATCTCTCTGCATTTGGGACAATTGAATTAGAATTACCAGCCATTCTGTATGAGTGTAAAACAAAAGAAAAACATTACAAATTGACAATCGTACAACTTAAAAAGTTACAAAAAAATTGGCATTATGATCCTTTATTATGCATAAAAAGTTAAAACAAAATATTCAAAAATTACCAAAAAAGAGAACTTGAAAAAAATGAACCAACCTTTGAAACCCAACAGTGGCAGTTTGGAGGAAAAAAAATACAGTTTTGGTCTTTTGTGTTTGTCAAATGAGTTGAACAAAGTGTTAGCCCTCACTTTAAAATTTAGGGCAAGCAGATGGTTTTAAGTTAGTTTTTGGTTTAAAAAAATGCTTTTTAAAATGATTTTTTAAGTTTTTCGGGCCTAGTGGCTGCAGGTCCCCTTGGGTTCGTCTTGGTTTCACCTAGGGTATTGCCCGGGCACCTTGGGTTCCTTGTGGGTCCTTTTGATAAAGATAATTGTCTAAGTTGTCGATTCTGGTCTCCACTCCCAAATTTCCTCATCAAATTTCTTATATGAGAAGAGATCCCAATAACAAGTGGGGGTTTAGGATTGGAGACTCTAATGGGGTTGAGGTGCCTAGATTTGTGGAGTCTTCTCCAGTAGTCCCCTTATGTGAATGGCTGCAGGCTCCAGGTCTGGTCTGATAAAATTTAGCAACTCTCTATGTAGGTCACTGCAGGTACTTGGATATGGCTGGTTGTCAACTTCACCTGTGACCGATCTGCTGTAGGTTGTTGCTCCTCAGATTAGTGCCTCTTTAGTCTCCCTCCAAGCTTTATAGGTATGGTGATCAGAAGACCAGCGCCCAGCAAAGTGACCTGTTTAATTCTTCTCACAACTTGAGACCTGATCTCAGAGATGGCCCAATCTGTTGGTGGAAATCAGGCCTGCGTTGGACAGAAAAATGAGAATAAGGTGACCTTGAAGTCCGGATTTAAATGATATTAGCAAATGTTGGTGAAGGGTTTTGTCCACACCACACTATGACTCTCCACAGAGGTTTTCATCTCTGTTTATGAGTGGAATACTTGCACAGTGCGCCAAAACAGTTATCAAAAAAGTGGAGTTAGATCTGCTAGAACAATTATTAGAGTTGTATATGTGAAGAACAATTGTAAATATGACATGTTTGGCAAACATAGTTTTATATTTGTCGTTCGGTTTGATTAAGATACACATTTATTCTTCTTTATTGTTTTTTTGCAATTCTTTTAGATTTGTAAATTGTTTTGTATCTCCAGATTGAGTGCTTAGCGAGATGAAATATTTAATTCTTTATAAACATTTTCAATGCTTCTTCAGGTAAAGTATAAAGATTCATGCTGCTGGTTGTTGTCATGCTTTTATAGGGTTTAATAAAAGGTCTACCATTCTAACATGACAATGGTTTTGTTTATCATGTGAAGAATTCTTGAAGAATACATTTTTGGAGGTCAAGAAGAAGTTTGAAATAGCTTTAGGAATCTTACGAAAGGAAAAGATCACTATTGATCCAGATGATGCTAGTGCAGTGTCACGCTATGTGCAAGTCATGAAGACTGTGAGAGAAAAGTATGTCTACATAAATTCTTCTCTTTTTGGTTTTGAATTCTAATAAAAACTAAGTTGTCTGTAAATATCTAGGTGCTTTGTGCTATTTAAACAGGTTGGAAATATAGCAGGACCACTCTTTTGGTTTCGTCTCTAGATTTGTGTAGCTTCTACTTTACCAACTGGTGTGCTGCAATTTCAAAGTTTTATCTGTTGTTATTTACCGTGTGAACTTAATGATTATATTTTTGTCACTTTATTTTTTGTGTATGTTTTGTGTTCATTTCCTATTAGTGATTTCTCAAATGTCTCGACATAATTGGTAGTTTAGCTTAGGTATTGGGAAAGGTTTTATAGATAAGGTAGTACATGGTTTGATCTTAAGATGTAAATATTTTTTTCCATGGTTTCTCTTTTCTCTGATGTTTTAGAGACAAAAGTTCCACAGGCAGTGCTTGCATTTAAATAAAGGGTTCCACTCTGCAATCTGATCTATTTATTTGGTACTAAATTACCAGGATATAGTTTGATAGTTTTTTTGGAAACCCCAGCGTACAAGACATTATGTATATGACTGCGTATGCACATGTAGATGTGTGTACTTATACACACATATACTCATACATAAATGATTTCAAATTGACAAATTGTATTCAGTTAAAATTACTGTTATTTGCATCTCTTGTACAAAACATAATTGCATAGGCTTATTCTTATGTAAATAAATAAAATAATTAATTACATAAATACAAATGGAAAATTACACTAGACCTTCATACCTCAAAGTCAAGGATAAGAAGGAAAATCTCAAAATGCCTTTAGGTAACTTTTTTGACAGCAATTGTTGTCATATTAGATAAATTCTTCCTATTGAGTAAACGTGACTATTGACTATGAGAAAATATGGCTATGAATACAGATATGTTCTTGGTATTCAAATATGGCTTAAGGATTTGTCTTATCAAAATATTTTTTGGTTGGCCTTGATGGAAATGAATGTAAAATAAGAGCATTAACATAAACAATGTACATTATTCTGATGTTCTAAATACTGAAATATTGTGGTACAGCGTACTAGATTTCACAGCGATTATTTTCAGCAAAAATTCAAAATTATCCATAATGCTATGGCCTGTTGGTGAGAGCATGCTACTCTTTTAGGGGTAACCTATGAATTGTAACGTGACATCTAATTTAAGTGGTCGTGTATCCTCTGTAGAAATTAAAAGGTGTTTATGTTCAAATTTGTACATATTTCTATGCTTGCCAAATGAAAGAATTTAGGTAACTTTAGAATAATGGAAGTAATAAATAGGAATGATGCCTTGCATCCTTAGATCACACATATGACCATGGCAAAATCAGGCGATCTCTCATAAAACTCATAACATGAACAATTGATTATGACAAAATAAACTTTAGTTTGAGGGTGTTCAGGCCAATTAGCTTTTTGGCATATATGTGTGAAAACTCACACTTGGCGGAAGAGGGAGGAAAGTGCAAAGCAAATTAATAGCAAGGAACATGAAGTCAATGGTCTTTAAAAGGCACCTATTAGGAGGGGGCACAAGAGAGCAATAAAGGAGCAGAATAGAAGTAAGAAATTAACACCCAACTCTTGGCAAAGAGGGAAAGAGTCAGAAAATCCATTTAGGAAAAGGCAACGAAAACAACAGAAGGAAGACAACCAAAACACTATTGAAGACATGGATCCAAGAGACCATAACTAGAAAGGAGCAAAGTCGGAGGAATCATCAAATTAATTCTCTTTGATATACCTTTTTATCTTCATTAGTGATTTTATAAAGAATGTGGAAAGTTGCCACTTCATTTGTACTATTTGCATCTCTAGAGGAAGGATGGAAGCCCTCCTTGAGCATCTTAAAAAGATGGGAGCATCTCAACCTCAAAGAAGGTTTCTATCTTCCCTCTAGAGATAGAATTAGTATGAATGAGGTGTGACTTTCCATATTTTTTAAAAATACCTAATGAAGATAAAAGGCGTATCAAGGAGGGTTAATTTGAAAATTCTTACAATTTTTCTCCTTGCTAGTTATGGTCTCTTGTATCCTTGTCTTAAGGAGTGTTTTGGTTGTTTCCTTCTATTGTTTTGACTTTTTGTTACCTTTTTCCTCCATGGCTTTTTTAATTCTTTCCCTCTTTGCTAAGTTTTGTGTGGCAATTTCTTACTTCTTTTCTGCTCATTTCTTGCTCACTTGTGCCCCCTCTTGGTAGGCTCCTTTTTAGGACTGTTGCAAACTAGTCAAAGAAAAATTTCTGCCTTTGGCCAATCCTTTGATGTTCGGGATTGAAAGTCCTCCATTGGAGACACTAGTCTCTACTATCTCTCCTTTATGATATAGTTCCCACTTCTGCTTTGAAGCCAGCCAACAGAGTCCTCTTTATTACTTCAAATAGGCCTAAAGCAATGTAAAAGAGAAAAAAGTTGAGACAAGGAATTTTAAGTGACATTAAAAAGCTGTAGGATAGTTTTTGGATTCCCGGAGAAGCGATAAACCTCCCACTTTTCTATCTAGTAATCTTTAACCTTCAATCCCACTTGCCTTTGAGATAGGTAGCCAATCTCCGAAGATTAGGACTCTCATTTAGAGGGTGGTATATAATCCAATAGTCTTTCTAGAATGTTGTTTGTTTGATGTTGTGGATATTTGAGAAACATAGTTAGCAATGAGATGCTTAGCCCCCTCCATTCTTTCCTATATACTTGAGCCTTTGGGAAGATCATTGTGAGAAAGAAAGTATATTGGATTATTCTTGAGAAGATACTTCTTTAGAATATTGGCCTAAGAGGTTGAATCACTAGTAATGAACCTCTAGACCAACTTGGCCACTAAGGCTGGATTGAAAAATTAAGGCTGGATTGAAAAATTAGTTCCCTTGAGACCAAGGCCACCTCTATTGATAAAGGAATATATCTTATCCTAGGAGAGAAAGGGATACACGAATTGATCCCTAGTGCCTCTTCAAAGAAACCTTTGCATGATATTGGTAATGTTGGAAGTTATTCCTTTAGGTGGTATGATCAAAGAGAACCAAAAATAGGAATGGCTTGAAAAATTGTTTTGAGGAGCACCAATATGCTAGTGGAGGAGAGCCACCATCCTTAACATCCCTCTAGGATATTGTTGAATTTGTCCATGGTAGATTCCCATAGGTGTTTTTATTTCCTCCAAGGAATAGGAGAAAGCCCAAATAGGAGTTTGGAAGATATCTTTGTCCAAAGGAGAGACACCTACAAAGAAATCTTGTTCCAATCCACTAATGTTGAGATTTTTCTTAGACTTTTCTCCATCACCATTCACTTTCAACCATTAAGCTTGTTCATTCTTTCCTAAGATATCCCTAATGGTCCTCTCGTCCTGAACAAATGTAGAAAAAAACATTTTATCATCCACAACTTTTTGGTGGGTTAACTCTTTACCATTGGAAGAAGCTTGTGACCCTTTAACCTTTAAGAGTACACTCGTTCTTAAAAAAGCCTATGGACCTACCTAAATATTCTACCATAATAATGAAAAGATTAGAAGATAAAGGGCTGCCTTGGGGAGCCTTCTAGAAGGAGCCTTTTGCTGAACTGTTCATCAACATTAAGAAGCTAGTTGACTAGTAGCATCCCCTAAGCCAACAATTCCAATTTGAATGGAAGCCAAATTTCTCAAGCACTCTAACTTGGAATATCTAGCTAACTCTATCAAAAGTTCTAGCAATATCAAGTTTAATGATTAGGATTTTCCTATTATTGGCTTGTAAAGAATGTGTTGGGTACCAAAACTATTGCTCCACTTTCTAGAACAAAAATTCACTCACAAGGGTCGGGTTGCCAACTAGCAAGCGAAATTGGTTCATCAACAAAACTATGGAAGGTTCAAGGTCAACTCAACGAGAGTGGGTTCTCTCTCCTATGCTTGGAGCTTGACTTAAACTTAGGAGGGTGTTCCTAGAGGCTTGTGTAAATAAAAAGATAGTTAGAAACTATGTTAACTAAATCTAGATTGTTGATACAACTCCAAAGATTTGTCATTAAGCACAAGAGCAACTAGTTATCCTACTATCTCTATATAGCCGATTAAACATTGATGTAATGAGTGCTAGGTGAAAGCAAGATACACGATTGACAAAAGCTTATAAATACTATTTCCTGTAAATATGGTAAAATAATGAACTACACGGTCTAACTAAATTGAAAAGGAAGTGTTTATTGATTTGTTCTGATTTGAAGTGGTTGAGTACAAATTATCCTAGATCGGTGCCTATTTGTGGGTAATAGAGTCAAGCTGATAGGGAGAAATACAACAAAAGGTAAAATACTGAACAATTAATCTGAGCATAAGAATGCATCAAAATAAGAGCATTAGAGACTAAACATACTTAGTTACTCATAATCAAACCGTACAAGTCCACATGTAAATAAGGAATGATCATTACAATGATTGTAAATGTTTTAAAATGTTGTCACATTCTCAAACAAAATTTACATTCACAACATTAGATTTGTAGAGAGGAGACTTTATTGTACTAAGAGAAAACCTTGAACAAGTACCTAAGATTCTGGAGACATTACATGTGCAACATACTCTACTATAGTACCTTCAAATATTTTAACAACCAACATTGCACTCGTACAACTGATTTTCAATGATTGAAACCTTGGAATATGTTGACACCTCTTTTGCACCGAGAATAATCATTGACTGTAATGTCCCCTTTTTGTTGACATCAATTGTTAGAGGAGATTAGCCTATAATTTGACTCTTGTAGGCTAATGGGGTTGGTTAGAGGGTCTTTTGGGGGATTGTATCGTCTCCAGTGTTAAGAAACTTGTAGCTTTGGCTTTCGCTCGAGGCTTCCGGGACTCAGTTGGCTCAACTTACTATTTATAGTAAGTCGGACTTGGACAGAATGGGATCCTTACTATTTTTAGTAAGGCATGTGATCGAATGGAGAATTATTAGATGAGTCCCCGGTTCAGATGGCGTGTTGAGAAATGATGAATTTAAGAAATTATTAATGTTATTTGGCTCAAATAACATTAATTAATCAAAAGGTTATATTTTAATGTTATAACTTGAGGGTCAAAACGTCATTAAAAGGGGGCCAAATTAATGAAAAATTATTAATGGCCAACTCCTAAGTTTTAAGTGAAATATTAAAAGAATGCGAATAAATAACATTTTTTAATGTTATTAATTGCCTTTTTGGAGAAGTTCGAACTTCTCATGAGAGGATATATATTTCACTTTGAGGTTATTTGATATTGATGGGATTGTGATTGTTGTTGAGCATTGGTGTTGATGAGTTTTGTCTGAGAGAGGAAGCCAAGGGTTTCTGAAATCAGTTTGCCATCTGAGAACGTTAACTCTCCATTTATGCAGCCTTTTGAAGTAGTGAAATATCTACTGAATTAGGCATCAGGAGGGCATCATACAGGTGTTCTATTTGTGCTAAAAGATGGAGTTTAAGCAAGGGTTTGAAGATTGATCAAACTGCAGACCTGAAGTTTCATCATTGTTAGCCATTAAAGAGCAGATTGCAAACTTTTATTTGCTGCTACAGTATCCGCGTGAACAGTACCCGCTACAGTGTTGAGGCAAAAAGAGTGAGTTTTTTAGGAATTTTATGGTAGTTTGTTTCAGATTTTGAGGACTGATTGTTGACAGAAAATTACCAGCAAATAAAGTGAAGGAAAAGTTTTGTTCTAGATCTGAGGTCTGATATAAATCAGAAAAAAAAAAATCACATCAGTTGCAAGTATTTTCAGACCAGATTTGAAGTGGGGTTTAAGTAAGGACCAGAAGTACATCTAGGGCTGGGACGTGATCCTTTAGAGGCAGAATGCCTTGCTTTAAGGTCCGTTTTCTCTTCTAACAGGGGCGGCCAAGTTTGTTAAGGTCACAGCAGCATTAAATACCAAGGAATATTGGCTTGTGTGGAGGCTGCGTTCACATCTAGGCTGCTGCAGTCAAACTTATATCAGGTTTTTCTACAAATCAGACTTATCTAAATTTTAATCTGGGTGTATTATCATATGTATCTTGCTTGTTAATGAACTCTTATGTTGATACAATAAAGATACTTATGGATTGAAGCTGATGTATTTTGATTTGTTAATTGATGAGGGTTAATGACCTTGATTGTAATTGTTATTATTATGCAATTTTATCATTCAATTTTTGATTTGTGAAAACCCAAAACACCAAGAACTAGAAAAAATTCCAAACAAACAGATAGTTTACATCTGCAAGCCCAAGAGTGGAATTGTGAGCCCACAGGGTTACTACATTGACCCACCTTGGAAAAAGTTAGAAACGTCAAAATATACCTTGTTGAGTCAAAACCCTAACTCGTGGCATTGTAGCCAGTGCTAAATCCATGGTTGGGGATGAATCTCGCCCAAAATGGGCGCTCTAGATTGGAAGTAGCATTTGCAATAACTTGTGGTAGGTTGAGCATTGATTTTTGGTAGTTGGGTAACTATTTTGCAGTAATGGCAGTAGTTGAGAGTTGATTTTGCCATTAAGGCAAGTAGGTGGGGAGCACAAGTACACCGCCATTTCATTTGGTGCTAAAAACCCTTTTTAAATGCTTTTACAATGACATGGGTTACTTTTCTTCCTTATTGCAAGCTTCCTTTTGCTCTAATTGAGCTTTTGACAAAGGTTTTGAAGCCACTACAAATTGTGGATGAAGACTTAAACACATTTTTCCCTTAAGGATAAAGTAGTTAGAAAAGGGATGTTGGGTTCTGACAAGGTTTTGAAAACCTTGTTGACACACGACAAAGGTTTCAAAACCTCTCAAAAATATTGACAACTTAGACCAAAACATTTTAAATCATCCACACTTCCATGCCAAGGCCCAAGGCAAAAAAGAAAACGATAAAAAAACAATCCCACAACACAAAACCATAGAACAATGGGGCTCATAAGGACCTAACAAAATTTTCAAAACTCAAACAATTTATAGGGCCCTAATAGAATGCATGAGCTCATGGATATATTCCCATTGCTCTTTTGAGATCATTGAAGGAAGAAAATACTTTAATGTATTTGCAATCACCTTGGAGAATAGCTTATACACAATCTTGCACAAGGAGATAGTTTTGAAATCCTTTGGTTTTTGTGAATCACTATTGTTTGGAATGAGAGCAAGGAACACAACATTTAGGGACATTAAAACCAATGTTGTCATGCATCAAGTTCTAAAACATCTAGAAAAAAAAAGTTGGAAAGCCATCGTAACTTGAACCATGATCACCATCAATTTCAAAGAGGGCCACCATAACTTCTATGTAGATATCTTCTACGGGAGCCACATTGTCTGTGGCTCCAACCAAAGTCGAGATCTGATCTAAAATTGGATTCTACTTCTGCCTTTGATCTCTATCTTCCTCCATCATCATATTTTACCAAAAGGAGACATAGGAAGCCTTAATGATTTTTGAAGTCGAGATCTGATCTAAAATTGGATTCTACTTCTGCCTTTGATCTCTATCTTCCTCCATCATCATATTTTACCAAAAGGAGACATAGGAAGCCTTAATGATTTTTGGATTTTTTGTAGTTTGGCCTTCAACAGTCTCAATTTTAGAGATAATTTATTTGGCTTTTCATTTTACAGTTTAAGTGAAAAAAAACTTGTATGACTATCACTTCCTTTGAGCCATTTGGTTCTGAATTCATGTCTCTAGAAAATCTCCTCAAGTATGTAAACATCACCCAATTCTATTACTACTTCCCTTTCCTCTTCTTTTTGGGAGTTTAAATTATCATTTGCAAGGAGAGGCTTTTGTATATCTGCCATTCTATTATGTAGACTATACTTTCTATGGAACAATTTTTAAAAAATTATTGGTTTCCCTCCTTTAGCCTTTTGTTTCAAAGCTTTTAACATTTTTTTGAAGACACACATATTAGTTCCAAAAGTGGTCTATTGTATTTGACATGAGTCAATAACAACCCTCTCTAGATTATGTGCTCTATCCACATTTTTTCAATTCTAAAGGGAACTCCATAGGAAATGTTTCTTTGTCAAGATTCAAATAGATAGGCCAATGGTTTGAACTGGTTTTTGCAAGGACCTCAAAGCTGAGCACAAAATACTAGCTACTATGTGGTCTTTGCCGTTTCTCCTATTGGACGAAGTAAACCACCCCCTTTGCAGTTTGAAGTCCTACAAATCAGCCTCCTTAAGAAATGATATAAAGCAACCATTGACAGTTAGAATTTCAGTGACCCTTCTCTTCTCAAAGGAGTCATCTTGACATTGAAATCCTTTGCCATAATCCATTGGGCACCTACAAAATATTTCATGAATTCCATGATTTTGGTCCAACACCTATCTTTCTCTTGTTTGTCTGTGGGGTCATAAACATTGATAACGGGAAAATTAAACTTTTAAGAAATTCCACTTGCTTGGCAAACCATCCAAGAATCTAAAGCATGAATCTTGTTTATTAGTACCTCTTGACTATTACGAATGCCAACCCTCTTGACAACCCTATGGCTGCTTCGCTAGTTATCTCCACTTACATTGAAAGAGGGGAAAGCCATGAAAGTCTTGCACATCATCTATCTTGAGAGTCTCCATAGTAACTATCTCTTGGAGGGGGAATTTAATCCCCTAATATTCCAATATAGGAGCTTTATAGGGAAAACTTGGATTTCTTGGTGCCCACCAAGATGTTTTGCAATTGATATTGATGACCAGCTGCCACATTTGCGAGTGCTGCATTTTGTAGTGCAACATACCTATTCAGTCTATCCACCTTGTTGCTTTCAAGATCTATCTTCCTTTTTTTTTGAGCAGTTACGATTTGAGGATTTCTCATTGCCTTCTTGCTTTGAGCTAGATCCATTAGAGACTTATTGGGCTTCTTTGCTTATCTTGTTCTTCCTCACGTGTGTGGGGTTTTTTGGGAGGCCATTTACTCTTATACTATGTAATCAATAATTCTCTTTTGTCTGTCTAATCAGTCTTAAACTAAATTTCCTTTACTATTTCCACACCTTGTGTGGTAATAACCTCATATAGTTCCCTATTGACCTTAGCTTTGGCGTTCTTGTTCTTGGTGTTTATTGCTCCTTTTGATAAAATGAATACATGAATTAATAATAGAGATGATAATTCATACCAAATACAGGTGTAAAGTTCATCTTTATTTGCACATGAAATTATTATAAAAGAAGACCAAAGATGGTTAGCCAAGGATCAAATTCGATTCGACTAGATCATATTACTTTCCTCGATGACACACAATCTATTTATAGTACTCGACAATTGCCAAGACTAACACAATTGTTGACCAATCGACACTTATAACTACCCAAAACCGACAAACAATCAATACATAGTTGGATAACCAATATTATCGAAACATAATAATAGACATTGTACATACATTCCCCCCAAAAGAAAAAGTCGTCTTCTAGATGACAAGTAAACATTAAGTAACATTAGGGAAGACTTTCCAAACTGATGACAATATTGTAGACAAGGACCTATAAACAAACTTGGAATTGTTCTTTGCAAACTCAGACTTGGAGTGTACTTGGCAAATCAAATGAGTGTAGTGGCATCTAGGGGCAACACCATCAGTGGGGTCACGAGGCAACGCCCCTTGCAAGGCTCTAGGAGCAATGCCCCTCGTGGAGTCCATGGGAAAAACTTCATGACGTACATCATTTTCATGACTTTTTAAGAGTAAAAAAAATGTTGACAGAGCCAAAAAATAGAGATTTTGGAGTTTTTAATCAACATACGCCAAGATGTGAATAGTGTTTTTGACCAACCAACCAAGGGACCTCATCTGGTTGCACATTAAAACTCTTGAGAATAGACTCTTGCTAAGAATGGCTCTTGAGAATAGGTTGTTGTTGAGAATAGCTTCCTAGAATAGACTTATGTTGACACAATTGAAGGGTCGTACAATTAAGCTGTATGGTGTCAACTAAGGAAAAAAGTTGCCATACGATGGTTGATGGTTGTACGATGTGGACCACCAAAACCTCACATTTTTGAATTGCTGGTTGAATGATGTGGGTAAAATAGGACGTCATCATACAATGTGGGTAAAATAGGACAGCGTCGTATGATGTGAGTTGCCTAGGACGAATTGTTGTACTGTGTAAGCAAAGATTTTCACCATTCGTACAATGCAAACAAGGAGTCATTGTACAATGTGGGTAAAATAGGACAGCGTCATATGATGTGAGTTGCCTAGGACGAATTGTTGTACCATGCAAGCAAAGATTTTCACCATTTGTACAATGCAAACAAGGAATGATCGTACAATGTGTAATGGTGTTAAGAGTTGTAAGATGCAGACAATTGTAGGATGATGCCAGAGGCTGGTACGATGCAAACAGAGATTGGTCGTGCACTGCATGATGATGTTGGGGGTCATATTTGTAGAGAAGGGATTCCGCTTTAAGTTGGATAGTGAAGGGAGCATGTAAGGGTCATATGATATGAAGAGAATGGGATTTTTGTACAGTTTGAAAGTTAGTTCCTTTTCCTTGCCATTTGGTATAAACACCCTTTGTCAATTGATTTTGTACGATTGCAAGAAAATGGAATGGCCATACAATGTATTTCACCCTTGGTCGTACACCATTCTCCAATTTATGTCGTACCAAATGATGTTGTACCTTAAGATGTCGTGCAGTGCAAGAGTAGGATGGCCATTGTATGATGGACATTGAGTAATAAGACTACTATACAATGTTATTTTCTTGTTGTACAATATAGTTGGACCTTTTAATGTTGAGCTTTACAGTTGGGCTTTTTAATATAGTTGGGCCTTTTATGTAGTCAGGTCTTGTAGTCAAGCTTTTTAAAATAATTGAGCCTTTATGTAGTGAGCCTTATAGTTGGGCTTTTTAATGTACTCGCATATTGTTAGTAATTTTGCATTCTTTTGCAAAGTTAGATACCTTTGCTACGACTGTTGTCTTTTGCCAACCATGGATTGCATCCTACACACATAAACCTTACAATTTTTCAAAATCATTTTTCATTAGATGCTCTTCACTAAGAGTTGTAGCTTCGAGAAAATTATAGGTTGCCAAAAATACTTCATAGTCCTCCATTTGCTAGTGAAATAGGTTGTGATAATTTGTTTCATCCTTTGAATGACTATAATTCTAGGATCCCATTGTCATTTAGCTGAATTGGACCCAAATTGTGCTTCTTTGTCCATTCTACTTCAGAGTTTGAGTCTAATGAATCAAAGGAAGCTACTTTCTCACCTACAGCTTGGTTATTTAAATCAATTACATATTTCCAACCCTTGTTCTCAATGGAGATTGTATTCTTTTACCAATTGTGATCGACAATGGTTGCTACCAACCCACCTCAACCTAACAATGCATCATATGCTTTCTTCCTTAATGAAATGACCACAAAGTTTAACAAAAATGCTTGGGTTTTGATAATTATCCTTTGTCCCATTAAAACACCAAGTACCTTAATACCTTGTTGATTTGCGCCCACCAATTGAAAAGTTGGGGGCCAAATGCTATGAAAGTATGTTCACACCAAACCCACCATCAACAATTGTATTAGTGAGATTCCTTCCAAGGATCTCCATATTCACCATTGCTAGTTTTTTTGTCGTGTTAATTGTCAATAACATTGGATCAATCACTTGGTTGCTTGATAGCGGAGGTTTGATTATTGGATCTTCATTCTCACCAAGTCCTAATTGGGTTGTAGCATGCACCATCTCATTCTCCCCCAATACAATAGCATTTCAAAGTTTAAGAATACTTTGTACTTTGTAATAAATCCACTACTTTAATTGGTATGATAGTTTGAAGTACTTGCCTTGTCATATATTTTTTGGATTGTAATTTATTTGTTACTATACTTGCATTTGTATTTGAGAGGTGGTGTTTGTTAATCATTGCATTCTCCACTTTAGCTCTTGCTTTGCAAAGCCTTTCTTTTTTTGTATATGGGTTTGGGTACATAGCCTTCTTTGCTTGGGTGCGAGTAATGATCAGTGCTTCATTATGTCTTACATCAATCATGTTGACACTAGCCCTTTGCTTCAGACATCCAATGTCTTCATGGTCTCCAAGTCCACACCATTTGCACAATAATTGCACTTTCTCTTGCTTGTTTTGGCAATCCCTCATAAAGTGTCCCCATTTGCTACATTGTTGGCATTGTATGATAGGGCGTCTTTTGAGGTCATATTGTATTTGGCTTCAACCTTCTCTTTGATTTCGATAACCTCCTAGAGATGCATTCCGTGGCTTCGATAGAGTGGACTCCTCTACATAAAGAGCACTTGTGTACTCTTGGTCTTCAAATTGTATGGGCACTCCTTTATTTAATGACCCATAACCTGGCAAATCTCACAAAACATCTTTCTAGGACAATTATCTTTTATGTGCCCCACAATTTTTCACCCAGTACACCATAGTTTGTTAGTTTCTTTCTCCGCCTTCTATTCTTTCATCATTCGGAGCATGTCCCTCCAGAGCGTTTGTATTGTTCCTAATTCATTGTCACTATTGTCATCCAAACTTCCATCTTCCTTTGTTTTTCTTTTATTGTGCTAGGACATTTTATCTTCACTTTCTATGTCCATTGCTTGTTTGTAGGCTTCTGAATAGGAAGAGGGTGGTACTACCTTGATTTTTTTTCTTAATGACGGAAGTAGACCTTCAATGAACCATCTTTTCTTGAGACCGGTGGTTGGTTCTATTTCTAATTTTACAAGAGATTCTTAAGTCTACGATTATAAGCTTATATGTTTTTGTGCTCACTTTGTTTTTTATTGTAAATTTTTGCTGCTATTTCATTATCATCACAAAGCAATTTAAACTCTTCTTTGAAGGCCTTCTTTAATCTGTCCCATGTATTTCAGGAGGCTTGGTCAATTTATTTATACCAGTTAACTGCTACACATCTCAAGGTGGCTAGAAAAGATCATAGCCAAGCATCTTGCCCATTTGCCATCCATATTGTTTCACAAGTCTTACAGTGCCATACAGGATCCTCCGATCCATTGCTTGTAAACTTTGGCAACTTTTGCTTTTCTCCACTAGGGCTTACCATAATTTTATTTTGATGCAAACCTAGCACTTGGAATCTGCTTGCTAGGGAGTTTTGATTTCAATGTTCTCGTGCTTCTCTCACACTCTCGGACATGTAGGAATCCTTAACTCTTCCCTATGCTTCAACCTTTTGCACGCTTGTTTTTCCTTTAGAGTTTCTTTTATATACCCTTGGCTTGGCTTCTTCTCCTTTGATTAACAATCTTTCAATGCTCTAAAGGCTACTCTTGTACAATTTTGTGAAGGAATGCGACTTTGTCTCCCAACTTGCTTCATCTAGAGAAGTTTGTCTTGACTTTTCAACTTGATTGTGTTCTCGGGAAGGGCTCTGACTTTGGAATCTTGCAGTTGTATTTTTCTCAACGTTTCTTGTAATCTTCTCCTTTGTTCCTTTTGCTTTATGATCCTTAAAGATCGCTTGATCTCATGGTCTAGGCCACCTTGTCGCCTCTTCCGCCTTTATTGGGATCTAAGGGCATGAATTGCTCAAATCTGACTTGATTTCTTTTAAAGCAACAACACCAAATATTTACTACTCTTTGATAAATGGATACATGAATTAATCATAGAGATGACATTGCATACCAAATACAAGAGTAAAGTATATCTTTATTCACACATGAAATTGTTATAGAAGAAGACTAGAGATGGTCAGCCTAGGATAAAATTTGATCTGACTAGATTGTACTACTTTCCTTGATGATACACAATCTATTTAAAGGACTCGGTTGTTGCCAAGAGGAACACAACCGTTGACCAACTCACACTTATAAGTACCCAAAGCTGATAATTAATTAATATATAGCTGGATAACCATTGACCAACTGATGCTTATAACTACCCAAAGCTGACAAACAATTAATATATAGTTGGATAACCAATATTATCGAAACATAATAATAGACATTGTACATTGACTACACTTGGTTGTATTCTTCTTGGGTTTACTAAAACCTTATGCATCTTCACTTGATCCCTTTTGACTTTTCGCAGGTTGAACCTTTTTTGGATGGTCAAGCACTGGTATCCTCTACACCCGAAGGATGTACATTTGACATGCATTTGTAATACAAGGCTTGGATGCATTCATAATTCACCTTCGTTCATGATGATACTTTTTGGAAGGGGGAGAGTGAGTTCAAACACATAGATCCTAACATAATAAAGAGGTCTTTTCCATGATAGGACCTAGAGATATTGATTGCCTTCACTAGGGATTTTGCAATCATTTCAAAGACATATAAGGAGACAAAACTCCTAAGGGAGTGTATACAAGTAGATCCAAATTGGTGTTGTAGAAGAAATTTTCTCTAAAGGCTTAAGACCCATATGCCAATGTTTCTTAAAAAGTCCCAACCTTCTAGAAGAAATAAGTACCCCCGCTGAAGAGGCCTCTATTAGATTCATTTGTTAAATGACAATAAACACCCTTTTGCACAAGAACCATCCCTTTTTTAATTTAAAAATGTGTTGCTTTTAAAAAAAAGCAACTAAACAGTTGCTGGGCCATAGGGGATAGTTAGCATAGGCAGGGGACGCTTGGATGACCTCTGGCTGTTCCCTCGTATACCCTGTCTATTCTGGGATGTTTCCTAACTTACCCGATTTTTTAGCATTAAAGGGGATTGGGGAAGGGGCGGCAGGGGGTGCATTTCCTAGGCATCCTTGCGTCCCCGAAATGTCCCCCATAAGAAATAGGGGTACTGGGGCAGGGATGTGTCCCTGGGAAGCATTGAAACAAGCCAATGACATGTCTTTCTTTTTTCAATTTTGTGTGATTTTTTATTTTTATTTTTTAAATATGCTTTTTGTTTTTGACTGGGTCATAGGGGGCAACTAGGATGCCCCCTAGGCATCCCATGAAAAAAATATGTCATGGGGATGTTTCCTAAAACTTCTGCAAATTGGGGACAACTGGGGGGCGTTTCTGATTTGTCCCTGCATCCCTGAAATGTTCCCTATAGGGGATGGGGTCTGAAAATGCGGAGGACATTTCCCCAGGGTATGTAGACCAGAATAGGTCAGTGGGACTTGGAAATACGATTAGAGACAATAGCAAGAGAAAGCCAGAAAGAGGATACAAAAATCAACAAACAAAAAGCTAAATATAACTAAAAGCAAAACAAAAACTGAAAGGCATTCTGTCAAAAAGGAGGTAGTCCTGCAGAAGGAAAAGATAACATGAGACCATCGAGATGACTATAATAGTCAAAATATCCAAGAGAGAGGACTCTGCGCCAAATAAGACAGAGCCAAGGATGTTGGAATGCCGTATTGGACAAACTATGTCTAATTTGTATCAGTAGATGAGGAGCCAGCACCCTCGCTGATAACTATGAAGGCCCAGATACAAGTTCTGATGATGTCCCTTGTAGAATGGCTTGGGCTAAGAGGCCCTGGCTGGATGAACCTGGGAGGAATGAAGAGCATCATCCTGAAACTCTCTGAAGGTCTCCAAATATCCATGGCTGATGACTCTCCAGCCTACAAGGCACTCTGGATCCAGGAAAGAAATTGTTGATGTGCTCCTAAATGTTAGTATGAGATCCCAATTGGGACGATGCCATATCAGGAGTGTGGTGCCTCTGGTGAGAGAGGTGGGGTGCCCTGTTGTGAGTGTGTACATATGTAGTGTGTTCTGCAATCCTTGATTTGGATTGAAAATTCTTTTTTATTGTTGTGCACGAGGCTGTGATTGCTGTTGGTTCCCATTCCCACATCACCTGGTGGCTATATTTGAATGTAATATGGCTGTGCATCCTTTGTTAATATGCTCCTGTATGACGGTTGAAAATAAGTGCTTGTTGTGATATTGCTATCGGGATTCAACCTTGTAGTTTTACGAGTCAAACTCATTGACTCATGTTTCATGAGTAGTGCTTGTCCCTGATCTCTTACCTGAATCCAGTGTCTTTTGGTGACTACGGCTCATATCTTGCATCAGTATGTTTACTTATGTTTTTTCCCCTGAAGATGTTTAGGGTGAACTTTGACTACTTCATTGATATTGGTTGCCTTGGGCCATCTGGTTTGCCTGGTCTCAATGATTTTTCTTTTTTGAGTGCATTAAAAGAGAAAGCCTCTTCAGCAAGTGGCTGGTGAGATGCTCTTGAATTAGGACTCTTATAGATCGACATGCCTTCTTTGCTCTTTTTGAACACTTAATGAGTTTAATTTCCTTGAATGAGGGTGTGAAAGCTGGTCTACAAACTACAAAGGCACATACTTCTTTGCTCCTTGGTTAATATATAAAGGGTGTTTAGGCATAGGATTTGCAGCCACCATTACGGGTTGTAGTTGGTATGAAGAAGCTTGAGGTCTCTTCAAAGGGAAGGGAATATTGGTCAGCCATTGGGTAGGATTTGCAGCCACCATTCATAGCCAATATGGAGGAACTTGAAGTATCAAAGGAACTAGAAACTTGAGATGTCTTGGATCTGCTCTGTCTTAACTGATCTGAATGATTTCAGACATGGATGTTAGTATTTTCTAATGTAGGATACCAATCTATGGCTGTGCTCTTTTCTATTTGATGGGGTATCCGGTATACAACCCAGAGCCTGCTAGCTACATCTGATGTTGGAAGATTTGTCTTTTGCATTGGATATGCTAGAAATAAATGCTGTCACCAGAGCATGCACAACTTTAGATTCAGCCGATCCATGAGTTTGTTGTGTAGCTCAGGCAACTAATAACCCCCCATTAGTCTGGATAAACTCAGTGTTATGGTAGACTGGCAAGGTTCTCAGAATTTGCAAATTTACAAGGAAATGTAATGTTTTCTGAAAAATTAATCTCTTTCTGAATTGCAAAATAAGAGGAGACAAATTTAAGCATATCGGTGAACAGATAGTGTTACAGTGTAGTGCCTGAATTATTGGGAATAGTTGTTTTGCCTCAGGAGATGTATCTCCATGCACTTAACAAATCACGTGCCCATTTGATAACAACTATCATTGAAGAAAGCAGCATTGCAGTGGAATCATTAGTGTCATTGGAGATGCTTTACATCTTCTTGTCATGAATTTTAGATATGATTTGTATGTACATTCAATATTTATTTGGGCAATTTCATTACTTTCTATATATGGTATCCACATTTTATACATCCCTACTGCTTTGAATTCACTGTGATCTCTTGTACAGATTTGCTCTTATAGATCAACATGCCCTTTCTTCGCACTTTTACAAAATCTACCCTGAATATATTTATGTTGATTATTTGCCCATCTGGCCCTCACTCATGTCATTTCACCTAATTTTCATTTATCAGAGTAAAATGTAAACATTTAAAACTTCAAGTTTTGGTTCCTAGAGATTTATGCCCATTGTATATTAGGGCAGCTCTTATTTAATTGTATTTATTTACTTAAGTTAGGTGGATAAACTAATGAGTTTTGAAGATGAATTATTTCCTTAGAATGCTTCTTAATAAAGGTTTTGGCTGTGTTTCTACTCACTGAAAACAACTGAAGTCAATTTTGATGGATCCTCTTTGAGTTATAAGTCTAAGAGAGTTAAGGGGAAAAAAGTAAGTATATTGGGAGCTCAAATTTCCAAATTTTTCTCTAATTAGTCTGCAAGGTTATAGCCCCAGTAGAATTTACAAATTGCTAGACTGAAATAAGTGGACAACATCTAAGGAGGGAAACTGGAATATTCTGCTAGGTTCTTACCTGCCTTCCTGGTCATAGTTCAAAACTCGAACAATTTTTGCTATACAAGACATCCACATTCTTTATTTGTTCTTAGGTTTGTAACTAATTTCTTGCTATGTTTAGCATGTTTAGTGATACAATTCTAGAGAGGCTGTAATTAAGCAGACTTTTAGTGTTTATCGATGGGAGTGTTGTATTTGAATAGTAGCAATCCAGTTTCTGTGTTATATGTTTGTGATCTTTTCTTAATAACTACTTATTAAGGTTGCACCGAATTTGTCTCCAGGGCTGGGTTATATTCTCTTGCAGATCAAGTTAAGAATTCAGTTAACGATTTTACTGAAGGTATTCCTGATGTTCGTTCATACTTGGAGAAGGTGGCAGAAATACGAGTAAAGTATGTAAATCATTCATCTTCAGTGGCTGCTAAATTTGAGAGTGGTTCTATGAAAAAGAAATATGTCAGGGTTTGTTCATTTTATGTGCTGATTAAATTTCAATAATGTTTTATGAAGTTTTCTCACTATATTTAAAAGGATATTTTTGTAAAATTTAAAAATCATAGAACAATGGCTAAAGTTAATAGTTCTGAATTCTAATATTAATTGTTGTGGTGCAAGGTGAAGCTGGTTCAAATGTTTCTTAGTGATACAATATTAACTGAAATATATGAAGACATGCAAACTTAGCCATGGTCTTTAACACTGCATGTCTTGAATAATCTATTTGAAGAAGTCTTTTCGTTTGCTGTCTAATAAATTTTTATTTTTATATTGAAAAAACTAAGGTTACTGCATTAAGTATTGATTGTTCTTGCATCTGAATCTAGTTGTAATAGGTGAAGAGAATAAAAACCCCTTCTAAATTATAATTCATTTCCATTATGTGCTTTTTGCATTAATTTGAAGGTATGTCGTTCCTGTGTTCTGATGTTCTCAATTTTGTACTTGGCTTATCACTGAAAGGCTCCTGAATAGGGCTTAACTACTTTGGATGCAAATCTTTGTTTTTTGTATATGCAATCATATTCTTCCAAAGATATTTCAGTTTTTTTCTTTGGTATACCAGAAGTTAAGGGACTCCAGACCAGTAAGAAAGGAAAACCAAATGTTCTGAACTGAAATGGATATCCTCAATCACTGAAGGAATATAGGAAAAGACTCCAAGCCAGAATAAAATATGATTAATTCAAATCCAAAATTAGTCTTCTTCTCTCAAGATAGGTAAAGGTAGTGAGGTATCAAGTTGATGGAGATCAAGACTGTCCAAAATTCATAAGGAATACTGTCCTCATAGGCCAAACTTACCATAAGAATGTATCATAAATCCAATTTTCTCTCAAACTCTCAAGTGAGTTTCACTCCAATAAATTGAAGAGTACTATAACCATTTAATCTAGACTTCTGTACCAATTAAAGCTGATAGTCATGAGTAGTGATTGTTCTATGCAAAATGAGTGAAGCAAGAAACAGGAAATTCTAATGGAAACAATTATCCTCTGCGCAGCCCCAGTCTCTTACTTCTAAACCAATAAGGGCTGAGTTTGGATGGTTGTCATGGTAGAAAATAGACACATACAAAATCTCTCTCTCTCTCTCTCTCTCCTTCTCTCTCTATTATATATATATATATCATATATATATTAGTTTATTCCCCCCCTCCCAAAAACAAAGACTATTGAACTGTTCCCACTCATTTTGTATTGACATCAATAAAACATTCAGAAAACTGAAAGTAAAGCTTTCTAAATTTGACCAGTTGAATTCCTCCCCTCCCAAAAACGAAGACAATTCAAACTACTCCCACTCATTTGTATTGACATTAATAAAACATTCAGAAAACTGAAACTAAAGCTTTCTAAAGTTGACCAGTTGATTCACCCCCCTTTCCAAAAACAAAAACTATTAAAACTGCTCCCACTCAGTTTGTGTTGACATTAATAAAACATTCAGAAAACTGAAACTAAAGCTTTCTAAATTTGACCAATAAATTAAAGCACATTAATAAAACATTCAGAAAACTGAAAGTAAAGCTCTCTAAATTTGACCAGTAAATAAAAGCAAAACCCATATGAGGGTCTCTAGGGCCATTCCCTTGCCCTTCTACTTTTTTTAAGAAATGGAAATAAGAATACAGAAAATCAAACCAGAAAATAACCTTAAATGTACTATATGGTGTAATAAAATCAAACACATGGATTGCAATTTGCTGTTATAAGAAATTATAAAATTTTAAACAAAAAAATGCAACCCTACAATATGTATAAACTAATAAAAGTTCAAAACAAACACCAAAAACCATAAAAAAATATTAAAAACTTAAAAAAATTGTTAAAAAATTTAAAGAGTTAGTCAAAATATTTGTCTTAGATGAATAGAGCTTCTTTGTGCAAGCTATATTCACCCCCTTGGCACTTTGTGGTCATTCTCCTTCAAAAAAACCAACTACATTTCAAAATGCGAAAATGGCTTAGTAAGAATGAGTTTGTGTCAAATGGAGTTGTGTTTGCCAAACAACAAACAATAAAGGGTGCGTTTTAGGTTGCTTTTAGGGTTTTTTTAATGTTTTTAGAGTTTAAAAAATCACTTTTAAAAACATTTTTGAGTGTTTTGTCTTTGCTTGCTCGTGGGAGTGCTCAAGATCTTTTGGGAACGCTTGTGAGTGGCCAGGGAGTGTCCTAGCTACTCTCAGGCACTCCCGTTACTACTCTCGAGCTTGGCTCGGTTGGGTATGAGAATAAGATCCAGATCAGGAGAACTCAACAACTTAGAGGATTTGTGAATTGCAAAAGATAGGAACACAAAATTTTAAACAATTAAAATTATTATAATTGGTAAACTAGTAAAATGAGCAAAAGTAGAATGGAAGATATACTTACATTAATGATTTCCTTTGATGGAACTAGAAGATGTGCTCATTGAAAACCCAATCAACCATGTGATGTAGACCACTCCTCATTAGCAAACATGTGTCTCAAGACAGCCTTTGGCTGAAGCAAAGATCGCAATGTGATAAAGTTTTTTGCAAAACAAATTATTCTAGGATGAGCGACCTCCTTTTCGTCTATATACTTCGTCGTTAAGTTGAGGACCCAAGCGTGGTTGTATATATATTTGCAAATATTTTACCATGCTCAACACATGCTTTGATCCATAGTTTGCAAACTCGGACTTCACTCAGACTCAGCAAATCAAAATTTTCTAACTTAACAAAAACTTAGCAACTTATAAAAATATTGACAGTTCTTTAAAAACACAATATTTTAATAAATTTCAATTACAAAATGTATCAAACGAGTTTATATAACCATGGAGAAGTTTTTTTAATTAGATTTGAATACAAATAGAGTACGAAATTGCATTATCATGTGGATACAATAACTAGTTGATAACTATTATGAATTTGTGATGATTGTTTTTAATAGTTATCATCATAAATTGCATATCTAGGTAAGTTACAAATTATAAAATTTTACTATCTCATTCTTGTTTTATCGAGAAATTGAGAGGGGAGAGGGTCTAGTCCTTAAACTCAACTGCAGCTCCTCACTTGGCCTAGAAGGTTGCATTTGTGGCTACATCCAATTATTAGTTGGCAATGATTCATTTTCCACATCAAAGTCGTCCAATGACAATCCAATCTTTCTTGCTTTTGTTGTAGCCACATCTTCTATGCCATGCCTCTTAAAATCAACAATCACATCTTTTGTAATTCTCATCTTGTGCAGTCCAATCACTATAGAGATTAATCTCATCCAAATTAATAAGTTGCATTGATTTGCCCACCTCTTCTATGCAAAGTCAAAGGTTTTGTATTGCACAAAAGATAAGTTATTGACATGTTGAGTCAACTTATTACACTTCTTTGTGAGTATGGAATCAAACAAGTTCCAATCGCATTCACAATAAGAAGTGCAACAAGGTTGAGACAAAATTCAGAAAGCTAGCTTGTTGGAGTTTTGAGGTATTTTCACCCCAATCTTCTCGCTAAGAATTTGTAAAAAGCATATTAAAGAGTTTGCAAGGAATCGATATTTATTAATAATTGTAATTTGTAATTTGTAAGATATAAGACTTCAATTTTTTTTATGTGGTGTTTGAGTGGATTTTCCTCGGATAGTTAGTGGTGAAGAAAAAAGCTTTCCCCTAGCTTGTTGATAATTGTACAACTCTAAAATGATGAGATCTCTCACGTCAACCTTGGGTGTCATCCTCTCAATGCATGCTAAGAGGCTCTCCATAACCTCTCCATTAGCATTTGTGCAGCTATTAGAGAAACAAAAGCTTGGGGTTGAGGTGATACCTTGTTGCATGAATGGGTTGGTGGAGTTGATTTTTTCACTTTTGGTCAATGATATCCCTTGTAATAGTATTTAATGGCCTCTTTGTTTTTAATTGTGGCCTCATAAATGTATCCCATTAGGTTTTGCTCCTCATCCACCAAGCACAAAAGCTTCACCGATGAGTTCAATAGGTATAAAGTACAAACAAATTAAATTATAAACTTAGTAGTTACAATGAAAGTTGAAACTAAATATTTTTTAACGTTTAAAAATAAGGGATTCAATTTGAAACTTAAATTGATGTTTGAAGTTACTTTGACAGTCTCTATAGCTCCTTTGTCAAAGACATTATCAAAAACTATCTTTGCAGTCTTATCTCCATTAAATTTCTTTGAGTACATTGAGTTTAGAAGTGCTTTGCAAAGTTAAAAAATTAGCTGCAAACCTTGTAACACCCAATCACATAAGCTTTTTCCCTTGGTGTGATCTTACGAAGCTGAGAATCTAAGGGTGATTATAAATATATTTTGTTATGTTCTTTGCATTTTCGACAATCAGTTTCACCCAATCAATTTTGACTGTGCCCTTCAAAAGAAGGTCAAGGCAATATGTTGCACAAGGGGTCCAAAAGAGTGTTACATGCCTCTCTTGAAGCAATTTTCCAACTGCCACATTTGCTATTGCATTGTTAGTGACAACTTGCACAACATTTTGTATGCCCACCTACAAAACAATCTCCTTTTACAAAATAACCTCCTCCAACATCAAGTTCAAAGTTTTTGCATTTTTTACTTTGTTGGGGACATTAATTGATTTCAAAGAAATCAACTCATCATTTGAAGCCACTAAAAAATTAATGAGGATGTGGTTCTTTCCGTTTGTCCACCCATTTTAAAGAGTTGTGCATTTGAACTTTCGATAATACTTCTTTTGCTCTTTCACAATTGTAATACTAAAAATTTGTGCATGCATTATTTGCTTATTTGTGCGCCTCCTTGTTCCACCTTGTACCTTACAATGAATTGTGCACAAAGTATGTTTCCACTCACAAAAAACCCTTGTGATTGGGCTCCACTTGAGTTGGAGGTGGATGTGTCATGTATGAGTGGCCCCAACTAGAGCCCACAATGTCTATTGTATGTATGTTGGCTTTTGTTGGCAAATTAGGAGCAACAATGCAAGAAGTGCTGTCATGTCTTGTTCCACCTCTATTGGGACACCTATACATGCCTTATTGTCATGATTGGGAATGCTTGCAATATGGTATTTGAGGTGATTGATGCCTCCATTAAGCTTCTTTGTGTACCATGTACAGATCATAGTTCCCGCTATCAGTCCCATTGTGGCATGTTTCCTAGTATGGTCACAACTTCTAGGGGGTTTGTTTCCAATGGTAGGGCTTCCACTTGTTGACTCCAAACATATTGTAGAGTCGAATGCCATTGTATACTAGCTCACAACATTGATAAAAACAAAAACTTCTGTTTAAAATAAATTGATTTGAACATGACTTTTTTTTAAATCATGTAAAATTTAAAAGTATTAGAAGAATTGAAACATGATATGGCAATATGGTAATTGGATAGTAATCAAATTAATGAGTATGACAAAAATAAAATGTTTTTATCCTAAAACATAAACACTTTAATTAGGAAAAAAAAGAATTCACATAAATTTGTGTAATTGTAAATTAGCAAAAACATTTACATTAATTGAACTTAATGCAATAAAATTTGTAAATTTTACATGCTATAAAAGATTTAACAAGCTAGAAAATTAGATTTAACTATGAATATGAAATTCCAAAAAATTGTTCTTCGAATTCCCTAAAAAATTCTTGCAATTTGCTCTAAAATGCTATAATGTTGGTGTGTGTGTGTCGAACAAGAGTGAATAGGGCTTATAAAGTCACAAAAATGTATTTTTGAGTGTCTAATTTGTGTTTTTAGCATGTATGGTGCATGACACAAGTTGCAGAGTTGGACTTGCTGACTATCTGGTGATTTCTTATCAGAAAACTCACCAATTTTTTTAAAAAGCTCACCAATAAAACTTTGTATGTAAATCGTGACAAAACTCAGTGCAACAAATAACTGGCAAGAACTCAGTGACTTGTTGAGCTGTCAAACTATAGTCTAATCCATTATATATTGTCAAGATTGTTCAATATGAGGTCAAGACAATGAGTAACACAAGGATTTCAGAATAAGGTGGATGTCTAACCATGAGAAGTTTACTTGTTGTAACATAATTTGCTTTATTATTGGTATCTATTTTTACAAAATTCTCCTCATCCCCTTAGACCAAAACTTCATCTAAAACCTCACAAAGGAATCAATATTTTGTTTTTCTTGAAGCATTAACAGATTTTAGGAAAACTATGCCACCTTAGGAAAAAACAATGAAATTTGAAATTCTAATGTAAATCACCAAGTAGAAGTTAGAAATCTTAAACACTAAATCAACGAATTTGGAAGTGAAACCACCTGAGGAAGAAACAAGGAAATTCAGCAATACCCTACTCCAATCTATCCAACCATTGGCGATAATTGTGCAAATCCTCCTTTTCCCAAATCTCATGCTGCTACTCAATTTTGGCTTTCACATTGGCAATCTTTTGAGTCAAGATGGAGCCCTTTATTTCCTCATCGTTAGGAGCTTTGAACTTTGCTCCACAAATAGTAACGGCTTCTACTATATTATCCAATAAGAAGACCTAAAAATAAAATAAAACAAGTATTATAAAATTTAACGTTTAAATTCTACAAACCCCTAAATTTAAAAATTCAAGAGACATTGAAATTAAACATATTTTAAGACAAAAATAATAATTAATTGGCTGCATGAAATGGAACAAAACAATAAAACCAAAAGTCACCGATTGCACTCTTAGACACATCTTGCTTATCTTGTTCCTACCCATGCTCTCAAGTGATGGTTGGGACCCTAGAGTTGTATGTGGTATAATATATTAATCTAATTTACATCCACAAACTTTAGCCTAATGCTAGCACTTCCACTACAATATTTCTCTGATAGTGATTTTTTTGTTAAATGTCTCTAATTGATTTTGTACCTTGTGCACAACATAAATAGGTGCAACATTGCACACTTTAATATCTTGGTAGGAAATTTGTGCAAGGTGATATTTCAATTGGTTAATAACTTCCCCACCTTTTTGTTGTTGTGAACAGATTTTCTACTTATTTGGTTTCCTTTTAGAAAATTTTCACACTAGCCTAGTTAAGTTTACTTAGGGCATTTAATTTTTGTGTCATATGTCATAAGATTAAGACACATCATTATCTTAATTTGTCTTATGTTTCACCCTTGCCTATATGTATAGGGGTTCCCTCATCATACATGATATATCATATGCTTATCAACAAGGTTGCATTGCATCATTCTTTTGCAAATACTGCATGATTATTGCTTCTTTGTAGTGTGGAAAGAAATTGGCACTGTGTAGAATCTTGGGCTCCTATGAATGCTTGTGGTTTCTCTAATTGTCCTGCAATATATGCAAATCAACTCCCTTTTTTTGCCTTTGAGATGACATGTTTCCAATAAGGATTGTTTCTAATTGGAGTTGACATTAGAACAATCCATAAATGTACAATGCAATAACAAATAAATTGAATTAAATTAATATTTAGGGTTTTTAGATAAACAGATAAAAAAATAAAAACAGTTAGGGTTTGTAGCTAAAAATAGACAAGAAATTAAAAAACAGCATTTTAGGGTGTGTTCAAAAAACAAAAGGAAGATATAAAAAACAGCTAGGGTTTGTTCTATGAATCTAAAATTAAAAAAAAAACAAATGTAGGAGACAAGTGAAATTTAAAAAAGAAAATAAAAGAAAGGTTCGTGACTAAATACCTCTTTAAATTTGCTTCAAGTTGATGGTAGGCTGCTCCAAATCAATGGTGTGCTCATCCAAATAGACTGTAGGCTTCTTTAAATACACTAAGGGCTGCTACAAACTTGTCAAGTTGTATTCAATTAATGTTTGCTACTCAAGTTGTCTGCTGGTTTTTGCTTCAATGGCATGTGATTTTTAGCTCCAATACTCTTTTTTTCTTTTATCTGTGTTTGCAAATGAAATGAAAGTGTTTTGAGAGTGTAAAAGATCATTTTGGGAGTATAAAGTTTGAGTTCTAAAAAAAACTCATTATATTTTTCTTTTTTTTCTAGCTCACTAAGTTGGGTGAATCTGAGTGATGGGGCTTGTTGGATTCGGTGAGTCTGGTCAGACTTTCCTTGTATTTGGGTTTCAATTTTTTGGGACTCATCTAACCAAGCTCACCTCGAGATTCATTGATTCTAGGTGAGTCTTGTATCTCTTGATAAAGTAGATGAAAATGTGCTCCCAAATGTTCAAGCGCACCCCTAAGAGGTTAATTGTCAACATACCAATGAAAAATTAGAAGAAAAATTGCAATAGTACATTGAGGCACACCCTTAGACACTTTGATGTCAAGTAGTCAATGGAGAAAAATAACATAAAGTGTCACCCCTAAGAGATTAATTGTCAATATGCCAATGAAAAATTAGAAGAAAAATTGCAGTAGTACACTGAGGTACACCCATAAACACTTTGATGTCAAGTAGTCAATGAAAAAAAATAACATAAAGTGTATAATCCCATGTGCACACCAAAGAGGTTAAATGTCAAAATGTTAGTGATCAAACAATAGGTAAAAGTGCTTCTAAGTCCCTTAGTGTGCTCTAGAAGGGTTGAGTGACAAAGCAAATGTTAAATTACAACAAAAAGTGCAAGGAGGAGACGAGCATCGTCTTGCATGGAAGAGACAAGTTAACCTTCATAACACAAATGATGCCTTTGAAGCAAGTTTCTCAACATATTGTAGACTGTAGTGGCAGAGAAAAGTTGTTTCCTTCCTTCTAGCATCCAAAGCAGTCATCACGATAGACCTTATCATTTCCTACACCCAATCCAAGGCACCTCAAGACGGATTGTTTGCGGCATAAAAGGCCTTCATCATGGACAAACTCTAGGGGCTGAACATTGAATTTCATAGGTTTTCAAGGAAGGAATGGGATTCAAGTCACTAAGATTGTTTGGTGAGTTGTCAATTGTAGTTATGGTTTCAAGGTTTCTTTTGACCAAGGATCTGTCATAGAATATCAAAGCTGCATCATAATCATTGCAAGGAGCTGACACCAGACTAGCTATTTTTACTCAGCGCCACTCTTGGCCGTGACTATTTTTAGCTGTTTCTGTTTTTGGGAGACAACTAGTTTTAGACGACCTTCTAGAAGGTCTATTTATAGAGATATATATTTTTATCAGAAATCTTTTGAAGATTTCTAATTTTAGTTGATGTATTTGGGTATACATTTATATTCTAGGATTGCCTTGATTGCAATCAAACTATTGATGGCATAGGAGTTGTAGATAGTTTTTTTAATTTATTTTTCATGCAAAATGTTGTAAACACTCATAAATATTTGCTTTGTGCACTTAGATTTTAGCTAATGGTAATTGTTGTGCCCATTTTTGCTAAGATTATTGTTCAAGCTGTCTTGTGTAATCTATATTTTTTTGATTTTTCAAATCAAACACTTTCTTGGAAAGCGCAGGATTTGTATTGCAAGTTTCATTGAAGAAGTTATCGTAGATTTGTATGTGATAATATCTAATCGGTTTGCTCAATTGTGTTGGTTGAGTTTAATCCACTTCAATATTTGTGTCATACTCACACTATCGAGTCAATTCTTTTTAGTTCTCGAGCAAGGTGAAATATACCCCTTAAATTTTTCCCAAGATTTTCACAACACAAGCCAGCACTATGCCAATTGATTAGTGTTAGTTTCCAAAAGATAATCAAACTAAATGCACTCTACGCCAAGAATGTTCACCAAGATCCTTTAGAAGGTGAGGTGATAGCATATGGTGGAGGAAACTAAGCTACAACTGAAAATTGAATTACAATTGAATGCAAGTAGGCGGTGATCCAGCCATAAGGTTTTTCCACGCTACCACTTATTCAGTGGGGGGAAAAGCATTACAAATTAACAATTCATCTGCTTTGTGGGCATCCACTCAATAGTGGGGATTCGCCACTTGAACAGTGGGTGAAAGTTGTAAATACAATAATAATTTCCTCCACATCGGCGGTAAACCATCTAGGGGTTAAAGTGTTTGCATTAAAATTCACAAGTAAATGCAGCAATAAAAATGACTGGATTAGTATTACTAATTCACAGCCTTACAATGAAATAAATCTGCAATTTACAAGTGTTACAGTGACATAATCAATGCATATACTTGAAGGATGATTCTTCCAACACTTATTCTTCTCAATTATCAAATTACAAGCCAAAATCTGAACTTTTGGAAATCTGATAACAATAACCAGCAAACTGAAAAAGCATTACCAGCAACTGTACCAGCACCCAAAATGTTCATAACATCGTCAAAACTCCTCCAAAAGATCTGACACAAAATGCAAATGCATTTGAGGAGGTAGGCGCCCAACTCCAAACCAAGAAATTGTATCCAAAGTTCATGAATTAACTATGCACGAGTTCCAAAGCACTTCCTAGCATGGTACAGCCCTAGGAATGGTACGACCTCTCTAGTAAATTCAACACTTTAAGATAAAATCTGATTCTTTGCAAAAAGGGTCGCCCTTAGCAAAGGAATCAAAGGAGCCAATACCCATAAGCAAATTAAAATCATACAAAAAGCTGTATTTGAAAATCTCTTTCAGCCATGACGCAACCAGCAACACAAAAACTGGAAAATCTCATAAAAAACTCAACAATAATGCTCAATGTGCACTTCTGAATGAAGCACACTCCCAATTGACCATCTAGGGAGCCATAGTTTCGAGCTCGAAGAATGGTGTAAAATTGCTCAGCTTCCCCTTAGCGGGGTTCTAAATTCAATCTAGTAACATTTCAATATCATAAACAATAGATGCCAAAATGAAGAACTGAAGCCTCCTTTTATAGATTTTGCAGTGACTGTTGAATTTCCATCCTTTTTCCTCCAAAGGACGCCCAAGCAAATAGTAAATATTTTAATTTTCAAAATCCTCTTCTCCCTTCTCATTTTGGTGTCCAAACACCAAGGATACATAAAAACATTTAAAATATATTTATTACTCCTTAAATGAGGCGTCCAAATTCCAAGAGAAATAATAAACTTAGAAATATTAAATGTGTTTCACCTCATGTGGCGTCCACCCTCAATGGACCTGTTTTAAAACAACTTTAAATCTTTATGCTAGGCCAAGGGTCAAAATCACAACATAATAATTAAATGATTTAATTAAATCATTTATTCAAAATGCACCTCAGAAAGCCAAATCCAGAAATACTCAACTGCCTTGTTTGAAGTAGAAAGCTCGCTGAATTGCTGCCAATCTGAGAACTGCCAAAAATAGAACTTATTAAAAATAGTAAATTCTGAAAAGTTGCTCAACTCACTTTGCATGCTATAGCATTGCGAACCTCTCTGAAAACCCAGAAAGAATCCGCAATCCAAATCTCGAAACTCCAATGTGTTGGCTAAAAATAGCAAATCCTGGAAAAGGTTGTCCGATAGAGAAGCATTTCACACCATTCCGAAGCTCTCCAAAAACCCAGAAAACTCCATTAGACATGCATCAGAAACTCATACATGCAAACCTTCAAAAATGCTTCAGAACCCCAATAAAATAGGAAACCCTAATTTTACTGGGCAGCTTCTCCTTCTAATTTGAAGAAAGGTTTTACCTTACACACTATTCCGTTTTGTGTTGTCCTAAAAGGGACAAGTTAAATCTCTTGTCTTGTGTAGAAGTGTTGATAAGCCTTGTCTTTGTGCGAGAACTAAAAAGATAGGCACTTGTTTTAGTTTTGTTTACTTTGTGTCTGAAAAACTAATTTTAGGTTTATATTTTTCTTACTAGGGAGCTTCCCCTTCTAATTCAAAGAAAGGTTTTACCTTACACACTGTTCCATTTTGTGTTGTCCTTAAAGGGACAAATTAAAACATTAACAAGGCTTAAATGTTGGAATTAGGGAGTTGAGGGCACATGTTTACCCTTAAGTAGTGTGTGGTGTTTACTCACTTTTTTTTCCTTTGTCAAAGCACTTATTTGGTTGACAAAATGGTGTTAAACTTGCATTAATCGTCAGTTTGCAAATTGTATTATTTAATAAATTTTCAATTTGCATTGAGGGTGATTCAGTTTGTATTTCTTAAACTTGTGTTTCCACAAATGGTTTGTCCAGACTTAACCTTAGTGCAGCAAAATACCATGGGTGACTGATATCAACTCATTTGTGAATGTTCTAGACCTGATCACATCATCAATACCTCTCAAGTCTGTTGTTCAGCACAATTGTTTAGTACTTAACTGCTATCATTTTCCTCACATTGTAAGCTCAGTTCTATTTGCATCAGTATTAAATCAAACATATTCACCCACAAAGAATTCATATTTTGCATTGGCCAATGAAATAAACAACTTCTCTTTATATTCAAGCCAAACTTGTTATTTTAATAGTTTTCCAACAGTGGCATTCCAACTTACACAGAATTGTCATTTGACTCAGAACAAGAGGATTTCGTTTGCTATTTGTGCTCATGTTTTCATCTTCAGCTTCATGAAAGCCTATTTCATATTTTGTTGACTTATATTTGATTCATGCTATTCGACAGCCACTGTCAACATGTCTTAAATATATTGTAAAACTCATTGGGTGCAGTTGACAACTGAGTGCAAGAAGTTGTGTAGTGTTGACACCTTTTCTGTTCATGTCATTTCTTAAGCTTCTAATAAAAAGGTAGTAAAATGGAAATTGAGATAACGAATCATTTCTTTATTACTAATTATGATATCTTTTAATAAATCTTTGTTAATTATTTTGTAGGACTGGTCTTCATGATGATTTAGGCATTGAGAAGATGAGGATGGATGCATTGGATAAGGTAGAGAAACAGCTGAAGAAGCCCTTGATGAGGGATGATAAGAAGGGCCTGGCACTTCTGCAAGCTGAATTTAATGCAATAAATAAGAAGTAAGACATCTCATCTAATAGGGGTTTGTCTATATGTCAAGCATTATTGTTAATAATGTACAATGTTTCTTTGGTTGCTTTCCTAAATGAATATCAGTTATATGGCTTATCTCATATATGTTTTATTCTTGTCAGTAGTTCTAATAAGGCTATGTCTATCTAGTCTTGTGCAATTTATTTCCTTTAGTTCTAGAACAATGCTTTGATTAGAGCATAGTTACCATGTCCTATTGCAGTATGAGTATGGGTAGTGGTCTGTCATTTTCCAAATTTTGGTAGGGGAGTATGTCTATATGTGTGCTATGGTGGGATGAATACATGTGACATTTTGATTAGTTGGATGCCCATGTGCCATGGATCCACAAAATTCAGACACAAAGAATGCCTTTATTAATGAAAAACCTATCACATGACTTGAGTGGTTGCTAAACTGGATAAGCTTATCTTTTTTTATGTTGAGAAAAGCAAGTCAATGTTAACACACCCAGTTTTGTGTATGATGTGAACATATACTTGTGAATGTTCAAGCAAAACTTCTTAATAACTTGTAAAATACTTTTGGATCAGAATGCATCGGTGTTTTCCAAAATTTATCATATTGCAAGTATCTGAACTATCTGTTCTCGAATCAAAAGCTTGCTTATAACATGGAAAAACTCTGTATACTCAGGTGAAAGCTCAACTTTCATGAAATATTTCATCTTTTTTGAAAGAGATCAAACATTTTATTAATCTTTTAATTGCCTAGATTTCCCAAACAATTAATGAGTGTGAGTTGTAATCTTACTCTGGGTTTTCCAGGTCACCGATGAGTGTGAATAGTGACTTTGTTAAAAACCATGCACTTGTGGTTAACATGTCGGTAATGTTACCATGCCCTGCATTTATGAGGATTATCTGTGTGATATGATGACCATCAAATAATCATGATAAAATTTGCAAAATAAATTGAAGAAGAAAAAATGCATTGAAGCTAATAACCAGATTATGGTATTGGGTCTTTTCACATTGATGATTTTTTGAGACAAATATGCAACCGTTTCTCTCTTTTGCAACCTTAGCACTAGAACACAGTCTGACAAATTTCCTTGCTTTATCTCCTTTTGGTTATGATACTTTAGGACTAGAGCTCTTGGCTCTGGAGCATTGCTAAAATAGATTAAGAAAAAGGCTCTACATATATTAGGATGATGCTGAAAACTGGAAGAGTACACGGGTACCTTAACACCCAAAATGGATTGCGTCCAATTTTTATTGTTCAATAGAATCAATACACTGCCTCAATGGAATCACTATTTGTTGGCTACTAGAAAATGAAATCGATACGGAATGTTTTCTTTGAATTTGGTCATGATACATGTTTAGGCATGATTATAAGGATTGGGTACAAAGGTTCACCATTTTTTTTGCACCTGATTCGGTATGGCTTGGGTACAACTGTACAAAAAAATTACATTTAAAATATACAGATTCTTGCCAGGTAAACATATGTAACCATAATATACACATAACAAATAGAATTAACTACAAAATACTAGTGATAAATTGATAATTGATAAAGGAGCTTAGGCAAAAGGCACTGCAAATATAAGGATAATATTGAAAATGGGAAAATACATGGGCACTAGCACACCTAAAGTGGATTGTGTCCAATTCTTTGTTCAATATTAGGCCTTGATAGATCCAACTTATAAGCTGATTCAAAATGCAAATGTTACAGAAAATGGGACTTTCTTCTAATCTGTAGGTCTTGGTCAGTATTGAGTTTCAATACAAAGTATGGGTACAACGTTTCACTCATTTTGTGCCTTAGGATTAATATGGTTTGTGTACAGCCATGCGAAAACAATAGAAGATTAAAGATGTAATATTTTTGCCAATTAAACATAGTTAACCATAAAATACTTGGAACAAACAAAATTAACTACAAAACACAATTGATAATTCAATGCCAAATGTCAAATGATAATATGATGAATCAAAATGGTTTAAAACTTCATAGCAATGGTTTGATTGTCAAATAGTAAACTACATAATGCACATGAAAATGCAATTTAAATCACTGTATTGCTCTTCATTGAGAACATCAACATGAACGCTTGTTTCATGAAAACCTCAAACAACTCTAGCGCCAATCCCACTGTTTTAACTATGCAAGTCTTGTTTAGAAGTATTGTACCCCTGATGGATATTGATCAAGACTTGTATGGAAGCATCTGAGTCAGGATTTTTTTAGTACATTCTAATGCCTTGTCATCCCTTCTGTGTGCTTGATCTGCTTGTTTATGAGGCACAAGTTGGAATGTGCACACACGAACTCCTCCATGTTTGCTTAGTTGAGTGTATTAGGGAGTATGCACTCTGTATCACCACTGAAGATAAACTTGCTCCCTATTTAGGTAAAGCTTATGCAAAATTAAAATTTTAAATAATAAAAGTAAACGATTAAAATTAAAAAAAGAATAGGAAAACAAGTTAGAAAAATTCAAAAATGTATTTATGACAAAATTTTGAACAGGGATTCTTAGCAATAGAGGTACCACTATGTATCGTTAGCTTGTGACTATGGTACCACTATGTACCATGAGAGTCCACCATGTATGATGGATTCTTGAGATGGAATGTCCTTTTACTTGACCATGAAAAGCACTGAAGTTGTGACTTGTCAAGGCCTTAAACTTATTTAACTTGCCCACAAATATGTCCTCTATAACTGGATTGGGGAAGAGTCTATAGTGAATGTCGACTTGTACTAATCAATAACTTTAACATCCATGTATGGTGGCACTCTATTGGGCAAAGCTAGTATCTCAGTGTTGTAATATTTTGGAGTTGGAACAAGAAGGCAAGGAGACACAACAGGGTGACTGTTTTGTTCCACCTGTAATAGAAATCCATTCCATCTGTTTGAAATTTTTTTCTCAAGGATTTTCTCTTTTGTTGCTATAAGGCTCTTTACTCTCTTGATCATGACATCAAAGATTTCACCCAGCCATTGGCTAATTCATATCAGTAAATCTTATTATGCACATGATGGGCATAATGAAACTCAATAGGTAATCCACATGAGCCCACCGATTGTTGTATATCATCAACCCTTTCACATTTTAGTCTCTCTTGGTGTTTGGTTGCCTCTATACAACTGGGCGTTGTTGATATCCATGGTGCATAGTGCCTCATGCACCTTCACAAATTGTTACAAGATGATTGTGTGCGAGGCAAATAGGAATCAGGATATTAAAACAAATTAAGAATGCATGAGTTGCAACATCTTCTACTTCATTTTAAAAATTATATATTTACAAAACAAAGTAGATAAAAAGAAAATTAATTTAAAAATTAAAAATGTCAGATTAAAATAAAAAAGTAAAGATTATTGGAAATTTTAGTTACCTTCAATAGTTCCAATTTCGAGTAAAAGTTGAAGATTGCTTGTGACACAGGTTATAAAATATATGGCATATCTTACGTCAAATCAATAATCTTGTAACTCTAGTTTTTAGTATTCATTATAACTTGGACAATGTTTTGAAGCCCTGCCAATTCAATGGATTCAATGATGATTTTGGCGATGAATTATGTATCTTTAACCTGCCCTTCACAATCAACTACCCTATAAAAACATTAAAAGGGCATGCTACAATAACATTAATTGAGGTTTTGTACCCTCTAGGGCACACTCCAAAACATCAAACTAAGGGACATATGCAAATTAAAAATTGGGCTGAAACGAGATCCCAATCAATAGGAGCCTCCAAAGAGAGAACATTTCCAAGCATTCGGGCTTCATTGGATCTGGTTGACTCAGCTGCTTTGCCTTATTCAGATGGGTCCTTCTGGGTACAAACTCGTTTGTATGCACTTTTTGAAGAGCACACAGAAAGCAAATGTGTTTTCCGTAATTACGTCTCCCATCCTCTTGTAGGTATATTCAATGAAGAATGTAAAAGCAACACCACTCATCACAACTTAGAGACAATACAAATAACAAAACCTCATCCCGCAGAATACTAAAAAGAAAGCTGCTTCACTTCTATCATGCAAATCTCCCCAACATAGAATGTAGACGAACACCTCAAAATAGATTTTCGCCAGACAACTTTTCACAGTCCGCTAAAGAAAATAGAAGCAATACATATTTTAAACACGACTTTCACCAGAGACCACACAAACTTTTCATATTGAAATAAATGATGTCAATGCAATCTATCCAATACAGTTTCTGGCCTGAGAATAGTTAACACACAAGCCGTCGACTTTAGAACTTTGTCCCTTGCATACACTAGCAATCGGCTTGGGGTCAAAGATATGAAGTGATGGAAAAAGCTGAAATTGACACGGCTCTCCTAGCACGTCCGTTAATCCTTCCCTTCTCTCACGTCTCTTATGCATGAGCCGCCACCATTCGATGTTTGTCTATTTTGTGCAATATATAAATATTTTGATGCCAATAATAATTATCTTCTCAGCTCATACGTCCCTTCAGACTATTGCCACCCCACTCAATTTAGACGGAAATATTTCAGACTTTTAATATCTAAGCCGTCATTCACCAAAAATTTTCGCCAGTAATAGAACCGACAGGAGTGATTAATTAGTCAAGCTGCCATCATTCATAAGCCAAGGCTTTACAAACACTTGAATTGACCTTGACAAATCAAAATCTAACTTGGCATATGTATGACTTCATTTGACTTGACATGTAAATCTGATTTGGCAAACCTTCCACGGTGGCATCGAATTCAGTGACGAACTTTTACATCAATGAAAAAATATTTTAACAATCTCCCCCTTTGTCATTGATGGCAACGCCATCTGAAACAAGTATTGTTCTGAAATCAATATTGCTCCCCCTAACTCACTACTCCCCCTTTGACATCAATGGCAAACTGAAACCTGCAAAACTGAAATGGGGCTGAAAAAAATGTGACAATGAAAGCTCCCCCTGAGTCAAAACAGCAACTCAAAGATGGAGTGAAATCACTCCCAACTTCTCCCTCAAGTATTCAAAAGTTTCCTTTGGTAGAGGCTTAGAAAACACATTTGCAATCTGCTCTTTAGTAGAAACATATTCCTACTTAACTTGCTGATCACTAATCTGCTCTCTCAGAAAATGGTACTTAATAGTAATATATTTAGTCCTAGAGTGCATAACTGGATTTTTAGAGATATTAATGGCACTCGTGTTATCACAAAAGATAGAGATAGGATGCTCATACTCTACCTTAATGTCCTTCAACGTTTGCTTCATTCATAGGACTTGTGTGCAACAAGACCTTGCTGCAATATACTCTGCTTCAGCTGTAGATAATGAAATAGAAGCTTGCTTTTTGCTCAACCAAGATACAAGACAGCCACCTAGAAAGAAAGCGCCTCCACTTGTGCACTTTCTATCATCAACACATCCACCCCAATTTTCATCTGTATAAGCTGTAAGTGTGAAATCATTGCCTTTTGGATACCATAACCCATAATCTGTAGTACCTTTAAATATTTGAAGATCCTCTTAACTGCATGAACATGTGTACCCTTTGGAGTAGCTTGAAATCTAGCAACATAGCCAACTGCTTGCATAATGTCAAGTCTAGTAGCTGTAACATACAATAAAATTCCTATCATAGACCTATACAAAGTTTGGTTAGCATCTGGAGACTCGTCATTTTTACCTAACTTGAAACTTGTCACCATGGGGGTACTCACAGGATTGTAGTCCTCCATTGTAAACCTTTTCAACATCTCTCTAATATACTTTGTTTGAGAAATGAATATGCCTCTACTAGATTGATTAATTTGCAAACCAAGAAAGAATGACAACTCACGAAGCATATTATTTTGAACTCCTGCATATTTGTAGGAAAACTTGACACATCTTCTCACAATTGCTACCAAAAATTAGATCATCAACTTAAACTACTACAATCAACATATGATTACCTTCTTCTTTCACATATAGATTGCTGTCTGCTATCCCTCTTCTGAAGCCTTGCTGCTGTAAATAACTGTCCAATCTAGCATACCATGCATGTGGGGCTTGCTTAAGACCATTGAGAGTCTTCTTTAACTTGCAAACATAGTTATGATTTTCTGATATAATGAACCCATTTGGCTGTTCTATGTACACTTCTTCATTCAAATTGCCATTTAGAAAAGCAGATTTGACATTCATTTGAAAATTTTGAAAGAAGCAAAGGCTAAAGACATTCTAATATCTTTTAAACGTGCAACAAGAGCAAAAGTTTCTTCAAAGTCTATACGTTCAACCTGTGCATAACCTTTGCATACAAGCCTTGCTTTGTTCCTCACCACTTGACCATCTTCATTCAACTTGTTTCTAAACACCCACTTTGTGCCAATCACGTTCTTGTCTTTGGGCCTTGGGACAAGTTCCCAAGTTTCACTTTCCTGAATTTGATCAAGCTCTTCTTCCATGGCTGCTATCCAATGCTTATCTTCAGCTGCTTCTTCAAAACTCTTAGGCTCAATCTTGGACAGCAAAGAAACATCTTCATCTTCAATGTAATTAATAGTTTTTCTAGTGGTTCTTGGTCTTAAAAAAAGTCTTTGATGTGTTCTCATTTTGATCATTTGTAGGTGTATTTTCTGAAGTTACATCTGCTGTCCCATGTTGAACATTTGAAGGTGTTTGTCGAACACTACTTTCTTCTTCATCTTGTTGGCAACTACCATCATCATCTTGCATCTTGTTTTGAATGTTAGTCTCTTGTTAAAACATCTATAAGCTTTACTTTTAGAAGAATATCCTAAGAAAATCCCTTCATCAACCCTAGGATCAAACTTCCCTAGATTGTCTTCATCTCTTCTAATGTAACATGGACTTTCAAAAATTCTGAAATATTTAACTGAATCAGGCTTACCTTTCCATAGTTCAGAATACATATGGAGTCTTGTTATGTTTTGCTCTAATCAGCCCACGATTCTGAATGTAAATAGTAGTATGGACAACCTCTCTCCAAAAGGAATCATGCACCTTTGACTCATTTAACATGCTACAAGCCATTTTTTAGACTGATTTGTTTTTCGGATTTTCCTTTCAACAACACCATTTTGTTGTGGTGTCTGGTGGAACCCTAAATTTTCATTGTCCCACTAGTTCCATGGTCAAGCCTGTGACTGACTCTTCCTCATTGTTATTAAGGTTTAAGGTTTTTTATTTTTTTGATTCACTTATACCCTTGATCCTTCTATCGGCTTATGTTCGCCCATTGACCGGTTGCATCAGGTCACCGATTAATTAATTGGCATTCTATGGCCTTCACTATCATCATTTTAACCAGCCCCATCATTCAGGTCACCCGCCGAGCCCAGGAGGGCCCTCTTTTAAGAACAACTTATTCCCACGTGCACTTTATCACCACTCAGGTCTATCGCTGGTGGTTCATTGCCCATCGTGCATTCTTATGAAACCATCCATGCCCATCCCGCGACGAGTGATGCTTTATACTTCCTACCGCCCATGTTCATCGCCCGTCGTGTGTTATATCCTCACCGTTGGAAGGTAACCCACGATGAGCGATGCGGTTAAGTTCTTAACCCATTGTTGGTCCTAGCACTATTGATGGTTGTCTCTCGCTCTCCAAAAGGGAACCTACAACCACCGATGGTTGGACTTTCTCCCCATTGCGCGAACTTGGTGCATCGCGTGTTGAAGTTACTTGATGGAGAGGGGACGAGCGATGAGCAATGTATGTGAAGATCTCTGGCTAGGATCTTTCCGTGATCGAAATCAACGACCGATATCTCCTCGCTGGCTTTACTGCCATCGCTTAATGGGGTCCCAGAGCAGAACTTGAAGGCGCGATGAGTGATGTGATTTGGTTTGTGGCCAAGATCATCCTATGATCATCAGGATCGACGACAGGCAAGTTGAGGATGATGGAGTAAGGATATGGACGGGTACGTGGCAGTTTTAAAGCGCTTCCTCGCTGTTTCTAAGTACGGGTAATAAAGCAAGTGGCAATCCTTAATAAGCCTCGTTGATCGAGTTTTAAATCCTGGACGATCGACGACTGAGATTCAACATGCAATGATTGATTTTTGCTCACACGAGCGAGCCAGGATGGCCATTAATTGCAACTAGCCTCCAATTCCTTTATTTAATGAGGATTTTCTATAGCTTGTTCGATCATTCGTAAATTATCAAGGCACAAAATTGATTGCTGCGGGTATTGGAGGAACAATTTCAGAGTATTGAACCAGGTATTGCAAAGGTGGCCGCATGGTATCTTCTGGTACGTAAGTGTGAATACATGATTGTAGTAGTGCTGCTGTAGCTCAGTAGTCTTCTATGTGATATCTTCTGGTTGTGGCTATTGTTTTTTCTTGCAAAATTGGCCCTGGTTAGTATTGTATTCTGGAAATATGAGTGAGCCAAGTACTCCCATTACATCGGTCCGAATGTCCAGAAGGTTAAATATGCATGAACTAGTTGCATATGTGCCTGAGGCAAAACCTATTGTGGCAAAAACACCAATTGTCCCAAAAGGCAAGAGGAGTGTATGCAGGAAGGTTGGGAAAATTTTTAATGGTGTTCATTTTTTGGGGTGCTGTGGTGACTTGACTTCCATGTGGCTGGTTCGTTGGTTTGTGCCGTTGATAATGATGGTGGTTTCTCTGGTGTTGGTGAACATGCCAATTTTGATGACGCCTTTTGGAAGGCTTGTGTGGCTTCTTTGACCAATGGCTTGGCGCTTTTTTTTGCCTTTTTGCTTTCCCATGGTGAAGGAATGATTGAAATGTAACGGTTCGGGAACTGACCCTATTGAAATGAAATTAATTTTGAAATTATTGAAAATGTAACTATAATGAGCCCAATGCTTGTTGCTCCCTTAATCTATAAAACGAATTTCAAGGCTCATTACAGGGGTTGAAATTTTGAGTCCAATATGGTCTAGGTAGAATTTGAATACATAAAGCAAATGTAAATGCAGAAAGCTTGATGAATCTGCTAGGAAATTGTCTTAGGTATAGGTTGTATATGTAATCGTCTTAAATAGTTTTACATAAATTACTGATATCGAAACAAATCCAAATTCCAAAGCATGTACTCTCCTTTTGTACACTTTTGCAGATTATAAATGAAATTATCAAGGATCTTTTCATTTGTCATCAATGGTTTAATTGAATGTATGGCATTGTTTCTTTGCTTTAACTCAAAGGGTTAATTAAAATGCTTGAGGAGAGCCATAGGCTGTAAGAATTTACAAAGGATTTGATATGAAGTGATGTTTTGGTTGTTGTGAGTTTTTGCATTGCAAGGCATTACAAAGATAGTCCATCTATTTTAGAATAAAATAATCCGTGTATTACTGAGTATTTCATATTTGACTCCATTTACCCAATTGATGAGGCACTGGCTTGTTTGTCAAGAATTCGTGCAAATCAAATGAATAAGTAGTATGCCTAGCCATGGATTCAAAATAAGAATAATACTTATTAAAATCTTGTCAATTCTGAAATGTAAGTTTGAAGTATACCCCTGTTCCTAGCAAATAGACAATTATTTACTCAAAGACCTGCCAAATCATTGGTGAATTATGTTTATTTTCCTGCAACAGGAACCCATCTGTGCAGAAGTGTTCTCCATTTTAACAAGTTGAAATGAACACAATTGGGAAATACCATCCCTGGTCCCAGAAAACCTAAAGTGCAGTAGTAAAGACTTTAAAATCCTTTACTCGTTGTGTTGGCCACTAGCCTAGGAATGTCTTGAACATAAGGGTTGGCTACCCTTTAGAGAGTTCCAGGGTTCAGCTGGAAAAAACACCAACACTGTTCTTGCAGTTGAGTATTGTTCTTTTATTCCATGTTTCTTGCAGAAATTTACAAACTCGTTTGATGTAAACTCTCCTCCATTGTCTGAACGAAGGCATTTGATTTTCAGACCCTTCTCATTCTCCACTAAGGCTTTGAATGCCTTAAACTTCACAAGTGTTTCTGATTTTTCCTTCAAAAATGCAACCCAAGTCATTCTTGAAAAATCATCAATTAATAACATAAAACACTTCTCACCTTGCATACTCTTAGTTTTGGTTGGCCCACATAAATCAGTGTGAATCAGCTCAAGAGGCTTTGTGCTAGAATACTCTTTTGACTTGTAACTCCTTGTTTGTTTTCCCAATTGGCATTCTCTACAAATAATGTTTGAAGGTTTTGTAAGCTTTGGCATGTCTCTAACTGCTTCCTTTCTGCTGATCTGAACAAGACTATCAAAGTTCAAGTGTCCCATCCTTCTATGCCATAACCAACCTTCATCTTCCTAACTCAAACAACACTTCTCACTTTTGATATCATCAAGAATGTAGAGATTGTTAGCAACCCTACTAGCATCAACAATATGTTTACCATCCTTACTAATTTTACAACATTCTGAATTGAAAACTAGAGTGTGCCCTGGGTCACACATTTGACTCACACTTAATAGATTATGTTTCAGACCTTCTACATACAAAACATTTTCAACCTTGGTCTTACCATCATCCAAAACAAGAGTGCCTTTACCTAAGATTTTTGCTGATGCATTATCACCAAATCTTACTGTACCACCATTAGTCCTTTTGAGGGTGAGAAACTTGCTCATCTCCTGTCATATGTCTAGAACAACCACTGTCAATATACCATTTATCTCTCTCATTTTGAGCATGCAAGGCTGTTTGCACAATCATAAACCCTATTGAAATTTCTTTCTCCTTCTTCCAAACCTTAGCAACCTCTTTTGCTTTATCCTCCTTTTCAACCTTCTTGTTTTGCTTAGAGAAATCTGCCATACCATTTATACAAAATTTTGTAGTATGACCAAAGTTATTGCACTTATAACATATAACATATAACATTGTAATTCTTAAGGGAGCAAAACAGTTCCTACTCATAAGTCTGAAATCACTTCTTGCAAACACTATACAGTTGGTTGCCTTATGTCGAAAAAGATTGCATGAGAAACAATAACCATAAAAGAAAGAATTGTTAAACTTGGTCATATGAGCTTGCCTTGAGATAGTATGCCTTTTGAAAGTACTATTTCTGATTTTTGATGGTGGATCCTTTGTGCTATCAAAATTGCTCTTTTGCTTTTCTTCGTTTGCTAGTTTGGAACTTTGACCACCTTCAAATCCAACTCCACCTTTATCGGTAGAAGGTTTCTGTGAGCTAATGATCTTGTCCAATGACATAGAACTTTTCTGATTTATCACCTCATTATTCAGCCCTAACATTGATTTGTCTAATTTCCTAAGAGAAACTATTTCAGCTTCGAGTCTTTCACAATCTTCTTCCTTCATCTTGAGCAGATTTCTAACATCTTTTTCAATCTTTCTAGCTTTGTAAGAACACTTCGTGCCCTTGTTTCTGAGACTTGTTTTTTTGTTTTGTAATTTTTTTGTATTTATGAGGGTTTTCTGTTTTTTTGGTTTTTTGCAAATATTGAAACGAATGCAAAAACATGAAATGAAATACAAATAACTGGAATAAATTGCAGCACATCAACTATTTCTTTTTATTCACTCATTATCTTGAAAGAGTAACTTATTACATTCATACTCGAAATAAATAAGAAGCATGCAGCTGCTGTTTTAAAATTTCAGCCCAAAAAGCAACCTCCAACAGCTCTTCAAAAGTTCAATTCTCCTCAACCAGCTTACCAACTTGCCTTTTTTGCTCCGAAATGGTGTGGCTGGCTTCCCTAGGCCTAGGCGCTCCCTTGTGAAATTTTCTTGAATTTTTTGAAGCCTCTAATGACAAAATCGCCCCTCCTTGATAGGGCCGATCTCTGCTGCAATGATGGCTAGTAATAAGCTAGGCTGTACCACTCTCAAATCTGATTTATTATGACAAAGGATAAATCTGTAATTGCCTCCTCTCAACCTTGCAATCTCTGATCAATACAATCAAGCCCTCAGTTTGTATTTCCAATTTGCACAATTAGAACACCTGTATGATGCCCTCCTGTATGCCAAATTCAACAGATATTTCACTACTTCAAAAGGCTGCAATCACTAAAGAAGGAACGTTCTCCAATGGCTCGAGGATTGAAAACCCTTGGCTTTCACTTCTCAGACACAAATTCATCAACAACAATGCTCAATCCAATGAATTGCAAATAACTCCAAAATGAAATATATATGCCTTCATGAGAAAGTCGAACTTCTCCAAAAAGCCATTTAATAACATTAAAATGTTATTTTATTGCACCTTTTTAATATTTCATTAAAAACTTAGGAGTTGGTGCCCAATAATTAATTCATCAATTTGGCCCCCTTTTAATGATGATTTGACCCTCAAGTTATAACATTAAAGTATTACCTTTTAATTAATTAATGTCGTTTAAGCCAAATAACATTAATAACTCCTTAAATACATCATTTCTCATCACGCCATCTGAACTGGGGACTCATCTGATGATTCTCCATACAATCACATGACCCTCAAGTTATAACATTAAAGTATCACCTTTTAATTAATTAATGTCATTTAAGCCAAATAACATTAATAAATCCTTAAATACATCATTTCTCATCATGCCATCTGAACTGGGGACTCATCTGATGATTCTCCATACGATCACATGCCTTACTAAAAATAGTAAGGGTCCCACTCTGTCCATATCTGACTTACTATAAATAGTAAGTTGAGCATACTAAGTCCTGAAAGCCTCAAACGAAAGCCAAAGCTGATCATCGCTGAACATTGGAGGTGATACCATCCTCAGAAGACCTTGTAATTATCTTCATTAGCCTACAAGGGCCATAATGGTAGGCTAATCTACTAAATATTGATGTCTCACTTTGGAGGGGACATTACAAGCTTCTTCAATCTGAACCTTCAAGTCAATAATAAGTTTTTTAGCTTCTTCAAGTGCTTGGGATGTCTCTGTTTTTGTTTCATTCTCTACTTGTAGCTGTAACTTCAAGTTCTGATTTATCTTCCTAAGTTTTTTGATTTCACTTAGGGCACTTATAAGTTCTGCTTCAAGAATTTACTTCCCCTTCATCATATTGCTCATCTTCTATATCTTCATCTTCAATCTCAAGCATATTTACTTCTTCAGCCATAAATAAGATTTCTTCTACCGAAGACACTTCATTTGAACCCATGTGTGCTAACAGGATCTACTTCCAAGTGGTTAAGCTCTCAATTGAAGGAACTCTACTTTGATACCAATTGAGGAGCACATAGAAAATATTGAGAAGGGGGAGGAGAGGGGGGAGGAGGGTGAATCAGTATTTTAGATTTTTACACATGAAAACATATGAATCAGCAATGTAAATAGTAAGAGCAAGCATCAACAAGAAGAACACCAATTTCACGTGGAAAACCCTTTCGGGTAAAAAAACCACAGTAGATCAATAGCTTTCATTAACAACAAACGAGCACCAACCCAGATTACAAAATTGAGCATCAATTCATTGAGGGCACCAACTCGCCTGAAGCACCAACTTCGAATAGCTGAAGCACCAACTCCAGTGTGAGTACTAACTCACTGAGAAATATCACAACATTGCAACTCTGAAATCAATGCATTTATACCCATGTTTTGATTGAGACTTGTTGATTGCATATACTAACATCTGAGCACATCACATGAATTCGCATTTTTAGCATAACTTCATACACTGTCCATTGAAATTGATACAAGAAATAAAACCATCTTGAAACTGCACTACTCCCAACACGAATGTTTATCTCATAAGAGACCTTCATGAATTTTGATAATACCACCCAGATTCAAAAATGACCATCACAACCTTATTGAATCCTCAGAACAAAAAAATAGCTTCACTCTCAACACAAAGATACCCACAAAACTTCACCTTTAAGCACTTCTCCATACTAAGTCGACTCTAACACCCACTATCTTATTATGCAATCGGTGCTAAACATTGAAAGCAAAGGTGTTTTCCATAATTACGCCTCCCATAATTCCTGCTAAATATGCGGAGGTTATTGAAAAGATCCAAAAAAGATTCCTTTGGTCTGGTGTGGAGGAGAAAAAGAGGATGCCTCTTATAGGATGGGATTTGGTTTGCAGACCGAAAACCTTGGGGGGATTAGGTCTTAGAAAAATCAGAATGATTAATAAAACTCTTCTTGCTAAACAAATATGGAGATCCTTCTCGTCTGATGGAGAATGGAAAGATATCTTAAGAAGTAAATATATGACCAATAGTGTGTCCCTCAAAGCCTTGTTGGATTCTCCTATTCTGCCCCGTGGTTTAGCTTGCTGGAATGACATGATTGCTGGTAGAAAGATTTTGGAATCAGGGGTTGGATGGCACATTAGAAGCGACAATCTTGCCAGGTTCTGGGAGGATAGATGGCTTTTTAAGGATTCCCTAATCAAAATTGAAAGATTCAATAGATGGGCTGAGTTTTGCAAAGAAGCTTTTGGAGAGTATGTTAAAGATTATTGGAGAGAAGGAGATTGGGTGGATTTGTGTGTGGTTAGTCAGGAGTTGCTCCGCTTCAATCTTCCTTAATGGCTGTCAGATTGGGACAAAATCAGCCGGATGATCATCTTGTCTAGATGGACAACCCTTCGGGTAACTATTCTATTTCTTTGGCTGTCCCTTTCTCAAGCCCCCCCTTCTTTCTAGTCTAAAGCGTGGATAAAACACTTGACTCCTAAAGTCAACATTTTCTTCTGGATTCTGCTTCAAAATAAGGTGCTAACGGTGGATAATCTTTGCAAACGGGGATTACAAATCCTCAACAAATGTTACCTTTGCAAGAGTGAGGCGGAGTCAGCTAACCATTTGTTTCTCCACTGTCCATTTGTTGCTACAATCTGGGAAATTTTTTTGGCTCTTTGGAATATTTCTTGGCTCTTTGTTGTTTGGGGAGTGTGGAAAGAACATAATAATAGACTTTTTAGGGATAAGGAGATGTCAGAGACTAATGTTTTTGAAATTTTTTTTAGGCTTATAAAGGAAAACTTCAATGTTATTCCCCAAAAAGCTCTTAATCTTGAGGCTGTGGTGTGCACTCCCTATGATCTAATGATAGCCAAGGATTGGAATATCAAAATGGATGTTTCTAAGGCATTCAAGCCAGCTAAGAAAAGTAGGGAGGGTGTGAGCTAGACCTTTCCTCCAAATGGTTGGACTAAAGCCAACTTTGATGGCACTGCGAAGGGCAATCCGGGGATGGCCGGAAGTGGAGGTGTGTTAAGGGACTCAAATGGTAACTTTATGGCAGCTATGGCCATTTTCCTAGGTCATGAAACCAACCATGTGGCGGAGGCTATAGGAGCTTTTCAAGTTTTAAATCTAGCACATAATCTGAATATAAAATGTTTATGGCTTGAAGGGGACTCCAAAAACATCATTGACTATTTCCTAGGTAGGACCCCTCTCTCCTAGTCTATTATGAATTGGATTGAAGAAGCAAAATCTATCTTAGACAAGTTCAATAAAGTTAAAATCTCCCACGTCTACAGGGAAGCTAACAGCGTGGCGGATTACTTTGCAAATGAGGGGGTTAAGAGGGGAGGTTTGAACACGTGGTAGGATTTCAAGGACTTGGGAGCTGAAGTTAGGGCCTTATTAGATTATGATGTTACGCATGGGAAAGAGGCAAATATCTTTAATGATGATAGGGAAAAGGGCTAAGTACATCAAAATCAAGAGATTTGATGGGGCCGTGTCAAATAACTTAGTTGGTAAGAAAAAACGACACGCTTTGTGGGTTCATCGGAATGGCTGCGTAAATTTGCAATAAGGTTTCAGCGCTGGTAGAGATTGCAGTGAGGTGCATACGAATATGGGGGGGGATAGGAACATAATCGAGCCAAATAGCTACAAAATGCACATGAGGAATGCTAAGGTCTGGAAACAGGTTGAGCAAGGTGGTTTGGTTCCATTCTTGGAAAAACTTCATGGGCCTGATCCTATGGCTACTGACTACTTTGAGAAGAACTGGAATAATGGAGAAATTATCCTCTTTGGGAGAAAGGTGAAACTGGATGAACAAATCATAGGAGAGGTGACTGGAATGTCCACTGAGGGCATGAAGTTTTATCGTGATAGAAGGTTTTCAGACGAGGCGGTAATCAATTTCCCAAAAAAAGAAAAGGAGAAATTGAAACCGGTTAAAGTTTCCAACAACTACTTTGAAATCGACACCATCAAGGCACTTTGGAGAAAGGTGCTCCGTGTCATAATGGAGTATATTACCTTGGACGGGAGATTCACCAGAGTTTATGGTCATCATTTTGCTCTCCTTAACCACTTCTGCCATAAGGTATGGATTTCTCTGCCTCATTACTTGTTCTGTTCGTTGAGCAATAGCCTTGAGGACCACAAGAAAATCTCCAGGAGATATCCTATTCTTCATCCTGGTCTTATTAGGTTGATCTATGAACATTTTCAAAGCTTGCCGGCTTTATCCAAACCGGTTGCCTCCACGGCGTCTGAGGACTATGATATGGATAGTGGTGGTTCGGAGAATCATTCTAAGCTTAACCCAGAGAGAATTGTTGAAGCCCATTCGTCCCCTGTCCTGTCTGGTAAGAAAACCCAACTTTGTAAACCCCAGCTCATGAAAGTTAACCTTGAGATTTACCCCAGCTGCCCGGTCCCTTTAAAGAATCCTGCTCTCAAGGGTTCCCCTGCCAATAAGTTGGTTTCCTACTCTGCGGACTCTCTGGAGGACAAAACTGAGAACCCTGAAGCTAGCAGAGACTTTGTCTCTACCCTTCCTACCTCTTTTAGAGATGATGGTACCAGATTTCCCAACTCCCCTAACTCGGATGATTTTAACCTCATTTTAGACCGGGATCAGTCTGGAGATATCCTTGCCTCTGCTAGAAGTGGCGTTGGTGATATTTTCAGGGTTATGAAATGGGCCTATCAAGAAATTAATGATCTTAATTTCAGAAATAGGGCTTTAAATAGCGAGTTGGAGGAACTGGAATTGAAGCTGTCTACTCTGAACAATGAAGGAAAACGGAAAAAGAACAATACTGGAACGAGAGATGATGACATTGAGGACAAGTATAAGACTCTGGAAGCTGAAATTGTTAAAATAAAAAACAATATGAAAACTGTTGTGGAACAAAACCATAGAATGGCAAGGCACAATGCCATTATCATCAATACTATATCTGAAAAGTTGGAAAAGTCGCAACAGGGCTCGCTGGTTGTTGATCTGGAAGAGGATAAGGATAAAAGCAAGAATGAGGACCAAGGAATATTGAAGAGGACCCATGCCAACCTTAAGAGGAAAGCACCTCCTACTTTCCAGGTGGTCAAGATCTTAAAGAGGGGGGTTTAGGAGATGAACGACATGGAAGCTGAGACTGCAGAAATTTTAAAGTCCCAGGTTTAGTCGCTGTTGGCGTTTTGTCTGGTCTTTTTGGGTCTTTTCTGTTGCCCTTGCTTGCCTTTTTTTGGTGGCTGTGGCTTTGTCATTTTGTTGTCCTCTCTACAGCCTCTCTGTTTCTGGGGTATTTGACGATTATTTCTTTTGTTTGTAAACTTTGTGGTTTTGGGTCCCTGTAAAACCCGTTTTTTCTTCTTTCATAAACACCACTCATCACAACTTAGAGACAATACAAATAACAAAATCTCATCCCACAAAATACTAAAAAGAAAGCTGCTTCACCTCTATCATGCAAAACTCCGCTAAAGAAAATAGAAGCAATACATATTTTAAACACGACGACTTTCACTTAAGACTACACAGACTTTTCATACTGAAATAAATGATGTCGATGCAATCTATCCAATACACTTTCTGGCCTGAGAATAGTTAATACATAGGTCATCAACTTTAGACTTTGTCTCTTGCATACATTAGCAATCGACTTGGGGTCAAAGATATGAAGTGATGGAAAAAGGTGAAATTCACACGGCTCTCCTCACACGTCTATTAATCCTTCCCTTCTCTCATGTCTCTTATGCATGAGCCGCCACCATCGGATGTCTATCTATTTTGTGCAATATATAAATATTTCAATGCCAATAATAATTATCTTCCTAGCTCATACGTCCCTTCAAAATATCATTTTCACTTCAAATGTTCACGTGGCTCAACATATAATGGAGTGATAATAATTCAGCTATGAAAATAAGGAATAACCTACGGATTACTTAATTCCTCTGTTCATCCCCTTTTTGGGAAATAAGACTCGACTCCTTGATATGCGATATAATAGATCTTCCAAATACATGCCAAAAATATACCACGTCTCTCATGAATATCGCCGAGTGCCAAAGATAAGCAATTGAATGAATTGCTATATAATAGATCTTCCATGAACAATTCAAACAAGCCTTATCCACACGTCACACAACATATTCTCATAAGGCCATCGCTACAAATGTTAGAAGTAATTTGCTTATTAAAAATTGTAACCGATGCCTAGAATAGGGTCGACACCAAGAATGAAGACATTGCCAAAGAAAAGTTAGACATGCATGGTCTATCGCCGCCCCACTCAATTTAGATGGAAATATTTCAGACTTTTAATAGCTGAGTTGTCATTCACCAAAAACTGTCTCCAGTAATAGAATTGACAAGAGAGATTAATTAGTCAAGCCACCATCATTCATAAGTCAAGGCGTTACAAACACTTGACTCGACCTTGGCAAATCAAAATCTGACCTGGCATATGTATGATTTCATTTGACTTGACATGTAAATCTGATTTGGTTAACCTTCCACGGTGGTATCCAACTCGATGATGAACATTGACATCAATGACAAAATATTTCAACACTTTTCTATTTAGAACGACTCAATTCAAACTTAACTTGTTTGGTTGTAACCAAATTTATCTGGTATGGATTGTCTTTATCTGCTTATAGTCTGAGGGTGCCCACATTACCCTTGAACCTTTTCCATCTGTTTTGTTGTGTCCTTGCACCAGCTTGCAACTATGTTCTTTTGAATTGTGTCTATTGGATTGAGTCTCTTTAAGGCAATTTATTGATAAAAATAGTAGGTGTACTTATAGGCATCAGTTGAATTGAATTCAACATGTTTTAGAATCGGATCTTACTTCTCCAATTAGGAGACTGCTGGTACCCAAAATATTAAGGATTTAAAAGAGAAAGGAACAATTTTCCCAGTTTCTCTTTACCATAGCACTGAATTGCCCTTAATCCCAATTGCTGACTTTCTTTCCCTTCTCTCCTTATCCAAGTCTTCGTGAGCAATAGGTCTAAGGTCTTTTATTGAAGGCATCAAAAGATCATGTTCATCATCTAACATAGAAGTCTCGAAGAAATGTAAGTACTGAACATTCATAACTGAATTTAATTTCATGCATGTACGTATGAACTGTCTTCATTGTTGAAGCCAAACTTTGATGGCACAAACTAGTATATCTACTCAGACGTATCACACTTGAAAGATGAGGGAATAATTTGATCTAAGGATTCAAACATCCAATTTAAGTTATCATTCCTTGGGGATATCTAATCAACCCAAACTGTGTCATATGTCAATAAAGGAGAACATAGGTGAGAAGCCTCATAGTTAAATGCTCAATAACTGTCTGACATACATTAACAGATATAGAAGGCCACTAAAATATTTGAGAACTAGACATTTTTGTTGGACATTCACTTAGCTACAATTTTTCAACATTAAAATAAGTTTACATAGCAACTATTAAGATTTCAGTCAGTGTATGCAATAATGCTGCTATCCATGATTTTTTGTTTTCAATATGTTATATTGTACTTGAGAAGGAATATCAAGCTCACTCGTGTAATGTTGAAGAATCTTTACTAGCTACATAATATGGCTAGCTGTAATGTCCCCTAATTGGGAATGCCCTAAATTTGCCCTAAATCCTTAATTTTAAATGAACAAATGGGTTAGAGAACACCTTCCACCTGATTGAAGCCCTGCACACAAATTAGACCCCATTTACTACAATCGCACTGATTAGCAGATTATAACCATTTACCACAATAATATTAATTAGCCGATTATCATAATTAAATATTAGTAAACTCCAGGCCAAATTGCTAATCCAATCACAAAGCATTTAATATCCTTGGAGGGTTCAACCATAGGAGAGTATGGGAGAACGTGACTTGATGGCTAGGACCCTTCTACTCTAGGCCCAAGAGTGGATATTTTGGCCTTATGTGGCCCATGCCATCCATATGAGGTGGTCTACCTAGGAGTTGTCCCCTTTCCGTTATCCCCTCATCTTGCCAACCATTTCCCTCTCTATGATTTGACCTCTTGTGCTGGGTCACCATGGTGGAGGGGTGAGATTACAATGGGTGCCCTGGAAATGCCATCTCTTCTAAGCCCAAGGTGCTATACCATTGGTACCCCCTTGGCCTCCTTGGGACTACTTGGTCCCCCATCTCGAGGTGGCGTACTTAGGAGAGTGCCCCATCACCGTTCCCCTCTTGTAATCTCAGTCCCTTCTATCATGGCTAAAACATTCAAGACATATGACAGCACATATTAATCATATTTACTGATATAAGGAGGCAGTCATAACAGCAATGTATCTTTAGTATCTTGAATATCTAATTAAATAATCACAATCACTTATATTAAATTATGCTGCACCATATAATTGTAAATCAGATCTCATACCAACTTAGGAAATCGGGTTGCTGCACATATGCTAAATAATTGATTACTTCTCACTTAGAGGATGCAGACCTCGATTCTCTGTTATCTGTTTTATATCTGCATATGATCACTGCCTTAATATACAGAAATTATTGATTTTCCATAATGAGTAATTCTCTCACCAATCGATGATCTTTTGCATTGATCTGTTTCACCTTTTATACCCACGATGGGGTGGATGGTTATGTCTTCATTAAAGGCATGTCTCTTTATCTGTTTGCTTAACTAATCATAACTATTTATTAAAGGATAATTAATTTACTTTAATATTATCCTTTAATCACCTTCACTTGAGGAGAGTTCACTTGTGCATATAAATCGATTCTTTTATCCTTTCTTCCCTGTCGCTGTTTGTGAGGGATGATCTGCATTTAATTGCTGTCATAGCCATGTTTCGTTATTAACCTCCCAATCTAGCTGCTTAATGCTTCTTAATGGATTTCCATGCATGGTCGAATGGTTTAAGAATAGCGATCTGGTCTTTGTCAACCTGTATTTGGGGTTGCAATTTGCGGGGGCATGGCACTAGCAAAGATTGTATCATCATGGTAGAGCATCTTCCACTATGTTGTCTATTCTCCTATCTGTAATTCATAATTATTTAAGGCCATCAATCCATATCCCTCACTCCTTTGTTATGTACCCCCCAAGCCAAAAGATACATTAGGTTAAGGTGGTTAGTCTTAATGAAGAACATTCTCCTTAGGAGAAACCTATGCCATTTGGCCATCACATCTCATATGGCTAACACTTCTTTGACACGTTTCTGTCTATTTTTTATCCTTTTTTATGCCATTTGGCCACTGCATGCAATATGGCTAACACTTCTTATCAGTATGATGATGATGATGACTTTTGATGTCCCCCAGATTAGTTTAGCCTGTGGGACCTATCAAAATGTATCATGCAACATTATGCTTTGTCTTCTTTCTTGTCTTCAATGTCCTTTAGCTAGTCAACAGTGCTCATTTATGAAGCCATACTTGAGAAGTTATTGCCAGCGTAGCAATCATTTTAGTTCTCCCTCTATCAAGCAATCCTTCTCTATTTTATAAAATAGCTGAAAGAAAAAGTAAAAGAGACGCAAACATAAGAGTGAGACTATATAGTGGATATAAAGCTGCCCAAGCCTTTTATGTCCTCTGTTACTTCTCCAGTCCTGCACTGGATTGAAGGACTGGCTATAATATCTGAGCAAAGGTACAGATTTACTCGTGCTTTTTTGAAAATAATCAGATAGCCTTGAAAATAATCACCATGGGCAAATCAGGTAGAATTGTAGCACAATTTAAAATCATTGTGAGCATCCATGGCAATAGAATATTATCGTTCATTTTCACAATCTCAAAAGCAAGAGGATATTCGTCCTTTGAAAGCATTTCATCAAGTCCAGCTCCATAAGAATCACATTCAATGACAAAGGGCATGGGAAAATTAAGAGTGGCTGAAAGTTGATTGGAAAACACAAACTCTTTCAGATCTTCAAAGGATTTTTGTGCCTCTATGGATAGGTGGTTAGGATTTGTTGATGTGAAAGATACCTGATCCCTACTTCACACAGTGAACACAAGCACTGATATAGATAGCACAAATACACCAATCTCAGAAAGACAACTGGCACTCTCTTTAACACAGCAGAACAAATATGAATATAGAAAACACCAATGCACAGATCTGGAAATTAACGGCAAACCGAAGGTTGCACAGAATTATTAGATCAGGATTAATTAACTCTCAATTCTCCACTGGATTCATATGAATTTCCTGCTGGCAGATAACAGTTCCCTAGCCTCAGTTCGCAATAGCCCAGGTGGGAAGACAATGTGAACATATACAGAAATCTCACAAATCCAACTCAGATTCCTTCACTATGATATTACAATTTCATTCATTGAGTGCATGTATGCAATGCGAATCTGGATAGTGCAGAGTTCACAATCTATATGTAAAATACCCGCGATTCATAAGTAGGGAGGCACTAACTAATGTTGCTGGGATTTCAAAGGGATGAAATGCTCTGTCCAGGAGTATGCGAATGATGCCAAGTCTGCTCACAGTCACAATTAATGCGCTGTAGTGGGTGCCTAAAGTATGGTGCCATTCCTCCCTCTTTCCTCTGTCAGCTATTGAATGATAATGGATTCTGCACAGAGCTTGACGGTGACCACAAGATATAAGGATCACGGCCAGGAGATTGTATAAGGGAGTGGCGCAAGCCTGAAAGGCTCCGCCACTCTACTGAGTATAATTGCTCCCCTCCTCCTCAAACTCACGACACGAACACCTGCTCGGACCTGTGGTAGACAAAGTGCAAATTGAGCTGTTGAATGGTGAAGGCTACAAAAAGAAGCACAACGCTAGATAAGGGCTGTCTTACCAGGCGCGGTTGGCAGAGGGGATCGTCCCTGCAACCATGATCATGATTCCAACTTCCGTGATAATCCACAAAACAATTGAACTTCAATATATATATGAGCAATGGCGCTTTCCCAAATGGGTTGGCCCTGATGGAAATATTATATTATTTAAATTTAAATGTTATTAATTAATAATTTAAATTTATTTTATTATTTTATATTTAATTTATAATTCAGATTAGTTTTGAAAAACACTTTTTCCCGCCAAAACTGAGATTGGGACCCCCTTAAAGATCGGGGACATGACAGTCCTCCCTGCCTAGATGTTGCTTGCCCTCAAGCAACTTCAAATTCGGATTGTTGAAGATCTCCACTCCTTCCCTTGTTGCATCCTTGATTAAAAGATTCTTTCATTTCACCAAGTATTCCGGAATGATCTTTTTTTCTCAGCTCTTTCTCCCTCACGTGCAAGACTGTTTCGAGTTCAAGTGTCAACTTGCCTTCATCATCAAGCTGGGGCAGCTCCAAAGAGGGTGTAACCTGCTGTCCAAGTGCCTCTTAAGGCATGAAACATGGAAAATATTGTGGATTCTACTATCCTTGGGATGTTCCAGCTCATATGCAACCTCTCCAATCCTCCTTAGGATCTTGTAGGGGCCATAAAATCGTGGTTTCAGCTTCTCTACTCCACTCCCCATAAGGGTGGACTGTCGGTAGGGCTGCAATCTCAAGTAGACCATGTCCAACCTCAAAGGCCCTCTCCGTCCTATGCTGATCTGCATACATCTTTTGCTGGTTTTGGGCATGTTGTAGATTCTTCTTGAGTGCATTCAAGCTATCAACACTTTGCTGCACCATATCTCTAGCACTCGACACTTTACTATCCACAAGAATCAAATCCATGGAGGAGGTAACATCATATCCATAAAGTGCTTTGAAAGGGGACATACCTATTGACATATGATATGTGGTGTTGTAGCAAAACTCTCGTAAATGTAACCACTTCACCCAAGCTGATTGCTGCCCTGTAACATAGTTTCTTGGGTACCTCTCAATCCATTTATTCACTATTTCAACTTGTCCATCTGTTTGAGGGTGGTAGCTAGTGCTTAGAATCAATTCTGTGTGAGCCAAAGAAAAGAGTTTTTGCCAAAATAAATTGATAAACCTGCTGTCCCTGTCACTCACAATGTTCTTGGGCAACCCGTGAAGTCTAAATATCTCTCTAAAAAACAAATCAACAACTTGGGGAGCCTTGAGTGAATAGTGGCATGGTGTGATGGTTAAGTTGTTGTTATTCTTGCCATCAAGGTTCAGAACCCATTGGAGTGTAATTGTTGAGAATTTATATTGGGGATGAGGTCCCTCGTTTGTGACCTTATCAGTTCATAGCTCCCCGTCAAAAGCATTTATCCCTCTTAAAAAATAAACTTGGGGAGCCTTGAATTCCAAAGAAATTGCATGGAAATGAGCATGTTTTGTAAGCCTATCAACCACCACATAAATACAATCCTTACCTTGCACGTTAGGCAACCCCATAATGAAATCCATGGAGATGCTTTCCCATTTCTGATTTGGAATAGGAAGGGGCTGCAACAAACCTGTAGGAAAAACATGCTCGGTTTTGTTCTGTTGGCACATCAAACACTCTCTAACATGCTACAAAACATTTTTCTTTAGTCCCTTCCATGAGAAATGCTCCCTTACTTGTTTGAATGTCTTGTAGAAATCCGGGTGACCAGCAAGAGATGTGTTGTGACATGCCCTCATAACCCTCTCCTTGACGTCTAATTTTGGCACATGATACACACGGTCTTTGTAGAGGATGAGATCTTGAACCACCTTGTATCTATCATCAAGCAACTTCCCATCTAAAATATCAATAGCAATGGAATCTTTGGCATATTCAGCTATTATGGCAGCCTTCCAATTAGCAGATATAGTAGACATAGAGCAGAAATAAGGCTTCCTAGAGAGTGCATCAGCCAACACATTATTCTTTCCCTTCACATACTCAATACCAAAGTCATAGGCTTGGAGTTTGCTTGCCCATTTTTATGATCTGTCTTTACCACAAATTTCCCACAAACCAAGTATACTGTTTGAATTTGGCAAGGGCATGCATGATAGCTAGCATCTTATTGTAAATAGAGAAGGCCTTTTCTGAATCCTTGAGCTTTCTACTCTCATAAGCTATAGGATGTCTATTCTGCATCAAAACTACCCCAATACCTTCTCTTGAAGCATCACACTCAAGTACAAAAGGGAGTGAGAAATTTGGAATAGCCAAAACAGGATATGAACTCATTACCTCCTTAAGCTTATCAAAAACTTGCTGCGATGTAGGGCTCCAAGAGAATGCCCCCCTCTTCCGTCAAATTGGTCAATGGAGCTGCAAGTTGTGAAAACCCTTTCACAAATCTCCTATAGTAGCTGCATAAGCTCACAAATCCTCTTAGTTGTGATAAGTTCCTTGGTCTAGGCCAATCCTAGATTGCCTTGATCTTCTCCTTATCAACTCTAACACCTTGAGCACTAATCTTATGCCCCAAATACAAAATTTTGGTCAATCCAAACTCACATTTTGACATCTTGGCGTGAAATGAATGCTGCACAAGAATGCCAAGCACCTCATCTATGTGCTTCAAGTGATCCTCCCATGTCCTACTATAGATCAAGATGCCATCAAAGAAAAACCAAAACAAATTTCCTCAGTTGTAAAATGAATACTTGGTTCATACATGACTAGAAGCTGGCAGGGGCATTGGTCAACCCAAATGGCATGACCAAGAACTCATAGTGTCCATAGTGACACGTGAAAGCCGTCTTATGCACATCTTTTTCCCTCATTCTTATTTGATGATACCTTGAACACAATTCAATCTTAGAGAAATATACTGCACCATGAAGCTCATTTATCAACTCATCAATCCTGGGAATGGGATAGCGATTTTTGATTGTCCTCTTGTTGAGTGCTCTATAGTCAATGCACATCCTCAATGTCCCATCCTTTTTGACCAACGCCACCGATGAGCAAAAGGGCTAGAACTCAGACGTATATGCCCAATGTCAAGTAACTCCTTAATTGTCTTTTCTATCTCCTTATATGCTCATGAATGACAGTAGGGTGTAGTGATGACTAGTTTTGCCCCTTCCTCAAGCCAATCACATGTTGGAAATCCCTCTTCGGAGGTAGACCATTAGGTATATCATCAAAGACCTTAGTATATCTCTACAAGATGGGTTGGATGTCAACATGGAAGGTCTTCCCTTCATTGGTAGGCCTTGTATCCGTGATCAAGCAACTTGATCTCTACATAATGCTTGCACCAAATGCTTGGCTGATACCACCGTAGGGCCTCCATTGGAAAGACCACGAAGGACTACCTCCTCGTTAGATTTGAACTTAAGCTCCATCATTTGATAATTCTGCGTGTATTCTCCAAGTGAGTGCAGCCATTGCACTTTGAGAACCATCTCGGTGTCAGCTATGCCGATCACATAAAAGTCATTCCTCATCTTATGACTGCCAAGAGTCAAATTCAGCTGCTGAATCCTTCGGTTGCAAGGTAGAGTGTAGCCATCAGCCACGGTGACATTAAATCCCTCAAAATCACCAGTTTTCAATCCCAACTTAGCCACCAACCTCTCATCAATAAAATTGTGGGTAGCCCCACTATCAGTCAAAATAGTCATTGACTCCCTTGACTTGAAATGAATGATACCTCGGTGCTCTTGATAAGGCTGCAAGTGTTCCTCCTAGATGCCCCTCCTCTTTAGATTCATGCTCTTCAATTACAGCTAGCTTTGGATCAACAACTTCTTCCTCGGAGTCCTCATCTGAAACTACTTAAATGTAATGTATATTGTAACGACCTATCCTATATGTGAAATAAAAATTCCTTAATTTTTATAACTTTTAACAAAAGTAAACGAGTAAATAGTACTGCAATAAATTTTTTTCTTTTCTTTTCAAATTGAAATACATCATATATACACAATTTAAAGCTTTTCATAACAAAATAACTTTTACCATTTTAGAATGAATAATAGAGTATGAAAGCATAAGAGTACATACACTACTTAAACAACTTTTGCACAAATAGAAGTAAGACGATCCAGGATCTTCCCTTTCAAATCTTGGTTCTTCAGACGTCTGTTTGTGGAGGAGAAACATCACTCGGGTGCTTTTCCGCCAACCACAAACTAATATTGCGGTCCCCCGCACATTCATTTTTCAATGAAAGGCCCTCCCTTCATTGAAAGGATTGGTTGAGTAACCGATTTTGTTAACCAACTGAGCATAGTGGTGTGCCCTACATAACTAGATTCTTGTATCCCACTATCCCAAACTAGTATGTACTTATTGAATCACTGTGAACTGACAATGTAATCATCTCCCGATCTAAGAGGATGTAGGTACATTACATTACTATGGCCATAGTATTCTGGTTCAGTAAACGACTGAGTAAGTCATCTAACACTTACACTACTCAGGGCCGATTTGACTTAGGGCTACTTTACTCTATGCGTAGGCTATGTCCTTCAATGGGTTCAGTTTACCCCAGACTTCCTACCTCAAACAGTCTACTAAGAAATGAGCCAATAAACAAGTATCTAATATCCTAACTCCTGATTTAGGAAATCTTTATCCTAGGAGTGAAGCTTGTCAGAGTTAACCTAATAACATAAGCTATAGATCATACTTGGTTTGACATCATTTTGTTCCTAGTAGATATTAATTACTCTACGTATTCTCCATATACGGAGATCATACAAAATTGCAAACTCAATCAAATGCACATAAAAACCCTTCATAGAATAATGCATATTAAGTAAAGCTACCCTTAAGCTTTTTAAACAATTGATTCCCTTTTTAAAACCCTTTTATCCTTAAATCCTTCTTTTAATATATCATTAAAAATGTATTGAATTTCCTAAGCATTTACCCTTAATTGCATTGATTTCCCTCATTCATTTGCCCTTCAAATACAATGAAATTCCTCACGCATTTATTCTTAATGAAAGTTCATCAAAACATTATTGATTTGCTATGAACTATTTGCATATATCATACTAATTGCAAATATCAAACTCAAGAATAAAAAAGAGCAGCATTCAAACAAGAATTATTAAATAGATATCATGCCTGTTATAATGAGCTCTTTTCTCAGCACTGCTCCGTCAGCAACTTCTAGAATTCCCAAATTGGAGATGGCTGCTTTGCAAAATAACTCTCTTTCAATGTAGATGACTCCTTCAAATCACTCTTCTTAATTAACACTTCTCTATTAGAAGTTGTTAATTTATTCTTCTACAAGGGATTTAGCACAGTCAATTAATATCAGCTGGTAAAAGCTTCTAATTCTCACACTCTCAGCAAATGGTAAAATGCAGCAATAGAAAACAACACAGCAGCTTGGATAATGGACAAGGAAGCTCTCAAATTCGCAAGAAACAAGTTACTCAAGGATATCCGTCGATGAATGGCTGGGCAAGTATTTATAAGCCTGTAACTGCAACAATTTCCTTCTTTTTGGGCATGTAGAATGACAACAAGGCGCCCAGACCCAGTCAAATGTCACTTGGAAAGCAAATAAACCCTAAGTCATCTCAAAAAGGAGTGAATCGACCCTCATGGAGCCAGCATTAGCAGAAAAATTCAACTTTAAACTCAAAAATCGCCACCTACAGGAAAAACGTCCCTGCCTGGCGCATAAAACAAATGACTCATTTTGCTGCGATTTTGTCAAGTCTCAGCTTGTTACAACACAGAACCACTGGCTGGCATTTCCTATTACCCAGCGTTGAAGTTTTCCTCCATTTTTGCTGCGTTGAAACTTTCTTCCTATTCACGGGAAAACTCTCAGCTGTGTTTTAGTTTATTTTTCAAATGTTTCTACCAAATATTTGATTCATATTTTCTTTTTCGCTATGTTAAGAAAAAGGTTCGATACTTTATGAAGTCTCCATGTTTTGCTCAAGACTAGCGACTATCTTCTTTTAATAGTCCACTTTAATAAACTTGCACATGTTAAAAGATTTAAATCTTTAACTTTATTATTTTTGAGTTCAATATTTATTCTTTTAAATATTTACAAATATTTCTACTTTGGAGTTTATAAATATTCACTTTTAAATATTTAATAATGTATATTTATATATTTTATAATATATGTATTTTTATTAAGTACTAATATATTTTATATATATAAATATATATATATATTTTCGACATTACCATCGTACTGTATCTATATATATATTTATATATATGCATATATTACCTTAATATTTATACATATATTTTATACCTTATAAAATATATAAATATATATATACATATATTTACACATGTATTTATGTATATATGTATATATCATAAAATATAATTACTTTATTGATATATACATTTATACATATATATATATATATGTAAATTTCCTAGACAATAATATTAAAATATTATTTTCACCACAGATATTAGGCGGGGTGTGTACGTATATACATGTGTATAACCATATATACTCTTGTGTATATGTATGTATGCATATATACATGTCGACACATGCGTATGAGCATAGCCATCTGCTTAACGTACGTATGTATCGATATGTCTATACATATAGATACGTGTACACAATATATACATGTGTATACTTACCCACTCAACCTTTAACACATATCTATCACATCATTCATACAAGGGATCACAGTATAGTAAGTCTGACAATAAACAATCATTACTCACAAAGCACAAAGAAGTAAACCAAACTCCTAAAGCCTATGGATGACTTATCAAGACTAACTTATCTGACTTGGTTCATCTATACCCTTCATGATGTGTGTGTATGCTCAACTGATTAACATTACCGGTTAAACGACCAAGCCCCTCTCCCAAGTGATATTTCCCCTCCGCCTGGAGGACTGGTTCATATACTTGCATCCACAGTCATAAATTCACGACAATCAAATGCTCACAACAATAGCAGCATATATAAACTTCGCAAGATATAAAAACATCATACATTAACCTCATAATGCACATTTTCACCATGATTAACATCAACTGAACAACATAAGAATGAGACAATCATTAATGTACAAAACTCATATTGATAACAAGGTGCATCATATTTTTATTTATTCATAAAATTGTCTTTACAAACACATAATCCTTATCCAGTACTAATAACTTAGTAGCTATACAATCGGGGTGTAACATATATGACCCTTACCCAAACAACGATGACCTGGCTGCCATGGCTCCCTACAATCGAAACACAACTTCTTCCTTCAAAGCTCATTCTTGGATATAGTTGATTGGTTGGGTTTGGGTGGTACCATCCGTGGAGGAGGAACATTTCTTTGAGGAAACTTATTGGTCACAACAAGAGGTGCCTTGTTGGAGTACGATCTTCCCTTGGTTGTTGAATCCTCCAAGTTCAAAGCTCTCCTAATGGCATCTTGTAGTGAGCTAGGATCAAATGCCTTCACCAAACCCTTGAGGGGTTTGGATAGGCCTTCAACAAAGAGGACTACAAGTCTTCTTTCCGTCACATTTGGAACCATCACTGCCAATCTCTCAAACTTGGCAACATAATTCTCCACTTTACCTTCTTGCCTCAGTTGTGCTAATTCTTGGAAATGGATTTCTGGATCCTTCCTATCAAATCTCTTCTGTCAACCTCTTACTAAATTCATCCAATGTTTTGATGGAGTTGTGCCCTTGTGTCACCATACCATGATACCACCATTCATGGGCCAAACCTTCAAGATGCAAGGTTGCAAATTTAATGGCTTACCCTTCATACATTGGATTTAAAGAGAAATATGCGTCTAATTTCTGCAACCAAGCCCTTGCTGATGAACTCTCAAAACCATCAAAAATTGGAATGGTGATCTTACCCAAGTGATGTTGGATGTCTTTCCTATCTTCATACCTTCTCCTCCTACGCCCTCTTCTTGTTTTCATGTCATGAAATTCTGTGAAGGTCATAAAGGTCATATCTCTGTGAATCGTTGCACTTAGAGCATGGTATTTGTTGTGCGATCTGGCAATATCATCCTCTTCTTTAGGTGGTGCTTTTGGTTCATTTTCTGCCTCTTTGTCCAAGGATTTAGCCTTGAAAATCTTTGTAGAGGCTGTTGGTTTCATCACACCTGAATTGCTGCCCTCAGTACCATTTTGCACTGTCCTACTAGCATCCAGTTGCTGGTTCAAACCTATCAACAGCTGAACCATTTCCACCATGGTTTCCCTCATGTTGGATTGGAACTCTTTGGACTCCTTGATGAACAGCTGTCCATCTTTATTGTCACCCATGGTAGCTTTCTTTTTTTCTCTGAGATGGTATCTTAGATCCCTATTGCTCATGAAATGGTACACAGGCTGGCAGGAGGCCAAGCTCCGATACCACTGGAAGATACCTGATCCCTACTTCACATAGTGAACACAAGCACTAATATAGATAGCACAAATACACCAATCTCATAAAGAAAACTGGCACTCTCTTTAACACAACAAAACAAATATGAATATAGAAAACACCAATGCACAAATCTCGAAATTAATGACAAACTGAAGGTTGCAGAAAATTATTAGATCAGATTAATTAACTCTCAATTCTCCATTAGATTCATATGAATTTCCTGCTGGCAGATAACAATTCCCTAGCCTTAGTTCTCAATGGCCTAGGTGGGAAGACAATGTGAACATATACAAAAATCTCACAAATCCAACTCAGATTCCTTCACAATGATATTACAATTTCATTCATCAAGTACATGTATGCAATGTGAATCTGGATAGTGCAGAGTTCACAATCAATATGTAAAATACCTGCGATTCATAAGTAGGGAGGCACAAATTACTGTTGCTGGGATTTTGAAGGGGTGAAATGCTTTGTCCAAGCGTATGTGAATGATGCTGAGACTGCTTGCAGTCACGATTAATGCGCTGTAGTGGGCGCCTAAAGTATGGTGCCGTTCCTCCCTCTTTCCTCCGTCAACTATCGAGTGATAATGGATTTTGCACAGAGTTTGACAGTGACCACAAGATGTAAGGATCGCAACCAAGAGATCGTATAAGGGAGTGGCACAAGCCTAAAAGGCTTCGCCACTCTACTAAGTATAATCACTCCCCTCCTCAAACTCACGCCACAAACACCTGCTCGGACCTGTGGTAGACAAAGTGCAAATTTAGTTGTTGATTGGTGAAGGCTACGGAAAGAAGCATGATGCCAGGTATGGGCTACGTCTTACCAGGTGCGGTTGGCAGAGGGGATCCTCCCTGCAACCATGGTCGTGATTCTAGTATCCGTGATAATCCACAAAACAATTGAACTTCAATATATATATGAGCAATGGCGCCTTCCCAAATGGGTCAGCCAGGATGGAAATATTATATTATTTAAATTTAAATGTTATTAATTAATAATTTAAATTTATTTTATTATTTTATATTAATTTTAAAATTCAGATTAGTGTTGAAAAACACTTTTTCTCGCCAATGTTGAGTTTAGGACCCCCTTAAGGATCGGGGACATGACAGTCCTCCTTGCCTAGATGTTGCTTGCCCTCAAGCAACTTCAAATTCAGATGTCGAAGATGTCCACTCCTTCCCATGTTGCATCCTCGATTGGAAGATTCTTCCATTTCACCTAGTACTTCAGAATGATCTTGTTTCTCAGCCTTTTCTCCCTCATGTCCAAGACCGTTTCAAGTTCAAGTATCCACTCATTTCTATGTATCTTGGAATGATGTGGAATTCCTGGTATCTGGGGCATGTACCTTCCACTATTTCCTTTGGATACCAAACAAATTGGACTTGTATTGTACTATAAGTAGTATTCCCTTTTTGGGTGTGGTTGTTGGACCCATGTGTCCTGAAAGGATTTTGTAATTCTAGAAATGATAATTTCAATATGTATGTTTTTATGCTGAGTTGTTGATTTTGGTATTGGTCCTAGTTCAGGTTCGTGGATCCGGGTTGGGTTCATCTATACAAAAATCATATATATATATATATATAGAAGCAGTATTAAGATTGCAATATCGCATAGCATCATATAAAGACTTTATAAACAACAAAGCTACCATAAACTTGAATGTCATTTTAAACAGGCATGATAAATATTCATCGTTCAAACTTCAAGTTCAATATTGTTGGGAAAACTATTGTTAGTGTTCACATATTTGTTAGAATTATTAGTTACATTGTTTGTTTAATCGGTTATTTGATTAATGGCCGTATGTTGAGTTGTTAAAACAACTCGGTCTATTTAGGAATATTGTTTCCTAAATAATAGGATATGAAAATCCTATATATATGTAAATGTATTGAATGAAAACGATCAAGAGAAGCACCAAATTATTTGCGTAAAATCTTTGTATGCTTCTATATTTCAGCCCAAAATCTCTGATATGGTATCAAAGCATCATCTTTTATGTGGATTGCTATTTAGGATACTCGTAGATTTTAAGGCGAGATTTTATGGTGTTTAGGCTAGTGTGTAGTGGAAGCTATCAATCTATTTTTGGTGGAGAGAAGGATACACTTCTAATTGATTGTGCATCGAGTAGAGAAACAAGTTGGGCCGATCTGTTTGTGTAGGAACTTAATGAAGAAGAACATGGGGCTCAGGCAGATCAAGAGTTTTTGATAGGCTTCCTCGAGTTGACTAGAGTGTACGCTGTTATGATGGCCGCTAAAGTTCCAATTTGAATGAGCATGAGGGCTTCCTTGGCTTGGAGGACGAAGGACCACAGATCTTCTCTAGCGATTTCTTCATTATGAGCACATTTGGATTTGCAAGGCGAACACACCATACAAGTTCGAAAGCAAGCTTTAAAATTGAGCTGATCAATTTTGGAAACATCTTCCAAGGTTCATACGCTGATTTGAGCGATCAGCGTGTCCTCTAAGATCTATGTTTCCCATGAGCCAAACCGAGTCATTGGTTTCAATTGGTAACCTTTTAAAGGTGGGCATATAGTTTTATAGTCTTCCATTAGGTTAATGTTATCACAGTTCTGTGAGCATGCATTGATTTGATTGGCTATTGCTATTCAAGAGGAGATGTGATGATCGGATTAGAAGAAAGATATAAGGAAAGCTAGATCGCAGTCTTTGCAAGGGAGAATGACGTTGTGATCATAGGTTTGTTGAAGAGTTGACTGTAGTATGTTGTAAGGCCGTAGAAGTGTAAGGAAAGAGTTGTAGCTCTCAATAATCATTCAAATGTCACCTTTGTTTAAATAGTAATCTTATTTTTTTTAAAGAAAAGCCCCAGGATTTGAATTTGTGAAGCCTGCGGCTTGAGATAAGGGTCTGATTTTTGTGCAACAAATAGATAGTTGTCTCTAGCTACGATACTTCATTCACTTCTATTGGTAGGGAAGCTCGATCGGGCCCTACTCCCACTATATAAAGCCAACTCCTCGACATGAGATGTGTGCTTCCCTGAAAGCATTCAATATTTGAGAGAGACAGCGTTGGATTGATCCATTTTCTAGGGAAGACTTTGTAGTCTCAATATGAACGGTGGCAACCACAGGCTTGATATAAGCTTCAGCTTGATCCTACTGTGGAAGAGGTAAAAAGGCTTGTGGTCAATGCCACAAGAATTCCAAATCAGGGTGGGTGCTTTTCCACTATAATGGACATGAAATTCTAAAGCCCACAACAAATGGGGTCTTCTAGAAAATTGATATTATTATTATATTGATATTGCATTGAAATTAAAATTAGGGCTGTAGATTAGTTTATAATAATAAATAAATAAATAAATTATTGTAAAACAATGTTGTTTTTTGTTGGAGTGCATGATTGGTGGTACCCGACACTCCTTGTAAGAAGTTCACATCAAGGGGGGAGGATATGTTCTTTCCTCACAATCAACAAAATGAGCCTCAAAGCCAAATTTACTAAGTAGAAAATCAATTGGAGGATGGAGGCATCGAAGGTTGGAGGACAATCAGCGTCCTCTCGTCAGTCACCAACGACGAGGCCGCTTATCAGCTTTGGTGACATTTCATTTTCTATGTGTGGGTTTTTTTCTTATGTAACCCCCTAATGTAAAATATTGTAATGAACAAAAGCACAGTGTAATGCAATTCATGGATCTTGAAAGGGTTTGTGGGAGGATCCAAAAAACCACACGAGGTGGACAGTTGGTGGGTTCCTATTCATGTCCAGGTTTGTGGTAAGCCTATGTGAAAACCATGAAAGGTTGATGGGAGGTGCCTTTCGTTTTGAATCAAGATCATGAGCTTGAAGAGAGTTGGGCTTATTGCAGGTGGAGTGTGAGTTCTTACCATGTTCACACTAAGGGGCAAAATGTTGGGAAAACTATTGTTAGTGTTCACATATTTATTAGAATTATTAGTTACATAGTTTGTTTAATAGGTTATTTGATTAATGGTCGTATGTTGAGTTGTTAAAACAACTCAGTCTATTTAGGAATATTGTTTCCTAAATAATAGGATATGAAAATCCTATATATATGTAAATTTATTGAATGAAAATGATCAAGAGAAGCACCAAATTATTTGTGTAAAATCTTTGTATGCTTCTATATTTCAGCCCAAAATCTCGGATATTAAAATAATAATATCAAGTTCAACACTTTTAATCATCAAATGGATTTTTTAAATTATCAACATCATCATCATCATTGACATTAGATGACGTAGGAACATTAGATGAACCACAAGCAATGCCAATTGCATTGCTAGTGCCACTTGCACTAGAAGTGTGTTGGCTTTCAAAATCCTCATATGCAATATGCTGGGAAGTGGAAGCAATTTTGTATGCTTTGGCTCTATATCCCACAATTTTGTGCCCCCTTCCTTGTAGTCATGTTTGTGCGAAAGGAGACACAAGTTGAAATGCACGTATACTAAGTTCTCTGCTCTTTTGAATTGCAATCTATTGTGTTTTACTGAGTGGATGAAAGAATATGTGCTCCAATTCCTCTCAGATGCAAATGAACTAGCAATCTATGAAGACAAAGTAAACAATTTAAGTTATACATTATATTTATTAAAACTTTAAGGATCAAAAAATAAAAATTTGTTAAACTTGTGATAAAGCCTTGATTGCGAGGGGTCGTAGGTGTAGGAAGAATTGGCCATGGAAGTACCACCAACTATGAGCATCCTTCTTAAACCTATCATGAAGAGACTCAACACTTTGACCATTTTGAGTGCACAAAATCCATGAACTCATTCGTGATCACATCTCGCAATTTAGTTTTAGAGAAGAGTACGAAATGTTGCCTTGTACCCTTCAGCCACTTCAAAATCTCTATATAGGGTAAGCCTTGTTGGCATAGAAAGAATCTTAACATTGTAGTATTTTGGAGTCAATGTGAAGGCAAGAAGATTTAATGGAGTGGTCATTTTGTTCCATCTTTTTCAATAATTGCATGCATTTGTTTGAAGAAAGTCTCTTCCGGGTCTTGCTCTTTCGTATTTATGACACTCTTCATCTTCTCAAACATATATATTTCATGAATGCAAGGCTTTATCCATGTGAGTATAGTGAATCATGCTCAAAATGGGCTTGGTGAAGCTAAGGAGATACTCCACACGATCCCTTCATGAGTCATTTAATATCATTTGCTTAATTTTTGTTGCCTTGTTAGAGTTGCTTTGCCACCATATAGACCAATTTTGTCTAATCACCATACTAGAAGGCACCTCTCTAACTATCACAAGTCGTCTCAAGATGATTGAGTTAGTTGAAAAAGTTCCTGAATCTAGTTTTATGTTAAAATTTAAAGATGTTAAGGATCGATATAGACACCTGCAAAATCTTTCTGATCCAGAACCAGAGAGTTCCGATCCAGATGAGGATTTCCTCACTTCTCTCCTCAAAGATACTTTAAAAGATCTGCAAGTCAAAATACAGATAGAAAAATCCAAGGATCCTTATAAACTGGCAGGAACTAAAGAAGAAAGAAAGAAGGTTGTTCACCAGCATTTGGCAAAACTCAAAAGTTTAGAATCAGATAAAGGGGAAGTGGAGAAACGGTTATGGTTGCAAACAAAACCCTCCAAAGGGGTTGAAAGAGATATTGGCCATGGATACAAAGTGCCTCCATGGCAAAAGAAAGATAAATCCTCCTCTTCAAAGACTTCTTCTTCAAAACAAAAATCTTCCGGTACTGATACTGATGTTATTGCAATCTTTAAAAAATTTGACATTCTTATGGATGATATTGCTGAGTTAAAAAGATTGCTTAAGACTCAACAAAAAGAAATCAGAAATCTTTCTGCAGAAGTAGGGGAAATTAAAGACATTTTGTTCAAAGCAGACCGCCAAGTTGAGTATGAAAAAGAAGATGAAGAAATTAGCAGCAGCAGTGGAAATAGTTTGATTGAAAAAACATATGAAAAAACTTGTTCATTATTGCTCTCCAACAATGGTAACTATGTCAGAATAAATTTCTGTTTTCCAGGATATAAAAAGATACCATTAGATGCATTTGTTGATACAGGTTCTTCTCGATCTTTGGCAAAAACCAATGCAATTCCTCCAGATTTCTGGAAGCATCGACCAGACCTTCCACACAGTTATTCAATAAATGGAGAAAGAATTCAGATGGGCAGGTATGCACAAGATGTACACATAGAAATAATGGGAAAAATGTTTGTCACTGATTTCATTGAATATAATGAATTGGAAGATGATGATTTGCTAGGATTCTTGTTCTTAACAAAATATGAGCCCCTTCAATTTTGGAAACATAAAATTTCATTAAGACATGAAGAGGGTCACATTGAAATCCCAACATTAAAGATAGTTAATCATAAATTTGACAATGGAAAGAAGCAAAATAAACAGGAATCCAGGAAAGAAATGGCAGAAGAAATAACAGATGTATTCAGAGAAATTAGACAAAGATTTGAGACAGACTGTTGCAGTCTCAATCCATAACAATTCTGGTCTCAGGATCATGAAGAATGTGAAATACAGATTAGACCCGAATGCATGTCAGTCATGCCCCATGAACCTGCCTATCTCATGAGTCCTACAGAAAGAAAAGAAATGGATGAGCAACTCAAAGAATTGTTAGATGGGCAATTCATCTGGCCTAGTAAAAGCCCATTTGCTTGTCCAGCATTCCTGGTGAATAAGAGGGCTGAACAAGTCAGAGGTAAAAAAAGGCTTTGTATCAATTACAAACCACTCAATGATATCATTCTTCCTTTCAACTATCCCATTCCTCATAGTTCTGATTTAATATGAAGGGCTGCTAACAAGAAAGTTATTTCAAAATTTGATTGCAAGTCAGGATTCTGGCAAATTAAGGTCAAAGAATCAGATAGATATAAAACAACATTCTCAGTCCAACAAGGATTATATGAATAGAATGTAATGCCTTTTGGATTATGTACTGCTCCAGCATATTTCCAGCGAAGAATGGACCAGGCCTTAAGGCATCTTAAAGATTTTTGTGCTGTTTATATTGATGACATTCTTATATTTTCTGACTCTATTCCTGACCATTTGCAGCACCTTGAAGCACTTTATGCAGCACTAAGAAAACATGGGATATGCCTCACAACAAAGAAGATGGTAATTGGAGAAAGCCAGATTGATTTCCTTGGCTTAAAATTGAAAAATGTCAGAGTACAACTTCAGCCTCACATCTTTCAGCGCATTCAGGAATTTCCAGATATTCTCCAAGATAAAAAACAAATTCAGAGATTTCTTGGATGTTTAAATTATGTTTCGCCCTTCTATAAAGGACTTGTTGAGGATAGAAAAGCCATCCAGTCACACTTAAAAGAAGAAGCAGAAGAATGGTCGTTAAAAGCTACAGAAGCTATTCAAAGGATAAAAACAAAATGCCAACATTTGCCCTCTTTACAAACCCCTTCTAATGATTTACCTTTATATTTATATACTGATGCTTCTGACACAACTTGGTCTGCTGTGTTAATTCAAGAAGAGGGAAATGGTAAAAGGGATATATGCGGCTATCGCTCTGGTACTTTCACAGATACTGAAAGCCGATATCACATCTATGAAAAGGAAATACTGGTAGTCAAAAAAGGTATAGAAAAGCTTAAAATTTTCCTAAAGCCAGTAAAATTCACTGTAAGAACAGATAGTCAAGCTATGAGGAGCCTGCTCAAGAAAAAACCAAATAAAGATATAGCTCAAGGTAGAATTGCAAGATGGTATTTTGAATTTCTCAGCTATGATTTTGAGATTGAATGGATAAAAGGAGAAAATAATCCATTAGCAGATACTCTGACAAGAGAACTTGCAGGATCTATATATTCAGATCTAGAATTTAATAATCCAAATTGGTTTAGGTCGGATGGTACTGGCATGTACATGATAAATCCTAGTAATATTAGTCTTCCATCCCTTCCAAAAGAAATTGTTCTAATCTTGTTGGAATCTTACTTCTTAAATAAATGGCTTTCAAATATCAGAAATCAGATCAGTTATCACCATGCACAAGGATTAATTGATTCAGATGAAGATGAAGATTTCAGAGAATCCATAGGACTAAATCATGCTCCTATCAGATATTGGTGTGGAAACAATTCAATCCAAGTACGCATCAAAGGTTTGTTTGGTATGAATTGGTCAAAACAGAGTAAAATGAATATTTTGAAAAATCTGAAATTTGGTTTTATCACCAGAATTACTTTTGATCAAGATACATTTGAAGACTATACTGATTTAATAGGAGCTAGATTTAATCCAGATATGGAAGAATTCTTAGATTTGTTATTCCCACAATTCAAAAGAACCATGACTGATTGTATGGTGCAATATCTGACACATTATCCTAGAACAGGATATAATTTTCCAAGAATTGAATTATATCCTCTTGAAGCCAGATGGAGACCTGAAGTAAGAATCGAAGATATGGAGATCAAGCTTAAACCAGCATTACTAGCAAAAAGAGTTGAACTAGATCGAGCTTATTCTCAGGACTATGTAGTCCAAATTGACCATGTTTTTAATCCAAGGGACGATGATTGGGCTCTAGTTTATCAAGAGTTACCGAATGAATTATTGAATCCAGTACCATTCTGATGATAAGCACATGGGTTTGTCTGTACTGTGAACTGGTGATGGGGTATGTCCATCATAGGATTTACTTTACTTTACTTTTAATAAAGTAAAGATGAGAGACAACTCATTCTGACAAATCTGTGAATGCACTACCGAAAGTGTGCGTACGAGTAGATGCTCTCGTGATCAAAAGCATGATCCCCATAGTGACTTTTGGGTGTAAAGTCGACATGTATGTGACATGTGTTTTAATCATGGTTGTCTGCTTTTCCTGTTTATGCCACTTATTACATGGCTACAGAAAAGTTTGTCGGTCGAATCTTATCCAAGTTCACGCTCTAACCCTGTGGGTCCTGCTACAGATAAGATTCCTTCTACGTGTCCCTCATCAAAACGACGGAACTCAAAATTTATGAAAAAGAAGGTAAAAGATCAGCTTCGGTGGAACCAGTTTCTTCCTATAAGAAGACCCCGAAGACGCTTATCTTGACACACAATCTCGGAGCGAGTTCTCAAGTTTTAAAAGGGTCTAGGGTCTAGAAAGAGTTTGTAAGTTATATCAGAATTATGCTCTCTCCTGCGCTTTGAGCGATCTGGATGATCAGAATCTGAATATATGTAAGAGGTTATGTAAGATGTTATGTAAGAGGTTATGTAAGATGTTATGTTGTTATGTAAGAGGTTATGTAAGATGTTATGTTATGTAAGAGGTTATGTAAGATGTTATGTTAACTATCACAAGTCGTCTCAAGATGATTGTGTTAAAGGCGAAATGGGTCTCTAGAACCTATTAAAAATACAAAATAGAATAATTAAAATTTAAAAACAAACTCTAAAGGAGAACTAGAATACACAATCAAATTATGAAAATGTAAAATTTTATGCTACTTCACTTACTTCAATAGCTCCAATTTTGAAAATGATCTGAAAATGCCTCGAGACATGTGGTGGTTGGTGATGAACATTTGGATGTCCTCAACCTCTGCATACAACTCTCTGATCCAATCAATTTTATTCGCAATCTTTTGTAGCATAAGATTGAGAGAGTGGACCGCACAAGGTGTCCAAGACATATGTGTATCATTCCTCAACCAATGAATTGGCAGCTCTACAATTCCTTGCATTGTCTGTTACTACTTGAACACTTTACGGGACCCACTTCCTCAATGGCTGCGATGAGAATATCAGCAATAAATTGGCCATCTTTCACCTACCCCTCACAATCAACAGTTTTCAAAAACATTGCCCTGCTAGGGTCACCGCTATGACATTGATCAAGAGCTGATTTGAAACAATGGATACACCTATCTCAACCCATGAATCCTTTATGGGCTGCAATGCATCTTCAATGTTCTTGATCTCTTTTTCCAATAAGGTGCCACACACCTTCTCATAATCTGGGCCCTTATACCCTTTTGGAGCTTCATTAAATTTTTTCAACATCTCTTTCCAATATGGAGAGCGAACAACATTAAAAAGAAATCCATTTACATAAATACATCTTGCTGCATGTTGGTTGGCAATGTCTCAATTCTCATTTTGAAATGCATTTTCCAAAGGTCCCTTTGGTTTTTTGCTTGTAATGAGTTGTTCACTTTGAGGATGAGGAGTGGCAAAAAATGGATGGTTTTCTACCACGACATTGGGACTAGATGCGGGCTGCATTCCCTTTGGTCTTTTTTCTATTAAGGGGTGACTTGATTTACAGCCTCCCCGTTCATTTGCTTGTTCTTGCTCCATAATATATCCTATCACTGCCTCTGATGGCACAACTACACCATCCTTTCTAGGGCAAGGTTTGATGCCTTGTCCAAGTATTCCACACAAATGAGCTTTCACTCGATTATATGAACTAGAATATATAACATCACAGTCATTGCAAATCCAAACATAATCCCCACCACCTAGAACCTATTGTATCATTTGAACATATTTCCATACAGGAGAATTCAAATCTGTTTTGAATTTAAATTTAGCTGTGGAGCTAGAATTAGTTGCTATTGTGATTCCTATGGCAAGAAATTTTGTAAACAACACACTCAAAACAAAAACAAAAAATTGAACACAAAAATAGATATACAAAACCTAGCTCATTAGTTGCCATTGTGATTCCTATGGCAAGAAATTTTGTAAACAACACACTCAAAACAAAAACAAAAAATTGAACACAAAAATAGATATACAAAACCTAGCTCTTTTGAATCTTTGATACATTCCTAGAAGAAAGGAAAACAATATAGATAAACAAAGCAAAAAATTTGTTTTTTGTTTGTAAAACAAAAATGGAGGAAATGTTTTGAAAGAAACTTACCTCTTTGCAAAAAATTCCTTATATGATCTTCTTGGCAGCCAATAAACACTTGTAAATGTGTAGGAATGACAATGCAATTGATGTAGAACCTTAAAAGATCAATCTTCAACTCTCTTTGTTGATCAACAAGCAAAAAAGAATGTTAAGCCTCTTGGAATGATATTTGCTGTTTGCAAAAAAAATGACACAAAATGAACTTGTTTTGGTGTTTGATGTGTTTTGCAAGTCAATATTAGGGTTCATTTGGGTGCCCAGTGAAATCTATTGACTAAATTAATTAAAAAACAAAAAAAAAACTTAAAAAAGTGTCCAAATGTGATGCTGCAGGGACGGGTTCCCTGTGGGTTCACCAGGTTCACCCCGGGTTTGCCCCAGGTAGCCTTTGGAAGCCCCTGGCCCAGAGCCACAGGCAAACGAGACTGGTACCTGGATCTGGTTCGAACTGGACCGGGATCCGGCCGGTTGCCAAAAGGATCTGGTAACACACAGTTTTTATGATATAAGAAAGCCTCATCTGTTAAGTATCTAGAAAAAACAGAATTTCTGGAATTTCCAGAGCATTGACACCTTTTGTATCCACAGCTTGATTCGTTACTAGATCCAAACTGGATACACTGATACATATATGATGGGTTAACCTGGAGCACTCGATTACTTAGATTATATGGTGCATAATGGATTGTAATTACATATGCCACTCTTGTTAGCAATTTCCTTTTAGATTGCTGATGTATTTTTATGAAAGTCCGATCATATTTCTTGATCTTATTTTTAGGATTCTAATAATTTTTTGTTGCTTCATTTTGAAGAAGATTGTTACCCGTAGAAAGGAGTCAGTATATTATATGATAATTTCCATTCTAATATGAACTCCATCACAGGGTTGGTATTTCTGTAGAGGATCTACCTAAATATGAAAAGCAGTTGGAACATAATGTTGCAAAGGTACAGTTGGAGGAGCTTAAGAAAGATGCACTGGAAGCTATTGAAACACAGAAAAAGAGGTTCAATTTTTCCCTTTACTACATTGTGTGTTAGGCACTTTTATTCGTTCTACACTCAATCTACCTTTTGAGCAGCATTGCAATTTCTTGTTTTTGGAATTGAATTGAACTTAGGACTTTGTATTAGTAGGGCATGCACTTTTTTCTCTGTATTGATGTTTCCTGAGCATGTACTTGTTAATTACCGGCTATGTATGGAATCCACTTTGTTAAAAAAATTTCTTCATGCTCACACAACAAAGAATTACCAAAATACACACCTACATTTTAGATATTTGATATTGTTGCAGAATGCATACACCTTATTTTCCTTCAATGTCTATTTACAGCATATTTGTAACTATTTGTATTGAACTCTGCAGGTTAGGGTATAAAGATGATGAGGATACAAATATTGATGTTAGGACTTTGGATATTCGCAACTTTATCTGAAAGCTCAATAAATCTAATTTTCTACATCCAATCTGGTGCACGATGTCAGCATTCAGTTCTTGAGGATTTCTTTCGATTGAAGATCTTTGTCTCTCTGAAGGAAGACCAAACCATTTGATGTTTTTCATCTATAATGTGTCTCATTTGCTGTATTGGATTCATTCAGAGAATTTGAATAAGAACAGCTATAATATTTTCAAAATTGTGACAGAATTCACATGTTTGATAGTTTACTGTTGGTTTCTCAATTCAATTAATAAACAAGCTGGAAACAATGAACATGAGATTTGCAGTTTTTGAGATGAAGAGTAAAACAGCTTCTGGAGAAAACTCTGTACATTTAATTTTCATCAATGTGAATCACTCTGGAACCATCATTAGTATATTGGGAAAATGATAAGAGGACTAGCTCACTAACCGCCAAGATGCCAGGAATGAACATGGAAAGCAACATGCAATAAGAGTGTGGAAACCAAAAAGCTAATTTACAAATATTAACATAACTGAATGAAATAATAGAAGAATAAGGAATTATGGGATATTTTTAGATGTCCAGCACACTATAGTAACAATTTATGTAATGCCTATTGTAAGAGGTTTAAATATGTGAAGAGGGGAAGGGGAAGTGAGGTTGGAGCGAGGGTGGAATAAAGATAAAAAATGGTAGGAAAGCAATTTTTTAGCCCGATAACACTTATCATGTAGAAAATGAGAAATGGAAAAAGAAACAAGAAGACTAAAACTAAGGGGGATAATAGATTGAGAGAAGATAACAGAGGCTCAGAGCGAGCTGGAGGGATTAATGTTTAAGAACATAAGATGTGAAGGGGCAGGTGATGAGGGGTTAAAGGATACGAGGTATGCAATAAAAAGGGGTAAATAAGAAAGAGGAAGAGGGTAAGTTTTGGTCGAGAGTGGTGAAAAGTAGGAGGAAGTAAGGTAGAAGAAGAGGGGAAATGAAGTGAGGTACGGAGTTGAGGGTAGGAAACAATGATTGAATGCTGAAAAGAAATCACTGGTGGCAAGAAAAAACCGGGAAGGGGTTGGCTCCCAGGGGATTAGAGTCTAAGAGTGTTAAAGATTGGTTGGCAGGGCTGGAAATGACAACAAACTTGTGAAGCCAGTAACCGAAATAAAAATAATCAAATTGATTTTACTCTTATTTATCACTGTTCTTTTTACATCTCGGATGGTGTTGGTTCTTATTTCTTTCACTAATAGTTGAAAGTTATGTCAATAGAGATCAAAGAAACAGATGGTGCCTGCACATAATTTCTGAACTCGAGAACATTTCTGCTAATTTGTCTGTGAAGGAAAGATGTTGATGTAATTAACTGTGTTCTTCCAAACATTTCTGATTGTGATGTAGGATGTAGATTTTAGGTTTCTTGAGAAATGTTGTAGTTAGTGTAAAATATGAATGAAAAATCATGAAAATTTGATGAATACTGTAATTGGTTTCATTGGGAGAGGTGATTGTAGATTAGAAGCAGTACTTTTCCAGTCTATATTCATGATTTATAATGAATTTTGGTTAAAAACTGTGTAGATGTTTTACATCAAATTTTAGAATCTCTGGTTCTTAGAGCAGACCAATTGCTTATCAGAGTTTGATCTGGTTCAAAATCTATTTTTCACTTCATTTGAAGCATCATAAAGCTTTTGTTAGTGGCTATTAGCTTTGACGCGTCATAAATCATTTGTCATTGGTGCTGAAATTGGTTAAATTTCGAAATACAGAAAGGTGAGCATGAGGTATGATAATTTTACAACGAATTGCTAGGTAGGAGGAATGATCAACATTTTCACATACAAAACAACTTAGTCCAAGCAATTTTGCATGGGTGCAAGATTAATGAGAACTTTTTTTCTCTTCTTTTGCTCTTGGAATAGCTACGAAACTTCAAAATAAGAATGATTACCCAGTGCGAAGGCTGTGAAGATTTGGTTTGGGGCTTAATTGGTAAAATCATTTTAGTTGGGAGAAATTTGATGCAGTTGCTGGACATGAAATTACTTTGTTGCTTTTGAAACCCTTCCTATTCCTAACCATCTACACTTGGTTTTACCATTTGTGGTATTCCATTCTTATAGGGATCTTATTGCATTGCAAATCTGTTTTGTATCAAATGAAACATTGTAAGGTTTGGGTATTGTAGCGTCCTATTATAGGGGTTTCTTACTCCGCATTGTTATGTCCTGTCATATATGTAGCATGAATTTACCTTTGTTGATTGTAATTTTGCAAGATTACACCGTTGGAAGTTGTGGAATTAGGTAATATCTCGGAGTTCAGTATTGTAAATTTGCAAGTATATCGTCAAAGTGAAATTAATTGGGAGAAACCACAAAAGTCGCAACTATATTGGTATGTCTATACTATCGCTTTTTCTTGGGCAATCAATTCAATTATTATTTTGATGGAAGATTGCAGATGGGATATGTTTCAGCCTCACCATTTGGGCACTAGTTGTCGTTAACTATTGTATTTACGTCTTTAAAAAGTTTGTAGTGGTGGTAAGCATTATAGTGGTCTTAGTGGCTGGCCCATAATGCCTGTTTTTTCCTTGACCTTCAAAGGCACCTTCAAAGGCTTTCTTACCGACATCTAAAACCTAACTCCAACAAATTTTTATATTCACCTCCAATAAAGTAAGTATTTTGAGGTAAATGTATCTTTTTCTAAAATTATCTGGGCATGTTCACAGAAATATATAATGTGAAATAAGGGTTAATATCACACTGGTAAGAACTGTGACATAAGGGTGACTTACAAGGCACTGAATGCTCGAATGGGAAAGATATTCAATGCTAAAGAAGTTGTCGATTGAGAAATAGACTGAAAGTGATGAAGATTATCTTTAAATGATTAAAATACTCCCAGATCAAATACCACAAATAATTAAAAGTTAACTGAAAATGTTGTGTGCGACCGGAGTCCCCTTCATTGTGATTTTACTACTAGCACTTGCACCCCTAGAAGGTTCAAGAGGTACTCCGATAGGAAAATAAAAGTAAAACTTAAATGTATTTGAGTTTATACGGTTAGTTATATAACAATATAAAAGTATAAATGTCTTGACTAAAGCATAAATTACCTTCAACAAGAGTAAAGGTAAGACACTCTTATTCTACTTCCAAAGATAACTTTTGTTATGTATAAAACACATGCTCTCAGAAAACAAATATTCACTTAGGGAGAGGGCTAAAAAAAATTGAGTGCTAAGTTATTTATAGACAACTTTGACTTCATCACTATTTCGGTAGCTTGATTTTTGAATAGGAGTTTAATTATATGGCTTCAAATTTTGCTAGGTGTCTATCCGTTTTCAAGTTTGAACAACAAACAAAAGGATCCTTAAAGAACCCATTTACCGAATATTTTTCAGTAAGCAAAGCTTTTATAGATCAAATGCTAATTCAAACTTATAATGGTGTCCAAGTTGAAGATCAAGCTTGTCTATGGCCAGTGTTATTTTTTCACGTTAAATGTGGGGGCAGTTGATTTTGCAATTTTTTTTCACACCCTTGCGTTTCTTGCATAAATTGCAAAAGTTAACCGAAGCTTTTTACTGCTCCTCCAAAAGACGTTCCTTCCTCCTGGGCTGCCAAACATGAACTTCTTCACCTTTTGCAAGAGCAAGAGCTTCGAAAAAAACACAATATACAGTATATATTAAACATGGCATTCATTGTATCTTATTTTTTCTCCATACCTAAAAAATTGCCACCTTGGTTGTGACAAAGCTCACCAACAATAGAAACACACTAGTTACTACAGACAATCGCAGTGAACGAGGAATTACACCACTTAGAGCTAGACGATATATCTGTCAGGCTGGTAATTTCATCAAAATGTGAAAATGCTAGAAACTGTCACAATTCCACGAAGTATTTTACTCGTGGTGGATTGATGAAAACACATTAAAGGCCTGGTGTATTTATCTATAGGTTGGGTGGTGATCAAGGTCGGCAGTAGAGAAAGCATATCTATGGACAACAATGCATGCATTAATGGGAAAATCTTCCGAAGGGGGAAATCAAATCGGAGATATTAATGCATTTAAAGTCATGATGTTTTCTTCAACCGCCTCTTCTGCTTTCTGCCATAGTTCATATCCATTAAATGATGTAAGACGAGATTTTTTGTGACTTTTACCATTAAGAGATTAGACATGAATAGTTGGAGTTAAATTTTGTTTCCAGTAATGACATGAATGTTTCAACCGGCAGTTTCTATATAAGTCACCGTTCACTGTTCACTTGCCGGTGACGTCAAAATTGTTGAATGATGGACAAAACCTATTTTCATACGTGAGACATGTTTTCTGGTGAAACGTGGACTGGCAAGTCCATTTAAAAAAAGCCTATCGACTATATATATATATATAATGTCTCATGAATGCCATCTTGAGATGACATAAAGCACAAATAGGTCAGATAATCTTTTCCATTTGGATGTTGTAGACGCTTTACAATTTTCATTTCTCATTTAAGCGCTACTACCTCTTAATCATATGTGTTTTTAAGAATTTCTTTTCAATTATTGGTTACTATGGTAAATTCTATCTTGAACTTCATTAAAAGATCTAGGCCAGGGGTTAGTTTCAAGGCTTCGTTCTATTCATGAAATTGTGGGGTCTTGGTTTTAAATGAAAGGAACATCTTTCTGTTTGGCTTTTTTTGGGCATTAAATTTAATTTCTTAACATTTGGAAACAATTTCTTACACTATTTATTTATTACTCTTGATTGTAATTGGTAGACGATATACTATATAGCTTTTACTATTCATTAAAGACATGCTATTTTTAAAATAGACAATTAAAAGCTAATGGTGCTCAATTGGAACATTGTTCTATGCAGTTAGAACTCTACATCTACAAATTGCAAATTATTGAAGATCTTTAATATAATAAAATCTATTGGGCATTCATAATCCTAGTGATTTCATGCATACTAAAGAGTTAAGCACAACCATAAATCTCTTCATTGTCATTTCAAAGTCTTTCTTGTAGATGATTCTTGTATATAAGCTTCTTGATCAATTGATGAACTAAAGGGGCTCTATGATGAATGGTTCACAAGGTATAACATTTGTTGAAGGTTGTACAAATGGGTTAGCAAGCTAAGTGAGCTTGATCTCAGGGGAAACTCCATGGTTAAGTATGCTTGAGTTAGAGTAGCATTGAGATGGGTGACCTCTCGAGAAGTCCCAATGCTTCACTCTTACGATCATCACATAGATGCAATGTATGCGAAGTAGAGCATTCATTCTCATGAGAGATGGGTTTGTGTAAACGACTACTCATGAAGTATGGTCTCAATGAGTTTGACTAAAAAAATACATAGTTGAATCTTGATATCAATATCATACAAATTTGTTCTTAAATTAGTGCACTACAAATTGAATGGACCACTAAACAATTGATTATAGTATTGACATACATAAATTGTAATTCAGAGAATGACGAGAAACATTGTAAATAAAATTTATAGGTGAAATTTAGAAAAAAAATCATCAAGGTCAAACCTTGGGTGAGTTTTATCAAATTTGTCAAAACTTACATAGCATCCTATCCCTAGTGAATTTGTTGTAGTGATTTCTCCGTAGGAATTGTTTAGACCTCTCATTAACTTGTGGCCTAACCAAATTAGAAAGAGAGCTTGCCTATTTTCGTCAAAGTGTACAATAGTATACGTGTTGCTTGAATGTTAATGTTAAGGGAAAAAGTCTTTAATTTAACTTTATGGATCTATGAATTAATCCTTCACAACCTTTGCCATAAGTTGAAGTGTAAGTTGAATGTCTTCATGGTAGATGTAGTACAAAACCATTTCCACTCAAGTATGCTGTTTAATGCTTAATTATTTATCCTAATAATCTCTAGTTTAGCTCACACCATTTGAAATTTTTGGCAGAGGCACTTGGCTATGAGGCATGTCTTCCCAATTGGCATGCTAGACAAACTTAAAGAAAGTAAATTAATTGTTAGGGTAGCAAATTGCAAAATGAGGCAAGAAATATTTATGTAATTGGGTCAAACAATGCATAGGTCTCTAGATGAGGATGTAGGAAATAATAATGTTGATTTAGTCACTCAAGAATTTGTTTCTTAAAATCCATTTATATGGTACTACATTGAACATTGGTGTCGGGAAAATGTGTCTCAACCTTGCAATTGCATAAGTTATTGTTGATACATAAGGTACTGTTCATATGACGACGACGAGGGTGTGCGGGGGGTCCCTCACCCCTACGAGGGGTCTGGGGGGATCATCCCCCCAGCTCAGGGTCTACGGGGCAACACACCTCGACGGGGGTTCGGGAGCAGCGCCCCTAGAAGCCAAATTTTATGTACACTTTATTATTGTAAATCTGGACCGTTCATCATTATGTCTCATTTCTAATAGTTGATATTTTTGTTGCCTTGACTTTCCCTAGAAGGACACCCTATTTTATGAGGGGATTGTATTACAATTGTGTTGTGATGTATTCTGAGAGTATGATAGCAGCTATGTTACCTTTGGATCTTTGGTTGGTGATACTCCTGTGAGAAGCTTTCTCTGCAAGTATATTGTAATCTTTGTGATTTCTAAATAATATATTGGGCGGCTTTTGGAGTGGGGTTTTTCTCTCGAAAGGGTTTTCCCCACGTAAATCACTATGTTGTGGTATGCATGATATTTATGCTTATTTTTGTTCGAGTTTATGTAACTGTTAAAGATCTGTAATTTTTTTGCATTATTCTCTCAAGATTAGTGTAGGAAGTTGTTCCACTACCTTAGTTTCCTTGCAATTGGGCCAAACTTATAGGAATTTAGGAAAGATGTCCACATTGCCACATCCAAACCAAAACATTCCCATTTAAAACATTGATTTCTATAGAATATTATATGTGCATCACACTATATTGTCGATTGGTTGGTCAACATAATTGTCACTATTATGCTCATTTATTATTGATGGACTTAGATCAGCAAGATTAATGAATTCTAAAGGAAATTTAAGTTGAAGAAACAATGAAAAAAGCTTTGGTTAAAATATTACCATGTTATCACAAGAAAACAATATTACCATCTCATCATAATAAATTATGATTTTAAATACTATGGGTGCACTAGGTGAATCCAAGGGAATGTATGTAAGCATATAGTGGAATTTATTGATATGATAGGAAAAATGGGCTTGGATAATGTTGGAGTACATGTTGTTAGGATTTGTGTCATTTACATTGTCATCCTATGTATATTTTATGTATCTCCAAATGAATTCTAAAGGAAATTTAAGTTGAAGAAACAATGAAAAAAGCTTTGGTTAAAATATTACCATGTTATCACAAGAAAACAATATTACCATCTCATCATAATAAATTATGATTTTAAATACTATGGGTGCACTAGGTGAATCCAAGGGAATGTATGTAAGCATATAGTGGAATTTATTGATATGATAGGAAAAATGGGCTTGGATAATGTTGGAGTATATGTTGTTAGGATTTGTGTCATTTACATTGTCATCCTATGTATATTTTATGTATCTCCAAATGAATTCTAAAGGAAATTTAAGTTGAAGAAACAATGAAAAAAGCTTTGGTTAAAATATTACCATGTTATCACAAGAAAACAATATTACCATCTCATCATAATAAATTATGATTTTAAATACTATGGGTGCACTAGGTGAATCCAAGGGAATGTATGTAAGCATATAGTGGAATTTATTGATATGATAGGAAAAATGGGCTTGGATAATGTTGGAGTACATGTTGTTAGGATTTGTGTCATTTACATTGTCATCCTATGTATATTTTATGTATCTCCAACACTCTTGGAAAGTATCTTTAGATGCTTAGAGTGTAATTAGAAAATAGTTTGTAATTAATATTTTTTAAGAATCTTGGCATTAGTTGTTATATGCATTCATGAAAGAGGTAGAGTTGGTAGTGGTGGTTACAAAGCTATTTTTACCAAATTTCTTCACTTGGGCATGATAATTGAGTAGTGGGGCATCTTGCATATTGTTTGTGGGCCTCATATGAGTTGGGTGATGATTTTGAATGTTTTCCTTGGGATATGGTCCATTATGGAGGAGTTGCAGATCAAAGGTTCCATCTATTATTAGTATGGAGGTAATTTTTGTTATTCATGGTTCATTAGGAGTTACATTTATTATTTTAAAAAGAGCATCTTTATTTTCTATGTGGGTTTTTTTTGTTTAACCATGGTTTGATGGTGCATTAGTTTGGAAAATTATTTGTAGTATTCTTCTCCCATTTATGTATAAATTGGAAGCATAAGATAAAAGTTTCGTAAGTTTATTTACAAACACATAGGTGCTACATAAGTGTTGTTAGAGTGAAGAGAGTGCTAGTGTATTGGATGTATCTCTTTGTTAAAAAATAATACATACTAACCCCCTTTCTCATATGAATTTATTTTTGAAAGAGTTTTTCTACACAAATTCTACGTTTATATAATTTGTAGATTTTATTCTTATAACTGATCTTATGCAATCACATAATCACATGGTAACCTTTGATAAGCAATTACATTTCATATTTGCATACGCTTGTAAGATATTTTATTGCAATAGTTTTACCTTATTTGTCAAAATTTGGTATTGGAGTTAATGGTTTTGCATAGAGAGGAATGCCCTTCTATCAAATATTAAAATTTTTTGGTTGCAAAGAGAGATTTTGCATTGTGTGGTTTTGCATAGTTGTGGAAAGGATAGAAAACCATGGCTTCTACTTCTTGTACAGATAAAAAAATTCAATTGTATCAATTACGAGATGTGGAAGTTGAGGATGGAAGATCTATTTGAAGAAAATGATCAACGGTTGCTTGTTTCAAAATAAAAGAAGCCATCAAATGTATTTGATGAAGATTGGTTGATACTAGATAAGAAGGCATGGACAACTATTTGGTTGTATTGTGTAGATTTTGTTCTCTTGATTCTTTCTGAGGAGATCACTGCATTCGAGTTGTAGAAGAGGATATGTGATATCTATCAAACCAAAATTCTTATTGACAAGTTATATCTTAAAAGATGGTTGTATTCATTAAAAATAAAAGATAGTGATTCTGTTGTAGGCTATTTAAATGTGTTTAATGTGACATTAAACTTTCTTTTGTAGGTGTTAAGTTGGAAGAATACATATTATTACTTTTCTCTTTATCTAATACTCGAAAAAAATCTAATTGTTGTCATTAGTGATAGTGGTGTAGATCCAAAAATGGATAATATAAGTTATCTTCTATTATATTCCTTTTATCTATTACTATAACTTATGATTTTAAGTTTGAGTTAATGAATGTTAAAATTGTTTTCTTACATGGGCATCTTGAGGAGGATATTTATATGTGATAGTATGATGATTTTGCTATGGAAGATTTAAAAATTTGGATTGCAACTTAAAAATAATTATTATATTGGCCTGTAAGAGTTGGTATAGACTACACCATGCAAGATTTGATTGAATATTATAGCCACCCAAGATCTAGGAACTTCATGAAAGCACAAGAGGGATCAACTATGAGAGAATAATGCTATTCTATCAAAGGATGCAAATGATAGATTATTCTATCAAAGGAACTTCATGAAAGCACAAGAGGGATCAACTATGAGAGAATAATGCTATTTTTATGAATTATATATGAGACCACCTGGTTATATAACCAAGGTGAGACATATAATTAGACAAGATCATGACAAGTGTCTTTATCCTATGCCATGAGATGACTAATATTAAATGTATTAAGACACAAGTATTAAAAGTCAAAAGAAAAAAAAAAGATATTATGAGAACTAACACCTTCCAAAAAGATTCCCTCCTAGGACCTAAGTAAACTTAACATGTAAATAAGACCACTAATGAACTAGTTAGATAAAACACCTATTTACACGAATACCCCCCACTAAGTGCAGCTTAGGGAGTATATTATTATGCAAATGATGAAGGATGGGTCCTGACTATGAGGCCATGTTAGGTACCCATGTACAAATGCAATCTCTCACAAATGGAGAAAAAGGAGAAAATTCAGTGGGACAAAACTTCTCCCCAACAATGATGAATGAGAAGGAAAAAATCCCATGCAAGAAAAAAGATCCCCCCATAAGATAGAAGAGAGACTACACAACCCTCCTCAATATTGAGTCTCTTGCAATGATGGTAGATGCTCGAGATTGAATGCTGAAGATGATCCAATACCATTGAACAACATTCCTCCCCTTAGGAAGAAAAAAAACCAAGATGGTATGTAGGATGACTTCCCATTTTGAAAATGAAGATAAGGGAAGATAAATGATGTGTGATGTCTCTAAAGAATGCTCAAGTGTCTCCATGTTGATGCTGAAGGTTGTCAGACTCCAAACAACATTCTAGGCCACATGACAAAAGATGAAAATCTAGAAACTCATAGAAACAATTATATAACATAATATAAAGACAAAGATACCTCCTTTGAAGACAAAGAAGCCTCCTCTAAACGCTATCCAAAAGAATCCACACTCATGTCAAACTGTGAAGGATGATCATGCAGAGAATAAACAAGAGGATTAGAGTGTTCCCTCACAAAAACTAATGAAGGATCACCTCCATCAAAGAGAAGATGAGTGCAATCAATGGCATCTCCCAAATCTGAAATGCGAGACTCACAAAACAAGCCAATTTTTTTTGTCAAGTACTCATCCCAAGTGGAAGACAACGTATGGCCTGCTGCACTGAATCGCAAGGAGCCAAAACTGTGGCAACACAAGCATCATAAAAAAAAACAATAGATGAAGGAGATGAAATAAAGACATGTCACTAGATCCTTAGTAGATGAAAGTATACCAAGATTCAAATGACCATACTAAGTCCTCTCAAAAGTGTCCACACTAGATGCCTAAATGTAAACATCTGCCAAATCATTAGGAGAAAAATATGAGAATGTTTAGACTCGAGTTTGGTGATCAACCTCCCCAATTGCAACTATATCCTTGCTATGCAAATCTTGAATTATGACAAAATATGGTGTGAACTCAAAACTCTTTCCTACTCCACCATGTGTGATCTGATAGATAGAAAGGATATTGGTTGACAATGAAGGCTCACAAAGAACATCATTAAATGCTCCATCATCCATGTCAATGGATCCCTTCCCACAAAAAAATACATATATGTGTTTGCCATCAGGATGTCTAGTGATGAACAATACTTAAATGAAGCAAACATGCTCACAGATGAAGCCATGCAATGTGAGGCTCTTAAATCGAGTATCCATCTTTCTGACTCAGAATCTACAACATGTGCTTTCCCTTTATGTTGATTAGAATTTGATGATAAAGAAGAAGATGAACCCTTTAATGATGAAGGTAAATTGATTTGATTCTTCTTAAGAAGTTTCTTCAATTTATCAATCTGTTTTGAGTAACATTGATGTTCATCATGCCCAATTTTCTTGCAATATGTACATGTAGGATTCTCCTTCTTAGATGATTCCCTTGAAGAGGGAGAGGATTCAGATTCTTTATGTAGATTATTCTTTTTCTTCTTTGGTTTCTTACCAAGATTCCCTAATTATTTTTGTACCTTAGACTCACTAGCCAACAATGCTTGTGACTTGAAAGACTTGATTAGACCCATATGAGTTAACTTCACTTCCTCTTGGATTAGGAGTTTTGCAAAGTCATTAAACATAGGATCAACATATGGTGCTCCCATAGAAAATTGATTGGTATGAAAGCCATAAACAAACACTAAATTCTCAAGACCAAGTTTCGATATCACTTTCATAATTTATTGTAAATCCTCTTTATCAATATTGCAATATTTTAGCCATGTTATTAGTTGTTTAACCTTGGAGATGTAGTCTTGGATGTGGTTAAAAAATTTAGGATCAAGACTCATCAAATCACTATCAATATGACATCCCCCAATCTTATCAGTTTTACCATACAATTTGTCAAAATTCCCCCAAGCATCTTTAGGTGTTTTACATGATTCAACATGAAATTATAAATCAAATGAGACTAATGAGCATATGTATCCGAGTGTTTTCTCACAATCAAGCTCCTATTTTGTCAATTCTTTAGCATCAGTAGGTTGAGGAATGGTTTCCTTTAGATAGCTAAGACAACCCTTTCCCATGAGATAATTCCATATTGATTTTCTCCATGAAACATAATTATATGGAGTTAGGAGTTCAATTTGAGATTTCCCCATTGCAAGAACACACAAAAATCAAAAGAAAGCAATCAACAACTGCAAGCTTACCCCCCTCCCCCCCAAATTACTCAATCAATAAACTCACCAACAATATATGATTGTGACACTTTATATATAGTGTGATTACATGTCCGACTTGCCAAAAACATTGAAGTGGACTTGATCTTAGTGCTTATAAATGTCAAATTTTTCCACAAGCTCAAAGTAACTTTTTTGCATAGAATGAGATCAATATGATCACACTACTACAAATTACACAAAAACTATGCACTTAAAAAAATTTCACCCAAAAATGTTACTGTAAGAGAAAGAACAAAGCCCCGAAAGTTTCCAAAATGAGAACAACTTAGCAACATCTGCGAGAATCTGCAATTTCTAGAAAAACCAGACATAAAAATAAAAATACCAATTCCATCATTGTGAAAAGCACAAAATTTTACCCCAAAAAAATTGCTTGAGAAAAGGAGTTTGTATGATTGAGTTATGAGCCCGCGAAGTTGGATTGCAAAATAAAAACTGTCAATGGAGAGGGGGACCAAATGACTGCTAATGCAATGCTAACATCAATAGTCCACTCGATTAAATTTGAGGGACAAATTCCTATCATGCTAGAATATGTTGTAGGTTGATAGAATATTTTGTCATCGAAATATGCTTTCGAAATATTCTTCTGTCAGACGAACTATTCAATTGGATGGAATATTTGTAGGAATCTTTTTTGATTCATCAAGAATCTTAGCAGAATATTTGAATGCCACTGGAATACTCATTTGTTTTTCCAGTTTCATGTCGATGAGCTATGGTAGAGGTGGGGTCACTGTTGCTACATGGTGGGCTATTGGTGTGCCATGTGGTACCACAAGTCTGCAGTACTTTACATACTGTAGGAAATAAGAATTTATTTTTGTTTTTGTTTATAACTTTGAAATTAATTAATTAATTAATTTTTCTTCCACTTGCAACCAAAATTTTCTGCCAACCTAACGTACAACCCCACTACTTTTTCTGATGATGATTTTTTTAACTATACGACACCAAGGGGTAGAATTTTTCTTGAGGCCCTGAGAAAAATGCTCGAATTTTTGTGATTTGGCAGTTGATCTTGAGGTTTTTGGGCCTCCTAGACGTGATGGAAAGGTTGGTTTTGACCCATAGTGCTCTAAAATTGCAACGACCTCCTAGATTTGACAACCACTTTCAACTTCAAACCCTCATAGATTTGGCTTCATATGTCTGATTTGGATGAAACAAAAGGAAAAATTGACTTTCTCAAACCTTTTGATCTCAATGGTGAGCACATATTTGCACCAACAAGATCCAATTTAAACTTTCAATACAAATCCACAAAGAGGAAACCTCCAAAACTTGGTATTTCTTTTTAGGATTTTTTCAATTCTCGAGGTCATCATTCAATGCAAGAGAAGAGCATACTCAACTTTTCAATATCCACCAAGATTTGTAACCTAGATCTCTCAATAATGACTAAAAAATTACATCCTTCAAGCTCTGATACCATGTAAGAGTTGGTATAGAATACTCTACACCATGCAAGATTTGGCTGAAGATTATAGCCACCCAAGGTCTAGGAACTTCACGAAAACATAGTGAGATCATCTATGAGAGAATAATACTATTCTATCATAGGATGAAAATGATAGATTATGATGATATGATTCATCTATGGATTGTTATGAATTACATATGAGACCACTTGGTTATATAGCCAAGGTGAGACATGGGATCATACATGATCATGACAAGTGTCTTAATCCTATGTCAAGAGACAAGTAATATTAAATGACTTAGGCAACATGTACATTAAAAGTCAAAAGATAAGATAAGATATAATGACAACTAACACCTTCTAGAAATATTCCCTCCTAGGACCTAAGTAAACTTAACATGTAAATAGGACCCACTAATGAACTAGTTAGGTAAAACACCTATTTACACCAACATGGTCTAAAACAATCACCCAAGATGTGGTGCTAGTTCAATTTGATGGCTTTGCATTAGGATTGAGTTTTGTTCAAATTGAGTAAGATCATTGTTTTTATGTTAAGATTATTAATGATCAAATTCTAAACACTATCTTGCACACGAATTATATATTATTTATTGCTAACAAGGTGATGATTGGGGAGCTCAAAAATAATTTTTTGAGCATATTTGACATGACGAACTTGGGGGATATAAAGTATATTCTTGGGATGGAGCTCAATAGTGTTCAAGTACATAAAAATATTTGGTTGAGTCAAAGTAAGCATGTGGGTACCATTTTGTGATGGTTTAGTATGCATGACTATAAATGAATGAGTATTGCATTTCCTTTTGGTACCAAACTTTAGACATGTTTCCTAAATTGAATGATGATTTTGATGGGATATATAAGATTTATTATGATTGTTTTGTTGGTAGTTTAATATATACAATGGTTTGTAATAGACCAAATATTGCCTAAGTAGCATGAGTTTTTGAGTAGGTTTATTTATATCTTGGTATAGGGCATTGAACTTTCATTTAGAGGGTATTTAGTTATTTGCATGTAAATTTTGATTACTATTTATGTTATCATGGTAATTATGACATGGAAAAGTTATTATACATACATATATTTGATGATATAAATTAGGTAGATGACTTGGATAGTGGCTATATATATTTTTGTTTGGCAGTGTAGTGAGTTCTATGAGTATGTTGCACCCCACAATTTCTTTTTCCACCACCAAAGTAGAATATATGATTTCTCTACATGCCTCTAAGGAGGTATATTGGTTACAAAAACATTGTTATAGGTATTGGTTTTGATTATTGGATTGTTAGAATTGGATGCGATAGTCAAAGTGCTATTTGTCTGGCCATAAATATCATCTATCGTGCTCATATTAAACATGTTGATGTTTGGTATCACTACAAAGACAATACCCACATACAAGTCTTATAGATACATGAAGGCCATGGGATTTGATTCTTGTACTTTATTGTATTTATATTTTCTATGGATGTATTTATAATGTATAATGCAAGTGGAAGAATGCTAAGATTAAGGTGGCATTTACTTTACAATTTTATGCATATTTTTTTGTATTTCCAACACTAAATTAGGAAGTGTTATTCGATGCCTAGGGTGTAATGAAAAAATAATTTATAATTTATATTCCTTGAGAATCTTGACATTATTATTTTTATGCATTCATGAAGGATGTGGAGTTGGTAGAGGTAGTTGCAAAGCTATTTTTAGTAAATTTCTCAACTTGGGCATGATAATTGAGTAGTGGAGCATCTTGCATGTTTTTGGTGGTTCCCACATGAGTTGGATGATGATTTTGGATTCCTACCTTGGGATTTGGGTTGGATTCCTACCATGGGATATGGGCCATTATGGAGGAGTTACAAGTCAAAGATGTCATCTATTATTAGTATGAAGTTTTTTTTTGCTACTCATGGCTCAATGGGAGTTACATTTACTATTCTCAAAAGAGTGTCTTTGTTTTGGATGTGAGATTTTTGATTTTACCATTGTTTTATGGTACATTATTTTGAAAAATTATTTGTGGTATTATTCTCTCATTTGTCTATAAATTGGAGGCATGAGATAATAGTTGTATAAGTTTATTTATTGGTACATAAGTATTTCTAAAGTGATGTTAGAGTCAAGAGAGTTTAAGTGCGTTGGATGTATCTCTTTGTTGAATATTAACACATACTTGTCCTCTTTATTGTGTGGATTTGTTTTCTAAAAGAGGTTCTCCATGTAAATCCCATGCTCATATAGTTTGCTAGTTTTATTCTTATTGCTGATTTGATGTAATCATATAATTATCATATGGTTATCCTTGGATAAAAAATATTTATATTTGCATACACTTGTAAGATATTTTATTGCAATAGTTTTAACCTTGTTTCTCAATGAATGCTACCAATGAAAATGTAAGTAAAATGTAATTACAAATACAAAAAGTCTTCATAGTTCCATATTCTAATATTTATGTTCAAGAGTAAAAGTTGATGGTCAAAATAGGTATCAAAAGTGTAGATTTTAAAAAACAATATTTACTTAAATGGAGAAATATCATGGAAACAATTTTAGATATAGATGGTTTAAACTAGGAGTCAAATTAGAAATGTTGTTAGTACTTTGTTGAAAATAATTTTTCCTTCAAATAGGTTATTTCATGTATAACCAAATGTGGATTTTCTTTGTAAGACCATTTAATATAAATAATTATAATAAAAAAATATTGCTAGTTTGAAGTTTTGTGATATTACAACTCTTTCGTTTCTTTTTTAATATGGTGCCATATTTAGTGAAAACGTTTATATGTAATTTGAATAATCTAGTGTGCACATGAATCTACATAAGTAATACATGACAAAGTAAAATATATAATAAGTAAAATAGGGAAGTAATTCAAGATATGATTTTGGATGATGAATTGATGTCTTCATTACCCTATAAGAATAAAAACGCAATCTTCCAAACAATTATACACATAATCATGTTATAACTGTAACATTTTATTTTTGTGTAAAAATTCATAATTGTCATCAAAACATGCAAATGGATGTAAATGTGAATTGTGATTAGAGTGTAAAAGGTAGTTTGAATGAAGTCATGATATATAAGGTAATTATAGATTTGTGACCAAGTTGGAGTTGACTCCTATGAGATATACAAGCATGCATCCATATAAAAATTGAGTGTAAAATATATGATGTACAAGGCAATCATAGAGTTGTTATCCCATTGGTCTTTATGGCACGTATGCATATATGAAGGCATATAAAATTTGAGAGTAAATGAAATCATAATGTATTATAGATCATAGTTAAATGATCAAGTTTCCCCCATGCGATATACAAACATGAAGCTAAATAAAACTTGAGTGTAAATGGAAGCTTGATGCATAAGGAAACCATGGATTTATGATTGAATTGGCCTCAATGTCATACACAACCATGAATCTATGTCAAAGCTAAGATAGAGATTGTATTCCACCCTCAACTGAGTGCATATAATAGATTTTCATATTCAATTTGAGGAGAGGAGAGGAGTTAAATGAGTATGGAATGAGAGGTAATCATGAAAAATCTATTATAATACATCTTGTGTAAGGTTTGATCATTATAGAAGATGTTATCATAAAATATTAATATGATATATATCGTTTGAAATGTTATCCTATAAGAACAATTGTGAAACATGTCATATAAATTGTAATGGAAATGAAATGATTTGGGTTGTATCAATGTTTTGTTTCCTTATCTAAGTGGAGATGGTGTACATGGATTGTATACTGATATCCAAATAAATTCTCCCAAGTGGGGAATGTAAGTAATGTAGTGTGTGCTGATGTCAAGTGCCATGAGTGAATTTGGATAATTGTGAATGAAAAATAAGTAAGGATGCAAGGATCATGAAGATTTGAGAATAAATTTAAGTGTTGATAACAACAACCATGTAAAAAGACCACAAAATTAGTAAATACAAAAGTTGTGAAAATGCAAGGAGACATACAAAAACATGACATAACCAAAATAACAAAGGAAAAATATGTGTTTGGTCAACATTAATGATGCATCCTAGTAACAATTTCATTACTTTGCACCATCTCAAATCCATAGAAGGAAAACCATAAAGGAGAATTTAGAATAAATTTAAGGTGATTAAAGAAGGGTAAAGCATATGGAAACAATATGGAGATTCACGGTTAGGTTATTTGTGCCATCCAGAAGCAAAGACTATTTGTGTAATTTGTCATAATCCCTAATAAGAAACAAGCTCTCCAAAATTATATTGTACATCCATGGCATATGAAGGGAGAACCATAATTTAATCAATCATAGATATATATAGGGATTTAGATAAATCCTTAGTGTTGTAGATAATGTGTATCAAAATATTTATATGTACTGAAGATAAAACTAGTTACTTTTACACACATAAGATGGTAAACATACATTCTTCCTTAAATACTGTCATGAATGCCATGCTTTCATTTTCTTATGATATTTCTTTGTGGACTTTACATGCGGAGGAATATACGCAACACCTTATCAAAATATTCTTTTAATTGTATAGGTTCCAAATAGCAATCTCTTGAGAACCTTGACCTTTACCAATAAATCCATGCTTTCGTAAAATTATAATTTTAATGCAATATTATTTTTGTAATTATGAAAATGAGGTTAACGATACACCATTTTTAGTATCCTATGATTTATATTCACAATTACAAAGACAAGAATCATTAGTGGATTGCGTAGCTTTAACACCCTACTTAGTTTAAATATTTTAACCATACATGTGTATGAATTCATAAGTATGGAGACAATTCAAAAACCATTACATTTATTTTGTATGCCCCATTAATGATACTATAAATTTTAAGTTACCCCAATCATCTTAATGCTTAATATTGGATTCTTTTTTATTCTTTAACAAATTTCATTTAAGGTACACTACTACTTTGGTAGTTCATTATTTGACAAAATAAAAGTGGAACTTCAACAATATTGACTATGTATTTAATCTTTGAATGTAAACTTTAATGAATGATGATGGGTTAGTGGAGCTAACCCAATGACATGTATCCATGGATAATCTAAGAGGATAGTATGCACTAATATTTTAGGCATCAAATGGCATAAAGTGTTAATTATAATCATTCCTAGTATTTGTGACAAAGTGATAATACCTAAGGGCTCTCTTTCAACATTATGAAAATATTTAATGGTCACCTTTAATTTTTTTTAGAGTAGATGTATCTTAGGCTTATGCAAGGAGTCCTCACTACATATGCTAAGTTCTAAACTATTTTCAACCAATGCATGCTTCAAACTATTTACTAAATGAATACCATGCCTAATCACGTGATCTTAGATGATTGAGGTGGGTGGAAGGTCCTTAGACTAAAAAGTAATTATATTATCATTATTGTGAATAAGCTCTAAAATAGTTTCTACTTGTGTAGGATTATAGTATTTCATTTAATAATGATATTATCTAAATCCTTTTGTAATAGATATCCCTATATTCTTTATAAGTATGCATGGCATCTCATAAGATAAAAGTATATTTTATCTCAAGTTTTACAGTTTCATAATTATTATTTATCTCCTAGTCTCCTTAGTTGCGAGCTTTGGTGTAGTAGGTATGATTTGACTCATGGGTATAACCAAGGACAATACATATTACCTAGTAAAACACATAATTGTAAGGATGAATTAATGGAAAATAGGGTAACTCCAAGTAGTGCACTTGAAGTATAGAAGCATGATTTGTGAGACCCCTGCCTTGTGCACTCATGTTTTTCTTATGTTAGTTAATGTACCTGATACATTTTGATACTCACAATATTATGATGATGGTGATTCACTTTTATATTCCATGGGAAATATTGATGGATGTTATGTTTTATAGTGTGCATGTAATAATCTTGATATGTTTATTTGATTAATTCGTTTTAAAATGAAGAATCATATATGATATTTTATGTTAGATTAGTTGATTTGTGTTGATATGCAAAATAATATATTTTATTTGGTTATATGTATATGTGTATATTTCTATCATAATGACACATCTTGTTGAGTATATAGGGATTTCTAATATTGATGGAATTGAGGGGATTCACTTAGCCACCATGTGTTTTTGGGCATAGGACCCTATGGGTTATTGATTATGTTGAGTCATGTGGTTTTCAAGTGTTGTGTGCATCATATATTATGTGATTTTGTTCTATGTAAATTTCAATTTTAAAAATAATTTTTTAAGTGTGTTTTGAAGGGTCCAAGGTGTGTTTTATGTGCTAAAAATTAGCCTAGGACCTAAAGGTATAGGTGGGAAGGTTATTTTTGTTATTTGCAATCTCTTTAAAAGTGTTTTAACCCTTATTTTGTCCCCACTCATAAGAGTGACAAAAATAGGGAGGTTGGTTAAGTGGTTGAGGTGGTTATATGAGGGGGTTATTTCTCCCTTTTCTGTAAAACCCCTTCCTCATGGAGAGGAGAGGGTTACCTTTCCTTTTTGTTCTTTGCACTTCTGTGATCTTGGATTGGTTTTTGGGGGAGATCTTGGGAGGAGGAAGGAGGAGATTTTTGGAGAGAGGAGGAGACCAACCATCCAATAGAGTACCATTATTGGGATTATAGAATTTGGAGGTATTCTTCTTCTTTAATATTTCATAATAATATGATGTATTTTCTTAAAAGGTGAACTTGATTTGAGGGTTTTGTTTTGGGGTTTTGTTTTGATGTGATGGATCTTGTTGTATGTGTTGTATCATTTTTTGTGTGTTCTTTCTTAATGGGTTTGACCCCCTCTTGTATAGAGGAGTCTTTGGTCCTCCATGTGTAGGGGTTTTGAGTGGGAGTAGCTCCCTCACATAGGGGCCTTTCATTTTGGGATAAGAGTATCTTGCTCAAGTAGTGGCCATTACCAAGGGTATGAGGACCCTTGTATCTATGGGATATGAGTACCATGTTATATTTTCAGATATATGCATTGGGATGAATAATAGGTGTTGATTTGAGGAGGTGTTGGTATGGAGATTTTGTGGAGAACTATTATGGTGATGTGATTTGATGTTTATATATATTTATTTTCCTCATGTCTAGTTGAGCCCCTACTCCCCCTATGTAGTTTTTTTTGGTGTAATTAATTATCTAATTACACTTACATAAGTTTACTTAGGCATTTAATTTAATTATGTTCCTAGGGATCATTTAGGTGATAGGTTATAATGGGGCCTTGACCCTTATTCACAAGTTTACTTAGGATATAAGATTCCTTCTAGAAGGATGAGTTGTCTTTTCTAGAAGTCTTATCTTATCTAGATTTCTCATCATTTCCTAGGTGATTAGTTAGTTAGTTGTCACATGTCAACATCATGTCATATACTACATTTCATTCTTGCCTATTTATACAAGAAACTTGTACATTGTTTTTTCATCTCATGAATATAATCTCATTGCATGCTCAAGTTGCAACACTTTCTTATGGGTGGCATACTTCTTGGTTAAGATCCTTTGAAGATTGCAATTTCATAGGGTTATTGTGCATTCATATTTTCTACATGGTATCAAAGCATAGGCCATAGAATATTCATCTCAAATCTGAAAGTTGAGCTAAGGAGGTTCACATTGCAAGTTGAAGGCTTTCTATCAAAGGGCTAGTTGGCTTCATCTAGGGAACAACTGATTTTTGAAGCAGAATTAGTCAAATATGACTACACCATTGTGTTCAGAAGGCCCAAAAAACCCTAGAAACGCCTGCCAAATTGTCGAAATCTGACAAATTCATTTGAAGGCCATCAAATGTTTTTTTAGTTGCTTGGGTTTGCATCCCTACTATATGGATTGTACGGTCTGTGAAAAAAATCATCTCGTCGGTATCATTTTGAGGCAATTTTTTTTAATCCTAGGCTATATTTTTTTAAAAAAATTTTGGGCTCATATATTTTGTATAGTTTGCAGAAAATATTTAAGGGGGTTTTGATTAATTGTGGTTGAAATTTTATTAAAGTTTTGGGCTTGATTTATTTTTCTGTGGTCAACCACATAGGGTTTTGAAATTTCTGTGGGAATTTTTATCTATGGTCGACATTTTTTTTGAGGGTTTTGATTTTTTAATTGCATTTTGCAATATTAAAAAATCTTCATATATTCTTGTCAGCCCATTCAATTTTTTTCACATTTTGCAGAGATTTTTTTTGTCGGAACCATCAATCTTGTCAGAGATCTTTAGTGGCAGGGGTTTTTAAAGGTTTTTTGGCCCATACTTTGTAGCTGATTTTCCGATCATTGACTCCCTCTCTGTAATCTTCTTGGTGTCTACATACCTATTGTTGACCTTTGGAGTTTCTCATTGCCTGCCACCCTGTCGCCACCCACCAACCGCTTCATCGCTGCTCAGTTCAGTAATGCCTTTTTTTTATCTGCTAGCTAGACCCCTGGTCATATCAGCGACCAAGGGCTTATCTTTTTTTGCCCTAGGGTGCTACATTTTTGCACTTGGTTAGTCTGTAGGCCCTAAAATGGATTTTTTTTTAAGGAGCATATCTTCTTGCTGCAATATCAAAAATTGGCAAATGAGACATTGTCAGAAAGGTGATTCCGAGCACTATGCAGTGGTGTAGGTTATTTTGTAGAATTTTTCTACCAATAAAAAATATAGTCAATTGAAGTCAACTCTCCTATTTGGACTTAAGGGCTCATAACTTCTCATTAGTTTTTCAAAATTTGGTGATTCTAGTGACATTCAGAAGGTATTTCAGTGCTTTTTTCATCAATCCATTCACTTCTATTAGTTTTAGTTCTAGGTACTTTTTATTGGGTTTTTGCAATTTGGTGCACTTGCTTAATTACTTGGACATCTTGAAGTTGGAAGAATAATTTTTTGCATTGGGAGGCATCTTTTTAGTTGCACATTCATATTTTAAAGGTTTCACATCCATTTCCATCATAATTTTTTGCTTTGCACTCAATTTGTAGCTCTCATGGTTGACACAAGCTTTGAGATCCTCACACCTCATAACTATCACACATGGAAAGTAAGCATGCAATGGTTGCTTTGGTCAAAAGGGTTGTGGTCTACATTGAATGGGAAACAACCTCATTTGAATAAGGAGTATGAATTTTTTTAGCATATAACCAAATGTGAGGAGGCAATGGGGTTGATAGCCTTGCATGTTTCTAGCTCACTCTTTCACATTGAGGAATGAAAAACTCCGAAAGAGGTATGGGACAAACTAAAAGATCTTTTTGGTTCAGTCAGTGATATAAGAGCATTGTAATTAAAGGAAAAATTAGCACCGCTTTCACTTGATATGTTCCCCTCTATTGAGGACTATTTGGTTAAGTTCAAGTCTTTAAGGACTCAGTTGTCGGGTTGTGGAAAGGATAAGTCTGATAAGGAATGCATCTTTGTGATCTTGTATAATTTGAAAGGTTCTTATTCTTACTTTTCTACCTCTTTCTATTTTACCATGGATGGGTTGGGAGATAGTTTTTTTATGCCATCCTTTGAGACTTTTTGTGAAAGGTTAACTAGAGAGCAATTTAAGCTTAATCAAACTGATGTATCCACTAAGTCTCATTCCTTGATAGCTAATCCACCCAAAGGGAAGGGGAAGCACAAAAGTAAACCCAAGACAGGATCTAGTGACACCTCCAATACCTCTTCTAAAGAGGATAAACCAAAGAAGGAGAGACCTAAATGTTCCTTTTGCAAGGGGCTAGGGAATACTGAGCAGGTTTATTATAAGAAGGAGATACGTGAATTGAAATAGTTACTCAAGGAACATCACATTTCCATTCCTTCTTCCTCCAATTCACATTCCTCTCCTTCCCCACATGAGGAGCCTTCTCACACTGGGATAGCATGAATTTCCACAACAAATATATAGGGAAAGGGTCACGCTTTGATTACTAATTTTGTTGATAGGCAGGAAGGATGGATTATTGATTCAGGTGCATTAAGGCACATTAATAGCTCTTTTGATCACATAAATTCAGGGTCATTAAGAGCACATGAGTTTGACATAATGTTGACTGCTAATGCTACTATGGCTCATGTAGCTGGTATGTGTGATGTCAATTTTGGTATAGGTCATGTTCATGATACAATTTATATCCTTGAGATGGCACATAATCTTCTTTTAGTCTATTAGATTGCATAGGGAAGCAATATAGTTGAGTTCACCTTTGAGTCAGTTCTCATTTGAAATGAATTAAGGGAGATCATTGTTGTAGGTTGGGCTGATTATCAGTCAAGAGTGTATACCTTCTCCCACTTTTACCATGATGATGACCCTTATGTTCTCGAGTCTCCAGATTCTAGGGTGGGTAGTAATTCCCAACATGGCCATGGTGGTTGGTTGGATTTAGCTCTTTGTGTGGCACCATCATCTCCTAGTTCATCACAGTTGAGAGTTGTTTCAGCATTGTAGGACACATTTATTTCTTCATATTTGTGGCATCAAGATGTTTGTGATAGATATTGCATATTTGGTTTTCCATTCTCCTACAGGCCTTGAGGATATACTTGAGGGGTTCACACTCCTCACATCATATGCTACTTCAAAGGATGTTCTTGAGTGTTCCCATTCCATTGTGTCTACCTTGGTTGGGCATACTGAGGCTCTTGACTTCTTTTTAGAGATTTCATATATGAGGCTTCTTCCTTCCCATTGGATCATGGAGTTTTTATAACATCCTCTCTACCATTGGATCTTTTCCTTCTTCAGGGAAGACATGCAATTTGTTGTCATTGGATTCTTTTTTGGCTTTGAACTCTCTTAGTGGCTTGGATGGTACTTCATTGTGGAGGGGCTATCTAGTATCCATATTTTTGATCATTCTATTGTATCTTGTGATGGTTGTAGCTCTTGGGGGGTATTGATTTTGAGACCTCCACACATCACCTCTTCCATCATTAGTTGCTTCGTTTCCAAGAGATTAATTGCATCATTAGTTGTACATGGGTACCTAAAAAGGTCATGTATCTAGGACCCATCATTGCATCTTCATTTGCATAATTTTCATTATCATTTCCTCCCTAAGTTGCACTTATGGGGGGGTGTTGGTGTAATTAATTATCTAACTACACTTACATAAGTTTACTTAGGCATTTAATTTAATTATGTTCTTAGGTATCATTTAGGTGATAGGTTATAATGGGTCCTTGACCCTTGTTCACATGTTTACTTAGGATATAAGATTCCTTCTAGAAGGATGGGTTGTCTTTTCTAGAAGTCTTATCTTATCTAGCTTTCTCATCATTTCTTAGGTGATTAGTTAGTTAGTTGTCACATGTCATAAGATTATGACACATGTCAACATCATGTTACATACTACATTTCATTCTTTCCTATTTATACAAGGCACTTGTACATTGTTTTTTCATCTCGTGAATAAAATCTCATTGCATGCTCAAGTTGCAACACTTTCTTGTGGGTGACATACTTCTTGGTTAAGATCCTTTGAAGACTGCAACTTCATAGGGTTATTGTGCATTCATATTTTCTGTAGTTTTTCCTTGGGGTAAACCATTGTGATAGAATTGTATTTTGTGTTTGGATTGTGTTGATGTGAGGGTTGTTGTAAGTGTATGCAATTTTTTAGCACTAATTGTGTATTTATGTTGTGTTGAAGTTGTAACTGTGGCTAAGTGATTTCCCCATGCTTGAGGGTGGGTTGATCTACAACCTTATGGATGGGAGGAGAGCTCATTGGTGCATTGTTATTTTTCCATCTTTTTTTCTTTTAGGTCTCTGGAGGAGTCTTTGAAAGTGGTTTGAAAATTGTACAAGTCTTTTGAAAAAAAGCATTGTGTTGAAATCAATAAAAGTTGTTTAAATTGGTCTTGTATCTAGGATTCTATAGCAAGTTGCAATACAAATTCATAAAAGAAAGTTTCTATGTAATATGAATCTTAGCAGTTGTCCTATACTTGTATTATAACTTACATTTGTTGCTGGAAATAATATGGTGTTAAGTTTTAAGGAGGTCATTTCATATGTAGGTGTTCTCACGGGAAATGTAAATAAAGCATTATGTTTGAAATACAATATTAAGGAAGGTAGTAACTTATTTTTGAATCTTAGATAACAAAAAAAAACTTATACTAGCATTACATCAGGAAAATCAAGACTGGGTAACAATGCACAATAAGATTACATTGTTTATTGATAACATTCTAAAAAAATTCTATGCTTATGCATTTCTGAATTAAATCTGATTTTAATTTATAATTCTAAGCAAAAGAATAAACATTATTCTGATTAAATGAATCCAAAGAGGCGAGAGATTTATTCTATATTGTGTGTTATTGAGATCGTTGTTGCAATTTTCAGGTTGGCTTTTCTATGTTATCAAAACAAATCTAAGGAAATGTTAATAAATGAACAAGAACAATTTCTATTCACTGCCATTTCTTAAGTAATTCTATACACATATTAGTCTTTGCAAACTGCTTATAAGGTAGATGTCTGGAGCTATTATATTAGAGAATTGTGACTCCATCATAGGTAATAGCACAACCATAATAGATTTGCATGCTCTGTGTGCCTACACCCTTTCAAATATTCCTATCTAGTTAGTAGGAATTAGCATTCAACCATGCTGTGTACTTTGTGTGAAGAAGGATCGGGTACCAGTGCTTGGCTTTAGCTGGTTTATAGAGTGACTAATGGTTTCCACCCTTGAAGGTGGTGTCGATCCTCCTTTCTGCAGACAAGAAACCATTGCTAATGGCTCTTAGACCCATGTAAATCTTTCTATGCAGTGTTAGGCTTTTGTATTCCTTAAGTCAACCATCCCTATTCTACTTGCAGATCTGCGACCAACCATCGTTCCATGATTTTTTGCATCTGGCATTGTGCTGGAAAACCCCACCTTGTAGACTAATCATATATGCATAATCCTTTTTCCCACCTAACCTTTACCTTTAGTATTCGAGATTTGTTCCCGAGTCGACAAGTTTCACTGTGAGGAAACACCGTGGTTATTTCTCTCCCTATATCTTGAAAGGAAGCCGGGTGAGTGGAAATAGCTTCCTACACTAATCTAATCAAAGGAGAGTTACAAAAAAATTCATTTAGCACCTTTAATAGTTACAACTAGAGAAGCACATACATAGAATAATGGAAATAGAACAACAAGAATGCATAAAGCAGTGACACCAAATATACGTGGCGAAAACCCTTTCAGGTAAAAAACCCCACCCTCCAAAAGCACAATACTTTCTCTATTATTTTAAATAATGGTTACAAGATATCACCAATTAAAAGCTTCTTCAACAAGTGCTTCAACACGAACACCTATTCTGGAGTGATACTAGTAGCACTTCGTTACTTGCAAACAAACTATGCATTCTACAACTCAAGGCACTCAATAAATAGAGTGTTACGAGCTTCAAGAAGCATCTAGAAGGTGAGGGGCATCCAAATCCACATTGCACAATTTCCAACGCCTTACACATGTATTTGGACAAATGCACACCATTCCCTTACACCCCTGACAAGTGTCAAACATGCAAATAGTCTTCTTCTAGGCTTGGATGCCCAAAATATGCTAAAAATAGGCTATGAAAGATTCCTTACACATCTTACAACTGTCATAGTATCTGTCATAGCTGACAAAACTTACAACTATAAAAGAATTTTCCATAACCCAACTTGGGTGCCAAATTTCTCAATGCATTCAAAGATGACTTATGACACATCATAGAATCTGTCATATGTTATAGATTCCAAAGTGGGATGCCTATGTCCACTTGGGATGATGATGCGTCATTTGGTCACCTCCAATGGGGATGCCACCCAATCGGTGGGTCCCAATTAATGACATGACACTAGAGGCATTTAAATAATACAAATAAATACATTAAATTAAATCAAATAAATCATTGTTAGGACTCTAAGGTTGAGACACCTTAATCCCAACATTCTCCCACTTGTTGAAGACCTACCAAGAGTGATACAAAATCATCTGCTCAAGGCCACAAGGCCCATGGAATCGAAACACCATCTAAAATTTTCTATGCTCACTGGTTTTGTTAGTGCATCTGCAACATTCACCAAAGTGTCAACCTTCTCCAGGTCTACCTTTCCATCTTCTACCATACCACAAACAAAATGATACTGAAAATTATTGATGGGTGTTTTTGTACTTCTCAACACAGGTGATGCATAAGTGTATCACCTCTCTTGAACGACAATTTCCTACAAGAAAATTGCAGAAAACTATCCCAAGGTCTCTCGAGTGTCAGGTCATGACTTGCTTGGAATATCTCAGTTGGTTCATGTGATTTTCTGGTAATCGCAGGGCAGCCTTACATATGTTAAGTTGGAGGGAGATTGGCTTCTTAAATGGAGTTCCTAAGATTTTGAAGATGATGTGCAATTGCTGTAAGTTCAAAATAGCAATCTAAAACTCCACTCTGATCATCAGATTTGGATTTACAATGATGCTAGAACTTTTCCTAAATTACTATTTCAAAGAAAGGTCAAAAGGGAAGGGAAAGGAGGAAGTTCCTATACCTACAACTATCGACGAACAGTGATGATGGAGGATACTATAGTGGAAAACCTTCCTGAAACTAAGTTCCACTTAACCAAATCGACTAACAATATCATGAAACTAGTGCCATCTTCTAACGTTTGCAGATTTTCAACTGCTCATTCACCATAAAGCATGAATAAAAGATGCATTTTAAGTGCAACAATAAATTTATGTTAAGACTAGCTTTGCACTACTGTTTATCATCAACAAACAACAAAAGCATAAACAAGGAAGGGCATCAACACAATAGTATTCTTCAGCATCAATGAACAACATTTAATAAACTACCAAAAGCATGCAAAATACATAGAACAACAAATTAAATCTACTCAAATCTATCAACTATGAGGAGATGAATCATGAAACATGAATGAAACTCAAGAATCCACCAAAAGTAATGAATTTCTATTAGAATTCCAGCAACATGTCTTTACAACAACTCAACTCTCTCTTTGAAAATGAGAGGAGACCCCCTATTTATAGTTTTCAAAAAGAAAAATGAATGGCCAAGATTTAATCTCATTGTGTGACCAAGATTCACTACAAATTAGGATTTTACCTACCCCTCAATATTTTACAATTTAAAAATACATTTCTTGTCTTTTTCCTATTTTTTCTTCTAGTGCCCTGCCACTTTAGCACTTTGTCCTGTAGTGATTTTCCCTTTCGGCTACAACTACATAGTGAGTAACTCATCATCAATGATAGGCTATCCTTAATTTTTCTGGACGGTGGTGTACTCCACGAATTTTCCCATAAGCGCTTCAAGTTTGTCCCACTCAATGATGTCTGACTGAAGCACCTGGAAGGATAGTTTCTTTGATATGCCAGTGATCAGCTCCCAATTCTTTGTACACTTAGGTGTGTTCTTGATCACCTGCTCTGATTGAGAAAAGGCTCAGGTGGAAAAATCCATGAAGTCTAGCGTTAATGAATTCGTAGTCCCGTTCTCCATCTTCTTGTGGAAGTACAACCTAATCTTCTCAAGGTCTAGCTCAATGATGAGCATGTCGTAATCCGTCATGAGCTTCAAATATTATTCAGAATCCATCCTATGTTCCTTGACCCACTCCAGGTCGAGCTCTACTTGAAGGAGCACCTGTTCCAATACTTCTCTTCTATGCTCCAAGCCCATTTTCCATGTCTCGACCAACCAATAATCATCCTTTGCTAGGACCAACTCCTTCTCCTAGGTTCTTTCAGGCATCTTGAGGATATCCTTGAGTTTAGGATATGCAATTCTATATAGTTCGGGGAAATTATTACAAATTCTCTCAGTGCCCTCGAGCTAGTTTTGTACTTCCCAAAACTTGTTGGCCATTCAGAAGACATGGCCAATTCCCATATCACCATTGTAGATCACTCACTAGAACCACTCTTCAATAGCCTTGGTCCAATTCTTTCTCTTTTCTAGCTTTCTTACGTGATCTTTGGAGAGAATCAAGGGTGTGTCTGACGATGTCGTTGGTAGCTCCTCAGTGGAAGACTACTGTTGTATGTAGGTGGCGAGGTTCACCACTTGCACCATCAGATCCTCCTTGGAGGATTGGTCCTTGCTCATCTAATGAATGATCGTGGCAACCGACCCCTAGAGCTGATCAATGTTTTTCTCCCTCATAGAAGTGCTGAAGTAATTGGTAGAAATATTTCAACTTACCCCCTCCACTTTATCTACTATTGGGGTGGAAATTTGCACTGTCCTTGATCCTGATGCATCCATTGTGATGTGGGACCAGAATCTTGGTTTGTTTCCTTCTTCATGCCTGTTTGAGCTCATGTAAAGATAGCCTCTAGTATTTCCTTGGGATCCACGGGAGTGGGGGTCTTCTTTTGTAGTTGAATTTCTAACTAATCTGGCATTTGAGATCCCTCCTTTGGTGATTCATGATCACCTTCTTCTCCTTGAGCATATTGGATCTCCCTTTCCTCGTGGTTCGAGGATTCTTTCTCTGTTTTCTCTTCTTCTTCTTCATCTGAGTCCCAGATGAATATGGTCTTTTCCTCGTTTAGCTTGGTAGTAGCTACATTTTATTTAGGGCTTCCTCCCTTCCAGGTACCTTTTCTTATTCTTGATTGAGCTCTTCATGGAATTCTGGCTCAAGGCTCTTTTTCATTTCAGCCTCTTCTTTAGGTTTGTCTTCTTCTTTAGCTTTAGGTTCTTTCTTTCCCTCCTCTTTCTTGGGAGGTACTTCTTCTTCCTGATTGAGGCCTTTGTCTTGTCCCTTTATTGGAGACTCTGTAGATATTTCCATGTCATCACCAAGTTCCTCCTTTTCTTCAGAAGACTACCTCTCAACTTCCTCTCCGGTGTCCTTGAGTTGCTTGGACAACTCCTCCTCAAGCTCTTGGTCAGAAGATTCTACTACATATTTGGTACTGGGGTCTTCAACATCCTGTTTCAATGACTGCAACCCTTCTTCTTCATATACTATCTCATCAATGGTAACATTCTGATGCTCTGGGTGCTCATGGTAGTCATCCCTAAAGGAATCTTCAATTTCCTGCTATGTTTGTTTAGCAACTTCCCTCTTACATCTCTCCTTTCCTCTGAGGTCTACATTGTTGCTTCCATCTTTGGTGGTTCTCTCAGAGGAGGAACATGCAGAACAACAACAACTTGAGCCATAGCATCCTAAACAACAGGATTCATCAACACCCCAAAGAATTAAATGGGTATGTTATGCATATGCCTTGCAAAAGCTTCTGGCAGGATGAGAGTAGGCATTGTAGTTGTAGCTGCTGAGGATTACAGTTGAAGGAGACATCAAGGAAGATGAGAGTGGATAGGATGTAGTGGATGAGGAATCCCACACCATAATTGGAGTGGTTGGTGATGTGGAGGCAAGGTGAACCGAAATGTCCACTACGGGCGGAGAGGAAGTGAGAAATGCTTGAAATGTGAGAGGGGGAGTAGTAGCAGTGGCAGTGGTGGTGAGGGAAAGAGTAGAGGTGACATGTGGTGAATTTGGTTTCTCAACCTCTTCTTCCTCTCCCTCGTGTAGTGGGTCTTCCTAGATCGTAGGCATCTCAGAGAATCCACCTGACTTCTTTGCCTTCTTTGAGGTTTCACCTTCTGAAGCCTTTCGTGAATAGAACTTATGCTTGGGTTGGCATTTAGTTATCTCCTTTCTCCTCCTTGACCTTGTGGTGGGAGGAGATTTTGGATCCTCCTTAGTAGAAGCAGTAGCAGTCCCACTATCTGTTTCACTCTCGAGCTCATCCTCGAGCTCGCTGTATGTCAATGTAGCCCCTTGGAGCTTTGATTGAGCTATTTGAGCATCAATCCACTACCTCATTCTGTGCTCTACTGGCTTTGTCAGAATGTCAAGGTTGTTGACCTCTTCTTCATTCCAATCTATTAAGGGCAATGAAGGTTGGCAATAGCATCACACCTTAGATCAACAACAGTTTTTTCATCTTCTACAATCTGATCTGGTATCGGTAACAATTTGACTGTCTTGAAAAATTAAGTGGTCATACGAATATAATGCCTCATGCGTACCTCCTTATCATCCCAACAATTAGCCCAAAAATCTTTAATGTTGTACAAATGGGCATATTATTTTCTATGAACTTCTTCAAATTTCCATAAGGATCCATCCTTTGCCGAGCAGTGTGGAGATTTAGATTATATTCAATGATCTCCTTCTCTGAATATTCCGCACACTGTGTGGCTAGGAGAGCATACATTCCTTGCCCAAATGTAAGGGGATATGGTATCCTAGCTCTATGTTTTCCACTGTGGAGAGTGTGTGTATTTTGCAACTGGCTAGAGACTTATAGTAGGACAAGCCAGCCATTTGGATATCGAGGCAATTTGGATGGCCTTTCAGAGAAGCCTTTTGCTTGGATGTAAGTGAATTTTGGGAACTGTATGAATAGAAATCTGAACCAATGGATGAATGCGTAGGAATTATGTGAGACTCTGCTCTCAAAGTCCCCTCTGAGAAGTCTGATAATGTGCCCAATGAAGGCATCATTTACCCTACAATAGTATTTCTTGAAATTTCAATATTGGAGCTGCAGTTTCCTATCATATACCTTTAATTCTCTTCGTGGAGTTGGGATTTTTGAAACAAATAATCCTCCATAGGGAAATGGGCTAGCCAAAAGATATACCAAATAAGAGGTCATGTAGAATTGGGAGGTCTTCTTGACTGCTAGGAACTACTGACGTAAGTTGTTATTGATCATTCTAGCCCAATGAAACTTGGTTTTTCCTCTGATAATCTCCTCTATGAAGTAAAAAATCCAATCTTGGAAGTAGGCTACAGTAGGGATTCCCATGACTCTGCTCAACAAGGTTACCAAATCATGGTAGTCTTCATAAAATTCGCTTCTGAACAACTCTTGGGGCACCTTGTTAGCGCTCCCCCTCTTCTCCTTTAACTAGTATTGGTTGATTAACTTTTTGCATTTTAGGGGGCCAACCTTCCACATAATTTCTGCATTTTCATTTTTCGTTTCCTACATAGGTTCAAAGGTAGGGATGTGGAATGTTTTCCCAATGGACCTGGCAGACAGGTCGACCAACACTTTACCTTCACAATCAATGATCCTTTTGCTCTTTTCCTGATAAGCTTCTCTACAAGCCATCACCAACTCCAAGTCCAAAAGAGTGGGCAGGAAACTAGCTGCCTTAGCCAAACCACTCTTTTTGATTCTCTTTGCATTTTCTATGGTGGGGTTGGCGATGACCCTTTGTCTGAATTTGTATATATTAACCTGTCTGAGATTATTGTCTATGACCGTGTCCCAAGTGGAAGTGATCCTGGAGGTGACTTTTACTACTTTGTAGAACTGGTATTTCATCTAATCCTTATCTTCCTTTCCTCTTGGAACTTTAGCAGACTTCTTCCCTTTGTCTTTCTGTGCAGACGCTCTTGTTGGCCTTGCAACTTGTTCCATAAATCCTTCAAAACAAATGTTATATCAAGCAATTCATCTTCCAAAGACCATAATATTTGCTAAAATTCATTGTTTGGCTTCGTTTGGGGAAGATAGAGTAATGCGGGCCCAGGGATGCGGGTTTCCATAGCTGGCAACCATTTTGGAGAAGGTAGCAGGGAAACGGTGCAGAGGGTAGGTCAGCCCGCATGCGGCCACCCGCATCAAGGTTTCCACACCATAACTAGGGCCCACCAAGGTGATAAGGCATTTAGGCTCATTGGTCCATCGTTCATTAAATTAAGGAGGTGGTAGTTTAATCATTTCCCATGCGAGTTAATAGGGTGCAGAGGCAGGTGATCTCAAGGCCATCTGGAGCTCTGCCATTTGGAACGACGCTGGTGTGGTAGAAATATGTATATGGTGTCCCGCATTGCGGGACCCACAAGAGGCCTGAATGGTTTAGTGTTAGCTTGTAAGTTCAAGTCGTTCAGAGTGATGCAGATGAGGACTGACAGGAGGACGCCGGGTGATGGCCGTTTGGAATGGCCAAGGCGGGATGATGACCTGTAGATGGTGGTCCACATCGTTGAGCCCGTATAATGGTTTGACATCGATTTAATCAGTGAGGATCTTCAGATGGCGATAGGTGAAGTGGGCCTTGCAAAGTGGAAGGAAGCGAGAGCTTTACCGTTGGCTAACAATGCTCACAAGGCGGTGGTCCGCGGTCGACGACGTGCACCAAAATACTCGCCTTTAATTTTACTTAACCATTTTTGCGCATGAGGGGTCGAGAGGAGATGATCGATGTAGGGTTCACAATGCAGTTAGACGAGCTTCATAACATTTAAACAGTAGAGGATACGAGGCGGCTTGCAGATGACGATCCATAAAGCTTAGAGGTTTTCAGACTTTGGAAATTTTTGAACAAGCTTGGGCGGAATTATGATGCACAAGCTTCGCAAAGCGAGAGGAAGCAGGAAATTCACCATTGAGATGATGGGTGTTGGAGCATCGATGAGGGATTAGCAAAAACCCGCAAAGGGCGGCCCACATCGCTTAAGGTTTCAACTTTCTATTTGGGGTGTGAGCCACACAAGAATCATAGTGCGGAGGGCCGGAAGGAGGTGATGTTTGAGGAATGGCGAGAAGGAAGGGGTAGCCCATAGACAGAGGTCCACAGGAGTGAGCCTGCAATGGTCGAAAGACCCTCAAATCTTGAATTTGGTTTTCATTGTCTTGACAACGACGATAAAGAGGGGGTGTCTACTCGCATATGCGGGCCTTCCAAGGGTGACGATCGAGGTTTCAATGATAGATTTTAGACTATTATTCTAATGGTAGAGAAAGGCTTGCAAAATGTAAGGGCACGAAAGCCCTGGTTAAGAATGACAAAGGATGGGTCAAGTTCCACAAGGCCCTAAATGGCCAGTTTTGAAGGGTTTTCAAATTTTTGAAAGGTGGGTTTTGTGTGAGGTTTCATCCCTAACTGGCTACCGAAGGATTTTAGTAGCTTTCCTTTTGAAGATTTTTCAAATTTATAAAGAAAACAAACTGGAGGAAGAATGACTAAGGCAACAATGAACTCACCTGGCAGACCCGATGAAATGTGATGAAGAAGGTGCTTGAATTCGTCCTTGAAGTACTGGAGGTGAGAAGGCGGTGAAAAATGACAGGAGCTCTGACAATTTCTATCCAAAAGAATGAAAATAATAGGTTGATTGGGCTATTTATAGGAAATTGATCATTAATGACCCACATTTATTTCTCGTATGGTAGCCGGTGAGGTTGGTGGGCACGGGTTTCAAAACTATCGGCAACTGGAATGAAGGAGCCCGTGGGGCAGGCAATAGTCAAGAGTTTGTCATTGACAGTTCAGTTGAAAGGGATGACAATGGAGGATGCAGATCTCACAATGTGGGTGGATGCCTTGACTCGACCACCGCATAAACGGTGAAGGATGGATGGAATCCCACCAGGAGTGACCTGCATAGTTGGACCTGCAACATGAGAAAGACGACAGTCTTAAAGTCCTAAGGAAAACTGTCAGAGGAACTCCGTGAAGGAAGAAGGCACGAAAATTTTCAAGGGTGGTGAAACTTGGTCAACTTAAAATGATAGCTCTATGATTCCTTGACCACTTGGGGCTCAAAATAGGGGGCACTCAAAATGAGATGAAGGCAAAAGCGACCTGGAAAAAACACAAAAGAGAGGGTCCCTTTTTCGAATGGGGCATGTGTGCTATAGGCACAACAAATAGCGTCTCTAGTGGGAGAACGCTCTCGAGTGTTCTAAGGATAAAGACTCATTTCAAACCCAAAATCTCTGGCTTTGTAGACTAGAAGCCGATTTCCATAAGTGAACCGTGGAACTCGAAAGAGAACGAGGATCCTTAGTGGAATCAAATCACATAAACATCTCAGAAGTGTGAATATGGTGAGTTCATTCCTTATCTTTAGAAACTATAACAAACAACCATTAATCAAGAAAAGCAAGCTACGTAAGTTGCCTAACCCCAAAAGTAACCTGGACATTGCCTCACTGCCGATTAGGAATCCATAGCCTTGACAGAGTTGTCGCTGTGACCCCACAAAAATTTCTCTACTGCCAGCTGAGCGTCCATAGCCTTGATAGAGTTGTTCACACACCCACACAGTTGCTTTATTTTCATTTCTTTCTTTATTTCTTTCCTTTTCATATATCTTCTTTTGTGTGATCTTTCTTTTTCTCAACTATGTAAGCACCGAAGCTTATTGTGGGTTTGGAATCACAATGGTCACTGGCGCAAGCTTGAAATTTTTCACTTGCCTGACCCTCATAATAGCCACTGTACAGCTCTTCAAAAACCAAATTAATGTGCATTTCATGCATGATAAGAGATGAGTGTGAAAGGATTCAACCAAGGGTCCTGTTCTAGGTCAAGTCAGAGCTCAAATAAAGAAACCTCTCCACGGAAATGATCAAAAATTAATAGTCGGGAGTGAATATTTATCCAAAGAACACAAAAAAGTGGGCAACAAAGTGAACCATTCATCAAACCATGCACAACCACCACATGAAAAAAAAGGAACACTCCTGACAAAACAAAGCAACCAGGAAGACGAGAAAAATAGAAGCAAAGCGTGACAACGAGACAAAGGAAACCTAAACTAACCTATATACATGTATTTACAAAGACAATCCTAGAAGAGCTTAGGAAAGGAAGTAATGCTTGAGGTGCTTCCCGTTGAGAGGCAATGAGACATCTTCACTAGTTAGTGTCTTGAGGTGGAAAGCATTATCTCCTAAAATTTTAGAGATTTGAAAGGGGCCAAGCTAGAGCTTGTCAAATTTGTCATGCCCCCCTTTCTTTTCATGGGCCTTGTCCCAACAGAGGACTAAATCAACAATCCTAAAGGCCTTAACTTTGGATCGATGATCAAACCATCTTTAAACTACACCCTGATGTTTGGAAAATTTTTCAATAGCTCAGTCATGGACTTCTTCTAGGTGGAGCAGTTCAGCTAAACGGGCTTCTCGATGGTCTCCCTCTTCATAAAAGGTGTTGAAAAACTAGAGGGTAGGGATCCTTAAGTGCATGGGAAAAATAGGTTCCAAACCATAGACAAGATGGAACGGGGAATCACCCAGGGAGGCCTTGTGGTGTGTACGATCTTCCCAAAGGGGAAAACGTAGTTGGGTGTGCCAATCCTTGGGGTTTCTATCGAGTAGCTTCTTAATTACAATGATCAAGTTTTTGTTTGTGGACTCAGCTAGGCCGTTACCTTGAGGGTAGTAATTGGACAAGAATTTAAGGGAAATACCATAATCAAAGGCCCAACTAGAAAAATTGAGTGAGGAAAAGGCGGGGCCATTATCACACACAAGGGAATACGGGCAACCAAAATGATTCAGAATAAAAAATTCAAGGAAATTAATAACCACCTCAGTAGTACATTGCCTACATGCAATTGCTTCTATCCATCTAGTGCAATAATCAGAGGCAGTTAGAATGTACGTATGACCCACAAAGGATGGTGGGCTTACCAGACCGATGAAGTTGAGACCCCATTGAGCGAATGGTCTCACCTCCAGAATTGGTTGCAACAAGACAACAACATTTTGTTCTCTGATTGCAGCCATCTGGCACACATGGCAGGTTTGAACATGATTGTGTACATCCTTGAACACTGTCAGCATATAGTACCCATCTCACAAGATTTGATAAGCGGTGGAAGGGCCAGATCCATGACCGGTGCCAAATTTATCATGAAACTCTTTTAATACTCATGCTACCTCTTCTTTCCCAAGGAATCTAAGGTAGACCCCTTCATGATTCCTCTTGTATAGTATAGACCCCTGCAACATGTAGCTATTTCTTTTCAGCCAGAGGGCAAGTTTTTGAACTTACAGGCAAGGTGGGAACTTATTATTTTGTAGGTAGTAGACAATGTCGTCATACCATTCTTCGGGGGAGACATCTTCAAGTTGATATTGTTGTATAGTAAGCTCGAGTCTTGCTTCAACCATCATTTTAGCTATCATTTAGGTGAGGGCCTACCCTCTTACCATCTTCATGGGCTGAATCTCCATGTCATATTCATGCAGCAAGGTGACCCATTTTTCCCTTCTTTCAGCCAACTCATTTTGCATCAACAACGTCTTTACTGTCGGATCAAACAATGGAAAATACCTTGTTCTGCAAGATGTAATGTCTAAATTTTTTGACTCCCTTGACTAAGGTGTAGGATTCCTTCTCCACATTATGGTACGTCAACTCAACATCTTTCAGTGGGGAAATCATGAAGGAAATTGGGTGCTCACTTCCTTCATCATCCTTTTGAGTCAATATGCTGGCATAGGAATGGTCTGAAGCAAATGAGTAGATGTAGAATGGCTTTAGATAATCCAGATTGACTAGTATAGGTGCATCAACAATTGATTTATTAATTTCCTTGAAGGCTTGCTTGGCCTCCGACATCCACTTGACTTTGGCATCCTGCTTTAGCATAGCATTGAGTGGCTTAACTATCTCAGCAAAGCCAGTGATGAATTTTCTGACAAAGTTTATCTTTCCAAAGAAAGATTTTAGCTCCTTATTGCTGCCTGACAGCTGAATTTTTAGGATAGCCTGAATACGCTCGGGGTCTATTGAGATTCCTTTCTCTGAGATCATGTGCTCGAGCAAATTTTCTTCGGTAACTTCGAAGATGCACTTCTTTGGATTCAGGGAAATATCGAATTCCCTACACTTCTAAAAAACTTTGCATAAATTAGAAACATGATTACCTCACTTCTTCGAAAACACTGTGAGATCATCCATGTAGATGATAATGCACTTTCCAATCAGATCTTTAAAGGTGATATCCATTGCATGTTGGAAAGTGGCACCAACGTTGATGAGTCCAAATGACATCCTTCTATATGCAAAGGTTCCCCACTTGGTGGTAAATGTTGTCTTGTGCCTATCCTCATATTGTACCATTACCTGATTATACCTAGAGTATCCATCTAGGAAAGACATCATTTGAGATCCGTTAACAATCTGCAACACCTCATCCAATGAGGGCATTGGATAATTGTCCTTTTTCGAAGCTCTATTTAGGTTGTGGAAATCTACACTCAATCTAATTTCTCCATTCTTTTTCCTGACTAAGACCAAATTGGCCACCCATGTGGAGTTCCTGACTGGGAAGATAATTATGGCAGACAACAATTTTTGAAATTCCTTGTAAATGATGGGTTCCAATAAAGCATTTATGGGACACTGTCACTGTTGAAAAGGTCTCACATCTGGCTTGAGGGGAATGGTGTGTGTGATGATTGATGTGTTGTATGTCTTTAAATCCTCGTAGCTCCAATTGACCACGTCATGGTACTTTTGTAAGGAATCAAGGATACCTTTCTTCTCTTCTGGCGTGCACACCTTTCCAATGAACATGTTTTTAACCTCCTCGGCTGTTCCAATATTATGAGTGTCACACTGATTATTGATGGAATCATTATTTGCTTGTTGATCCTAGTCTTTGATCTTATCTAAGTCAAATATTCATTCAATTTGGACCATACCCCTGGGAATCATGTTGGTCTTGAGGTTGATGACCCCTTCTATATCTAATTCAGCTTCTTCAGGCTCGACCTCATCAATTATTTGAGTTGCAAACATGTCAGAGCTGGTGATGAAGTATAAGATGTGTTTATCATCATTGAACACTTGAAAGTTAGTGACACTGTCTGGCATTGATGGGGTGGAAGTAATCTTAATAGTGAATTTCTTCAAGCTAGAAAAATAAAGGGGTTGCAACATGTTGGCTACCTGAGCTAAAGCATCAGCTGTATGGTTTTGGGAGTGAGGGATCAACTGAATATTAAATTAATCTAGAATCTCTAAGAGATCTCAAACCCTATTCCTATAATTTGCTAGCCTTCTATCACGACAGGAATATACTTTCCTGATTTTCTTTACTACCAACTCTGAGTCTCCAAAGACTTGTAACATTTTGAACCTTTTCCTTAGAGCCATCAAAAGACCATGGACTAGTGATTCATACTCTACTACGTTATTTGTATAATAAATTTGAAGCATGTGAGCAGCAAAATAGGTCTTACCTATGGGGCTGATGAGTTCAAACCTAGCTCCCGCTCCTTGCTTGGACTTGGACCTATCAAAGTGCAGTGTCCAAAGCTTGGAGGATTCTTTAACTTCAAGGATGATCATACATTCATCTTCCCTTATCTGTGCACTTGCATCTGCAATTTTTGGGGAAGGCACAAAATCAACATTGCTAAGGTCAGGCAGCTCAATGTAGGGCTCCTTCTTTGGTGAAACTCATCCTCTGATATGCACAACTGCTGTTTAACAAAGGAAACATTCAAAATTTGAGTGGTCAACGTTGTAAACCCTACACCAACTGGGTAACAGGAGATATTGGAAATCCATCCTTGCTCCCAAGCTGAGCTGATTTTGCACACAGTTTTCAATAAATTCATGGAATCCATCCAATAATCCCAAATTTCCATTGTCATTGGATTTCTCATCATCTGACTCAATTAGGACCTCGGTTCTTTGAGGCGTATAAGTCAAATCAGCAGGGGGGCTGGACAACACCAAGAGGACTTCTTTAGTCATCTCTTCTTCTTTGGTTTTTGGTTCTTCTTGGTATGCCACAGGAGAACAATTACCCAATTTCATTTTAGAAAATAACACCTCATTGGTGTTGTTATACTCTGTAATCATAAACTTCATGCATGGTTCCCATTCAATAGAAATCTGATTTGGAAGTCCTTTCCATGATAGCCATAGGTGAGAAAAGTCAGTCGCAACATATCTGTTCAATGCCCTGGTGAAGTCTCATCCTAGTATTATGTCATATTTGTCAGCGATATTTGCCACTTGAATATCAATGACTTGTTGCACTCTTGGGTCTGCAACAATCCGCATAGGGATCCAGTTAATTTCTCCAACTATATTTACCTTGGTTTTGTCTAGTTGGGTCACCTTTCTTCTGGAAGGAGTGGGGACTATTCCCAATGCCTTGTATACAGTTAGTGACATAACATTGGCTGAGGCCCCATGAATCGATCAAGCAATTGTGTAGGTTCTTCCCAAATATTCTTATAGTAGTGAGAAAGGGCAGTGTTTCTAACTTCCTCTGGAACAAACCCATGGGTGTCTACCTGAGCTACTTGATTTTTATCTTTCTCATTGGTATTATCCTTGGTCAGCACATGGTTTTTCTCCTTAGCAGGTTGCTTTCTTGTTTGCTAATTTGAGGGGGCATCTATTTTATTTCCTAAGATTTATTTGATTATAGGATCATTTAGTGATTAATCAAAGGAGACTCTCTTGGAAAGTACCTCTTGTGCTGACATAGAAGAGGCAGTCCCATTAATCATTCTAAAGAAAGTATTCCTAACTGCCAAGACTTTGAGCAATTCAAAGGCTGAAAAACGTAATTTTACCTTATTGAATTCTTCAGCTATGTATTCACTCATTTGTTCAATTTTTTCCTCAAAGGATTTTCTTTGGGAAGAGCTAACAGATTGGTTTTGCATTTGATTTTGTTTTTTGTTTCTATTAAAGTATTGAGTGGGCACATGGGGGTAACCTAGATTATTGCTAGCGTTTGGATCAGGTGGAGTACTGAAGTTGTTAGGTGGGATAGAGGTTGTGAAAGGCCTTCCTGCTTTCCTATTTCTTAAGTTATATGGGGTCACTCTTTGGTCAAACATCTGAACTTCATCCTCACATGAATCCTCTTCATCTACTGGACCATTATATATCAAAGTGAAGAGCTGAGATAGAGTGTCTTCGTTACTTACCTCTTTTGCTTCTTCGATTTTTGGGGTAGTGGTTTCCTTTTAAGGTGCATTACTTTCACTTCGCGGGAACGGGGCTTGATTGACCACAAGCACAAAATAATCATATGGTTATGATGGAATTATTTCTCTACAACCAACACTATCAATGGCATTATGGACCTCCACTTGAAAGATCTCAACAACTGTCTTGAACTTGAGCAGTCCAATTCAGAGTGCCTATTTGTTTTATGGATCTGACACCATCTGGACAAAGCTGCCTCAACTAAATATACCCCACTTTTCATTTTGTCTATGTTGGACGACTGGTCTAGAGGGGTAGGAATGCCTCCATTATTGGGCCTTGTATTCCATGTCTGGTTCTACCTCTGTGAAGGCCTCCTTCAAAGTTCTTATTGGAACTTTGTCCTCTTTTGTAATTTTTCCTAGAAGAGCCACTCACATCATTGTTGTCTTTGCTATCTTAGTTGAGGTTGGCCTGGATGTTGCGTTGAGAAGCTTGCAGCTGGTTGTTCTGATTCCTTAAGTGTGTCATCTTGATTGAAATTTTCTTAATCATCTACATTAATTCATATATCCAATCCTTTTCTATATTGTTTGGCTGTGATGCTTTGTTTTGGAGAAAAATTAGTTATACTGCTGGTTGGTTTTGCTGGATGGACGAAAACTCAGGCCCTTGTAGATATGTAGGCACTTGAGGTGGCTGAGGATAGACCTTTTGCTATTGTGGTTGCAAGTAGTGAGGTGCTGGGGGCACCCAATTCATCGACGATCTTGGATGAGGAACCATGGGCAGTTGTGGAACTTGATTCATAATTTGCGTTTGATGTGTCAAGGCTTGGGTAAGTCCCTGAACTTGCATTGGATGAGTGACCGGTCCTAGAGAAGGGAGCGGGGAAAAAATATTTTTCCCCATGTTAGTGCTTGCTATAACCACCTCGACATAGGCATCTACCAACCTGGCGGGTGGTGGGTGCATTCTTTTCACTAGCACAACAGTGAGGTTGTCTAGGGCAACATAATAAACCAACATGACTTGTATAAGTATGATGAGAGCGATCATTAAAGGAACTGATTGGTTCGTTGAATTCTCTCTGAACGGACATAAATTATTGATATAACTCTGAAGGGTTGATCGAGATCTTATATTTCTACAAGAAAGAGTTCTTCAATAGGTTCCAGGAGGTGACAAATAAAGTAGGCAAGTTGATGCACCAGTAGAAGGCCTCTTCCCCCAAGGAGTAAGGAAAGAGTCTACAAGCCATATCCTCATGATCTATCTGCATGTCCTTCAATGCCATTTGAAATATCTTGATATGTTCCTCTGCTATCCTTTGTAGATCGCGTGGATAAAATTTCGTGCAAAAACTCTCTGAATTATTTGGAATGTCATGATAAACTTGGAAGGACAGCGGAGAAGGATTATTGCCTAGCCAAGCCATAACGGGAGGCAAAGGTTGTGCTTGCTGTGTGACAATAACTTGGGTTTGTGCCAGGGAAACAATAGCTGGGACTACACCTTGGAATTGAAGGGATGGGGAAGGGGAAATGGTAGCACCTTGACCGTGGGAAGTGAGTGGCTAGAAGGAAGCCTGGGGTGGCTGAGAAGAATAAGTAGATGCTGGAAAAGAAGGATGAGTGTTGTGCGAAGGAATGGATGGAGGTGAAGTGGATGGGGTAGATGAGACTGATGAAGTTGCTTCCCTTCTTTTAGCTCTCTTAGCCTTGGTAGGGGGCTGTAGTTTTTGGAATTCCCCTTTATTTTGTTTAGACCTTAAAAATCTGTAGAATCTTTTCGAGGAGAATGAACAAATTCGATCTAGCTTAACACAAGGAAGGCCCTCCTTCTAGTGCCAGTTCTATTGATGGGTGTTTTTGGAATTCTCAACACATGTGATGCATAAGTGCATCACCTCTCTTGAAAGACAATTTCCTACAAGCAAATTGTAGAAAACTATCCCAAGGTCTCTCGGGTGTCAGGTCATGAATTGCTTGGAATATCTCAATTGGTTCATGTGATTTGCTGGTAATCACAGAGCAGCCTTATGTATGTTAAGTTGGAGGGAGATTGGTTCCTTAAATGGAGTTCCTAAGATTTTGAAGATGATGTGCAATTGTTGCAAGTTCAAAACAACAGTCTAAACCTCCACTCTTATCATCGGATTTGGCTTTACAATGATGCTATAACTTTTCCTAAATTACTATTTCAAAGAAAGGTCAAAAGGGAAGGGAAAGGAGGGAGTTCATAGACTTGCAAATATCGATGAACAATGATAATGGAGGATACTACAGTGGACAACCTTCCTGAAACTAAGTTCCACTTAACCAAATTGACTAACAGTATCATGAAACTAGTGCTATCTTCTAAGGTCTGCAAATTTTCAACTGCTTATTCACCATAAAGCATGAATAAAAGATGAATTTTAATTGCAACAATAAATTTATGTTTAGACTAGCTTTACACTACTGTTTATCATCAAAAAACAACAAAAAACATGAACAAGGAAGGACATCAACACAATAGTATTCTTCAGCATGAATGAACAACATTTACTAAACTACCAAAAGCATGCAAAATACATAGAACAACAAATTAAATCTACTCAAATCTATCAACTATGAGGAGATGAATCATGAAACATGAAGGAAACTCAAGAATCCAACAAAAGCAATGAATTTCTATTAGAATTTCAACATGTCTTTACAACAAATCAACTCTCTTTGAAAATGAGAGACCCCCTATTTATAGTTTTCAAAAAGCAAAATGAATGGCCAAGATTTAATCTCATTGTGTGGCCAAGATTCACTACAAATTAGGGTTTCACCTACCCCTCAATATTTTACAATGTAAAAATACATTTCTTGTCTTTTTCTTATTTTGTCTTCTAGTGCCCTATCACTGTAGCACTTTGTCTTGTAGTGATTTTCCCTTTCAGCTATAGCTACATAGTGAGGAACTCATCATTGATGACATGCTTTCCATGGTTTTTCTGGACAATGGCGTACTCCACAAATTTTCCCGTTAGCGCCTGAAGTATGTCCCACTCGACGATGTCTGAATGAAGCACTTGGAAGGATAGTTTCTTTGATCTGCCAATGATCAGCTCCCAATTCTTTGTACACTTAGGTGTGTTCTTGATTACCTACTCTGATTGGACAATGGCTCATGTGGTAAAATCCATGAAGTTTGGCATTAATGAATTTGTAGCCCCGTTCTCCATATTCTTGTGGAAATACGACCTAATCTTCTCGGGGTCTAGCTAGATGACGAGAATGTTGTAATCTATCATGAGCTTCAGATATTCTTCACAATCCATCCTATGTTCCTTGACCCACTCTAGGTTGATCTCTACTTCATAGAGAACCCGTTCCAAGACTTCTCTTCTGTGGTCCAGGCCCATTTTCCATGTCTTGACTAGCCAATAATCATCCATTGCTAGGACTAACTCCTTCTCCTAGGTTCTCTTGGGAATCTTGAGGATAGCCTCAAGTTTAGGATATGTAATTTTGTATAGTTTGGGGAAGTTATTACAAATTCTCTTAGTTCCCTCGAGCTACTTTTGTACTTCCTGAAACTTGTTGGCCGTTCATACAACATGACCAATGCCCATATCACCATTGTAGATCACTCACCAGAACCACTCTTCAGTAGTCTTGGTCCAGTTATTTCTCTTTTCCAACTTGCTTATGTGATATTTGGAGAGAAGCAAGGGTGGGTCCGATGATGTTGTTGGTAGCTCCTCAATGGAAGATTGCTGTTGTATGTAGGTGGGGAAGTCCGCCACTTGTGCCTTCAACTCATCCTTGGAGGATTGGTCCTTGCTCATTTGATGAACAATCATGGCAATCAACCCCTGAAGCCAATCAATCTTTTTCTCCCTCGTAGCAGTGCCCAAGTCAATGGTAGAAATATATAACTTATCCCCTCCCCTTTATCTACTATTGGGGTGGAAATTTGCACTCTCCTTGATCTTGATGCATCCATTGTGATGTGGGACCAAACTCTTAGTTTCTTTTCCTTCTTCATGCCTATTTGAGCTCGTGCAAAGATAGCCTCTAGTCTTTCCTTGGGATCCATGAGAGCAGGGGTCTTCTTTTATAGTTGTCTTTCTAACTAATTTGGCATTGGAGATCCCTCCTTTGGTGATTCATGATCACCTTCTTCTCCTTGAGCATGTTGGATCTCCCTTTCCTTGTGGTCTGAGGCTTCTTGATTTATTTTATCTTCTTCTTCTTCATCTGAGTCCCAGATGAATATGGTCTTTTCCTCATTTAGATTGGTAGTAGCTACATTTTCTTTAGGGATATCCCTTCCAGGTACCTTTTCTTCTTCTTGATCGAGCTCTTCATGACATTCTGGCTTAGGGATCTTTTTCATTTTAGCCTCTTCTTCAGGTTTATCTTCTTCTTCTTCAACTTTATCTTCTTCTTCTTTAGCTTTAGGTTCTTTCTTTCCCTCCTCTTTCTCGGGAGGTACTTCTTCTTCCTAATTGAGGCCTTCATCTTGTCCCTTTATTGGAGGCTCTGTAGATATTTCTATGTCATGACCAGTTTCATCCTTTTCTTAAAAAGACTGCCTCTCAACTTCCTCTCCGATGTCCTTGAGTTGCTTGGAAAACTCCTCCTCAAGCTCCTAGTCAGAAGATTCTACTACATATTTGGTACTGGGGTCTTCAACAACCTCTTTTGATGACTGTGACCTTCTTCATATGCCACCTCATCAATGGTAACATTCTGATGCTCTGTGTGCTTATGGTAGTCATCCGTAAAAGGATCTTCAAGTTCCTCCTCTATTTCTTTAGCAGCCTCCCTCTGACATCTCTCCATTTCCTCTGAGCTCTACATTGTTACTTCCATCTTCGGTGGTTTTTTCAAAGGAGGAATAAGGAGACCAACAATAGCTTGAGCCATAGCAGCCTGAACAACAAGATTCATCAACACCCAAGAGAGTTCAATGGGTATGTTCTGAATATGCCTTGTAAAATATTTTGGCAGGGTGAGAGTAGGAATTGTAGTTGTAGCTGCTAAAGGGACTGCAATTGAAGGATACATCAAGGAAGATGAGGGTGGAGAGGTTGTAGCAGATGAGGAATCCAACACTATAATTGGAGTGGTTGGTGAGGTGGAGGCAAGGTGAACCAAAATGTCCATCACGGGCAAAGAGGAAGCAGACAATACTTGAAATGTAGGAGGGGGAGTAGTAGTAGTGGTAGTGGCAGTGAAGGGAAGAGTAGGAGTGATAGGTGGTGACTTTGGTTTCTCGGCTTCTTCTTCCTCTCCCTCGAGCAATGGGTCTTCTTGGATTGTAGGCATCTTAGAGAACCTGCCTGACTTATTTTCCTTCTTTGAGGTTTCACCTTTTGAAGCCTTTCGTGAATTGACCTTATGATTGGGTTGGAATTCAATTACCTCTTTTCTCTTCCTTGGCCTTGTGGCGGGAGGAGATTTTGGAGCCTCCTTAGTAGAAGTAATAGCAGTCCCACTATCTGTTTCACTCTCAAGCTCATCCTCGAGCTCGTTGTATGCCAATGTAGCCCCTTGGAGCTTCAATTGAGCTATTTGAGCATCAATCCACTGCCTCGTTCTATGCTCTACCGGCTTTGTCAAAATTTTGAGGTCGTTGACCTCTTCTTCATTCCAGTCTATTAAGGGCAATGACAGGTTGGCAATAGGATCATACCTCAGATCAACAATAATGTTTTCATCTTCTACAATCTAGTCCAGTACTAGGAACAATTTGACTATCTTGACAAAATAAGTGGTCATATGCATATAATGCCTCATGCATACCTCCTTGTTGTCCCGACAATTAGCCCAAAAATATTCAATGTTGTGCAAATGGGCATATTCTTTTCCAACGAACTTCTTCAACTTTCCATATGGATCCATCCTTGGTCGAGTAGTGTGGAGATTTAGATTATATTCAATGATTTACTTCTCTGAATATTCCGCACACTGTGTGGCCATGAGAGCATACATGTTCCCTGTCCGAATGTAAGGGGATACAATATCCCAACTCTATGTTTGCCACTGAGGAGAGTGTGTGCATTTTGCAACTACCCAGAGACTTCTAGCAGGACCAACTGGTCATTTGGATACTAAAGTAATTTGTATGGCCTTTTGGAGAAGCCTTTTGCTTAGATGTAAGTGAATTTGGGGAACTGTATGAATATAAATATGAACCTATGGATGAACACATAAGTGCTATGTGAGACTCTCTGAAATTCCCCTCCGAGAAGTGTAATAATGTGCCCAATGAAGGCATCATTCACCTTGTAGTAGTCTTTCTTGAAATTCTAATATTGGAGCTGCGGGTGCCTGTCATATACCTTTAATTCTCTTCTTGGAGTTGGGGTTTGTGCAAAAAATAATCCTCTTTATGGAAATGGTTCAACCAGAAGATATACCAAATAAAAGGTCATGTAGAATCGATAGGTCTTCTTGACTGCCAGGAACTGTTGATGCAAGTTGTTACTGATCATTTCGACCTAGTGAAACTTGGTTTCTCCTCTGATAATCTCCTCTATGAAGTAAAATATCCAATCTTGGAAGTAGGCTATAATAGGGATGGCCATGACTCTGCTCAACAAGGTTACCAAGTCATGGTAGTCTTCATAAAAGTCACTTCTGAACAACTCTTTGGGCACTCTGTTAGTGCTCCCCCTCTTCTTCTTTAATTAGTATTGGTTGATTAACTTTTTTCATTTTAGGGGGTAAACCTTCCACATACTTTCTACATGTTCCTTTTATGTTTCCTCCATAGGGTCAAAGGTAAGGATGTGGAATGTTTTCCCTATGGACTTGGCAGACAGGTCAGCCAACACTTTACCCTCACGATCAAAGATCCTGCTGCTCTTTTCCTGATAAGCTTCTCTACAAGCCATCACTAGCTTTGGGGCCACAAGAGTGAGTGGGAAACTAACTACCTTAGCAAAACCACTCTTTCTGATTCTCTTTGCATTGTCTGTGATGGGGTTGACAATGACCCTCTATTTGAATTCGTCTATATGAACGAGTTCAAGATTAGTGTTTGTGATCGTGTCCCAAGTTGAAGTGACCCTATAGGTGACTTCTACTCCCTAGAATTGGTATTTCATCTGATCCTTATCTTCCTTTCCTCTTGGAACTTTAGCATACTTCTTCCCTTTTTCTTTCTTTGCAGATGCCCCTGATGGCCCTACAACTAGCTCCATAAATCCTTCAAAACAGATGTTAGATCAAGAAATTCATCTTCCAAAGATCATAATATTTGCTAAAATTCATTGTTTGGATTTCGTTTGGGGAATATAGAGCAATGCGGGCCCAGGGATGCAGGTTTCTCTAGGTTGGTAGCCATTTTGGAGAAGGCAGCAGGGAAACGACATAGAGGGCATGATGCCTCGCATGCAGCCACCCGCATCAAGATTTTCGCACCATAATTGGGGCCCACCAAGGTGATAAGGAATTTAGGCTCATGGGTCCATCGCCCATGAAATTTAAGAGGTGGTAGTTCAATCATTTCCCATGCGGGTTAAGAGGGTGTAGAGGTAGGTGATCTCAAGGCCATTTAGAGCTCCGCTGTTTGGAACAACGCAGGCATGGCAAAAATTTGCATATGGATTCCTGCATATCGGGACCTGTAGGAGGCCTAGATAATTCAATGTTAGCTTCTAAGTTCAAGTCGTTTAGAGTGATGCGGGCAAGGATTGGTGGGGAGGAAACTAGGACGACCGTTTGGAATGGCTAAGGTGGGACGACGGCCTGTGGATGACGGTCCGCATAGTCGAGCCCACATAATGGTTTGACATAATTTAATCAGTGAGGACCTTCAGATGATATAGGTGAAGCGGGTCTCACAAAGAGGAAGGAAGCAAGAGCTTCACTATTGGCTAACAACACTTACAAGGCGACGGTCTATGGTCGACGACCTTTACCAGAAAACCCGCCTTTAATTTTACCTAACCATTTTTGCTCATGAGGGGCCGAGAGGAGATGATCGGTGCAGGGTCCGCAATGCGGTCAGATGGGCTTCATAGTTTTGAAATAGCAGAGGATACGAGGCGGCCCACAAACGGTGATCCATAAAGCTAGGACTGTACAAAGGTTTTCAAACTTTGGCAATTTTTGAACAAGCTTGGGCGACAGTAGGATGCGTGGGCTCTGTAAAGTGGGAGGAAGTGGGAACTTTTCTGTTAGGATGATGGGTGTTGGAGCATCAGTGAGGGATCAATGGAAACCTGCAAAGGGCAGCCCACATCACTTAAGGTTTCAAATTTTCATTTGGGGCGTGAGCCAGGTAGGATCCACGGTTCGAAGGGCCAAAAGGAGGTGATCATTGCAGAATGGTGAGCAAGAAGGTGACCCACAGACAAAGGTCTACAGGAGTGAGTCTGCAATGGCCGAAAGACCCTCAACTATTGACTTTGGTTTTCATTGTCTCGACAATGACGATGAAGAGGGGGTGTCTACCTGCATATGCAGGCCCTGCCAAGGGTGACGACCGAGATTTCAATGATAGGTTTCAGAGTGTTATCTAATGGTGGAGAAAGGCTTGTAGAACACAAGGGTGTGAAAGACCTGGTTAAGAATGGTAGAGGATGGGTCGAGTTCTGCAAGGCCCTAAATGGTTAGTTTTGAAGGGCTTTCAAATTTTTGAAAGGTGGTTTTTGTGTGGGGTTTCATCCTTAACTGGATGCCTAAGGATTTTAGTAGTTTTCCTTTTGAATATTTTTCAAATTCATAAAGAAAATTAATTGGAGCAAGCATGGCTAAGGCGGCGGTGAACTCACCTGGAAGACCTGATGAGATGCAACGAAGAAGGTGCTTGAATTCATCCTCGAAGTGTTGCGGGTGTGAAGGCGACAACGTATGATAGGAGCTCTAACAATTTATGACCAAATGAATGAAAATGACAGGCTGATTGGGCTATTTATAGGATATTGATAATTAATGACCCGTATTTCATGCCTGTACGATGACCGATGAGGTTGGTGGGCACAGGTTTCAAAACTAATGGCGGTGGGAACGGAGGAGCCCATAGGGCGGGCGACAGTCAAGGGTTCACCATTGATAGGTTGGTTGAAAGGGATGACAATGGAGGATGCAGATCCCGTAATGTGGGTGGATGCCTCAACTCGGCCACTGCAGAAATGGCGAAGGATGGAAGGAATCCCGCCAAGAGTGACCCGCATAGGCAGACCTGCAATAGGAGAAAGATGATAGTCTTAAAGTCCTAAGGAACACTGCCAAAGGAACTTCGTGAAGGCAGAAGGCACAAAAGTTTCAAGGGTGTTGAAACTTGGTCAACTTAAAATGACATCTCTATGACTCCTTGACCACTTGGGGCTCAAAATAGGGGCACAAAAAATGAGGTGAAGGAAAAAGTGACCCTACAAAAGTGCAAAAGAGAGGGTCCCCATTCTGAACAGGGCGTGTGTGCTATAGGCACAACAAACATCAATGTGCTTTGTTCTGGCATGGAAGGTAGGATTCTTTGCTAGAAAAATTGCACTTTGACTATCACAAAAAACAATAATCTATCCTACATCTAAACCAATATTAGAACACAATCTCTTAAACCAAATGGCTTCCTTACATGCATGAGTGTCTTCCATATACTCTACCTCTATTGTGGACAATGCGATTACAACCTGCCGCTTACTCATCCAAATGATAGAACCACCAAACATCATAAATACATAACCACTGGTGGATCTTCTGCTGTCAATATCACCTTCCCAATCTAAATCCACATATCCTTGAATGCTCACTAAACGCTTAGGTCAGTAGGATAACCATGAAAACATAAGGAATACTTGTTGATGGACAAATTGACATAGCAACATTTAAACAAAATATTTCTACTCTATTTTTTTTGAAAAAGATAACTGATCTACAACCACCTATCTTCCAAGGTCTCTATAGTTGGTTCTCAACTGCGCTGTTTTGTTGAGCGGTCAATGAGGCTGTAATGTTCAAGGGGCTGTTGGTTATTGAGCTTCTTGATTGCTGTAAGATCAAACTCCTATCTAAACCTACTCTAACAGGGGGTATAAAAAAGGGGAAAAAGATAGATCAGGGACACAAGAGTGAAAAGAATGTTGATTCATTCAATTAATTAGACAAGTTATTCTTCAAGGAATTTCCTAACTTAAACTGTAGAATAAGCCAACATGTAATCAATATAAAGTTGAATATTCATTCACAGTGCAAACTTTAATAGTAGATCACAAATCACCATTTCAAACAACAGAAAAGATAAAACTTCATTCCTTGAAACATTCCAAATCAAATGATTAATGAAACAAATATCATTCCAAAGCATAACTCAAGACAAGTTTGAATCCAATTGTTTCTACTGCTGCAAGACAAATAAACAATATTTACAATTCTGGAAAATTCATTAGTGTACAAAAACCAATATCCTCAAATTACCTAATCTAAACTAAGAAAATAAAAAAAATGCATCTATCCTACTGCTAAACTATAATCAACTAACTTGAAAAACTTCTAACTGATTTTCCTAAGTGTCTAACCCTTACAAAGTGAGCAGATTTTAACAATTAATAGCTCATAATTATATAATTTCCTCTCCAAACCGAGACATCAAAAAGCTGTAGCCTTCATATGCATCCAATTCTTCACCAAGAAAAAATTTAGTTTTAGTTCTACTCTCCAGTTTGATCTTAGTTCACAATTGCAACTTTCAGCTCGACTCAGAGTTCTTTTTGCATGATGAACAACATTCTTTCCAAAAATAAACTCAAGTGGGCCCACCATATATTCAATTTATAGCTAATTCAAAGATCTTTCATAAAATCTTCTCCTTTGCACATTTGATTTGAAAATCATCTCCAAGATATTTTGCACATTTCAAAAGTACCTATAAGACATAGGGGACATTAATTAATCAATTGAATAATAATTAATTCCAAAACTTAACCAATTTGAGAATCATTCCAATTAAGTGTATTTAATAAACTCCTCATTTCATAATTGAAATAACTATTAAATCCATTATTAAATTAATGTTACTTAAAGTTGAAATAACATTAAAAATCATGTCTTAATTGGATTTAAAATCATGTCACTACCTGCTCCATGAATCTAGAAGGTACCTACAAAAATCACAAAATGCAAAGTTAATTAATTCTCCAAAATCAATAATCTTACTAAAATGCATAAATCAAAATTCAATTTTAACATTGCAAGATGAATTTAGGCTAAATAGAAATCAAAATAAAATTAAGGAGTTTTGAAAGAATTTCCATCATCATATAATTATCCTCAACATCATCTGAAAAGATATCATAGTCTCTGCAAAAATAATTTATCCCTCTGATCCCAAAGATTCAATATTCTACACGCATGGTCATCAAGACACTTGTGACTAAATTATCTGCATATTCCCTTGTCTTTAATGTTTTCTTTTGTGGATGGTGCTATTCTTTTCCAAAACTCCCATTTGGTGCAAATGCTAAAGCCTTTTGAACAAATTCATTTTGCGCAATTCCTGCCATCATTGATTTTTATGAAACCAAATTGGGCCGAGGCATTTCCTAAAAGACCTTAAGAGATTTATCAATAAGCCTTCTCCATCCAAATTTCGTTATTATCACTTTCCATGAAATAAATTTTCTGTGAGGTCACGCGATTCAAGCACATTTGTTTGGAGTTCACAAAGCTTTTCCAATAAACACTCTGAGCACTTCCTTATTTACAATTTTGGTGCTGCATGTGACATTCTATCAAACAGTTCATCGATCCTTGTTCTCAACATTGTGCATATCCTTCATCATGACATTCCAGAGATCATATTTTATTGAAGCATTCGGTGCCATCTTTTGAGGTGTGCTCAATCAAACAATTCTGATGCCTTGTTAGTCTTTTTTTCCACATTTTATATGCGTATTTGTTCAGGGCAGCTGTAACTCAAACATAATATTCTCATGCTCATTCCATGCTTAATTTCCTTCTATCGGTGCACATCTCAGATTCAATGCCATTCAACAAATTCATACTGTGCAAGCCATCAATCATGGCATTTCATGAGGCGTTTTGTATCTTCTAGAGGCATTCTGTCATATAGTTGGCGAGCCATGTCTCTAAGAGCCTCTGCAGTTTATCAATGCACTTTGTGCATAATCAATGCATCTTGATGATTTCAAGAACCCTTTTAATCATGACATTTAACACAGATTTAGTAGCCATCTTATTGCTTGAGATTGAATTTCTTATAAGTTTCTTGTGTGCGTCTCTTTGCTACATTTGATCAATTGTTCATTTTCTTTGTCTATGCTTTTAATGGATATTCGATGCCATTCCAAAGACTCCCATTTCAATGCTAGCAAGAGGAGAATGCTATAAAAGGTTATGGAACTTAGCTTGAAACCTGACAATTGCATTTTCTTGAAAGTTTCTAAAGCCTTTTCAACAGGCCATTTGCACCAGACCTATAATAAATCAATTTCATTCATAAGATGATGCATTCTTTGCACTCCATGAGATGACTTCCCTTTGAGACATTTTTTCAAGTAGTTCCCATGGAGGAAGTTTAGCAAAGGTTTCTGAATTTGGCTATACCCGCCAATAGAATTTGTCCACAAGTTTCTTTAAAACCTCTTAAAAAAATGCTTCCTTTTTTGCACATATCTGCAACTAATGCTTCGGGGAAAATGATTTCCAATTGAGGCGTTAAGTCAAACAGTTTGTGTGGTTTCTTTGTGCTCCCACCCGCCAATCTGCACGTCTTAAAGTTTGTAGAACCTTCTTTCAATAGATCGATTTAGTGCATGTCCAACAAACAAGGCATTTCATGGGATGACATATTTCTGAGGCAAACTACAAAATAGTTTGTGGGCCCTTGCTCTCTGTGCATGCTTCCACACTTGCATTTGAATCCACAGTCATTGCATTCCTTTCTACGCACTTTCAACTAGTATGGTATCCCAAGCAACTAAATTTCTTTTAGGAAATCCAATGGTTCACAACCTCATCTATGCTTCCACACTTGCATTTGTTTATCAGACATTTAAATGCCATTTCAAAGCTCCCATTCACACATGTAGGGGAATTTGGTTTTACACATGTCAATAGGATTTTCATTAAAACTTTGTAAAATATCCCTCACACATCTAATATCAACATATTTTGTAGTCAAGGGTATTCGATGAAATCCCATTTCTTCGAGGGGTTTTGTCAAATAGTTCAACGCCGTGTCTATGCTTTACCATTTTGCATGCACCAGAGAACATGAGCGAAGGTTCATTCATGTTTTTACATATGTGTAGGGTCAGAGCAGGAGCAGGATGAGAGAAAAACCTGAACATGAGCACCCCCATTGGTTTCGGTTCTGTATTCATTCCAGTTTCGAAAATCAAAGAAAACCATTTTCTGTATTAAAGAGGGGTTGAAACCATGCACGAGTGGGATCAAAACCATTTCAGAACGTGAATATTTTGATAGGGTTAGGTTCAAAATTCCCTCTAGTTCTGAAGGAACTTTTATTAAGGTGAGGTCTGAATATTTCATGGATAGAGTCGGAACTGAAGTTTAACTTATTATTATTTTCCACCTTGTTGAGTACGGGAAGCGAGGTGGGTTAATTTCAAGACCCAAACATTTACTATTACACTTGGAATTTTAAACCTTTTCCATCTTTGCCATGCAATTCGATTGATGGCATTGTATTTTATTTTATTTTTTAAATCTTTTAAGATAAAAGATTTGTCTTAATTTTATGTCTATTTAATTTTTATTTATTTAATTTTTTTTACTTTGTTGATTTCTTTTATTTTAAAATATTTTAAACTTAAATTTAAAATATTTTTATTGTAAAAAACTTTTAAATGTTTAAAAACATAAAAAAATTATTATTTATTTATTTTATTAAATCTTTTAAATTCTTAAGCCGGTATTGGCATGGCGTGATGGTTTAATGATGGCATTGTTGTTCTTGCCACCAAGGTTCAAACCCCATTGGGGTGGTATTGTTGAATGGTTGTATTCTGGTTCATAGCTTCGGCCAAAAGCGTTTACCCGTTGAATAAAAAAAAAAAAATTCTTTTAAATTCTTAAAAGATTTATTTATTGAATTTCTTTATTTTAAAAACTTTTTAAATTTAAATCCTTTAAGTTTAAACTAAGAAAAGATTTATTTAAAAGTTTTATTTATTTATTTTATTAAATATTTTAAATTCTTAAAAGATTTATTTATTTGATTTTTTTTAATTTTGAAAAAGTTTTTAATTTTTTTTGTATTTTTCTAAGTTTTTGATTTTTTTGTATTTTTCGATTTTGAAGAGTAGACAAAAAATAAAATTGAAAAAAAATGAAGAAACGGCGAAAGAAAAACATGAACGATGCAAAAATAGAAACAAACAAACAAAGAAGACAAAAATGAACAAATGACACGACGAGACAATGACGAAAATACAACAATGAAAAGATAAGGACCAAGACGGATGAAATGACAAAAAAAAATGAACAACGCAACAAAAGACGAGACAAAGCAAAAATAGGCTAGAGAACAAGATGTGGATGAGACGAGACCAGGCAAGGAACGTGAACCCAAGTGACACCCGAAAGTGAAGCAGGGATTGGAGTCGAGGCAGAACCATAACTTGAAACCCCAAAAAGTGTCAGGTGTCGATTCCATCCCGCAACTAGATCCTGACAAAAAAATAGCAAAACAAAAGAAAACAAAGGGGTCCTCGACTTTTCCAAACGAAAAGTGGGGGCGTGTATGCAAGGCATAACAAATGGCAACTCAGCTGGGAAAATGCTCTAAGAATTTTAAAACGTGTAACCCTCCAAATACCCAAAATATCTAGTTTACACTCATTCTAAGCAATCTAAGAAGTGCAAACACAATAAAACTAGGCCATGATAGAGGTCCGACACGAAACTGAAATTTGTTTGTGTGCAAATGATTTTTTCCCTCCATAAGCATTGTCAAGATCAAAGTGAAATAGAATCTACCCAAGCTATGTAGTTGTGAGTTACCTTTCTAACGTGCAATGATATCCTGGGCATAGCTTTGTTGCCAGATAGGCGTCTATAGCCCCGAAAGAAATACCTCTAGTTCTCTTTAAGCATCTATAGCCCTGGTAGAGATACTCGAATCACCCTTGCTGATTGAGTTTATTTTTCATATTTTCTTTCTTTTCTCTTTTCTTAGATGTTGATTCTTTTAAAGTATAGTTTGTCGTTTCTCTCAATCCTTAAGTAGTGAAGCCTAAGTAGTAGGTTGAGTACCACAGTGGACATTGTGAAATAAATGTAACCTTTTATATTTTTCACTTGGAATAGAGCTACCCCACCTGATGTAAACTAATTGATGGATTTCTTAAGGTGTGCATATCATGATAGAATTTAAAAAAATCCTCAAAACTGCATAATGTACCAAGTCCTAATCCATGCTAACATTCCCTAGTTTGAAATGGATGAAGGTAAATCAAAGTTTTCAAAGCTACCGACTAATCAAGTGTTTAAAAATACAGATATCAAACTCTCAATAGATTCACCTTTCAGCATAACTTGCATACAATAACTTAGCTTCTATTGTCAATAACAAGAACCCCCTCCAAAAAGAAAGAAAAGAAATGGACAAAAAGAGAAGAGCAGAAGAAAAGAACACACAGACATACACGATGAACCAACAAAACCAAAATAGAAAATGAGAAAAAAAACAACAAACAAACAACAAAGATTAGAAATAAAAGAGAAACAAACAAACCTAGAAACGAAACAAAAATAAGAGGACACAGAAAAAAGAAAACAACAGAACAAAATAAAACAAACCAAAAAAAAACAACAAAAACCAAAACAAAAAGAAAACTAACTAAACCAAAAAATAAAACTAACCAATCCTAATCCTAAACTAACTCTAAAACCAAGCTCTACAAATACAAAACTGTAAAAATTTGTACATTCACCAGACTGATTTTTCATTATGTGCAGAAGCCTTAATTTTCCAGGTATGGTTCTGAATCTAGCAAATTCATCTTTATACTCAAAAATGTAAAGTTTATGTGTAGTAAATTCATCCTGAGGGTATAAAGTCTGAAATATTAAAAGCTGTGGGTTCTCAACCTTGTCATGATTCACCCACAAACACATTTTACTATCCCCAATGTCATAATCAAAGTGAAAACCATTGAAACATAGAGGGTAATGAAAAGACACCACCTAATTTAGAAGACCTTCGGTTGCTGATGCAGACTTGTGTTGTACAAATTCCTTCTCACGAGGTCTTAGCTCATGGAACATCACTCCATTTTGCTCCAATTCATGCATGTCAACATAAAGGGAATCCATTAGGGGCACATCATTATTATTCAAGAGGTCACAACAAGATTTAAAATTTACATGCATATCCCTATCATTACTAGTTTCAAACAACAAACCAGTATGCTTGATTTCACCATGATTATCAACCTTAATCACATTCTCAATAGCATAGACTTTACCAATTACATGGTCAGGTTCCTCAACCTTTAAATCAATCTGTTCAACATTTTCCCTACATATTATGATAACCTTCCCAATTGATAAGAAGTCTGAGCAACTTACCTTAGAAGGAGAACCAAAATAATGAATCTTACATGGATCACCTGAAGTGAGATTTGTTTTGCAGCTAGGATATCCATTTACCAACATCTCTATATTCATCTTGGGCACAGAGTCAAAATAATTCTGGATGTTTTTAGAAGAACTAAGCAACAAATCACCCATGTTGTCAACTTGCAAATTCTACAAACCCTTTTCCTCTGGAAATGAAGCATTACTGTTAGCACTCTCTTCAAACATGTCACCCAAAAGAATTTGAAAATCAACATCCAACTCATCACCATTAGTGGCAGAAATATTGGTACACAGTACACTAGGAGTTTCTTCGAATAGCTCATTTGAATGCACAAAGTGAAATCTAGGAAAAAATTTCTTAAGTTCATTTTTCTGCATATCATCAACTAGAATGTGCGAGTCAACATCAAGCTCATCACTATTAAGATAAAATTCACTAGTGCATGATAAATCAAGATTTTCCTCAAACAAATCATTCAAATAAACAAAATCAAAACTAAGGAGATACTCCCTTATTTCGTTCTCTTTGTCATGCTGGAGCAATTCAATTTATGAGACAACCTCTTGGTCATTTTCTTGACATTCTTCTACTTCATCTAGCTGAACTTTATCATACATTCCTTGCTGCAATAAAACACTAAACTCATTCATGTCAATATTTTGATTAGCATCAAAATCCAATCCATTTTCTTGACAAGGGTAAGCCTGATTTGGTTGACTATCAAGAAACACTTGACTAATCTGCACATCTATTTGAACTTCTTCCCTCAAAGAGTCATTTTGGCATTCAAGTCTTTGTCTTTGACCACGAGATTCATTTGAAATCTCATCCCAAAGTGTGTTCTTTGTTTCAATCTGTTCATTATTCAAATCAATAGAGTCGTTTTCTTGTGTTAGCTCATCACAGGGTGTTTTTTCCTTGTTCACCATCATAAAAGAACCTATGAATTCATCGATAAACTTGTTTTCCACATCTATCAAGTCTATACTTAGTAGGGAAAATTTGTTAGTTGTTGGATCCATCTCAATGCAATGATGAAGGTCATCGAATGATGAGGAAGAATTAAACATCTCGTCACAACTGCTCTCATCATTGCGGATGGAGTCATCATTTTCATGTGTGCTAGTTGTTTCATCTCCCTCATCGAGGGGATACGTACTCTAGGGATCTTCCATAAGTATTTCTTCAACAGTGATTTGTTGTCTGAAATACAATTCCATCCTCCCCAAGAAAACATGGCAATCCATTTGGGAATGCTGAATTTTTGGATGTATCCTACATCTATTTGACCTAGTGAGTTCTGATATCTTCGGATCTTCTAGTTCTTCCAATTTATCCCTTACTCAATTTTGCATATGTGGGATATCTAGCCAACATGAACCGTGCTCTTTTGTCCATCCCTCATCACACCGATTCTCCTTGTGATCAGAAGAGTTGTTCAAAGCATTGGAAGGTATTGCTGATTTCTTGTGACAACAATCCTATGTTGATATTTCATCTCTTTCACTATCATCATTATTATTAACATTTCCAATGAAACTAGATTCTAACCTAATATTTCCATTATGCTCTCACTTTATATCCATTTCATGTTCTTTGTCAAACAAAACATCAAAACAATATATTTTCTCATCAAATCTCTCACTTGCAATTTCATTGCAATGTAATGGATTATGTGTTGGAGTATGACCAAAAAGAGAGGATATAGTCACAATGTCATCGACAGGAGGAATACTTACCTTTGTAGTTGGATTTTGCAAAGCCTGACTTTTCATGTGGGTAGGCGTTGTGGATAAACCAATGCAAAGATGTGAAGGGTGGTAGTTTTCAAGTACAAGATCATTATATTTCTTACTTTGATTATGCATGTTTCTAAGGTCTTGTCCAGATTGTGTGAGCAAGATGGCTTTGTTAAATGCATCCCATATAGTGGTAACTTTACCACAACATTTAATTCTTTCTACCAATAAATTATGCAAACCCCAATAATAATGTTCTTTTACCACATGATCATTAATAACTAGATCCGAATCTATGACTCGCTTAAACATAAGAAGGAATCTATGATTGAATGCATAATTGATTCATGTGGTGATATTTTCATGGATGCAAATTGAAGTGATGGGTTGCACATACGCGTATAAGGATCAAATTGATCAAAGAATAAGATTTTTAATTCTATCCATGAACAAATAGAATCTGGTGGCATATTAACATACCATTGCCATGCTGTACCTTGAAGTGTTTTGAAGAACAATTGAAAAACTATATCCTCATGCTGAATTTGGAGAAAAATGACTAAATCCATGCAAATATTGACATGTTTAGAAGCATTTTGTCCACTGTTAGGAAAAAATAAAGGAAGCCTATCATACATGTGACCAGGGATTTCATGAATAAATCCAGGTATACACAAAGGGCTACCCATCAGAGCTAGGTTTTCAAAGATCCAACCCACTCCCATACAACAAAGAAAAATTTCTCAAGTGCCCTCCTTCTAGCACCAATCTTGTTGATGGCCAAATTGACACAATTTTTTTTTCTAAAAATATTTCTACTCTATTTCTCCTGAAAAAGATAATTGACATACAACTAACTATCTTCAAAGGTCTCTGTAGTTGGTTCTCATCTGCGTTGTTTTGCTGAGCGGTCAATGAGGATGTAATGTTCAAGGGGCCTACTGGTTATTGAGCTTCTCGATTGCTATAAGATCAAACTCCTATCTAAACCTACTCTAACAGGGGGTATAAAAAAGGGGCAAAAGACAAATCAGGGACGCAAGAGTAAAAGGAATGTTGATTCATTCAATTAATCAAACAAGTTACTCTTCAAGGAATTTCCTAACTTAAACTGTAGAATAAGCCAACATGTAATCAATACAAAGCTGAACATTCATTCACAGTGCAAACTTTAACAGTAGATAGCAAATCACCATTTTGAACAAAAGAAAAGATAAAACTTCATTCCTTGAAAGATTCCAAATCAAATGATTAACAAAACAAATATCATTCCAGAGCATAACTCAAGATAGGTTTGAATCCAACTGTTTCTACTATTGCAAGATAAATAAACAATATTTATAATTCTAGAAAATTCACTAGTGTACGAAAACCAATATCCTCAAATTACCTCGTCTAAACTAAGAAAATTAGAAAAATGCATCATCTATCCTATTGTTAAACTGTAATCAGCTAACTTGTAAAACTTCTAACTGATTTTCCTAAGTGTCTAACCCTTACAAAGTGAGCAAATTTTGAAAATTAATAGCTCATAATTACATAATTTCCTCTCCAAACTGAGACATCAAAAATTTGTAGCCTTCATATGCATCCAACTCTTGACCAAGACAACTTTCATTTTCAACTCTACTCTCCAGTTTGATCTTAGTTCACAATTACAGCTTTCAGCCTGACTCAAAGTTCTTTTTGCATGATGAGAATAAATATTCTTTCCAAAAATAAACTCAAGTGGGCCCACCATACATTCAGTTTACAGCTAGCTCAAAGATCTTTCAGAAAATCTTCTCCTTTGCACGTTTGATTTGCAAATCATCTCCAAGATCTTTTGCACATTTCAAAAGTACCTATAAGACACAGGGGACATTAATTAATCAATTGAATAATAACTAATTCCAAAAATTAACCAATTTGAGAATCATTCCAATTGTATTTAATAAACTCCTCATTTCATAATTGAAATAACTATTAAATCCATTATTAAATTAATGTTACTTAAAGTTGAAGTAACATTAAAAGTAATGTCTTAATTGGATTTAAAATCATGTCACTGCCTGCTCCATGAATCTAGAAGGTACCTACAAAAATCACAATGCAAAGTTAATTAATTCGCCAAAATCAATAATCTTACTAAAATGCATAAATCAAAATTCAATTTTAACATTGCAAGATGAATTTATGCTAAATAGAAATCAAAAGAAAATTAAGGAGTTTTGAAAGAATTTCCATCATCATATAATTATCCTCAACATCATCTAAAAATATATCATAGTCTCCGCAAAAATAATTTATCCCTCTGATCCCGAAGATTCAATGTTCTACATGCATGACCATCAAGACACTTGTGACTAAATTATCTACATATTCCCTCATATTTAATGTTTTCTTTTGTGGATGGTTCTATTCTATTCCAAAAATCCCATTTGGTGTAAAAGCTAAAGCCTTTTGAACAAATTCATTTTGCGCAATTCCTGCCATCATTGATTTTTATGAAACCAAATTGGGCCGGGGCATTTCCTAAAAGACCTTCAGAGGTTTATCAACAAGCCTTATCCATCCAAATTTCGTTATCATCACTTTCCATGAAATGACATTTCTGTGAGGTCACGCGATTCAGGCACATTTGTTTGGAGTTCACAAAGCTTTTCAAATAAACACTCTGAGCACTTCCTTATTTACAATTTTGGCGTTGCATGTGACATTCTATCTAATAGTTCATCGATCCCTGTTCTCAACATTGCGCATATCCTTCATCACAACATTCCAAAGATCATATTTCATTGAAGCATTTGGTGTCATCTTTTGAGGCATGCTCAATCAGACAATTATTGTGCCTTTTTAGTCTTTTTTTCCACATTTTATATGCGTATTTGTTCAGGGCAGCTGTAACTCAAACATAATACTCTCATGCCCATTCCATGCTTAATCACCTTCTATTGGTGCACATCCTACATTCAATGCCGTTCAACAAATTCATACTACACAAGCCAACAATCATGGCATTTCATGAGGTGTTTTGTATCTTCTTGAGGCATTCTATCATATAGTTGGCGAGCCATGTCTCTAAGAGCTTCTGTAGTTTATTAACGCGCTTATTGCATAATCAATACATCTTGATGATTTCAAGAACCCTTTTAATCATGCCATTTAACGCCGATTCAATAGCCATCTTATTGCTTGAGATTGCATTTCTTAGAAGTTTCTTGTGTGTGTCTCTTTGCTGCGTTTGATCAATTGTTCATTTGCCTTGTCTATGCTTTTAGTAGATATTCAACACCATTCCAAAGACTCCCATTTCGACGCTAGCAAGAGGAGAATGCTTTAAAAGGTTATGGAAATTAGCTTGAAACCTAACAATTGTATTTCTTGAAATCTTCTAAAGCCTTTTCAATGGACCATTTGTGCTAGACCTATAATAAATCAATTTCATTCATAAGATGATGCATTCTTTGCACTCCATAAGATGACTTCCCTTTGAGGAATTTTGTCAAGTAGTTCACATGTGATGTCTATACTTCCACATTTTGCATGTTTATTTCTCCCTTATCCTGGTGCGCCATGGAGGAAGTTTAACAGAGGTTTCTGAATTTGGCTATACCCACCAATAGCATTTGTCCACAAGTTTCTTTAAAACCTCTCAAAAAAATGCTTCCTTTTCTACACATATCTTCAACTAATGCTTTGGGGAAAATGATTTCCAATTGAGGCGTTAAGTCAAATAGTTTGTGTGGCTTCTTTGTGCTCCCACTCACCAATCTGCACGTCTTAAAGTTTCTACAACCTTCTTTCAATATATCAATTACGTGCATGTCCAACAAACAAGGCGTTTCATGGGATGACATCTTTATGAGGAAAACTGCCAAACAGTTCGTGGGCCCTTGCTCTCTATGCATGCTTCCACACTTGCGTTTGAATCCACAATCATTGCATTCCTTTCTGCACCCTTTCAACTAGTATGGTATCCCAAATGACTAAATTTCTTTCAAGCAATCCAATGGTTCACAGCCTCATCTATGCTTCCACACTTGCATTTGTCTATCAGGAATTTAAATTCCATTTCAAAGCTCCCATTCGTGCACGTAGGGGAATTTGGTTTTACACATGCCAATAGGATTTGAATTAAAAATTTGTAAAATATCCCTCACTTATTAGCATATTCTGTAGTCAAGGGCACTCGATGAAACCCCATTTCTTCGAAGGGTTTTGTCAAACAGTTCAATGCCGTGTCTACGCTTCGCCATTTTGCTCGCATTAGAGAACATAAGCGAAGGTTCATTCACATTTTTACATATGTGCGGGGTCGGAGCGGGAGCAAGTCAAGAGCGGGAGCAGGATGGGAGAAAAACCTGGACATGAGCACTCCCGTTGGTTTTAGTTCTGCATTCATTCCGGTTCTGAAAATCATAGAAAACCATTTTTTGTATTAAAGCGGGGTTGGGACCATGGACGAGCGAGATTAGAACCATTTCTGAACATGAATATTTTGATAGGGTTAGGTTCAAAATTCCCTCTGGTTCCGAAGGAACTTTTATTAAGGCGAGGTTAGGATATTTCACAGACGGAACTGAAGTTTAACTTATTATTATTTTCCACCTTGTTGAGTGCGGGAAGTGGGGTGAGTTAATTTCCTAACCTTTTAATTTACTATTACATTTATTTTTAAACCTTTTCCATCTTTAAATTTATTGAATTTAATTTTATTTTTTCTTTTAAGTTTAGATTTTTTTTTTTTTTTTATTTTTTTTTTAATTTTGAAAAAGTTTTTAATTAATTTTTTTTGTATTTTTCTAAGTTTTTGATTTTTTTTTGTATTTTTTTATTTTGAAGAGCAGACACAAAAAAGAAAATTGAAAAAAAATGAAGAAACGACGAAAGAAAAACATGAATGATGCAAAAATAGAAATGAAGAAATGAAGAAGATGAAAACAAAAAAATTCCATGATGAAACGATGACGAAAAGACAACGAAAAGAAAAGGACCAGGACGAACAAAATGACCAAAACAAATGAACAACGCAACGATGAAAGATGAGATGAAGCAAAAATGGGCCGAAGAAAAAGACGAGGACGAGATGAGACCAAACAAGGAACGCTAACTCGAATGACACCCGAAGGCGAAGCAGGGATTAGAGTCGGGGAAAAACCAGAACTTGAAACCCCGAAAGGTGTGAGGTGCTGATTCCTTCCTACAACTCGATCCCAACAAAAAAAACTAGCAAAACGAAAGAAAACAGAGGGGGTCCCTGACTTTTCCAAAAAAAAATTTGGGGCATGTATGCAAGGCATAACAATACTCAAAAGTACCCCATAAATATCTGAACACTCTCTTAACTGCATCCCAATGCACCCATCCAGGATTAACCATAAAATGGCTAAGGACTCCCACTGCTTGAGCAATGTCTGGTCTCGTACACACCATCACATACATCAAAATTCCAACTACACTTGCATATGGTACTTTGGTCATGTCCTCCATCTTAGTAGGAGATTTTGAACAATCATTCACATAAAGCTTCATCCCTTGCATCACAAGAACAAATAATTGTCTATAATCTACCATGTTGAATCTCTCCAACACAAAGTTCACATACTTGCTTTGGTTTAACCAAAGTTTTTTGTTAGCTATGTCTCTCATGATTTCCATTCCCAGAATGTACCTAGCTGCACGTGGGTCTTTCATCTCAAATCGTGCTAACAACTGAAACTTCAAATCTGAAATCATACTTTTACCATTCCCAATAAACAACATATCATCTACGTATAAAACAATAATGAGAATGTGACCATTATCAATTTTAAAGTATACACAATGGTCAGATTTAGATCTCTGAAATCCCAATGACAATACATAGGTATCAAACTTATGATACCACATTCTAGGAGACTGTTTCAAAACATAAAGAGACTTCTTTAGTTTGCAAACCAAATTTTCTTTACCTTTGTTAATGAAGTACTCTGTTGTGACATGCAAATCTCTTACTCCAAATCACCATGAAGGAATGATCTCTTCACATCCATCTGTTCCACTTCTAATTCATATGCTATTGCAAGTGACAACAAAAGATGGATAGATGTCAACTTTTTTATAGGAGAGAATATCTCCCCATAATCAATTTCCTCCACTTGGAAGTACCCTTTAGCGACCAACCATGCCTTATACTTCTAAATACTGCCATCAAGACCACAAATTTTCTTGAAAACCCATTTACAACCAACAGATTTACGTCCAGTAGGAAAAGGTACCAAATCCCAAGTCTTGTTTTCTTTAATGAATCCATCTCTTCATCCATGGCCCACATCTAGGAATATGAATTATTCATACCCAATGCCTCTCTAACTGTCCTAGGCTCATCAATATTAGTAATCAAGGAAAATATGCAACTAGAATCCAATAATGAATATCCAAACCTTTTTAGTTTCTGCCTAAATCGTGTAGACCTCCTCAAAGGCTGAGGTTGAGGTTATCATTCTTCTTCAGAACTTTCAGAACTACTTGAGCTCTCCTCATCATCAGGTCCAACATGAGTACTTGGGTCTTATTTCTTTGGAGTAGGTGGAATCTGAACCACCTCCTTTTGTTTCTCCTCTTTCTCTGGTTGCAACTCAATAGAGGAAGGTTTCATCTCTCTAAAGATCACACTTCTACTGTAGAGATCCTTCTGAGCTTCTTGATCCCAAAGCTTGTGCCCTTTCACACTGACACCATACCCGATAAAGATACACTTAACAAACTTGTTCTCCAACTTAGACCTCTTCTCAATCAGAGCATGAGCATAAGCTTCACAACCAAATACTCTGAGATATCTCATCAAAGGATTTTTACCAGACCACGCCTCCATGGGTGTCTTTCCAACAAGCACTGATGTAGGAGATCTATTGATCAAATAACATGCAGTGGATACTGCTTCAACCCAATTTTTTTGCTCAAGGCTATCACCACTCAACATACTCCTAGCCCTCTCCATCAACGTTCTATTCATCCTCTCTACAACTCCATTTTGCTGTGGAGTGTAGGGAGTTGTCATATGTCTCTCAATCCCATGCTTTTTACAAAACTTGTCAAACTCTATGGAACAAAATTCACTGCCATTATCAGTCCTCAAACACTTAATCTTTCTGCTAGTCTAATTTTCTACCAAGGCCTTAAACTCCTTAAACTGACTAAAGACTTCAGCTTTACTTCTGAGGAAATAAATGAATGTTTTTCTACTATAATCATCTATAAAAGAAACAAAATATACAAATTTTCATAATGAAGGAACATTTATAGGACCAAAAACATCTGAATGTACATAATCTAAGACCCTGAAAGACTTGTGAGAACAAGAGTAAAAATAAAAATGATGTTTTTTTCCATATACACAAAGTTCACAAAAGTCAAACTCGAGATTACAATCATCAAGGCCTTCAACAAGGCTCTTATTTTTCAGGGTTCTAAGACCCTTCTCACCAATGTCACCAATTCGTTGGTGCTATAAAATTTTCTTCTCTTTAGGAAGCTTCATTTCCATAGAATGAGCACCCTTAGGTAACCAAAATGTACCACCATCGGATGTAGCTACAACATGCTTCTTCTCTACACAATCAAATGGTGAAGATGGAGAATCCAAAGGTCTCTTCTTCTTTGGTACATTAGAAGAACTATTGCACTATACAATACATGCATCAAGCTGAAACAAAGTGCCAATACGAACTCCCTTAGCGAGTACCATAGCTCCTCTAGTCATTTTGTATCCTCCACTAGAGAAAACAACTTGCACTCTCAAATCATTCAATTTACTTACAAAAAGCAAGTTTCATGCCAAACTCAGGATATGCAAGACACCATCAATCCACTTCACTCTTCCATCAGGAAATATGATTTTGAATATTCTATGACCGACAATCTTTAGGTGAGAGTCATCACCTAGGTACACCTCTCCGCCATCAAACTCCTCATACTTCAAGAACCAATCTCTTTGAGAAGTCATGTGAAAGGATTCAACTGAATCTATCAACCACACATCATCTGATGTATGGGCTGCCAAGGCTGCGATAAATGCTTCTCCATCATCTTGGGCTGATTTCTCATATTTAGAATTGGAGAAAGACTTGTTTTTCTTCTTCTCCTCCTTCTTGCAATCTTTCTAAATGTGACCAATTTCACCAAATTTGCAAAAAATTTCTTTGCACTTCTTACCAAAAGACTTTGATCTCCTCGAAGACTTTGACTTAGATTTCTTGTCTTTCTTTTTGCTTCTCTCTTTTGGTCTTCCAATAACTATAAGAGCCTCCTTGGCCATCTCAGAAGACTTCCTTCTCATCTCCTCAAATAGTAATGAGGAAACAACCTCATCCATCTTGAAAGTGGAAGTAGTGGTTCCAATAACCATTACCAAGTGATCCCAAGAGTCTGACAATGAACACAAAAGGAGCATGCAATGATCTTGTTCATCTATTTTGTATCAAACAAAACCCAATTATGCAACCAACATGTTAAAAGAATTTAGATGATCTGCAATGGATCCTCCATCTTCCATTTTCAGAGAATACATCTTCTTTCTCAGGAAAAGCTTATTTATCTAGGATTTAACCTGGTAGATATCACCAAGCTTCTTCCATAGAGAAGTATAAGTTTTCTCTTCATGGACATTCAGGAGGAAGAAATTATCCAAATAGAGTCTAATAAGACCCTTGGCTTTCCTATCCATGAGATCACAATCTTCTTGTTTCATGCATGAAGGTTTAGTTCCAAAAATTGCAAGCCATAAGTCTCAGTCTACTAACATGTATTCCATTTTGAGCTTCCACAACTCAAAATTACCATTGTTAAATTTCTCCATCTTAATCCTCCTAGATGTTCTTGTCATATCTTTCCTACAACAAGGTAATGAAACACACACTTTTGCAAAACTCCCACTAGAACAAAGATTAGCTCAAAAAACCCTTCTACCTAATAAAGGAACCAAGGCTGACTAGGCTCTGATACCAACTAAAAGGAAGCTGAGTGAGCAAAAATAGCTTCCTACACTAATCTAATCAAGGGAGATTTGCAAAAAAAATCATTTAACACCTTTAACAGTTACAAATAGAGAAGCACATACATAGAATAATGGAAATAGAACAACAAGAATGCATAAAACAGTGACACCATATGTGATGAGGGCACCAAAATACTTTCATTTAAGGCATTTTATATTTAAAAGACTTGTTATTATAGTTAATTGACATGACTGGCAATAGATTATAGATTAACATATTTACTTATTTTGCTTTATTTTTAGCTAAATTAGTGGATCTATTTGAAGTAATGGTTTATGTTAACTGTGTTACTTTATGATGATATTTGTTGAGATAATTATGCTGCATTGATCTTTTACTACTATAAATGTTATCCTTTTCTTAAAGGTTTTGAATAGGGTATTTTAAAGATTGATGATGTGGTTAAACTCTCTATTTAATGACGATGGATGAATATGCCATAGATGGGCCCTGCTGGATGATGATTCACTCAAGTCCAAATCAACTTCTTTATAAGTCGGTTATGGAACTTCTACTTCCAGTGCCAATCTGGCATAGTTCTCTTTTGTCCAGTTTTAGTTCTGTTTTAATTGGATTGTAATCTCTAGTTTGATCACCTTAAGTATTGGAAATTAATGCCATGTTAGAACCTAATAAGGATATTATTATAAATATCCATGTTTCAGTTTTAGTTAGGAGTTAGATAATTTCAATTAGATTTATGTAATTCAACAACAATACTTTGTTCTGTGTTCTACTTTTGATCAATGGGAATGAAAGTAAGGAGTTAATTCAATCACTGTGTTAAGGGATCTTACCTGAGGAAGAGCAGGGCCCGCTCAACATTTGGAATGATCTTGTGTTTTTATTTTGTTAAGTTATGCTATTTCTGATTCATTCATATTAAATCTGAAGTAGATGTTAATTCTGAATTGTTAAGTTGTTAAATCATTTTTTGACTTAGTGAATGTTAATTCTGAATAGTTACTTTTGCTCGAATTACTTTCAAGTTTCAGTTTATTATGGTTAGATTAAGCTGTTAGAATTGTTAGATTAAGTTGTTAGAATCATTATAAGGTCTATCAGATTAATTGGATTTATATGTTGTTCGAAGTAGTTAAGTTTGGTGTTATTTATTAAGTTTCATTAGAAGCAATGATAGGAACTTATGGAAAGATGAAGTTGGAGTTTGTTGAAAATCTATTCATGGAGATTAGTCTTTATGTTTTCTAGAATAATTGTCATTTCTCTGCAATTCATTTCTGTTCTTAAAATAGTGTTTAATTTCTAGCAATTAATTATGGATTTCTTTTAAAGCAAAATATAATTAATTTGAATTTTGTGTTTTAGATTAAGGGTTAAAATAATCATTAGTTGTCTCCATGAATCGGTCTAAATCAAGTTCAATAAATTCAAAAATAAGTCAATAAGATTTTAAATTAGAAAATAAGATAGAATTAAACCTTAGGAATCAGTCACTACAGTTCAACTCTTGAGAGCTCTCGAAAATCTCCTGACAACTCTTGAAAGCTCCTGAAATAGGAAAAATGATACCTTAAGTTGTTGTTTACAGTGCAAACCCCCCCCTCCAAAAAAATAATTCATGACAACTATCCTTATCGCATATTGCTCTAAGATGCACCTGGTTTGATATATAATTGATTAAATGATAGGGGAAAACACCTTTTGAGGTAAAGTCCATTAAATCAAGTTGAAATCTGTGAGATTTGTGAAAAAACACACCCAACTAGTTCCTGTAATCTTTTAGCAGGGATAAAAATAAATCTCAAGAAACCACCAGTGGTCAAACAAGAGCTTAATTTTGTTGGACAAAGACCTCAAAACCAAGGGTATAATGCAAATCAAAGACAATATGGTTCTCAATCAAACTGGAATCAAAACCCATGGCAGAACCAAAACCAATGGACACCCCAATATCAGCCACAACCACCACCTACATATTGGGGACAACCTGAATGGATAAATCCCCAATGGAACCAATCACAATGGAAAGCTAACCAACAACCACAGTGGCAAGCCAATCAACCCTCATGGCAACAAAATCAAAACCAATTCCAACCATACCAAAATCAGCGATAAAAATGCCCTTGGGGACAAAGGACTCTAGCACTTAATGCCCCTAATGCTCCCAATGATTAAGTGAACCAACCTCAACTGCCAGCTCAACTAGTTGCCAATCCAAGAAACACACGTACCGATGCAAACCCCCTAATGTGAATGTTATTGATGTTAATGAAATACAATTAAGAAATTGAACTGTGCAAACTACGCTAGCAGAGAAAATTCAAAAGAGAGGGGAAGAAAATAAAAATTCAACTGGAGAACAAACCCTGAAGGAAGAACAAACTGTCATTCAAGCTCCCTATCCTGAGAGATTAAAGGAAGAGAAAATCACTCCTGAAATATCTCTACCTAATTACATGAATGTAGTCAATTCTCAACTTCTTAGAGAGTTGAAAAAGATTAACATTGAGATACCATTGTTACATACAATTAAAGATATACCAGAGATAAATTAGTTAGTTAAATCCCTTTGCATGAAAACTCTAGGAAGGAAAAAGAAAATGCCTTCAACAATTCAAGTAGGGACAAAACTTACTGATGTAGGAAGACTACTTCCACAAAAATATAATGATCCTGGTAGCCCTATAATAATGCTGAGTATTAATGGAATTGAAATACCAAATGTTTTAATTGATTTAGGAGCTGCCATAAATGTTATCACATCTGATATAGTACAAAAAGTTGGGATGACAACTATTCAACCAACAACAATTGTTCTATAGTTAGGTGACCAATCTACCATAAAACCAGAGGGTATAATAGAAGAGATCATGGTTACCACAGACACATGGGATTATTCGGTTGAATTTTTGGTTCTTAAGGCCAGAAAGAAAGATTTTGGATATCCAATCATCTTAGGCAGACCATGGTTGGCTACTTCTACCACTTTAATTGATTGTAGATCTGGAAGCATGCTCATATCAAATGGTCAAAAACAAAAAGAATTGTCACTCTACCCACCAGCACAGTCGTCAATTCAACTAAACACTGAAATTTGGGTGGATGAAGATTTAGATTCGGAAGGTGATGGTATTGTAGAGTTAGCCATGGTTACTATAACAGAACATGTTCAAGAATGCAAAGAACAAGAGTTAACTTCAAAAATTGAAAGAGAAAATTGTCAAACAATATTGCATGGACAACACTCTTGTGCTCTGAATACTCTTGTTGAGAAATCAATAGATTCCACAAAAGACACCAAAGAGATTACAGTAGCTAGAGATAAAACTCTCAATATCAATTCATCCTTATCCCTAATGCAAGAACAAGAATTGAAAGACACTTTAGAAAAACACACTAAAGCATTTGCTTGGGAGTATATAGATATGAGAGGGATCCATCCTTCAATCTGTAGTCATCACATTTACATAGAAGATGTAAGACAAATCAGACAAGGACAAAGGCATATCAATCCTGCTCTTCATGAAATTGTTAAGAAAGAAATAGAGAAGCTACTCAAATTAGGGTTCATATACCCGATCTCTGATAGTCAGTAGGTTTCTCCATTGGTTATTGTTCCAAAGAAGAATGGTAAATGGTGGGTGTGCGTAGATTATCAAGAATTGAATAAAGCCACAAATAAAGACCATTTCCCATTGCCATTCATTGATCAGGTACTAGATAACCTCACAAGAAGAAACTACTTCTGTTTTCTTGATGGATTCAGTGGATATAACCAGATCCAAGTAGCCCCTAAAGATCAAGACAAAAATACCTTTACCTGTCCTTGGGGCACATACGCATATACAGTCTTACCATTTGGACTATGTAATGTGCCTACCACATTTCAAAGGGTAGTGCTAGCCATTTTTGCAGACTTCACCACTTCTTGTGTTGAAATTTATATGGATGATTTTACAGTCCATGCCAAAACATTTGATGAAGCATTACAAAACTTAGAAAAGGTTTTATAACACTGTAAAGATCATAGGTTATCACTCAATCATGAAAAAATTTCCATTATGATGACAAAGGGAATAGTTCTGGGACATCACATCTCAAAAGAGGGGATAAAGGTTGATCCCAAGAAAGTTGAGATCATACAGAACATTGAAATCCCTAAGAACCAAACTAGAGTACGAAGTTTTCTTGGCCAGGTTGGGTATTACAGAGGATTTATAGAAGGATTTAGTAAAATTGCATCACCATTGTTTACCCTGCTCAAGAAAGAAGAGGAGTTTGTATGGATTGAGGATTGTGAGAAATCCTTTGAAACAATTAAGATAGCCCTAACAACTTCCCCCATTATCAAAGGACCAGTTTGGGGAGAACCTTTTCACATTCATGCAGATGCATCTAATTTGGCTATTGGAGTGGTACCGGGACAAAAAGATGACAATGATGCCATGCATGCAATCTATTATGTTAGTAAAAACTTAAATCCTACTGAAAGAAACTACACAACAACATAAAATGAATTTTTGGCCGTAGTATATGCAATAATCAAATTTAGGCATTATATTATAGGTTAGAAAGTTTACGTACATATAGACCATGCTACAATCAAATATATAATGAATAAGGCTATAGTAGGTGGAAACATTATCATATGGTTACTCTTATTATATGAATTTTTTGTAACTATCATTGATAAGCCTGGAAAAGACAATGTTGTTGCTGACTTTCTTTCCAGAATTGTTTCACAGGATAATCAAGAACCAGTGGATGATGCATTCCCAGACGAACACTTATTTGCTATATCAATTCATCCACCATGGCTTTCCAATTTGGAAAATTATCTTGTTATAGGGAAATGCCCAAGTCAATTCAGTAATAAGCAAAAAAAGAGGTTAATCCGTGAAAGTTCCAAATTTCAATGGATTAATGGTCTTCTATTTAAATTGTTCCTTGACCATGTTTTACGCAGATGTGTAAAAGATTTAGAAGTATATGATATAGTACATTCCTGCCATCATGAACCTGAAGGAGGACACTATTCAGTTGTGAGAACAACTCACAAAATCTTAGGAGCTGGATATTTCTGGCCATCAATGACAATGGATGCTTCATTATTTGTCAAACATTGTGATGAGTGTCAAAGAATGAAAAGGCCCACACCAACCATGGAAATGTCGTTTCAACCAAAATAGCTTTCAAACCATTTGAAAAATGGGGCATCAATTTTGTGGGACCAGTGGATCCAGCTTCAAAAGGACAATGATACATCCTTGTTTGTACTGATTATGCAACAAAATGGGCTAAGGTGATGGGATTACCAACGACAAAAGAAGATAAAGTTGCATACTTTCTATACAAGAAAAATTTCCAAAGATTTGGTGCACCTAGAGAGATTTTTTTAGACCAAGGACCACAATTTGTATCAGTAATGATGGAAGCATTTATGTAGAAATACCAAATAACTCACATAAAATATTCACCATATCACCCACAGGCGAATGGACAAGTGGAGGTCACAAATAGAGAGTTAGAGAATATTTTGACAAAAAAAGTTTCTTTGAGGAAAACAAATTGGGTAGATAGGCTGGATGAAGCAGTATGGGCCTACAACACCATGCGGAAAACAAAAACTAGATTCTCTCCTTATGAACTAGTGTATGGAAAGAAACCAGTTATGCCAATTGAATTTGAATTAAAAACATTAAAGACAAATAATAGAAATTGGAATTGATCTACCAGAAGTAGATAAAAGCAAAATTTTGCAGCTTAATAGACTTGATGAAATGAGAATGGAGGAACTCCAATATACATAGGTGATTCAAAAGAAAAGGAAGGAATGGCATGATAAACATATCGTGTCCAGACAGTTTAGAGAAGGAGATTGGGCATTGTTATTTGACTCTAAATTTGAAGAGTTTAAAGGGAAGTTCCATACCAGATGTTAGGACCCTATGAGATACAAAAAATATTTGAAAATGGAGTTGTCCAATTAGTTCCAATTGATGGAGAGAAGAGAGTCATGCTAGTTAATGGTCATCGACTGAAAACTTATCATAAGCCGACTACAAAGGAGGAATTTTTGGATGACGTGCAACACAAAATTGAACATTTTCTCATGGAAGACATCTCTTTCATGAGATAGGATCATTGAACCTTTGAAGAAGGCATGAATAAACAGGGTAAATTGAAAACCAACAAATGACAATTTACCTTCAGAAAAATGGAAGTAGATTGAAAACCAACAAATTGTGGTTTGCTTTTAAGAAAAAAAAAACAAAAAAAAGATGAGTGAAAACCAGTAAATGATAGTCTATCTAAGTTAACTCCTGAAGAACTCCAAAAAGCTCCTGAAGGCTCCTAAAGATTGAAGACTTTGAAGGCTTTGTTTGGCTCGATAGCTCCTGAAGTTCCAATGCTCCTGAGAGCTCCTGAAGACTCCTGAAAATCCTGACGATCTCAAAAGGTCTCAACTCATGAAGTTCCAAAGCTCCTGAGAGCTCCTGAAGGCTCCTGAAGAACTCAAAGGCTCGAAATAAATAAAGTTGTGCATTTAATGTGAATATTACTTTTGAATGTTATTTTCTAATGTAGTTAGACTAATTTAAAATAAGTAGATATTTATAAATCTAGACATCTCCGCCATACTGTTAATTAATGTGATAATAAATAAACTTTTAATAATTTCAAAAAGTGGTGGATGGTTGATGCAAGGTGATGTGACATTGGATGATGTTAGTCAATGATAACAAATATTTTAATGATTCAGTTGTCTTTTCAAAAATCCTCCCAAGTACAAATTGACATGTGTAATGAACACCGCCAACCTTGCGAATTGAATTGCAAGCTTCATATTGTAGCGTGTGGATCGTTCGGAGTAGTAAAGGAAATAAATGCAAAAAACTAATGACATGTCATGTCATTTTCAAATTGGCTACTCCCAAATCAAGAAATAATCATTCCACATTTTTGGTAAGAAATTCAGAATGCCAAGTGAAGTCCACCAGTGAAGTTCGCCATTGCAGAGGTCCACCATTTTTGACAGAGAAAGATGGGGAATAAGAGAAATGTTGAGCCGAAGAACTTCAATCTTGACTTAGAAACCAAAAGATTGTTAGAAGAAGCTGGGTGGCTAAATTTTGTGATGCAGTATGAAGGTTTCCAGCCATAAATGGTTGGAGAATTTGTGAGAAACTTTAATGTGAATGTCACCAGAGTAAGGGGAGAGATAATTGAAGTTACTCTAGAAATTATAAGTGAAATTTTTGGAATCCCAACTGAGGGAAAACTGATTAACAAGGGCTAGGTTAAATTTGAGAAATTGGTGGCTGCATTTCACCAAGAGCCTGAAAGAAGGCCAGAAATTTAAGTGCATAAAGGAGACTAGCGCGACATAGCTCATAATAGTTTGGACGAGCCATGGAGAACTGCTGCGACGTGGCTCATGAACGTCTTCACCTGCGACAGGTAGTATGGCACGATATTGGGTCTTGGAATGCAATTATTAATACATTTGAGGTATGGTCAGACAAATCCTTCTGCTAGGATAAATTTTCCATCATTTTTGTTTCAAAAAATCTCTTCCATGATTTTGAGAGTAAAGGCTATGGGTGAATCTTCTGTAAAATACCAGGGGTTGATATATTTGATAATCAAACACCATTTCTTAAAAAAATAAACTGGAAAGTAGGGCTGGTTAGAATTTTTATCTGTGCCTATAGAAAATCCAAAAGGGAAACCCACAAGGGGACCCGCAGCTAAAAAGGAAAGAATTGAGAAAGGAGAATCTTCTAAGAAAAGGGGAAAAAGAAAATCACAAGAATTCTCTAAGATAGGTCGTACTAGTTCCAAAAAGAGGAAGCAAGAAGTACATGAGGAAAGCCCTAGCCATGTTGAGACCATAGTGTCCACCCCTGAAGAAACACCTAAAGTTCAAACCCTTGTTTTGGAAAGTCCAAAAGAAACTGTTGTAGGCCATGAAGAAACCCGTACCCCAGAACATTCTCCTGAGTGACCCCAAAGTCCTCCTAAAAACCCAATGCCAACTCCTAAAGGACCCCCTGTTTTTGAAATTCATGGCTCTACTAAAGAGCCTGAAGCACAAAATGAAGAACACGAATCATCTGAGGAATTTGAAGTAGAGGAAGCTATGAGATTCCCTACACCTCCTCCAACTGTAGAGAAAAGAAAAGGAAAAGAACTATTGATTGAAGAAGAAGAGTCCCATGAAAAATTGAATGAAGAGGAGTTAGAAACTGAATAATTATTGAGGGCTATGAAAATGTACCATTTAGAAGCTGAATTGGAACAAGAAAGGAAAAACATGCAATTCCTTGAGGAGAAATTGAGAAGAAAAGAAGAAGAATTGCAACAATCTTTCAACAAAACTCAGGAAATGGAAAGACAAATTGAACAAAATGAAGCAACGTTTAGAGAACAATTGAGTAAAATAGAGGATGCCCTACAACAAGCTTGTGTGCAAGCATTAGAAAATGTTGAAGAAATTTCAAAATTAAAAGAGGAATTGCAACAAAAGGAAGAGCAACTAAAACAACAATCTATGTGGTTTTATGTGCAAGAAGCCTCTACTTCCACAACTCCTCCGCGACACCTTGCTTTACCTTCCATTATTTCTGATATTCCTTCCATTCCATCAGACATTCCTTTTTCAACTTAGCCTAGATATCTCTCATTGACAACCTTGAAATTTAAGGAAGAAAATAAAGTATTGAAAGAGTAGGTACAAAAGTTTAAAAAAAAAAAAAAGAGATTGAAAGGAGACTTGAGCAAGTGGCAAAAATTAGTTCTGCGATGCTTTCCATGAGAAGACCAGCTGGGATGTATGCTCTGTTTCTTAGAGAAAAGTTTCTAGAATTGAAACTAAATCAATTAATCTTAGGAAGAAGCCTGGATTACCATGAGGATCACAATTTTCTACAAGATTACTTTAAAAGCCACCCTGAAATTCAAAATTTAATGTGTGAATTTTACCAACATGGATTTTTGATGGGAGACAATGATGACTCTTTGTTGAATATTTATGTTGGTGAGCTTCAAATCAGATCATTTGTCTCTTTAAAGAAAAATCAGATAGAATGGTCAAGAAGAATGGACAAATATAAGGATGCTCAAAGAAGGTATGGGTTACCAATGAGACCCGAAATGCCTCATGTTGGAAATTATATCACAACAATATGGTCAGTGGTAAGGCTCAATCAAGTTAATCCTCTTTATGTTTCAAACTTGTTTGATAGTATTGCTGCATTCTAGAATGTTGAGGGAAAACTTCCCCCTTTAGCACTACAATCCTGTGAGGAAAGGTATCAGCTCATTCCTAAGACAGTCAGAAGAAGGGAGCTGATAATTCCAAACAATATCAGCTGGAGTTTGATCAGAGTCAAACATGTCATCACCTTGATCTAGCAACAAAAGAATTCTGGGTCGGCATGAGATTCAGGATGCCAATAATCATTATGCCCGTACCAAAGCTTAGGGAAACAACAAATATACCAACTAGAGTGTTAAGACCATGGTTTGAAAAGATGAGGCAAAACCATGGCTTTGTACTCAATACCAGATTACCAGATCAATACAGGGAAGGAGTATTCAACTGCTGCATTTGGATGGAAGCACTGAACAAGGAAAAAGAGAACACCATAATTCTTGATGAGGAACCATGAGGAAATGGTCCAAAACAAGTGGGGAAGAAATGGTGAGGGCATCAAAATACTTTCATTTAAGGCATTTTATATTTAAAATACTTGTTATTATGGTTAATTGACATGACTGGTGGTAGATTATGTTTAAAAGACTTGTTGTTATTAACATATTTACTTATTTTGCTTTATGTTTAGCTAAATTAGTGGATACATTTGAAGTAATGGTTTATGTTAATTGCTTTATTTTATGATGATATTTGTTGAGATAATTATGCTGTGTTGATCTTTTACTACCATAAATATTATCCTTTTCTTAAGGGTTTTGAATAGGGTATTTTAAAGATAGATGACGTGGTTAAAATCTCTATTGAATCACGATGGATGAATACACCATAGATGGGCCCTGCTAGATGATGAGTCACTCAAGTTTGAATCAACTTCTTTATAAGTTGGTTATGGAACTTCTACTTCCAGCGCCAATTTGGCATAGTTCTCTTTTGCCCAGTTTCAGTTCTATTTTAATTGGATTGTAATCTCTAGTTTGATCACCTTAAGTCTTAGCAGTTAACGCCATGTTAGAAGCTAATAAGGATATTATTATAAATATCCATGTTTCAATTTTAGTTAGGAGTTAGATAATTTCAATCAGATTTATGCAATTCAACAACAAACTTTGTTCTGTGTTCTACTTTTGATCAATGGGAATGAAAGCAAGGAGTTAATTCAATCACTGTGTTAAGGGATCTTACCTGAGGAAGAGCAGGGCCCACTCAACCTTTGGAACGATCTTGTGTTGGTATTTTGTTAAGTTATGCTATTTCTGATTCATTCATATTAAATATGAAGTAGATGTTAATTCTGAATTGTTAAGTTGCTAAATCATTTTTTGACTTAGTGAATGTTAATTCTAAATAGTTACTTCTGCTCGAATTACTTTCAAGTTTCAGTTTATTATGGTTAGATTAAGTTGTTAGAATCATTATAAGGTCTATCAGATTAATTGGATTTATATGCTATTTGAAGTAGTTAAGTTTGGTGTTATTTATTAAGTTTCATTAGAAGCGATGATAGGAACTTATGGAAAGATGAAGTTGGAGTTTGTTGAAAATATGTTCATGGAGATTAGTCTTTATGTTTTCTAGAATAATCGTCATTTCTCTGAAATTCATTTCTGTTCTTAAAATAGTGTTTAATTCTAGCAATTAATTATGGATTTCTTTTAAAGCAAAATACAATTAATTTGAATTTCGTGTTTTAGTTTAAGGGTTAAAATAATCATTAGTTGTCTCCATGAATCGGTCTAAATCAAGTTCAATAAAATTAGAAATAAGTCAATAGGATTTTAAATTAGAAAATAAGATAGAATTAAACCTTAGGAATTAGTCGCTACAGTTTAGCTCCTAAGAGCTCCTGAAAAGCTCCCAAGAGCTCCTGAAAGCTCCTGAAATAGGCAAAATGATACCTGAAGTCGCTGTTTATAATGCAAAACCCCCCTAAAGAATCTATGACAACTATCCTTATCGCATATTGCTCTAAGACACACCCGGTTTGATATATAATTGATTAAATGATGCAAGTTGTGACATCAACGACCTTGCCCATCAATATGTACGCGGGGAAAGCCCTTTTGGGTAAAAAACCCCACCCTCTAAAAGCACAATAATTTCTCTATTACTTCAAATAATGGTTACAAGATATCACCAAGTACAAGCTTCTTCAACAAGTGCTTCAACACGAACACCTATTCTAGAGTGATACACAAACTATGCATTCTACAACTCAAGGTACTCAATAAATAGAGTTTTACAAGATTCAAGAAGCATCTAGAAGGTGAGGGGCATCCAAATCTACATGGCACAATTTCCAATTCCTTAGACATGCATTTGGACACATGTATAACATTCCCTTACACCCCTGACAAGTGTCAAACATGAAAATAGTCTTCTTCCAAGCTTGGTCACCCAAAATATGCTAAAAATAGGCTATGTCAGATGCCTTACACATCTTAAAACTTTAATAGAATCTATCATAGCTGACAACACTTACAACTATAAGAGAATCTGTCATAACCCAAGTTGGGCACCAAATTTCTCCATGCATTCAAAGATGCCTTATGACATGTCATAGAATTTGTCATGTGTCATATATTCCAAAGTGGGACACCTATGTCCACTTGGGATGATGATGTGTCATCTAGTCACCTCCAACGGGGATGCCACCCAGCCGGTGGGTCCCAATTAGTGACATGACACAATATGAATTTAAATAATATAAATAAATACATTAAATTACATCAAATAAATCAATGTTAGGACTCTAAGGTTGAGACACCTTAATCCCAACATATCTCATTCTGTTTTGATGGTTGTAGAGAGAAATAGTTAAGAAGAATGAGAAGTAGTTATGTCGATTATGTTGATGCTAGGAAATTGATGGGTTATAGTGGCTTGCTTGTTAAATTCAAATGCAGAGTTATGCATTAGGTTAATGAGTAGTCTTCTTAATGGTACATTTCTCTAATTTTTTGGTCGTTAGTAGTCAAATGCTTTAATTTCTTGGGGAAAGCATCAGGGAGTGTAAACATGTTAAACTTAAATAGTGGTCTATTCAGATAGTCAACCCAAAAAGGTTTCAAAGAATGTATAATTGCAATGATTGAATGATCTCCTATATATATGATAATAAGAGTTGTAGACACTTAAAATCTATCCTCACAGTCATCCTATTATTCTTCTATTAATTAAATGGATATTATTATCTATTTAATTAATTCATTTAATACTTTCCTCTATTTATTCATTAATTCACTTAAACCATTAAAATATTATAATCATTTATTCATTTGCATAATCAGTTATCCATAAATCATCTATCCATTTCATACATACTCTATTCACATAATCATTAAAGTATCCATACATTAATTTACATAAATCTTTATCCATTGCATATTTCAATAAATCATTTACATTTTCATACATATATCCATTTAATTGAATCATTCATCTAATTCATAAATCCACTTTAATTCTAAATTCCTAAACCTCCACCATATCACAAACTCTCCCATTTATTTCTTTGATTCCCATCAATTACACTAAATCAAACAATATGGGATAAATATCCATTTGTCCATTTCACTCTTTTAATCCCACATTTCTCCCATAACCCGAATCTATCATGTGAGGACATATATATAAGCTCTCTCTCTTCTCACCATTAAATATATTTGATTTTGATCATAAAACTTTACATCCATTCATCATAGCCTCTTGATACATTTGTGCTTATAAAAATATGAGAGCATCAAATGTGTAATCCAAGATCTTGATGATAGGAAACAATGGAGTTATTTTTCTTTTGAATGCTTATGTTTGGGTTTTCATAGTTTAATATTATATTTCTGCATTTTTATTCATTTTGGAAAGATTTCATTGATGTGATGTTGAAAATATTTTGATTTTGGTTTATAGATTCATCAGTTTTCTCATTTTCAGCATTAACAAGAGTAAAAAAAGGATCTTCTAAATTGTAAGACTCATATGTTTAAATTATAGGAAACTTCCTAAAAATTTTGGATTTTAAAGTTCTTTGGAGTAATTGAACCAAGAGTAATAAATTAAGCCATGTTATAGATTATTTAAATAACTTAAGTCTTAGGTTTTTTGGATTTGATAAAGTTGTGTTAGAATTTTAATCTCTAACATGATATGATGAATGGAATGTGTATACATCTAAAAATGGTCACATCTCAATAGTCTAGTAATTAATTAAATATTTAAATATTTAATTAAATCTCCGAATTCAATCTACGTATAAATGAATTCAAATAATTTATTTATATTGTTCATTCTTTCATTCCGATTAAATAAATAAGTTTATTTAATCACTTTCTTATTCATTGCTTAATTAATTAAATAAATATTACGATTTATTTATATTAATTATCACATAATATTGGCTTGAATTCTTAATTCAAATAAAGATTAAATATTCATCTTTTCTTAAAAATCTTCTAAAGTTCATTCACAATTAAATATCTTAAATATTTAATTAAATCTTCTAATGTCCATTCACATCAAATATTTCAAAAATTCAAATCTCTCAACCCACATAACACAAAATTAAATAAATTTATTTATTTAATTTGGATTATCTACAACAACCATGAAACAACTTCAAAACAAAAAATCAACAAATGGCAAATTTCTCTGTTTTTGAGAAAAGTTGTTCCCGTGGGTTGAAGAAAAGTCTCCATTCTTCTCTCCAACCTCCCAACATCTTCCATCTTCCTCTCAACCTCTCCATCTCCCACCATTCAAATTTACCAGACAATCTCACAACCATTGATCTTTGCCAGTCAGGCTCTTTCATGTAAAAATCTATAAAAAGGACTGTCGGGCCTTTGAAAAAAAGAGAGAGAAGCTTTTGTACTGGAAAACTATAGCCAATCTGCAATAGCACAGCCTTCTAGCATCCATAGCATTCCAGATTTTAGTATAGCATAGCCCAACATATCAACATTCCATATCATGGCCTATCAACCTCATATCATAGTTTTAGTAGCATTCATAATCTACAGCCCCTGTGCATATCTATATACCAACATTTCACTCCACCAACATATAGGATAGAGAAGTACTCTCCCTTTGCATACTCATTCTATAGGTTACCATTCTGAAAAGCTTTGTTTATACAATCTGAGAGCAACAACTTCAAGCAAATCACTGGAGATAGAGGACAATGGAACGATTCTGAAGAAGCTCTATTTGATTTCCTCGATTTCATTCTATTTAGCTTTCTTTAGTTTAATGTTGCATTGGTGTGTTTTTGTTATCTTGTTTTAATACTAACATTTCCCACACACATTTTTGGCACCCACCGTGGGGCCACTGCCCCAATTTTAACATCTTTGTGTAGATTTTTCTGACAGGTTACGGCTGGAAGAGCGTATTAGCGCATCAAACACGTTTTAGCACATTTCATGCCCAGTTCAACGCATATTAACAACCTTTCAGTGCATATTAATTCTATTACAACGCATCTTAATCATCTTTCAACGCATTTTAACAGTATTTTAGCGCATTTTAGTGGTTCCTTAGCACTTTTGGATGATTCTGTAGCACATTTTACATATTCCACAGCGCTATTTTCAGATTCCACAGTGCTCTTTGAAGTTTCCACAATGCTATTTAAAGTTTTCTTAGCACATATATGTTTTAGTGCTCTTTAACTCTGTTTTAGCGCTATTTAATTATGTTTTAGCACATTTTTTTTTCTTTGAGCATAAATTTTGTAAATCTGCAACTGTAATTTGTAATTTGGGAAAAAAATTGATTGGATCCGACGTGACCGCGGCCAGTAAGAGCGTTAAAAAATGAACCAATCCCAGGATAGTCACTTAATTAAAAAATGAAGCAATCCTAGGATAGTCACCTCATTTTCTATTTTGGACTAAAAAGAACTCCATGTCTTTGTGAAGCAATATCTTCACCTAGCATAGAAAACTGTTTATTTGGGCTTAAAATTGAACTCTTGCTTGCTATGATTAAACAGTGATAGGCCTATGCTCTCCCCTTAATTGGGTGATCAAAATGTCAGACTCATCTATTCTATTTCATGCAATTTTAAGCTTTGTTAAAACCTTTTAGAAGGCCTGCCGTAGTGGGAAAAAGTACTCACCCTACGAGAACGACCTAAGTGGGAACAACTAAAGCCAAGTTTTCCAACCCACTTTAATCAAATGCGAATGGTTGATGAAAATCCCATTCAACGGTAGTGTGCATTGATAACCATCCCCAAAGCCTTTGTTCTAAAGGTTGGGAGGTCTCTCGAGGGAGTATATCACTTGCCGCACCGAACGGAAACCCATACTACGAAATTTAGAACTAGTGGCTAACTTGTCAGTTTCCGAACACCTTAATTGTCACAGTGCAAGGGGAGGGAATAATCTTCCCCCAAGATACTCATCATATAACTACCATAGACCCTGATCATCAATTATTCTCTTTGGTTAAGACATGGAAAAGGAAAAAACATGGGTGCCCTTTAGGGGGTGACAAGGCTGTGTGAGCTAACGTAGTTTTAAGATGTTTGCTGTGAAATTATGGTGACCTTTTGACCATAGGAGTGAGTCTGTTTAATTTATTTTATCATTGGTCTTTGAAACAACTATTCTACAACTTGCTTGATGTGTCTTCAAAACATTAATTCAGTAAAGATCATCCAAAACTCACAATTACATTGATTACTCTCATGTCAAGAGATTGAAAATCCACAACCTTTGTTAAGAAATCCATTCTCAAACGAATCAAAAAGCCAAAGAAACCACTTAGCTACAAGAAAATATTAAAGAAAAGACAATTCTTGTACCGAAGTCAAAAGGTTTTACTTGAACATAAAACCTTTATCCATCGATATCACGACTTTGTTAGAGGTTTCACTGATGATTATGTTGTAGAACCATTATACTCATGAGCTTTCTTTCAAAGAAGAGCCCTTTCTCAAAGACACAATCATAATCAACCTATTCATTTCTCTTACATTCCCCAACCTACAATTACGTACACTACTCATCCCAATCAAATTCTGCAATAGAGACCTTGGGGCACATTAGGCATTTATCACAAATCCTTCTTTTTACAAAGCTACGATCAAATTTCACAAAGTGAAAAATCATCTTTATTCTTGGTCTTTGGTTTAATTCCTTTAAAATAGGATTATCATCCTTTCAATCGAGGAAATCACGAGCCAAAGATTAAAAATCTCATAAGTCATAGAATCTTCATTCTATCCTGACTTTCATATCCATCAAAATTGCACTATTTCATTCTTTTTGATCAAGGTTATTAAAAATTTGGCAAAATCTTATGCCTGTTGTCACATGATCTCGAAAGCACATAGAAAGAGACGAAGAGGAAAGTACCATAAGCAAAATGGGTGATCATATTGATAAAGAAGAGAATCCCTTTCATGTTGATGAGATAACATAAGAGAGCTCCAAGAAGCAGAACAGGATCCCCAATTTCATACTTTTATGGAAAGGGTTTTAGAACAAAACAAGGAAAAATATTTCCTTTCATTAGCTAATCAAGGAGCTAAGTTACTTGCTGATTTTGACGTAGAAGGGATTAGAGAGAATCCTGAATCCCCTCTTAATGATTTTAGTGCCCTTACTCAACAGATAAAAGCATTACAAGGGAAAATAAAAGAAATCCAAGGGGGAACAACCAAGAAGTATGTTTTGGATGATATATGTCCTTATCCATTTGACATGAGTCTTCAAATGATTCCTTTTCCAAAACATTGTGAAATCCCTAAATTTGATAGGTATAATGGGAAAACCAACCCCATTGAACATGTGAGGGATTTTTGAAATATGAGCTTAGAATTTTCTCATGAGGATACCTACTTAATGCGATTGTTTCCATGAAGTTTGGGTGGACAATCCATGGAGTGGCTTTCAAAAATCACTCCCCCCATTAGAACATTTGAGGAGTTAATAAATAAATTCATATCACAATACTCCTACAACATCCAACATCAGATAACCATGCTTGATCTTTGTAAAGTAAAGCAAAAGATAGGAGAATCCTTCACCACATTTTTACAAAGGTGGAGAAGGGTGTTTGCTAGATACTCCCGTCTTGTTCTTGAAACAGAAAAGATGGAGATCTTTATCGATGGGATGAATAAAGAGATGAGTTACAGGCTAAATATTCATTGTCCTCAATCATTTGAAAAATTGATTGAAAACGCGATTACTATTGAAGGTGCCTTGGTCAAGTGTGGAGTTCTGAAAATTGATAAAGAAAGTCTGAATTTGTACAACAACAATAACAATAGTAACAACAATGAAAAGTCATGATTTTGGACTCGAAATAAAAATGTTGTGAATGATGGGGTAGTAGATGCAAACAACATAAAGATGAAGCCTACCGTTCTTAATATATCCGATGTTCAACGTAGCAATAATGCTGGAAATTCTAGTACCCAAGGCAATGTTTCCAATCAAGGAAATGTGACTAATAATTGTGGAAATAATTTTGGCAATAATCAAAATTCAAATGTGCCCAAATCTTCATATGTTTCTAATCGACAGAGTTTTACTCCCTTGGGTCAATCTTTGGAATCTATTCTCAAAGAATTATTGAATCAAAACGCTATTACATTGCCACCACAAAGAGATTATGAGCCTCGAGTTAAACCACCATTGTGGAATGACTCACACTTTTGTGATTATCATAGGTGTAAAGGTCATAAGACAAATAATTGCCAAGGGTTAAAGAATATTGTTCAAGATTTGATTGATAACCATACCATCACGGTTGAAGGACATAATGCCAATGATGACCATTAGGCATTCAAGGATCCTCTCCCCAATTATCAAAAAGGGGAATCTTCAGGCGACAAAGGAAAGAATGTTAATTATGTCCATGATACCATTATCAATCATATTTATACTGATGATCAGCAAATCAATGCTATCCGAATCAAAGGTAAGTAGGAATATCGAGAGGTCAATGCTACGACAAGGGGACAAGCCAAAATCATTGTCAAAGGAAGCTCATCTAAAGCTGCAATCCCCCCTCCAAGTCAATACAATTTGGTTGATCAACTACGAAAAACATCAACCCAGATTTCTATCTTGGAGCTCTTAAAATTGTCACTTGCGCATAAGGACATTCTGGAAAAGGCACTTGTTGATACAATTGTCTCTCCTGATATGGATATTAATAAATTTCAAGCCATGGTGGGACACTTGTCCCCATCCGCATGTTTATCCTTTACTGAGAAGGATGACTCATCCATGACTCATCCACATAATTCATCACTCTACCTAGAAGTTATGGTTCACAAAGCCCGAATTAGACGTGTCCTAATAGATGGAGGAGCCGGATTAAACATTTGTACTTTAAAATTGGTCCTTTCCTTGGGATATTCAAAAGAATCTATAGATCCACGGAGGAAGATTACAATCAAGGCATATGATGATGAAGAAAGAGCTTCCAAAGGTCTCATCATGCTACCAATCAGAGTGGGACCTGTTGTGAAAAATACCTTTTGTCAGGTTCTAGATCAAGATCTATCTTATAACATACTCTTGGGTCGTCCATGGATCCATGACATGCAAGCTGTTCCATCTACCTATCATCAATGCTTGAAGTTTCCATATGATGGACAAGAAGTAACAATACCTGTGGATCACATTAGCAGTCAAACTTGCTCTAACCTAAGAGCAACTCAGGACACATTCGTCCCACATAATAGAGAGGCTTTGGCCATCTCTACCTCTAAGTACAATGAACAAGCAAGGGAAATGATAAGTAATTTTGGAACCCAACTGAAATTGAAAGATAATGGGGTGGGAGAATATTCCTTATGTCTCTCTAATCTACCCATATCTCTGAGATCCCATGGTCAACCATCAACGTCCATACAACAGGCTACATTAGCTTTAGCTTTAGCTTCAGTTCACATCTCCAAGTTTAATGGAATATTTATTAAATAAAATGAAATGGAAGATAGAGCTATCCTTGATTGGCTCTATAAGGATGAAGAAGAATCAATTCAAAATGTCATGTTACCCACAAAACAATATGGAAAAGGATATGCAATCATGCAACAAATGGGTTATGAAGGAAATGGACCTATAGGTAAAAGAAAAGAGGGTATTGTTGAACCTATCCAACTGAAAACAATGCACCCAAAGGATAAAACTGGGATAGGATATGAATAAGATACAAAGGAAGAGGTGGTACAAAGAATGTCCAAGGAAGAATTAATCGAAACAATTCTGCGAATTCAAGCAAATAATTCTGACACTGACTCCAATGAATACGAATGGGATGATGTCTCTGATGATACATTCTTAATAGAGAAAAGGGTGGATGTCATACACAAATTTGCACCCACATTCTTACAAGGGGAGGGCTCAAGGCCTCCACTTGATTATGTTTTACAAAGTGATCATGACTCAAGTGAAACCGATTCAATTCAAAGTGAGACATATCATCTATAGGAGGATACCATCCTAGATCTCTCCCATAACGACCTTAATAATAGCATCATGACCTTAACAACTAGTGACCTTAATCATCCTAACGATCCATTTCCTTTGGTCCATCCCGAACTCATCGATTGGGAACAAATTGCTCCAATTGATATTCCAACTTTTCCAAATGATGAAACCATCATAAAATTTCTTTGCTCATCCCAACCGGAAACAAGTTCCACCAGGGAATCACAAGATCAGAGTTTTCGATAGGAAAGTGCCAAGTTTCTCAGCTATAAAATAAATAACATAAAAGAAAGATCTAATGGTGAAAACCTAACAAAGGCAGTATTAGATCGTGAAAAGAGAAAAACTAAAAAGCGTATCCAATAGTGAAAACCTTTCAAAGGCACTAGAGGATAAGAAACTTGTCGCTCTTCCAGAGCACTATCAGGAAAGGTCTTCTATCCTAATAGAACCAACGAAGGCACTCAATATAGGCACTACAAAACAACCCAAATTCTTACAACTTGCGGCATCTCTAATAGAGGAGGAAATCCCAGGATTCACAAAATTTCTTAAAAATAATCAAATTAGTTTTGCTTGGTCCTACGCGGATATGCTTGGATTGGATCCGGATCTCATAATGCATCATCTATCTATTATGCCGGGGGAAAAACCTGTGAAACAAAAACTCAGAAAAATGCATCCACATGTTGCATTATTAGTTAAAGAAGAGTTAAGGAAACTTTTGGATGTTGGATTCATTCGGTCTATCGACTATGCAGAATGGATCTCCAATATCGTACCTATTTCAAAGCCAGATGGAAGGATTAGAATTTGTACAGATTTCAGAGATTTGAACAAAGCATGTCCTAAGGATGATTTCCCTCTACCAAACATAGATATGATTGTTGATTTAACTACTGGCCATGCAATGTATTCATTAATGGATGGATTTTTAGGATACAACCAGATAAAGATTGCACTAGAGGATCAAGATAAAATAGCGTTCACATGCCCTTGGGGTACCTATTGCTGGAACGTAATGCCATTTGGGTTAAAGAATGTAGGAGCTACATGCCAACGGTCAATGGCAACAATTTTTCATGATATGATGCATACATTCATGGAAGATTATGTCAATGATCTTCTCGCCAAATCTAACACCAGGGAAGGACACATAGCCATCTTATCTAAAATTTTCAAAAGAATGGAACAATTCAAGGTGAGACTTAATCCAAAGAAATGTGTCTTTGGAGTGAAATCTGGAAAGCTGCTAGGTTATATTGTATTAGAAAAGGGAATTGAGGTGGATCCAGCTAAGGTACAAGCAATTCTTCATATGACACCACCAAGAAACATTAGTCAACTACGTTCTTTGCAGGGACAATTACAATCCATCTAAAAATTTATTGCTCAACTAGCAGATAAAAGTCTACTATTTACTCATCTCTTGCACAAGAATGTTCCAATTAAATGGGAAGACAAATGCAAAGCAGCATTTGATTAGATAAAGCAATATCTAATGAATCCACCAGTATTGATTCCACCAGTTCAAGGTGCACCACTCATATTGTATATTTCTGCCACAGAAGTGTGCCTAGGAGCATTATTGGCACAAGAAGACAACTCAAGAAAGGAGAGAGCAATCTATTACATCAGTCGAACTTTGAAAAGTCATGAGCTAAACTACACCTTCGTTGAAAAATCTTGCTTAGCGGTAGTGTTCACTTCTCAAAAGTTACGACATTATATGCTAGCACATACAATAAGGCTTGTGGCTAAGATTGATCCACTCAAATATCTATTAAGTAAGGCAACCTTAACTGGAAGGTTAGCTAAATGGACCATGATCCTGAGTGAGTTTGACATTTAGTATGTGGATCAAAAAGCTATAAAAGGACAGGTAATTGCAGATCAGTTAATAGAAGCACCAATGCTAGTAGAACACCCAATACACATTGATTTTCCTGAAGCAGATGTATTCACAACAGCTTTTAAGCAGCCATGGGCGCTCTACTTTGATGGTTCCTACACTCAGCATGGTTCACGAGCGGGAATTCTTTTTATTACACCTCAAGGACATACAATTCCAAAATCTTATTGGCTAATGTTCCCTTGCACAAATAACATAACTGAGTATGAGGCATTATTAATTGGCATGAGAATTGCAGTGGATTGGAAAATCACAGAGCTTCAAGTTTTTGGTGATTCACAACTTGTTATAAATCAAATCAATGATGAATATCACACTAAGGATGACAAGTTGATACCTTACAAAAAGATGGTGGATGATTTTAAGAAATACTTTCTTGATATCAAGTTCATACAAATTCCACATATTGATAATAAAGTAGCATATGCTATGGCTACAATTGCATCCTTACTCCAGTTGTCTGAAAATAAAGCATGATATGATTTCCTGGTGGAACAATTGTTTTCTCCTACCTATGACAATCCAGAAACCCAAATCATTTGCCACTTAACTAGTTCTGATTCTCCATTGTATGGCCAAGTTTACACTTACCTAAAGGAAAATTTCTTACCATTGGACTTTCCTAGAAACTAGAAAAGAAATTTCATCCGTCAATTCGCCCATTACACTTTAATTGCTGACGTCTTATACCGGCGTGGTCTAGATGGTAGCCTCCTTAGATGTCTCGAATGCGATGAATCGAAAAAGGCCTTACAAGAGGTACATGGTGGTATTTGTGGGACACACTCAAGTGGACTAACCTTAGCCAAGAAACTTGTTTGAATGGGTTACTATTGGCCAACCATGGAGAAGGAGTCATTCGCCTTTGTGAAGAAATGTGTAAAATTTTAGATCCATGGGAATCTCATTCATGCACCGGCACAAGAGTTGCCACCTTTCACTCCAACCTGGCCCTTTTCTCAGTGGGGACTGGACCCGGTTGGTAAGATACATCCATCTTCTTCCAATGGACATAAATTCATAATCACGGCTACAGAGTACTTTACCAAATGATTGAAGTTGTTCCTTTGATGACAATGACTAGAAAATAGATCTCATCATTTATCCTGAATTACATCATCTACCAGTATGGAATCCATAGCTCCATTATTACTGATAATGGGAGGCCTTTCAAAAATCAAGATGTTGACGAACTCTGTGAAAGATTTCACATCCAACACAGGTTCTCTACACCTTATTATGCACAAGGAAATGGCCAGGTAGAGGCCTCAAACAAAACAATCTTGAAGATCTTGAAGAAGACAGTAAATGATGTCGGTCATGATTGGAATGTCTAGTTAAATCTAGCTTTGTGGGCATACAAAACCAGCATGCACACACACACAGGAGCTACCCCATATGCCTTGGTATATGGAGCAGATGCAATCTTGCCATTAGAGGTTGAAATACCTTCGCTCAGAGTCTCACTGAAGGGACTCATAATGGATGACGACTATAGAGTTTCAAGACTACAAGAGTTAGAACTGTTGGATGAGCGATGACAACGTGTAGTTGATCATTTAAAGGGTTATCAACAAGTAATGTCCTGAAGCTACAATCACATGGTTAAACCACAAGCATTTCAAGTTGGTGATTTGGTATTAAAGGAAAATCCTCAAAATCAATAGGATAGGGAAAAAAGGGAAAGTTTGAACCAAATTGGCTTGGTCTGTTCGTCATCATTACAACATATGGTTCAGGAGCATATCAATTGTCTATGTCAGAAGGGGACCTATTTGAAGAACTGATCAACAACATCCATTTGAAGAAGTTCTATGTCTAAATAATCTATCGCATGCTTAAAAAGTCCTGAAAAAATACATAAAAATCAGAAAAAGTCCTGAAAAATACATAAAAATAAGAAAAAGTCCTGAAAAAATACATAAAAATAAGAAAAAGTCTCGAAAAAATACCTAACAATCAGAAAAAGTCCTGAAGAAATCTATAAAAATTAGAAAAGCAGAAAAAAAAAAAAATCAGAAAAAAATCGTTACCTTGGTGAAAACCTGGCAAACAGGCGCCTTGGCGACAAAAAATAAAAATAAAAAATAAAAAATAAAAAAAATTCACATGATCTAAAAAAGTGCAATAAAAACAAGTGGTGAAAACCTGGCAAATAGGAAATACTTGTGAATCAAAACGTCTCTCCTATCTATTAGCCTACATCTTACATCCGCTTTCCAACATCATCTGTTCATAGTTATCATTACCACATCATCTCCACATCACACAACGAAGGGTCCTTGTGTTTCATCATGGCTTGATGAAATTTGTACATATCCATAACAAATCAGATTGTGTTTAAACTGGGGGAAAAATGCAGACAAAACAGGAAAGGGGGCAACGAGCTTTTGGCCTATCACAATTGACAAACAACAGTTCAACAAACAAGTCATACGTGACTCAACAATCAACCACAATGACAAATCAACATCAACATACATGGTCAAACATCAGAGACAATCAAAACAATAATTGAACATGTGAAACATCAATGTTGAAACTCAAATTGGATGATCTTAATCTGAATAATGTTTGAAATACTTTAAGAAAAAAGTTGAATTGTTGATTGGTTGATTTTCATCATATCTCTGGAGCAATTCGATGATGTCATAAACTAGAAAAGCAAGGAAGGAGTATGATTTTTCTTTGTCTGCTGTTTGCGAGGAAATCATTAGTACTATGCAAATTGGTCGCAAGACATGCTCTACTAAGTATCATTGATGACATTTAGGAATTTGCATGGGAAACGAGTTAACTCTTGTCTGTTTATGAAAGCGATACTCAGGTCATCTCGGTTCAATTATACCTAGATGCTTGTATTATCTTGCTATATCAAAAATCATGAAAGCAATACTCAAGTCATCACTGGTGCTAATATACCCTTTGATGCTTGTATTATCTTTCAACATTTCAAAGCTCTATGATGACACAAAAAGCACAAATAAGCTCTCAGAATGGCAATGTTGCACAGATAAATCTGCATGGTTAGTATAGATTACATTCAAGTTACATTCTGCATTTTGCATTTCATATATTTTTCCCAAAAGCTGGCAAAGTATCAAACGTTTCATATCTTTTGAATAAAATAACTGAGTACATTTTGACATTCATAATCAAAACATTCATGGGCATTCAAAAGAATAGATTATCAAAACATTCATGGGCATTCATAAATTGTATCATTCATCATTTCGCATTCATAAGATCATTTCATCAATAGACCGCAATCGTAATATCATGACATTGCACTTTCATTTTCATATCTAAAAATCATGCATATAGAAAATAGAAGCATTCATCACATAAGGAATCATCGCTGCATATCATATATCTCAAAAATGAAGGTCAAAATGTACAAAGATGTCAAATAATATGCATCATCAAAAATGGGATCATATCAGTATGTATACAAATGTCTCAAATAGAGTATCAATAAGACATCATGCAAAATTCACTACGAAGTGCTATCCTCTGATGCTACTGGTCTCGGCCCTGTCCCACCTACACCTGATGGACCTGCCCCTAATCCACCTCCCCCTAATGACCCTCCTGGAGGCAATGGATGAGATACACCCTTGCTGGTAGCCCGAGAGCGACTATGTGTAGACCAAGACTATGTATAATTCACTCTCTGCTCGGGTGGCACTGCATCATGATACCTGATCCTATAGAACTCTACCTCTTGGGTGGCCCTAGTCAGCTCTCTCATCATGTCACTGATCAAGGTACCTGCTACTACTCTCTACTGACTGTCAGCTAGGGCCATGGCCTGCTCACCCTGCCGTCTGGCTGTATCTCTCTCAGCTGTCAATGTAGTCACTTGTCCCTGTAGCTGTGCAACCAAGGCCTGTGCCTGTGTTAACTGACCTTGTAAGCTCTACACTATACTATGCAAGGTAACTATCTAACTCGGCACCACTGGATCTACTGAAGATGATGGAGCTAAAGGAACTGCTGGCCCTGCAGTATCTGCTTCACTGCCTACAGTGGAATGTCTCATCCGCGGTCCACCCCTACCTCTGCCACCTCTGCCGCCACCTCTGCCACCTCTTCCATCTCCTCCACCACCATCACCCCCACTCTCCTCATCACTACCATCTCCATCCCCATCTGAATCATCATCATCATCCTCGGAGTCATCACTCTCTGAAGCTTCCTCTCGTTGTCGCCTATGTCCACCTATCTATGGTATCTGCTTTGCAACTAGAGTGGCAGGCTCATCAGGACCAAATAATCGTGGTGCAAGATGTACCAACACATACTGAGCATACTCTGGAGTCATCCCCCCATCAAGAATAACAACTCTGTAGTCCCACATCTATGCTCCCAAATAGGTGAACTCTGCCACTGCCGCATCATATGCAATCTGTGGACCCCACACTATAAGCTCCTGTTGCCGATGCACATAAATAGAAGACCATGTGGCATACCCTGAGTCTGACCATACTATCACCACACCCAACCAAGAAGAAACCTCTCAATAATCCCAGGAGCATGACCAATCAAATATCTGGAGGTAAACACATAGGGCATCTCCCTAGCATCCTTTGGCCATGCCTCACAATCTACATAGGGCCGCCATCATATTGTATCGAGATCATCTAGAAGACGTTGCCAATGATCTAGTTTTCCCAGCCTCAGCTGAGCAATGCCATCTATATATCTGAATCTATATGGCTGACCGACAGGCCGTCGTCCACGAGTCAATGGTCACATAATGAAAAAATGATCCCATGCCCATATTTGTAAAAGCGAACAACCAACAACTAAACTCCAGCCTCGACCGTACACAACATGGTGTAGCTCATCATATAAATGTGCAAGCATGCACGATCCCTAAGCATATCGTGTACCCTGCATCACCATACTCTCAAGCACACGACCCCACCCGACTGCAAAGCCCTTCGACCTATGGTCGGGGCACATAACACCTCCAATGAAGCCTGCAATTATGGAGGGTAAGGGTGCATACAAATCTGTCATCTCCGCCCATGAGATATAATATCCCGTAATATGATCATCTCTAAATATCCGCCTCAAGGCATCAGTGCCTCCTGCCTCCTGACTATCAAATCTCACTATCTCACCCATCAACTGGAATCTTTAGGATGCGATACACATCCTCAGGAGTCACAGTAATCTCTCCTGTCGAAAAATGAAAGGTGTTTGTGTCACTGTGCCACCTCTCTGCAAGTGCTGTCAATAAGGCTCTGTTGAGACGCACCTCAGGCATCTCAAGTAACGAGGTCAGTCTGCATGCCTCGATCACATCTCTATCTGCCTGTACAAGCTGCAGAATCAACCTCCATGTCTTCAGGAATCGCTCCAGTAACTGCAAGACACTCAATCTCTCCTATTGAATAGGAAGAATCATCAAGTCAAAGAAAAATCAATATCAAATCATCAAGACAGATCACATCAATCAAATCAGATCAAATCAATCAAATTTGAAAGCAAATTTATGAAAATCCTGTTTATTTTTAACAACTTTAAAAGCAAACCTATCAACAAACTATTTGTTTTTCATCATCATGAAAGAAAATTTATCAAAATCCTGTTTGTTTTTAACAACTTTAAAAGCAAACCTATCAACAAACTATTTGTTTTTCATCATCATGAAAGCAAATTTATCAAAATCCTGTTTGTTTTTAACAACTTTAAAAGCAAACCTATCAACAAACTATTTGTTTTTCATCATCATGAAAGCAAACTTATCAAAAAAATATTTGTTTTTCATTATCATGAAAGCAAATTTATCAAAATCCTGTTTGTTTTTAAGAACTTTAGAAGCAAACTTATCAAACAACTATTTTTTTTCATTAACTTGAAAGCAAATTTATCAGCTACTATTTATTTTCCAACAACCTTGGGAACAAATTTATCAAACAAAACATCATCATGAGGGCACACTTATCAAATCACTGACACTCGTATGTCATGACAGTCAATCAAACATGCTATCCCATCTCAAAGCATAAAAAACACACCAATATCAAAGCAAATAAATCGAAAACATCATCAAATCAGGGCAACGCAATACGCAAACAATCAATACAAAGTCATGTGCTACAAAAAATTCAAAGGGTGCTAAAGAATGAAATGCGCTATGGAAAACATAAAGAACGCTACAAGAAGTATAAAAAGCGCTAAAAAGTGCATAAAGATGCAAAAATGTTGAAAAAAGTGCCCTAAATGGAAAATTTTCAAACGCTAAAAGTTTAACGGGGTACATACCGTGGGTCCATAGTGTGCCGGCCGTTGATGTCGTCAGATGCGCTCAAAACGGTGTTGGTGGGTAGGAAGTGCCATCTTTCTCACTCCAGAGCTCAAATATTTCAAAAATTACTAGGTTAAAATGGGAAAATGACATGGAAAATGACATTTTTAACCTATTTAAGGGAAAAATTGGGGCATTTTATCACATTTTATCACATTAGGGGCAGTTTAGGTCATCAATTTTTCATATAACATCTTTCCATGTCAAATATTTATATCATATTTTTCGGACGATGAATTGAAATCATAAAAATTACAAAATTCCAAAAAATCTAAAAATTCATAAAATTTTCAAAAATTCAAGATCTTATCGATTCATCGTCTGAGGGGGCATCTACCTATCATCATTTGGCAATCAGAGTCTGGGACAAATTATTCAAAATTCTTTGAACTAATGCGTGAAAACACATCACTTCAAAGAGGGGAAAAATGTATACATCTAAAAATGGTCACATCTCAATAGTCTGGTAATTAATTAAATATTTTAATATTTAATTAAATCTCCGAATTCAATCTACGTATACATGAATTTAAATAATTTATTTATATTGTTCATTCTTTCATTCCGATTAAATAAATAAGTTTATTTAATCACTTTCTTATTCATTGCTTAATTAATTAAATAAACATTACGATTTATTTATATTAATTATCACATAATATTGGCTTGAATTCTTAATTCAAATAAAGATTAAATATTCATCTTTTCTTAAAAATCTTCTAAAGTTCATTCACAATTAAATATCTTAAATATTTAATTAAAACTTCTAATGTCCATTAACATCAAATATTTCAAAAATTCAAATCTCTCAACCCACATAACACATAAAATTAAATAAATTTATTTATTTAATTTGGATTATCTACAACAACCATGAAACAACTTCAAAACAAAAAATCAACAAATGGCAAATTTCTCTGTTTTTGAGAAAAGTTGTTCCCATGGGTTGAAGACAAGCCTCCATTCTTCTCTCTGACCTCCCAACATCTTCCATCTTCCTCTCAACCTCTCCATCTCCCACCATTCAAATTTACCAGACAATTTCACAGCCATTGATCTTTGCTAGTTAGGCTCTTGCCTGTAAAAATCTATAAAAAGGACTGCCAGGCCTTTGAAAAAAAAAGAGAGAAGCTTTTGTACTAGAAAACTATAGCCAATCTACAATAGCACAACCTTCTAGCATCCATAGCATTCCAGATTTTAGTATAGCATAGCCCAGCATATTAGCATTCCATATCATGGCCTATCAACCTCATATCATAGTTTCAGTAGCATTCATAATCTACAGCCCCTGTGCATATCCATATACCAACATTTCACTCCACCAGCATATAGGATAGAGAAGTACTCTCCCTTTGCATACTCGTTCTGTAGGTTGCCATTCTGAGAAGCTTTGCTTATATAATCTGAGAGAAACAGCTTCAAGCAAATCACTGGAGATAGAGGACAATGGAACGATTCTGAAGAAGCTCTGTTTGATTTCTTTGATTTCATTCTATTAAGCTTTCTTTAGTTTAATGTTGCATTGGTGTGTTTTTGTTATCTTGTTTTGATACTAACATTTCCCACACACAAAATGATTTGATCATTTGGAACCAGTGGGTAAATACTCCCTCATCTAATTAAAAATGAAACAATAAGTTTTGGTGGATGTTAGTCTTTTGTGTTAATTGTCAATTAGTGTAAATATTTGTCTTAATAAGTTTAAGTAATCATTCTTACATTGGTAGTAATAAATAGAGTTAGAATTTAACGATATTTTGAAAGGTTCATATGTACATTCAATAATTTGGCTCATAACAACATATAATAAATAAAATAACTAAATCTTTCAGATCTAGTACTATTAGTTCCTATACTTGAAAAAAGGGATGATTTTTACAAGGCATTAGATTTTATATATATATATATATATATATATTTATATATTTAAACCCCTTGAACAAGAACTTGGAAACTTATTTCAAGTAGAAAAATCTAAAGCCTTAGAAAAATTGATAAAAGCTTTACCATGTTTAAATGGAAACCATAACTTGATTTAAGTTTGTGCCTTAGCTCATAACTCAAGGTAGAACAACAAGGATTGCTAGGTTTGAACATTAGGTGTACCTTCCATTTATTTATTTACTTATTTTGGGTCTTAAGGAAAAATTATTACCAAGTTGGAATGATGTAATGAATATGATTTGAACATTATAATAATGTTGGAATTAATTTCTAATCTCAATATAATGCTTGTTATGGTTTCACTAACATTTTAAACTCCCAATGACAAGTTTTAATTTGGCTTTAGTATGCTCTTTCTCATTTGTCTCAGAGAGAAAAAATCAAGTTAGGATAATGATTTGTAGTGCATGTAAGAGTCACTCTTGTTTATCTCAATATTTTTTTTAAAAAAGGGAGAAACAACTAAATGATGGGTTGATTTCAGTTTAGTTTAGCTTTAAAGCTCAATTTTCTTTAGAAGTAGTTGTAAGTTGAAAACTTTTGGTAATTGTGTTGTTTCTAAGTTGGAAAATTTTTAGAGCATGACATGATCCATATATGTGAGATATTATGTCCTATTCATAAATGAAATATGCTATAAGGAAAAATATATTTGTTGGTCTTTTTGTTTCACGGAGAAAGGTCACTTGTGAACATGACGTGAAGGCATTTTATTTTGTTCCAGTCTCTAGAATCTAAAACATCATCTGGCGGCATGAATTAACCCTAATAAGTCAAATATGAGTCAAATCTAGTTGTTGGTGGAATCAAAACTTCCCCCATTGATATTAAAATCGGAGGAAAATTGGATTTGGTTCGCCTTATTTTAAAAAAAATCTACTTCGGTAGGGTTTTGTAATATTTTTCTTGCAAACTTTGCACATTTTTCTCCTCGACATCGTGGATAGAAAGACACAAATCATGCAGAAACTTGATATTGTATTTTGATATTTGTTGTGTTCTTTCCATATGAAGAGAAGGATCCATTACAAACCATGAGGAATCTATATTAAAAAAGTGCACTAGAATTGAAATGATAGAGGAAGAAAGAGAACCTGAAATTGGAACCCTGACTTTCAAGATTTGATTGAAGGAAGAAGGAGGTGAGTGGAAGCGGATCAGGTTTCAAGGGTTCGAGGCATCCAGAAGTCCCCACGTGTGGGCTCATAGGTTTTTTTTCTTTCTAGGTGAAATGAAGACAAATTTTGGTGGGGATCTTTCTTTCTCTTCTAGGGTTTTGGACCTAAAAGGAGAGACAAATTTTCAACCTTTCACTCAAGAACAAACCCTTGAGATTTCAATGCAAAGGAGATTGAAATATGTAAAAATGAAGGTTCTAGGGATTGAATGATAATTAATGAGGGGTTCACCACCAAGTGTAAACATGGAAAAGACAATGAATTGGAAAACAAAATGTGATATGTAAACAAATGCTAAATGACCTAAAAAGATGAACAAACTGTAATGAAAAGCTATGAAATTGAAAGTGTGCACCTAGAAAATTGAAGATGATAGAATGGAGGTCTGGATTACTAAAAATATGTTGTTGAAGTGGACTGGGACTCGTACACTAGGCTGGGTGAATCAGTCTAGTTTTTTGGAAAATGCATTGGAGCAGGTTTCAGCCAAAAGGGTATCCAGATTTGCAAAAATATTGTCCAGGCCTGTACAGTGGGACTCATTCACCAATAGTGGTGAATTAGCCCACTTTTTCTTTTCTGGAAGTTCTAAAGTGGATTATGTGCCTCTCGGTCTACTTTGTTCTTCCTTATTGGTTTCTGGATATGAAACTACACAATACCACCTGTAGGTCTTCTCCAAGCTTCTCCAAGGCTTGATGACAGCTTTTACAGACTTGACAACTTCTCTCCAACTTTTCTTCTTGGAAAATATGCAACCGATCTTTGTAAATCACACATAAGAAGAGGGGAAAATGTTGTGGGGGTTAGTGAATAGGGGTTTTCCTTGGTCAAACCCCTTGTTGGTAATTACACCTTAAAATAGAATGATGAATGAACAAATAGCAATGTTGCAACTCACCAAACCCTAGCAATAAGGTGCTGCAAACATGTAAGTTGTGTATCCAATGGATGTAGACTTGGACTCTTGCTTGATGTTGATTGATCTTGAATTCAATGCTTGCTTGAAACACAAACCCTACATCACAATTGTTAGCTCTGAAATAACATGATGCAAGCAATATTTGACATGATGATTGACAATTGAAGAATGCTCTAAAATGCTTGATAATATTCCCTTGAAATTCCTTTGAGCTCTCTTGTGAATGCTCAAATTCTCTTGTGAACTCTCTTGAATGCTAGGTGAGAATATGAGTGAAAGAACCTTGTATTTATACTTAATTATGCAAGAATTCCTGAAATTACAACACTACAAGCTGACACTAGATCTAGGAGAATAAAATATCACAAGAAATTTGATTTAAATTTGAATTTTGGTCACACAAGACTCATTCACCCAAGGTGGTGAATGAGTCCCATCACACATAATGTATGGGACCAAAAATCAAAAGTGTATAGAAATGTGTGAAACCTGCATCAGGGTCAAAAATACCTAGGTGGGACTCATTTTCCCAAGGTGGCGAATGAGTCCTAGACACTAAATCTGGGCCACACAAGCTAGGAACACTTGAATTATGATTGGTTACTGATTGGTGTCAAGATTATCCTCAAAAAGATGCAATATGAGGCTTGTGGATGCAAAATAGGGCCAATTAAAGCATAAGAAAGCCAAATTATTAATGAAAATACTAGAGGAATATGAAAGTGTGTTACAACACTTTACAACACTCCAAATAAGGCAAGGTTAAGATTAATTATGATTAAAATTTTTGCAAGGCACCATTAAATTCCATTAGTTCACAAAGGCCCAAGACCTAATGCGAATGTGTTACCCATATTACAAAACTAAATCAAGGAAAAATTAAGTTAAAATCCACAAGGAGGACCCAAACAAGTGCGAAAAATGTCAAAGGATCCTTTTTTCAATACTACATTTAGCCCCCACTTTAGTGAGAGGATGAACCTGCTTCAAACTCACACTAAAGTAGACAAACACACACCAAGAGGGGTTCCAATGAACCAATGCTAGCAAGATGAGACAACAACAATCAAGAGGGGTGATCAAGCCCCTAGAATCAAGATCCCATGGAAAACCAAACATAAGCACAAAGGAACACACATGAAAATGATACAAAGAATAGTGACAAGTCTAATCATACAAACAAAAAGATGAAAAAGAGAAAAGAAAAGAAAGAAAATAATTAGATCAAGCTTCGACCATTTTTCCATCCCAATGTGGATCAGATCTAGGCTGTTTGTATAGAAAAATTCATTCTCACTCTAAGGCGATGGAACTCCTAGTTGTCCATTGGGTGAAAAGTCCTAAAAGATGAGAAACATACACTCATGGTTGGTATGCACTCACACACATGCAAGTGGCTATTGGGAAATCCATGCCTCGGATTGGGCTTCCCGCTCAACCATACCAAAGTTATACCTCCTGATAACTTTAATAAGGTGCCACACAAAAATGATTTTTGAGCTTCATGGACAAGTAAAACTTCATATGCTTGGAGCTCATCAAAAAATGAGATGGATTCATAGGCATGCAAGCTATGTTATGCAAGGTGGCCATATAACAAAAAATGAAAAATACAAAAATAGGAAATTTTCAAAGGATTCTTGCTTAGTTCATGTGAGGTCTTTAACTTAGGGAACATTGTGTCTAATGTCTCAAAGAGAGGACCAATCAAAGAATATAAAATTTTCAACTTAGGGGATGCAGTGTGTCACATCAAGCCACTAAGAGGAATGTAATATACTAAGAGAGATCATGATCTTGAAGGACATTACACCCAATGTCATTCACAAAGTGAAAAACACATCATATGAAGTAAGAAGGATGCACTAAGAATCAAGAAAAAGGAAAATTCAAAATAATAATGCCAATGTATGCCCCCACTTTAAAGGAATTGATGTACGCCATATTGTGAGAAATTACTTTAAAGTAGCAAATAAAAAATGTAAACAAGAAAGAAGACATGAGAGCCAACTTGGAAAGCCCTATTCCAAGTCATATGTTTCTGAGTAAATATGCATCATGTAAGAGAAAAAGAAAAGAGAAGGGTTGCCCCCAAAATGAAAACACCAAATACATAAGGGATCTATGGATTTGGGGTCAGTATGTTCTTTGTTGCAATATTTTTTAGAGAGCTCGAAACTGTCATCATCCTCCAAATACACATAGAACTGGAAGAATGACACAAAGAGAGTGAAAACAAAGAAAAACCTCTTGGGTGAACATGGAAGAGACATAGGGTGTCTCGATGCCTTGCGTCATCCCCAAAAGGAAAACACAAGAAAAATGAAAAAGAAAAGGCGAAAGAAAAAGGAAAATATTTTGGGTCAACATGAAGGAGACATGAATGTCTTGATGCCTTGCATCATCCCCAAAAGGAAAACACAAGAAAAATATAAAGATGAAATGAAAAAAAAGCTTTTGGATCAACATGAAGGAGACATGAATGTCTTGATGCCTTGTGTCATCCCCAAAGGGAAAAAAAAAGAAAAAGAAAAAGATGAAAAGAGAAAGTGATGCACGACATAGAGAAGAATGAAGGTACAAATAGAGGTATGTCAAAAAGAGAGAGAGAGAACATCAAACATAACATCATGGGGGATCACATCACACACATGCAATCACACAAAATAAAAAGAAAAAGAAAAAGAAAGAGAAAGATAAAATGCAAAAGACTAGTAAGGAAAATATGAGTCAACCTATGAGCAATTCATCCTCCTCCTAATCATGTTTTGTGTATGTCGAGGGTGGGTAACTAGCCAAAGGGACAAGGGAAAGTTCTAAACTAGGAGAAGCACCAGGTTCAACACTCTTTATAGGAGATTTGTCGTTTAAACTCATGGAAGAGGAAAACAATGTGCTCAATTCATTATGCACCTCTTCATCGATTTTAGTGATCTCGTCATCATCATCCAGGTTAACCACAATAGGAGGTCAAATGATAATGTCCATTGAAGAGTTCAACTCTTGTTGTGGTTTTTGTACTGGGTCATTTTGTTTTGGTTGGGGAGGGGGGTAATCATGCATTGGTTTATTCAAGTTTGGATTTTGATTTTCTTTGTTTAATTCTTCATGTAAACTACGAGAAAAGGCACAACGTCTTCACCTATGCTCTCTAGCACCTCTGTTTATTTTTTGTTTGTGTAGGAGTGGTTTGATAAACTATAGGTTACTTTTCTTCCCTAAAGGGAGGAATGGAAGAAACCACAAGAGGTTGTTCATCCAATTTCTCTTTAGCTTTGAAAACTTGTTTTATTCTAGGAGGTGTGACGGGGTTGTTTTCATTGTCTCTTGGTTGTTTGTAGGATGCACATGAAGTTTATGTTTTAGGTTGGTCTTGGGTGTTTGGTTCTTGTTTAGGTTGAAGCATGGTTTCATCTAGGATGGGAGGTTCATAGGTGGATGGGGAAATGTCTCAGAGAGATAGTTTTGCTATCTTATTTGCCTTGAAATTTTGATAGTACAAGAAAAAGAAGTCTTCTCTTGGCTTGATAGGTTCCATGGGCTTGGGCCAAAAGGAATCTAGGGAAAATTTTCCATTAGCTGACAAAGGTTTAAAGCCGCTATGGTGGATAGTGAATATTTCATTGTCAAAGGGAAAATTTAAGCATTTATGCACAACCGAAGGGACAACTTTCATGGAGCGAAGCCATGGGTGGCCTAGCTTCACACAAAATTGGTCCAACTGTGGGATGATGGAGAATGTGACATCTAATGTTTTTGGTCCTATTTGCATGCAAAGCCATTGTGTGTCTTGATCCATGTTTTCGGTCTATCATATTCATCTTGATAGAGTTCATGGAAAAGTAGAAATTCCTCAATGATCACATTCTCTTCACAGGTGGGATCCATTAGTATCCCATTAGTGGGCTGTCATAGATACGACTAGCTAGGTAGAGAGGACCATCAAGCGAATGTTTAAGTATATCCTTAGAGGAGAAAGCAATGTCAAGAGGACTCTTAGGTCAACCCTTATGAGGGATGACTTCTATCGCCCCTATCATTTCATTCATAGGATTGATGTTGATAACATTATTTAAAACAAAAGCATTGTTTTCATCATCTGTATCAACATTCATCACATCATTCTTTGTAGTTTCATTGGATTTGTCAAATGAAATGTTGTGTTTTTGCATTGGGTTGGTAAGAATTTGCAAATTTTGGTTAGGAGGGGCAACAGACTTATTGCCTTGATCACTAACACATCTAATGGATATACAACTAGAATCAATGAGGTCTTGCACAAGATGTTTAAGACATTTGCAATGTTCTGTATCATGTCCATTTTGTTGGTGATAGTGGAAATAAGCATTTTATTTAAATCTCGGGGGTAAAGGCTTAGTAGGGTCGAGTGTTTTGACGGGTGGCAATGTAATCATTTGTTGTTCTAGGTGTTGGGACATTGTGTTATGAAGGGTATCGGGTAAGGGAGTGAAATGTCTTTTTGGATCGCCATAATTAAAGGGCACTGTGGTTTTGACAACTACTTGGTTGTTGATGTTTTGAGTTGGTTGTTGAAGGGGGTTGAATTGAAGGAACCCTTTATTTTATTTTCAAAAAGGTTGGGAATTTTTTTGGTTTGTGGATTCGGATCTCTCGATTTGGCTAGAAATGGACCTTGTATCTCGACTACTAACCAAATTTTGATAATCATGGAGGGCAGTGCATAGGTGCATGAAGGATGGGAATTTCATCATGGTCAATTTGTCTTGAATCTTACTTTGCAAGTTTTCTATGACTATCCTTTGAAGGTGTGGATCGGGAATCTTGACATCGATTTGGGAATAAAGCGATTGATAGCGTGAGATAAAATCAGTTATCTTTTCATCCTCTTTTTGCTTGCATCTCATAAAATCAGCCAAGGTCATATTGGGAGTCATATGCACTTGGAAATGGTTTAAAAATTCCTTAACAAATTAATTGAAGGAATGAATTGAGTTGTTCAGTAAGGAAGAGAACCATTCCAAGGCAGTATCTTTCAAGGATCTAGGAAAAAGTTTTTCCAAGAGTTTATCACCAAGGAGAAAGTCACTACATAAGGTAGTGTAGGCATTAACATGGTTAGAAGGATATCCCTTCCCTTCATACTTCTCAAATCTAGGCACCTCTACACATTGTGGCATCAATGTTTGCAATATCTCCAAGAACAATGAACTAATTTTGACATAATATGTAGGTGGGCCATTTTGGTTTTGGTTGATAGTAGAAATTTTCTTTTGAAGGGATAAAATAGTTTGGAATAGTTGTGTTATGAAAGGGTCATTGCTTGTGTTATTGGATGTGAGTGAAAGTGGTGATGGAGTGTATGTGTTTGTAGGACAAGTGAATGGAATGCTTATAGGTGGTAAGGTAGGAAATATAACTTGTGATGCCACATAAGAACTATGGATGTTAGCAGGAATACCCAAGGAAGGAATCACATTACTAACTTGTTGCATTGTTGTCATGACTTGAGGATTGGTATAGGTAGTTATTGAGGCTATGGTTGTGGGAGGATGAATTTGTGTTCCCCCTTGGCTTGTAACATTGCTTGTGGATAAAGGACAGCTAGTGGTTGCAGGAAGATTCTTTCCAAAGATTTACACTATGTTTTTGACAAGGTCAAGACCATCTTCACTTTCAAGCATGTAATGAATGTTTTCTATTGTAGGAATTGTAGTAGTTGAAATGTTTTTAAGGCTTATTTGATGTTGTAATTTTACTATGTCCTCATGAATGTGAATTATGTTTTCATGCGGGATGCTATCATTCCTTGGTTCAACTTGCATGTTATCTGAAGACAAAGAGTTGCTAGGGGTGTTATCCATGCCTACTATACTAGTGTAAATACTAGGAGTGGAAGCTCTAGATAACCCAAGATCCAAAATGATTGTGCTATTGTGGGATGACATGAGTCTCAAACTTATTCTCACTAAAGTATTAGCAATAGGACACCAAACACTCATGCAAAGGCTACTAAATGCGGGGCAAGTGAAAATGAAATGCAAGCTAATAAGAATGAAATGTTTATAAATGAAATTATGGAAAGTAAAACTAAAATGTAAAAACAACAAACAAAAACTCAGAATCTGAACTGTAAATGCCAGAAAATGTAGTGAAAAATATGCAATGGGTTTGATTTGCCCAAGGTGGAAAATGAGTCCAAGTACTAATTTTTTTGAAAATTTATAGATTTTTTTTTAATTGAATTTTATGCTTTTTATGTTTTCTGATGCAAATCTAAGATGAAAATGCAGAATTTTATTGTTTTTTAATGAAATTAAGTGCAATAATACAAGCTAAATGAGCTTTTCACTAATGAAAATTTTGAAACCCTAGAATGCAAACAATGCAAAACCTAATGCAATGTTAATGCAAACTAAATATAAGATGAAAATGCACTCCACATCAAAAATATGATGCTCTATATGCAGGTTCACCAAAATGAAATGAAGATTTTTTTTTTGTTGGGGAGCTTTCTTTCGCTTCTAGGGTTTTGGACCTAAAAGGTGAGACAAATTTTCAACCTTTCACTCAAGAAAAAACCCTTGAGATTTCAATGCAAATGAGATTGAAATCTAGAAAAGGGAAGGTTCTAGGGATTGAATGATAACTAATGAGGGGTTCACCACCAAGTGTAAACTTGGAAAAGACAATGAATTGGAAAACATGATGAGATATGCAAACAAATGCTAAATGACCTAAAAATATGAACACTATAATGAAAAGCTATGAAACTAAAAGTGTGCACTTGGAAAACTAAAGATGAAAGAATGAAGGTCTAGATTACTAAAAAATCTATTGTTGAAGTGGACTGGGACTCATACGCCAGGCTGGGAAAATCAGTCCAGTTTTCTAGAAAATGCACTGGAGCAGGTTTCAGCCAAAAGGGTATCCAAATATGCAAAAATCATGTTCAGGCCTATACAGTGGGACTCATTCGCCAATAGTGGTGAATCAATCCACTTCTGCTTTTCTAGAAGTTCTAAAGTGGATTTTGTGCCTCTTGGTCAACTTTGTTCTTCCTGACTAGTTTCCGGATCTAAAACATCAAAATACCACCTGTAGGTCTTCTCCAAGCTTCTCCAAGGCTCGATGACAACTTTTAGGAACTTGAAAACTTCTCTCCAACTTTGCTTCTTGGAAAATATGCAACCTAGCTCTACAAATCACACACAAGAAGAGGGAAAAATGTTGTGGGGGTTAGTGAATAGGGGTTTTCCTTGGTCAAACCCCTTGTTGGTCATTAAACCTTGAAATAGAATGAAGTATGGAAAGAGAATGATGAATGAGCAAATATCAATGTTGCAACTCACCAAACCATAGCAATAAGGTGCTACAAACATGCAAGTAGTGGCTCCAATGGATGTAGACTTAGACTCTTTGATGCTGATTTATCCTGTTCCACTGCTCGCTTTGAAACGACAAACCGCACATCACGAATTTGCTTTATTCAAAACAATATTGAAGCAATCCGACATGATGATCCATTTCACCGAAGAATGCCCAAAATTCGATGGAATCTCCCTTAAATCCTCTGAATTTTCCTGCAGAAACGCCCCAACCAGTGAACCTCCGGAATTGCTAGGCGAATGATGAGGGAAAGAACCCTCGTATTTCTTCATATTCACCATACAATTGGTTTGAAATCACGCAAACACCGCGTTTCAAACATCGCGATCCCAGAATGCGACCCACCAGGTTCGATTTCCGGAATGAGGTTTCGGTCGCTAGCGAGGGACCATATCGAATGAGTCACATTCCATAATTGCCATTGTTCGAAATGCGAAACCAATAGTTTATTGATCTGAGGGACTTTGGTCATTAATGAGTCCTGCATACCAAATCATTCGTGCTACGGTTGAAAGAACACCGAATTAACATTTGTCGCTCAGATTTATCCTCTATTGAGCAATTAAATGAGGTCGGATGCGCCGAAATAACTAAAGCATGGGTTGAAAATTATTGAATGAAGCCCAGAGAAATGCAGAAAGCTACAAATGACCGCTAAACACCTAAGGTTAAGATTTAATGGTTATTTAAAATTTATGTTCAATGATAAAAACGCGTGAAAGCAATGTTACAACACTTCCCACAACATACCATTAACCTATTTAGTTCTGCTATGTCATAATATTCTGAATATGAACAAAAATCATTATTCCATTAAATCTATGGTAAATGACGGTTTCGTCCACGAATCAAACAAACTTTGATCCTTCATACTCATTTGAAGACAAGAATTTATTATTGATAATATCCATAGGGATAGCCAAAATTTGCTTTGATTTTTTTCATTCAATGTAGTGATTTTGTTGCATTTATTGTATTTGATTTCACCCTATTTTTTATTTCTTGAGTGTGGCTTGGTGACACTACCATAGGTTTGTAATTATTGGCATAGCGCAAGTAGTACCCTCAAATAATGGGGGAGAGAGAGAAAGCCAAGGGAAAGCCCGCTGACATTGCTGAAAGGGAAACTATTGGAAATGAACACAAATCTGAGAAGTCATTTTGTGACATTCTGTTAAGGAATTTAATGAAAATTTCAGCAGATGCAAGATTTGTGCCTGTGAATGAAGGATTTCTTTGCGAGGAGGGGTTGAGTAATGGAGGAGAAGCTAAGTACTCCCCTCCCAACCCTAGAAAGCTTATTATCTCCCCTAATAATGAAATGGTGCATGCTATTAACAATGAGGAAAATTAGATTAAAAAACATTACAATCTTTCTAGCTACTGTTGATAGGGAAACAATTTTAGAAAGAAAATTCCTTGACAAATGGTTTAATAATGTGTGGTTTAGGAAATTAGGGTTTTAATTTTCTTTATGTCTTATGATTTAGAAAGGGATTTTCCTGATCTTCATGAAATACCATGCAATGCAAGTAAAGATCTTAGCTATACAATACTATACCATAGGAAATGCAATATTCAAGGCTATTGAATGGTCATTAGAGTTGATTAATGAGGAGGTGCTAGCCCTCTTGTATCTGATATGGGCCACTGTTAAAAGTGCACCCCCACAATTATAATTTTTTTTGCCACATCTTCTCTCACAGATAGGAAAATTCTTGAGATTTGAATAGACCAAAGCCACACTTCTACATATGGATGTGAGAATTCTTGTTTCGTTGACTCCTAGAATGAATATCCCAAAAGAAACTGAAACAAACTTGGGTGAAAAAAAAATTAAATGTGGAATTGAAATCCTTGGTGGTTTAAATGCATAATTCCTTTGTAAAATAAAAGGGAATCATAAAAGGAAATTCCATATTATTAAAAAAATCTAGGTGTCCCCAAATCTAATTAGAGAAATATCAATAGTGAAATCCAAAATGTGAAAAACAGTGATAATCCCACTTTTGTAACTGATGAAAATATGAAATAAGAAATGAAATTAGAAAACCCTAATCTATCTAATTGTCACAATAAGGGACTCAATGATGTTCATGAGGTTATGCCACTAAAAGAGGATGGCATCACAAACCCTTCTCAGGCAAAGACTAGGTCTGACCCCATTCCGAATGAAGGAAGTGTTGGTGTTCCACCCAAAGATGAAGAAAAAAATAAGATGGGTTCTATAAAAAATAGCTCAAAAGAAGGTTTCCTCCATAAGGAATTTGTTGCATCGAACTTGGTTAACTCTCCCACACTCCTTAGACCTAAAATGGTTGTTAAATATAATGCACAAGAGATTGTTCTAGATAAAATTAAACAAAGAATAGCTTAGGCCAAAAGGGATAATAAAAACAAATTGATTAATGATGATGAAATAAAATATTCCTTGAAAGTTGGAGAATGTTTCCTTGTTGGTAACAATGTTGAACCCTCTTTTATAGCCCCCATTATTGAATTTGTCAATAACCTTGATGGGAGCAAGGGGGAAACAATGGTTAAAATAAATTTGGTAGAAAAGGAAATTGTAAAAATAAAGAAGCTTAATAGAGAACATTTTGAAAAAAATAACCTGAATAAAATTGAGGATTGTATAAAGGTATCCACCAATTGTAGGAATATTATAACCTACCCAATGATAAGAATAGGTAAGATGCCATTTCCTAGGGATTATCATTGGACAAAAGAAATCAAAATAATGTTATTGAAAATAGACAAAATATGAACTCTGATAAAAGGTCTGCAGAAGACAGTTCTTACAATAATCTTTCTCTAGACATTATTGGAAAGAAAAAGGAAGTTGATATGGAAGAATATAATTGTAGCTCTAAGGTGATTGACATGAAAAATGATAAACCTGGTCATGAGTGCACCTCCCAGGGGATAAAATTTGACACTATCAATCAAAGGAGTCCTATGATGGGTAGCCATAATATAGGAAAATAAGATAAGTCCAAAGAGGGCAATCCTAGCCTTAATTCTTCTTGGCATCTGTATGCCTACCTATTCCAAGAGATTGTGATAAAAAACTATTTTGTGGTCTAAATAAGGATTGACCGGATTCATGTTCCAAGATGTGGGATGGATTCATGTGGGATGGTAGAGAGGGATTAAAAAAAGAAAAAAAATGGAAAAAAAAAGGTTGTTTAAACTAATATCATGGTCGGGAAAAAAGAAGAGGTAAAGGATAGTTTTAGATAGAAGACTAAAAAACTAGCTAAAACAAATGACCTTTCAAATTTTGGTAAGGGGATTAACCCTAATTTGATAACCCTAGACAACTACAAATATTGTCATTCTAACGACCTAATGATGAAAGTAGATAGGATGGACATTGAAATAAACAATGGTAACTCCATAGTAGAAATAGGTAACATGCCTAATATGAAATCGGGGAGATGAGTGTTTACTCCAAACTTGAAGCTACTCCGATAAACAATGAGAGTGAAATTAAAATAGAGGAAGGACCCGATCCTTCTTCAAAGGGGTGGGTTAGAATAAAAAAGAAAAAAAAGGAGTCAAAGAAGTAGAGATGAGGTGGATCCTACTTCAAAAAGGTTAGATAAAAAGGGTAGAATTATTAAATGCTTTGAGAAATTCAAGAATACTAGAAGTGGAACTCCAATGCAATACTTGAATGATAATCAACTGTGCAAGTTGGAATGTTAGGGGATTTAAATCCCCCGTGAGGAAGTATGTTGTTAGATGATTGTTAAATCTAAATCATAACAAAGATGTGGTATTCTTGCAAGAGATAAAATCTATCAATTTCACTTTAGAGACTAATCTTAGATTCATCTAGAAAGATGCTACCTAATTCCACTATGATGATGATAAAGGTAGAGGGGGGGTTGTCATTTTGGTATCAAACAAATAGGTTCCATTTGTCATTAATCACAGAATCTGTCCCTGCAACAAGGAAGTGTGGATTATCATTGAAAAATATAATAGGAAGTTTGGGATATGCTCAATTTATGCTCCCAATAATCATTGGTGGAGAATTTAGTTGTGGAAATGCATCTACGAGCTTCCATAAATCTCTTGGATTGCGGGGAGTGATTTTAATATGATTGAAAATGGGGAGGATAAAAATGGAGGGAGTAAAATGGAGTGGAAAGGAAATGAAAAATACTTTTGGTATAAAATGAAGAACAAACTAAACCTTTTTGATCCCCTTGAAGGATATAGGAAAGAAAACAAGCATATTTGGTTTACATGGTGTAATTACCAAAAAGGAGGAAGAAGGATTTATAGCAGATTAGATAGATTTTATGCTAATAACTATTTCTTTAGCTTTGATCAAACTTGTGATGGAGGCAGAGTCAAGGTTACCCCTTGCTCTTTATCTGATCATCATCCTATCTTCTCTAAAATTCATATAACAATGGATAGAACTCAGGAAAGAGAAAAGTAAAGTAAATTAATTCTAAACACCAATATGCTAAAGGATGAAGATTTTAATGATGTAATAGTTACCCTTGGAGAAATTAACAGATGGATGTTAAAAGATAACACTACCATTGAAAGGTGGAATATTAATGTTAAAATTTATGCAACTATATTTCAAACTATTGGAAATATTAATGTTAAAATTTTTGCAAGTATATTTCAAACTATTGGAAAAAAGAGAGCTTTAGACAATAGGAAAATAGAGAATGGACTTCAAGAAGATTTGTTTAAGCTAGAGAAGAATCTCTAAAATGACCCCAATAATTTAGGTTTGAATGAGGAATTAATCTTAGTAAAACACAAGTTAAGAAAATTGGAAGCCAAATGCATATAAGGAATAAGAATAAGAGCCAAATTGAGTTGACTTAACAATGGAGTAAAGGCTCTTCTTCAGGTATATTAGCGAAAAAATTCCAGAGAATAGATAGACCACATATGGCATGAAGAAAAGCTTCTAAGTGATCTTGAAGAAATTAAAAAGCTATTTCATATATTTTATAAGACACTTTTCTTTTTTGAGAGGAACAACCCCTAAAATCATAATGCTAGAAGCTTATGCATGAGCTTAATCCCCAAGAAAATCACATATGACAATGTAGAAACCTTGAATAAGAAAATTTCTAAAGAAGAAATACTAAATGCTATTCAAAAACTAAATAATGACAAGACCCCTAGAGTGGATGGGCTACCAATTGAGTTCTATAAAAAAATAGTGGATTGGAGATGACCTTATGTAGGTCTAATATGAAGCTATTGAAAAAGGCTCATTAGGTTGTAGCATTAATAAAGGAATCATCAAAATTTTCCTTAAAGATGGGGATAAAAAATTAATAAACACATTACCCTTCTTAATGTTTCATACAAAAATTTAGAAAATTTTTAGCACTTAGACGAGTGGATATCCTCCCCAACTTTATTAGCCCTACACAAATAGGGTTCATCAAGGGTAGATACATTTTGGAGAATATCATTTCTAGTTGGGAAGCAATGGAGTGGGCTAGAAAATCCAATCAAAACACTGAAATTCTCTTGTTAGACTTTAATAAAGCATATGATAGAGTTGAATGGTCCTTCCCAATGATGTCACTTGAAGCATTTGGTTTCCTAAGCGGTTTTTTCCAAATGGTGAAAACTCTATTGACTAATGTTGTAGCTCAAGTAGAAGTGAATTAATCTTTGTCAGAATAATTCTTTTTGCAAAGGTCCACTAGGCAAGGTTGTTCTCTTACCCCTACCCTATTTGTGATAGCATCAGATGCTATTTTTTACCTCCTAAGAGATACTAAGTTGTGACTTAAAGTAAAAGGCCTATCTCTCCCCATTGTAGATGACCTATTGAACATCTAATTTGTAGATGACACTACAATTTTTGTTAACAAGAAAGAAAGAAATATGGAATACCTTATGCACAAACTTAATCTATTTTGTGAAGATTTTGGTGCCAAAATTTTGAAGGAAAAATCTACATTGCTTATTTGGGATAAATCCCCCCTAATTGGTTCAATAAGTTTGAGTTTCAATGGGGAGGACCTAACAAATAGGTTAGGTTCCTAGGAATTTCTTTTGCTATCAATCTATGTTTGAAGGACATGTAGGATTGGATTAGGAGAAAAAATGAAAAAAAAACTTTATCAATGAAATAAGCAATATCTTTCCCTGGATTGCAAAATTCAGGTGTGTCAAAAATTTTGTCATCTTACAGCCTGTATTATTCATTAGTTTGGCTATTTAGTAGATTAATAAAAAATTTAAAAAAAGATTAGATAATTTTTATGTTTAGATGGAAGGGGTAATAAGAAAAAACATGTTGTTAAGTGGGGTTGGCGTTGTGTAGACAAGTTGGAAGAAGGTCTAGATTTGAAGGAATTAAAAAATCATGGCATCTCCTTGGTTGGGAAGTGGACCCTAAAAGCTTTAAATGGAAATGAACCTTGGAAGGTTTTAGTAATGAATAACATCCAATTTATTGTTCCAAAATAAGCAAAAAGTTGGAAATAACTCCCCATATATGACATTCTTTTTGGAAAATTTTCAGCAGCTCCCACTTGATCCAATTGTAGACATGGAAAATATATCGACACACTTGATCCTGATTACTAACATCATTTCGTCCTTAATCGTCTTCTTTGCTAGTCATTTAATCAAATAGCCCTTATTTGATTAAATTCATCACCTTTCGTCCCTTGATTAAATAAATCAAATTTATCTAATTAAGTTGTCATCTCCTATTAATTAAATAAATCAATCTTATTTAATTAATCCTCTAATCTCCATTTAATTAAATAATTCACTTTATTTAATTAAATCTCTAAAGTCATTTCTATTAAGTTAAATAAATCAATCTTTAATTTAATCTAACATCATCTCCTTTTAATTAAATAAATCAAAATCTTTATTTAATTAAGTCTAAGTCATCTTCCTCTCATTTTGATTTAAATTAATCCTCAAATCTAAGTCAAAATGGTCAAAATGGTCAAATCAACTAATCTCCTTTTAAATTAATCAAATATTGATTAATTTAAGTCTTAATCACCTAAATCCTCTTGATTTTGCAACTTGTGCAATAAATCATTTCTTTTGATTTATTAATTCCCCTAATTACTTTCAACATGGCATCAAAAGGGAATATTCCTCCAAGTTTGAAAATCCCTCCAAATAGACTTTGTACATCCAACAAAGCATTTAACCCTCTTAAATGTCCTTGTGCATTGAGCCAAGTGGCATTTAATTTATTCCTTTCTCCCTCCAACATGTCATTTCATAAATTTGAAATTCCACCTAATATCATTTATTGTGCACAATGACCAAAATGTACTCATCCTTCCTCCATTCACATCTTGA
>VDFB02373365.1:141870104-141923974 GCA_007258455.2 Sequoia sempervirens
GGCTTCTCAGAGGGGACTTTGAGAGCAGAGTCTCACATAATTCCTACGCATTCATCCATTGGTTCAGATTTCTATTCATACAGTTCCCAATATTCCCTTACATCCAAGCAAAAGGCTTCTCTGAAAGGCCATCCAAATTGCCTCGATATCCAAATGGCTGGCTTGTCCTACTATAAGTCTCTAGCCAGTTGCAAAATACACACACTCTCCACAGTGGAAAACATAGAGCTAGGATACCATATCCCCTTACATTTGGGCAAGGAATGTATGCTCTCCTAGCCACACAGTGTGCGGAATATTCAGAGAAGGAGACCATTGAATATAATCTAAATCTCCACACTGCTTGGCAAAGGATGGATCCTTATGGAAATTTGAAGAAGTTCATAGAAAATAATATGCCCATTTGTACAACATTAAAGATTTTTGGGCTAATTGTTGGGATGATAAGGAGGTACGCATGAGGCATTATATTCGTATGACCACTTAATTTTTCAAGACAGTCAAATTGTTACCGATACCAGATCAGATTGTAGAAGATGAAAAAACTGTTGTTGATCTAAGGTGTGATGCTATTGCCAACCTATCATTGCCCTTAATAGATTGGAATGAAGAAGAGGTCAACAACCTTGACATTCTAACAAAGCCAGTAGAGCACAGAATGAGGTAGTGGATTGATGCTCAAATAGCTCAATCAAAGCTCCAAGGGGCTACATTGACATACAGCGAGCTCGAGGATGAGCTTGAGAGTGAAACAGATAGTGGGACTGCTACTGCTTCTACTAAGGAGGATCCAAAATCTCCTCCCACCACAAGGTCAAGGAGGAGAAAGGAGATAACTAAATGCCAACCCAAGCATAAGTTCTATTCACGAAAGGCTTTAGAAGGTGAAACCTCAAAGAAGGCAAAGAATTCAGGTGGATTCTCTGAGATGCCTACGATCTAGGAAGACCCACTACACGAGGGAGAGGAAGAAGAGGTTGAGAAACCAAATTCACCACATGTCACCTCTACTCTTGCCCTCACCACCACTGCCACTGCTACTACTCCCCCTCTCACATTTCAAGCATTTCTCACTTCCTCTCCGCCCGTAGTGGACATTTCGGTTCACCTTGCCTCCACATCACCAACCACTCCAATTATGGTGTGGGATTCCTCATCCACTACATCCTATCCACTCTCATCTTCCTTGATGTCTCCTTCAACTATAATCCTCAGTAGCTACAACTACAATGCCTACTCTCATCCTGCCAGAAGCTTTTGCAAGGCATATGCATAACATACCCATTTAATTCTTTGGGGTGTTGATGAATCCTGTTGTTTAGGATGCTATGGCTCAAGTTGTTGTTGTTCTGCATGTTCCTCCTCTGAGAGAACCACCAAAGATGGAAGCAACAATGTAGACCTCAGAGGAAAGGAGAGATGTAAGAGGGAAGTTGCTAAACAAACATAGCAGGAAATTGAAGATTCCTTTAGGGATGACTACCATGAGCACCCAGAGCATCAGAATGTTACCATTGATGAGATAGTATATGAAGAAGAAGGGTTGCAGTCATTGAAACAGGATGTTGAAGACCCCAGTACCAAATATGTAGTAGAATCTTCTGACCAAGAGCTTGAGGAGGAGTTGTCCAAGCAACTCAAGGACACCGGAGAGGAAGTTGAGAGGTAGTCTTCTGAAGAAAAGGAGGAACTTGGTGATGACATGGAAATATCTACAGAGTCTCCAATAAAGGGACAAGACAAAGGCCTCAATCAAGAAGAAGAAGTACCTCCCAAGAAAGAGGAGGGAAAGAAAGAACCTAAAGCTAAAGAAGAAGACAAACCTAAAGAAGAGGCTGAAATGAAAAAGAGCCTTGAGCCAGAATTCCATGAAGAGCTCAATCAAGAATAAGAAAAGGTACCTGGAAGGGAGGAAGCCCTAAATAAAATGTAGCTACTACCAAGCTAAACGAGGAAATGACCATATTCATCTGGGACTCAGATGAAGAAGAAGAAGAGAAAACAGAGAAAGAATCCTCGAACCACGAGGAAAGGGAGATCCAATATGCTCAAGGAGAAGAAGGTGATCATGAATCACCAAAGGAGGGATCTCAAATGCCAGATTAGTTAGAAATTCAACTACAAAAGAAGACCCCCACTCCCGTGGATCCCAAGGAAATACTAGAGGCTATCTTTACACGAGCTCAAATAGGCATGAAGAAGGAAAACAAACCAAGATTCTGGTCCCACATCACGATGGATGCATCAGGATCAAGGACAGTGCAAATTTCCACCCCAATAGTAGATAAAGTGGAGGGGGTAAGTTGAAATATTTCTACCAATTACTTCAGCACTTCTACGAGGGAGAAAAACATTGATCAACTTTAGGGGTCGGTTTCCACGATCATTCATTAGATGAGCAAGGACCAATCCTCCAAGGAGGATTTGATGGCGCAAGTGGTGAACCTCGCCACCTACATACAACAGTAGTCTTCCACTAAGGAGCTACCAACGACGTCGTCGGACACACCCTTGATTCTCTCCAAAGATCACGTAAGAAAGCTAGAAAAGAGAAAGAATTGGACCAAGGCTATTGAAGAGTGGTTCCAGCGAGTGATCTACAATGGTGATATGGGAATTGGCCATGTCTTCTGAATGGCCAACAAGTTTTGGGAAGTACAAAACTAGCTCGAGGGCACTGAGAGAATTTGTAATAATTTCTCCGAACTATATAGAATTGCATATCCTAAACTCAAGGATATCCTCAAGATGCCTGAAAGAACCTAGGAGAAGGAGTTGGTCCTAGCAAAGGATGATTATTGGCTGGTCGAGACATGGAAAATGGGCTTGGAGCATAGAAGAGAAGTATTGGAACAGGTGCTCCTTCAAGTAGAGCTCGACCTGGAGTGGGTCAAGGAACATAGGATGGATTCTGAATAATATTTGAAGCTCATGACGGATTACGACATGCTCATCATTGAGCTAGACCTCAAGAAGATTAGGTTGTACTTCCATAAGAAGATGGAGAACGGGGCTACGAATTCATTAACGCTAGACTTCATGGATTTTTCCACCTGAGCCTTTTCTCAATCAGAGCAGGTGATCAAGAACACACCTAAGTGTACAAAGAATTGGGAGCTGATCACTGGCATATCAAAGAAACTATCCTTCCAGGTGCTTCAGTCAGACATCATTGAGTGGGACAAACTTGAAGCGCTTATGGGAAAATTCGTGGAGTACACCACCGTCCAGAAAAATTAAGGATAGCCTATCATTGATGATGAGTTACTCACTATGTAGTTGTAGCCGAAAGGGAAAATCACTACAGGACAAAGTGCTAAAGTGGCAGGGCACTAGAAGAAAAAATAGGAAAAAGACAAGAAATGTATTTTTAAATTGTAAAATATTGAGGGGTAGGTAAAACCCTAATTTGTAGTGAATCTTGGCCACACAATGAGATTAAATCTTGGCCATTCATTTTGATTTTTGAAAACTATAAATAGGGGGTCTCCTCTCATTTTCAAAGAGAGAGTTGAGTTGTTGTAAAGACATGCTGCTGGAATTCTAATAGAAATTCATTAATTTTGGTGGATTCTTGAGTTTCATTAATGTTTCATGATTCATCTCCTCATAGTTGATAGATTTGAGTAGATTTAATTTGTTGTTCTATGTATTTTGCATGCTTTTGGTAGTTTAGTAAATGTTGTTCATTGATGCTGAAGAATACTATTGTGTTGATGCCCTTCCTTGTTTATGCTTTTGTTGTTTGTTGATGATAAACAGTAGTGCAAAGCTAGTCTGAACATAAATTTATTGTTGCACTTAAAATGCATCTTTTATTCATGCTTTATGGTGAATGAGCAGTTGAAAATCTGCAAACGTTAGAAGATGGCACTGGTTTCATGATACTGTTAGTCGATTTGGTTAATTGGAACTTAGTTTCAGGAAGGTTTTCCACTATAGTATCCTCCATCATCACTGTTCGTCGATAGTTGTAGGTATAGGAACTTCCTCCTTTCCCTTCCCTTTTGACCTTTCTTTGAAATAGTAATTTAGGAAAATTTCTAGCATCATTGTAAATCCAAATCTGATGATCAGAGTGGAGTTTTAGACTGCTATTTTGAACTTACAGCAATTGCACATCATCTTCAAAATCTTAGGAACTCCATTTAAGAAGCCAATCTCCCTCCAACTTAACATATGTAAGGCTGCCCTGCGATTACCAGAAAATCACATGAACCAACTGAGATATTCCAAGCAAGTCATGACCTGACACTCGAGAGACCTTGGGATAGTTTTCTGCAATTTTCTTGTAGGAAATTGTCTTTCAAGAGAGGTGATACACTTATGCATCACCTGTGTTGAGAAGTACAAAAACACCCATCAATAATTTTCAGTATCATTTTGTTCGTGGTATGGTAGAAGATGGAAAGGTGGACTTGGAGAAGGTTGAAACTTTGGTGAATGTTGCAGATGCACTGACAAAACCAGTGAGCATAGAAAATTTTAGATGGTGTTTCGATTCCATGGGCCTTGTGGCCTTGAGCAGATGATTTTGTATCACTCTTGGTAGGTCTTCAACAAGTGGGAGAATGTTGGGATTAAGGTGTCTCAACCTTAGAGTCCTAACAATGATTTATTTGATTTAATTTAATGTATTTATTTGTATTATTTAAATGCCTCTGGTGTCATGTCATTAATTGGGACCCACCGATTGGGTGGCATCCCCATTGGAGGTGACCAAATGACGCATCATCATCCCAAGTGGACATAGGCATCCCACTTTGGAATCTATAACATATGACAGATTCTATGATGTGTCATAAGTCATCTTTGAATGCATTGAGAAATTTGGCACCCAAGTTGGGTTATGGAAAATTCTTTTATAGTTGTAAGTTTTGTCAGCTATGACAGATACTATGATAGTTGTAAGATGTGTAAGGAATCTTTCATAGCCTATTTTTAGCATATTTTGGGCATCCAAGCCTGGAAGAAGACTATTTGCATGTTTGACACTTGTCAGGGGTGTAAGGGAATGGTGTGCATTTGTCCAAATGCATGTGTAAGGTGTTGGAAATTGTGCAATGTGGATTTGGATGCCCCTCACCTTCTAGATGCTTCTTGAAGCTCGTAACACTCTATTTATTGAGTGCCTTGAGTTGTAGAATGCATAGTTTGTTTGCAAGTAACGAAGTGCTACTAGTATCACTCCAGAATAGGTGTTCGTGTTGAAGCACTTGTTGAAGAAGCTTTTAATTGGTGATATCTTGTAACCATTATTTAAAATAATAGAGAAAGTATTGTGCTTTTGGAGGGTGGGGTTTTTTACCTGAAAGGGTTTTCGCCACGTATATTTGGTGTCACTGCTTTATGCATTCTTGTTGTTCTATTTCCATTATTCTATGTATGTGCTTCTCTAGTTGTAACTATTAAAGGTGCTAAATGAATTTTTTTGTAACTCTCCTAAATGATTAGATTAGTGTAGGAAGCTATTTCCACTCACCCGGCTTCCTTTCAAGATATAGGGAGAGAAATAACCACAGTGTTTCCTCACAGTGAAACTTGTCGACTCGGGAACAAATCTCGAATACTAAAGGTAAAGGTTAGGTGGGAAAAAGGATTATGCGTATATGATTAGTCTACAAGGTGGGGTTTTCCAGCACAATGCCAGATGCAAAAAATCATGGAACGATGGTTGGTCGCAGATCTGCAAGTAGAATAGGGATGGTTGACTTAAGGAATACAAAAGCCTAACACTGCATAGAAAGATTTACATGGGTCTAAGAGCCATTAGCAATGGTTTCTTGTCTGCAGAAAGGAGGATCGACACCACCTTCAAGGGTGGAAACCCTTAGTCACTCTATAAACCAGCTAAAGCCAAGCGCTGGTACCCGATCCTTCTTCACACAAAGTACACAGCATGGTTGAATGCTAATTCCTACTAACTAGATAGGAATATTTGAAAGGGTGTAGGCACACAGAGCATGCAAATCTATTATGGTTGTGCTATTACCTATGATGGAGTCACAATTCTCTAATATAATAGCTCCAGACATCTACCTTATAAGCAGTTTGCAAAGACTAATATGTGTATAGAATTACTTAAGAAATGGCAGTGAATAGAAATTGTTCTTGTTCATTTATTAACATTTCCTTAGATTTGTTTTGATAACATAGAAAAGCCAACCTGAAAATTGCAACAACGATCTCAATAACACACAATATAGAATAAATCTCTCGCCTCTTTGTATTCATTTAATCAGAATAATGTTCATTCTTTTGCTTAGAATTATAAATTAAAATTAGATTTAATTTAAAAATGCATAAGCATAGAATGTTTTTAGAATGTTATCAATAAACAATGTAATCTTATTGTGCATTGTTACCCAGTCTTGATTTTCCTGATGTAATGCTAGTATAAGTTTTTTTTTGTTATCTAAGATTCAAAAATAAGTTACTACCTTCCTTAATATTGTATTTCAAACATAATGCTTTATTTACATTTCCCGTGAGAACACCTACATATGAAATGACCTTAAAACTTAACACCATATTATTTCCAGCAACAAATGTAAGTTATAATACAAGTATAGGACAACTGCTAAGATTCATATTACATAGAAACTTTCTTTTATGAATTTGTATTGCAACTTGCTATAGAATCCTAGATACAAGACCAATTTAAACAACTTTTATTGATTTCAACACAATGCTTTTTTTCAAAAGACTTGTACAATTTTCAAACCACTTTCAAAGACTCCTCCAGAGACCTAAAAGAAAAAAAGATGGAAAAATAGCAATGCACCAATGAGCTCTCCTCCCATCCATAAGGTTGTAGATCAACCCACCCTCAAGCATGGGGAAATCACTTAGCCACAGTTACAACTTCAACACAACATAAATACACACTTAGTGCTAAAAAATTGCATACACTTACAACAACCCTCACATCAACACAATCCAAACACAAAATACAATTCTATCACAATGGTTTACCCCAAGGAAAAACTACAGAAAATATGAATGCACAATAACCCTATGAAGTTGCAGTCTTCAAAGGATCTTAACCAAGAAGTATGTCACCCACAAGAAAGTGTTGCAACTTGAGCATGCAATGAGATTCTATTCACGAGATGAAAAAACAATGTACAAGTGCCTTGTATAAATAGGAAAGAAGGAAATGTAGTATGTAACATGATGTTGACATGTGTCATAATCTTATGACATGTGACAACTAACTAACTAATCACCTAAGAAATGATGAGAAAGCTAGATAAGATAAGACTTCTAGAAAAGACAACCCATCCTTCTAGAAGGAATCTTATATCCTAAGTAAACATGTGAACAAGGGTCAAGGACCCATTATAACCTATCACCTAAATGATACCTAAGAACATAATTAAATTAAATGCCTAAGTAAACTTATGTAAGTGTAGTTAGATAATTAATTACACCAACACCCCCCCATAAGTGCAACTTAGGGAGGAAATGATAATGAAAATTATGCAAATGAAGATGCAATGATGGGTCCTAGATACATGACCATTTTAGGTACCCATGTACAACTAATGATGCAATTAATCTCTTGGAAACGAAGCAACTAATGATGGAAGAGGTGATGTGTGGAGGTCTCAAAATCAATACCCCCCAAGAGCTACAACCATCACAAGATACAATAGAATGATCAAAAATATGGATACTAGATAGCCCCCCCACAATGAAGTACCATCCAAGCCACTAAGAGAGTTCAAAGCCAAAAAAGAATCCAATGACAACAAACTGCATGTCTTCCCTGAAGAAGGAAAAGATCCAATGGTAGAGAGGATGTTATACAAACTCCATGATCCAATGGGAAGGAAGAAGCCTCATATATGAAATCTCTAAAAAGAAGTCAAGAGCCTCAGTATGCCCAACCAAGGTAGACACAATGGAATGGGAACACTCAAGAACATCCTTTGAAGTAGAATATGATGTGAGGAGTGTGAACCCCTCAAGTATATCCTCAAGGCCTGTAGGAGAATGGAAAACCAAATATGCAATATCTATCACAAACATCTTGATGCCACAAATATGAAGAAATAAATGTGTCCTACAATGCTGAAACAACTCTCAACTGTGATGAACTAGGAGATGATGGTGCCACACAAAGAGCTAAATCCAACCAACCACCATGGCCATGTTGGGAATTACTACCCACCCTAGAATCTGGAGACTCGAGAACATAAGGGTCATCATCATGGTAAAAGCGGGAGAAGGTATACACTCTTGACTGATAATCAGCCCAACCTACAACAATGATCTCCCTTAATTCATTTCAAATGAGAACTGACTCAAAGGTGAACTCAACTGTATTGCCTCCCTATGCAATCTAATAGACTAAAAGAAGATTATGTGCCATCTCAGGGATATAAATTGTATCATGAACATGACCTATACCAAAATTGACATCACACATACCAGCTACATGAGCCATAGTAGCATTAGTAGTCAACATTATGTCAAACTCATGTGCTCTTAATGACCCTGAATTTATGTGATCAAAAGAGCTATTAATGTGCCTTAATGCACCTGAATCAATAATCCATCCTTCCTGCCTATCAACAAAATTAGTAATCAAAGCGTGACCCTTTCCCTATATATTTGTTGTGGAAATTCATGCTATCCCAGTGTGAGAAGGCTCCTCATGTGGGGAAGGAGAGGAATGTGAATTGGAGGAAGAAGGAATGGAAATGTGATGTTCCTTGAGTAACTATTTCAATTCATGTATCTCCTTCTTATAATAAACCTGCTCAGTATTCCCTAGCCCCTTGCAAAAGGAACATTTAGATCTCTCCTTCTTTGGTTTATCCTCTTTAGAAGAGGTATTGGAGGTGTCACTAGATCCTATCTTGGGTTTACTTTTGTGCTTCCCCTTCCCTTTGGGTGGATTAGCTATCAAGGAATGAGACTTAGTGGATAGATCAGTTTGACTAAGCTTAGATTGCTCTCTAGTTAACCTTTCACAAAAAGTCTCAAAGGATGGCATAAAAAAACTATCTCCCAACCCATCCATGGTAAAATAGAAAGAGGTAGAAAAGTAAGAATAAGAACCTTTCAAATTATACAAGATCACAAAGATGCATTCCTTATCAGACTTATCCTTTCCACAACCCGACAACTGAGTCCTTAAAGACTTGAACTTAACCAAATAGTCCTCAATAAAGGGGAACATATCAAGTGAAAGCGGTGCTAATTTTTCCTTTAATTACAATGCTCTTATATCACTGACTGAACCAAAAAGATCTTTTAGTTTGTCCCATACCTCTTTCGGAGTTTTGCATTCCTCAATGTGAAAGAGTGAGCTAGAAACATGCAAGGCTACCAACCCCATTGCCTCCTCACATTTGGTTATATGCTAAAAAAATTCTTACTCCTTATTCAAATGAGGTTGTTTCCCATTCAATGTAGACCACAACCCTTTTGACCAAAGCAACCATTGCATGCTTACTTTCCATGTGTGATAGTTATGAGGTGTGAGGATCTCAAAGCTTGTGTCAACCATGAGAGCTACAAATTGAGTGCAAAGCAAAAAATTATGATGGAAATGGATGTGAAACCTTTAAAATATGAATGTGCAACTAAAAAGATGCCTCCCAATGCAAAAAATTATTCTTCCAACTTCAAGATGTCCAAGTAATTAAGCAAGTGCACCAAATTGCAAAAACCCAATAAAAAGTACCTAGAACTAAAACTAATAGAAGTGAATGGATTGATGAAAAAAGCACTGAAATACCTTCTGAATGTCACTAGAATCACCAAATTTTGACAAACTAATGAGAAGTTATGAGCCCTTAAGTCCAAATAGGAGAGTTGAATTCAATTGACTATATTTTTTATTGGTAGAAAAATTCTACAAAATAACCTACACCACTGCATAGTGCTCGGAATCACCTTTCTGACAATGTCTCATTTGCCAATTTTTTATATTGCGGCAAGAAGATATGCTCCTTGAAAAAAAAATCCCTTTTAGGGCCTACAGACTAACCAAGTGCAAAAATGTAGCACCCTAGGGCAAAAAAAGATAAGCCCTTGGTCGCTGATATGACCAGGGGTCTAGCTAGCAGATAAAAAAAAGGCATTACCGAGCTGAGCAGCGACGAAGCGGTTGGTGGGTGGCGACAGGGTGGCAGGCAATGAGAAACTCCAAAGGTCAACAATAGGTATGTAGACACCAAGAAGATTACAGAGAGGGAGTCAATGATCGGACAATCGGCTACAAAGTATGGGCCAAAAAACCTTTAAAAACCCCTGCCACTAAAGATCTCTGACAAGATTGATGGTTCCGACAAAAAAATCTCTGCAAAATGTGAAAAAAATTGAATGGGCTGACAAGAATATATGAAGATTTTTTAATATTGCAAAATGCAATTAAAAAACCAAAACCCTCAAAAAAAAATGTCGACCATAGATAAAAATTACCGCAGAAATTTCAAAACCCTATGTGGTTGACCGCAGAAAAATAAATCAAGCCCAAAACTTTAATAAAATTTCAACCACAATTAATCAAAACCCCCTTAAATATTTTCTGCAAACTATACAAAATATATGAGCCCAAAAAATTTTAAAAAAAATATAGCCTAGGATTAAAAAAATTTGCCTCAAAATGATACCGACGAGATGATTTTTTTCACAGACCGTACAATCCGTATAGTAGGGATGCAAACCCAAGCAACTAAAAAAACATTTGATGGCCTTCAAATGAATTTGTTAGATTTCGACAATTTGGCAGGCGTTTCTAGGGTTTTTTGGGCCTTCTAAACACAATGGTGTAGTCATATTTGACTAATTCTGCTTCAAAAATCAGTTGTTCCCTAGATGAAGCCAACTAGCCCTTTGATAGAAAGCCTTCAACTTGCAATGTGAACCTCCTTAGCTCAACTTTCAGATTTGAGATGAATATTCTATGGCCTATGCTTTGATACCATGTAGAAAATATGAATGCACAATAACCCTATGAAATTGCAATCTTCAAAGGATCTTAACCAAGAAGTATGCCACCCATAAGAAAGTGTTGCAACTTGAGCATGCAATGAGATTCTATTCATGAGATGAAAAAACAATGTACAAGTTCCTTGTATAAATAGGCAAGAATGAAATGTAGTATATGACATGATGTTGACATGTGTCATAATCTTATGACATGTGACAACTAACTAACTAATCACCTAGGAAATGATGAGAAATCTAGATAAGATAAGACTTCTAGAAAAGACAACTCATCCTTCTAGAAGGAATCTTATATCCTAAGTAAACTTGTGAATAAGGGTCAAGGCCCCATTATAACCTATCACCTAAATGATCCCTAGGAACATAATTAAATTAAATGCCTAAGTAAACTTATGTAAGTGTAATTAGATAATTAATTACACCAAAAAAAACTACATAGGGGGAGTAGGGGCTCAACTAGACATGAGGAAAATAAATATATATAAACATCAAATCACATCACCATAATAGTTCTCCACAAAATCTCCATACCAACACCTCCTCAAATCAACACCTATTATTCATCCCAATGCATATATCTGAAAATATAACATGGTACTCATATCCCATAGATACAAGGGTGCTCATACCCTTGGTAATGGCCACTACTTGAGCAAGATACTCTTATCCCAAAATTAAAGGCCCCTATGTGAGGGAGCTACTCCCATCAAAACCCCTACACATGGAGGACCAAAGACTCCTCTATACAAGAGGGGGTCAAACCCATTAAGAAAGAACACACAAAAAATGATACAACACATACAACAAGATCCATCACATCAAAACAAAACCCTCAAATCAAGTTCACCTTTTAAGAAAATACATCATATTATTATGAAATATTAAAGAAGAAGAATACCTCCAAATTCTATAATCCCAATAATGGTACTCTATTGGATGGTTGGTCTCCTCCTCTCTCCAAAAATCTCCTCCTTCCTCCTCCCAAGATCTCCCCCAAAAACCAATCCAAGATCACAGAAGTGCAAAGAACAAAAAGGCAAGGTAACCCTCTCCTCTCCATGAGGAAGGGGTTTTACAAAAAAGGGAGAAATAACCCCCTCATATAACCACCTCAACCACTTAACCAACCTCCCTATTTTTGTCACTCTTATGAGTGGGGACAAAATAAGGGTTAAAACACTTTTAAAAAGATTGCAAATAACAAAAATAACCTTCCCACCTATACCTTTAGGTCCTAGGCTAATTTTTAGCACATAAAACACACCTTGGACCCTTCAAAACACACTTAAAATTTTATTTTTAAAATTGAAATTTACATAGAACAAAATCACATAATATATGATGCACACAACACTTGAAAACCACATAACTCAACATAATCAATAACCCATAGGGTCCTATGCCCAAAAACACATGGTGGCTAAGTGAATCCCCTCAATTCCATCAATATTAGAAATCCCTATATACTCAACAAGATGTGTCATTATGATAGAAATATACACATATACATATAACCAAATAAAATATATTATTTTGCATATCAACACAAATCAACTAATCTAACATAAAATATCATATATGATTCTTCATTTTAAAACGAATTAATCAAATAAACATATCAAGATTATTGCATGCACACTATAAAACATAACATCCATCAATATTGCCCATGGAATATAAAAGTGAATCACCATCATCATAATATTGTGAGTATCAAAATGTATCAGATACATTAACTAACATAAGAAAAACATGAGTGCACAAGGTAGGGGTCTCACAAATCATGCTTCTATACTTCAAGTGCACTACTTGGAGTTACCCTATTTTCCATTAATTCATCCTTGCAATTATGTGTTTTACTAGGTAATATGCATTGTCCTTGGTTATACCCATGAGTCAAATCATACCTACTACACCAAAGCTCGCAACTAAGGAGACTAGGAGATAAATAATAATTATGAAACTGTAAAACTCGAGATAAAATATACTTTTATCTTATGAGATGCCATGCATACTTATAAAGAATATAGGGATATCTATTACAAAAGGATTTAGATAATATCATTATTAAATGAAATACTATAATCCTACACAAGTAGAAACTATTTTAGAGCTTATTCACAATAATGATAATACAATTACTTTTTAGTCTAAGGACCTTCCACCCACCTCAATCATCTAAGATCGTGTGATTAGGGATGGTATTCATTTAGTAAATAGTTTGAAGCATGCATTGGTTGAAAATAGTTTAGAACTTAGCATATGTAGTGAGGACTCCTTGCATAAGCCTAAGATACATCTACTCTAAAAAAAATTAAAGGTGACCATTAAATATTTTCATAATGTTGAAAGAGAGCCCTTAGGTATTATCACTTTGTCACAAATACTAGGAATGATTATAATTAACACTTTATGCCATTTGATGCCTAAAATATTAGTGCATACTATCCTCTTAGATTATCCATGGATACATGTCATTGGGTTAGCTCCACTAACCCATCATCATTCATTAAAGTTTACATTCAAAGATTAAATACATAGTCAATATTGTTGAAGTTCCACTTTTATTTTGTCAAATAATGAACTACCAAAGTAGTAGTGTACCTTAAATGAAATTTGTTAAAGAATAAAAAAGAATCCAATATTAAGCATTAAGATGATTGGGGTAACTTAAAATTTATAGTATCATTAATGGGGCATACAAAATAAATGTAATGGTTTTTGAATTGTCTCCATACTTATGAATTCATACACATGTATGGTCAAAATACTTAAACTAAGTAGGGTGTTAAAGCTACGCAATCCACTAATGATTCTTGTCTTTGTAATTGTGAATATAAATCATAGGAGACTAAAAATGGTGTATCGTTAACCTCATTTTCATAATTACAAAAATAATATTGCATTAAAATTATAATTTTACGAAAGCATGGATTTATTGGTAAAGGTCAAGGTTCTCAAGAGATTGCTATTTGGAACCTATACAATTAAAAGAATATTTTGATAAGGTGTTGCGTATATTCCTCCGCATGTAAAGTTCACAAAGAAATATCATAAGAAAATGAAAGCATGGCATTCATGACAGTCCTTAAGGAAGAATGTATGTTTACCATCTTATGTATGTAAAAGTAACTAGTTTTATCTTTAGTACATATAAATCTTTTGATACACATTATCTACAACACTAAGGATTTATCTAAATCCCTATATATATCTATGATTGATTAAATTATGGTTCTCCCTTCATATGCCATGGATGTACAATATAATTTTGGAGAGCTTGTTTCTTATTAGGGATTATGACAAATTACACAAATAGTCTTTGCTTCTGGATGGCACAAATAACCTAACCGTGAATCTCCATATTGTTTCCATATGCTTTACCCTTCTTTAATCAACTTAAATTTATTCTAAATTCACCTTTATGGTTTTCCTTCTATGGATTTGAGATGGTGCAAAGTAATGAAATTGTTACTAGGATGCATCATTAATGTTGACCAAACACATATTTTTCCTTTGTTATTTTGGTTATGTCATGTTTTTGTATGTCTCCTTGCATTTTCACAACTTTTGTATTTACTAATTTTGTGGTCTTTTTACATGGTTGTTGTTATCAACACTTAAATTTATTCTCAAATCTTCATGATCCTTGCATCCTTACTTATTTTTCATTCACAATTATCCAAATTCACTCATGGCACTTGACATCAGCACACACTACATTACTTACATTCCCCACTTGGGAGAATTTATTTGGATATCAGTATACAATCCATGTACACCATCTCCACTTAGATAAGGAAACAAAACATTGATACAACCCAAATCATTTCATTTCCATTACAATTTATATGACATGTTTCACAATTGTTCTTATAGGATAACATTTCAAACGATATATATCATATTAATATTTTATGATAACATCTTCTATAATGATCAAACCTTACACAAGATGTATTATAATAGATTTTTCATGATTACCTCTCATTCCATACTCATTTAACTCCTCTCCTCTCCTCAAATTGAATATGAAAATCTATTATATGCACTCAATTGAGGGTGGAATACAATCTCTATCTTAGCTTTGACATAGATTGATGGTTGTGTATGACATTGAGGCCAATTCAATCATAAATCCATGGTTTCCTTATGCATCAAGCTTCCATTTACACTCAAGTTTTATTTAGCTTCATGTTTGTATATCACATGGGGGAAACTTGATCATTTAACTATGATCTATAATACATTATGATTTCATTTACTCTCAAATTTTATATGCCTTCATATATGCATACGTGCCATAAAGACCAATGGGATAACAACTCTATGATTGCCTTGTACATCATATATTTTACACTCAATTTTTATATGGATGCATGCTTGTATATCTCATAGGAGTCAACTCCAACTTGGTCACAAATCTATAATTACCTTATATATCATGACTTCATTCAAACTACCTTTTACACTCTAATCACAATTCACATTTACATCCATTTGCATGTTTTGATGACAATTATGAATTTTTACACAAAAATAAAATGTTACAGTTATAACATGATTATGTGTATAATTGTTTGGAAGATTGTGTTTTTATTCTTATAGGGTAATGAAGACATCAATTCATCATCCAAAATCATATCTTGAATTACTTCCCTATTTTACTTATTATATATTTTACTTTGTCATGTATTACTTATGTAGATTCATGTGCACACTAGATTATTCAAATTACATATAAACGTTTTCACTAAATATGGCACCATATTAAAAAAGAAACGAAAGAATTGTAATATCACAAAACTTCAAACTAGCAATATTTTTTTATTATAATTATTTATATTAAATGGTCTTACAAAGAAAATCCACATTTGGTTATACATGAAATAACCTATTTGAAGGAAAAATTATTTTCAACAAAGTACTAACAACATTTCTAATTTGACTCCTAGTTTAAACCACTAGATCTATATCTAAAATTGTTTCCATGATATTTCTCCATTTAAGTAAATATTATTTTTTTAAATCTACACTTTTGATACCTATTTTGACCATCAACTTTTACTCTTGAACATAAATATTAGAATATGGAACTATGAAGACTTTTTGTATTTGTAATTACATTTTACTTACATTTTCATTGGTAGCATTCATTGAGAAACAAGGTTAAAACTATTGCAATAAAATATCTTACAAGTGTATGCAAATATAAATATTTTTTATCCAAGGATAACCATATGATAATTATATGATTACATCAAATCAGCAATAAGAATAAAACTAGCAAACTATATGAGCATGGGATTTACATGGAGAACCCCTTTTAGAAAACAAATCCACACAATAAAGAGGACAAGTATGTGTTAATATTCAACAAAGAGATACATCCAACACACTTAAACTCTCTTGACTCTGACATCACTTTAGAAATACTTATGTACCAATAAATAAACGTATACAACTATTATCTCATGCCTCCAATTTATAGACAAATGAGAGAATAATACCACAAATAATTTTTCAAAATAATGTACCATAAAACAATGGTAAAATCAAAAATCTCACATCCAAAACAAAGACACTCTTTTGAGAATAGTAAATGTAACTCCCATTGAGCCATGAGTAGCAAAAAAAACCTTCATACTAATAATAGATGACATCTTTGACTTGTAACTCCTCCATAATGGCCCATATCCCATGGTAGGAATCCAACCCAACTCCCAAGGTAGGAATCCAAAATCATCATCCAACTCATATGGGAACCACCAAAAACATGCAAGATGCTCCACTACTCAATTATCATGCCCAAGTTGAGAAATTTACTAAAAATAGCTTTGCAACTACCTCTACCAACTCCACATCCTTCATGAATGCATAAAAATAATAATGTCAAGATTCTCAAGGAATATAAATTATAAATTATTTTTTCATTACACCCTAGGCATCGAATAACACTTCCTAATTTAGTGTTGGAAATACAAAAAAATATGCATAAAATTGTAAAGTAAATGCCACCTTAATCTTAGCATTCTTCCACTTGCATTATACATTATAAATACATCCATAGAAAATATAAATACAATAAAGTACAAGAATCAAATCCCATGGCCTTCATGTATCTATAAGACTTGTATGTGGGTATTGTCTTTGTAGTGATACCAAACATCAACATGTTTAATATGAGCACGATAGATGATATTTATGGCCAGACAAATAGCACTTTGACTATCGCATCCAATTCTAACAATCCAATAATCAAAACCAATACCTATAACAATGTTTTTGTAACCAATATACCTCCTTAGAGGCATGTAGAGAAATCATATATTCTACTTTGGTGGTGGACAAAGAAATTGTGGGGTGCAACATACTCATAGAACTCACTACACTGCCAAACAAAAATATATATAGCCACTATCCAAGTCATCTACCTAATTTATATCATCAAATATATGTATGTATAATAACTTTTCCATGTCATAATTACCATGATAACATAAATAGTAATCAAAATTTACATGCAAATAACTAAATACCCTCTAAATGAAAGTTCAATGCCCTATACCAAGATATAAATAAACCTACTCAAAAACTCCTGCTACTTAGGCAATATTTGGTCTATTACAAACCATTGTCTATATTAAACTACCAAAAAAACAATCATAATAAATCTTATATATCCCATCAAAATCATCATTCAATTTAGGAAACATGTCTAAAGTTTGGTACCAAAAGGAAATGCAATACTCATTCATTTATAGTCATGCATACTAAACCATCACAAAATGGTACCCACATGCTTACTTTGACTCAACCAAATATTTTTATGTACTTGAACACTATTGAGCTCCATCCCAAGAATATACTTTATAGCCCCCAAGTTCGTCATGTCAAATATGCTCAAAAAATTATTTTTGAGCTCCCCAATCATCACCTTGTTAGCAATAAATAATATATAATTCGTGTGCAAGATAGTGTTTAGAATTTGATCATTAATAATCTTAACATAAAAACAATGATCTTACTCAATTTGAACAAAACTCAATCCTAATGCAAAGCCATCAAATTGAACTAGCACCACATCTTGGGTGATTGTTTTAGACCATGTTGGTGTAAATAGGTGTTTTACCTAACTAGTTCATTAGTGGGTCCTATTTACATGTTAAGTTTACTTAGGTCCTAGGAGGGAATAATTCTAGAAGTTGTTAGTTGTCATTATATCTTATCTTATCTTTTGACTTTTAATGTACATGTTTCCTAAGTCATTTAATATTACTTGTCTCTTGACATAGGATTAAGACACTTGTCATGATCATGTATGATCCCATGTCTCACCTTGGCTATATAACCAAGTGGTCTCATATGTAATTCATAACAATCCATATATGAATCATATCATCATAATCTATCATTTTCATCCTATGATAGAATAGTATTATTCTCTCATAGCTGATCTCACTATGTTTTCGTGAAGTTCCTAGACCTTGGGTGGCTATAATCTTCAGCCAAATCTTGCATGGTGTAGAGTATTCTATACCAACTCTTACATGGTATCAGAGCTTGAAGGATGTAATTTTTTAGTCATTATTGAGAGATCTAGGTTACAAATCTTGGTGGATATTGAAAAGTTGAGTATGCTCTTCTCTTGCATTGAATGATGACCTCGAGAATTGAAAAAATCCTAAAAAGAAATACCAAGTTTTCGAGGTTTCCTCTTTGTGGATTTGTATTTCAAGTTTAAATTGGATCTTGTTGGTGCAAATATGTGCTCACCATTGAGATCAAAAGGTTTGAGAAAGTCAATTTTTCCTTTTGTTTCATCCAAATCAGACATATGAAGCCAAATCTATGAGGGTTTGAAGTTGAAAGTGGTTGTCAAATCTAGGAGGTAGTTGCAATTTTAGAGCACTATGGGTCAAAACCAACCTTTCCATCACGTCTAGGAGGCCCAAAAACCTCAAGATCAACTGCCAAATCGCAAAAATTCGAGCATTTTTCTCAGGGCCTCAAGAAAAATTCTACCCCTTGGTGTCGTATAGTTAAAAAAATCATCATCAGAAAAAGCAGTGGGGTTGTACGTTAGGTTGGCAGAAAATTTTGGTTGCAAGTGGAAGAAAAATTAATTAATTAATTAATTTCAAAGTTATAAACAAAAACAAAAATAAATTCTTATTTCCTATAGTATGTAAAGTACCGCAGACTTGTGGTACCACATGTCACGCCAATAGCCCACCATGTAGCAACAGTGACCCCACCTCTACCATAGCTCATCGACATGAAACTGGAAAAACAAATGAGTATTCCAGTGGCATTCAAATATTCTGCTAAGATTCTTGATGAATCAAAAAAGATTCCTACAAATATTCCATCCAACTGAATATTTCGTCTGACAGAAGAATATTTCGAAAGCATATTTCGATGACAAAATATTCTATCAACCTACAACATATTCTAGCATGATAGGAATTTATCCCTCAAATTTAATCGAGTGGACTATTGATGTTAGCATTGCATTAGCAGTCATTTGGTCCCCCTCTCCATTGACAGTTTTTATTTTGCAATCCAACTTCGCGGGCTCATAACTCAATCATACAAACTCCTTTTCTCAAGCAATTTTTTTGGGGTAAAATTTTGTGCTTTTCACAATGATGGAATTGGTATTTTTATTTTTATGTCTGGTTTTTCTAGAAATTGCAGATTCTCGCAGATGTTGCTAAGTTGTTCTCATTTTGGAAACTTTCGGGGCTTTGTTCTTTCTCTTACAGTAACATTTTTGGGTGAAATTTTTTTAAGTGCATAGTTTTTGTGTAATTTGTAGTAGTGTGATCATATTGATCTCATTCTATGCAAAAAAGTTACTTTGAGCTTGTGGAAAAATTTGACATTTATAAGCACTAAGATCAAGTCCACTTCAATGTTTTTGGCAAGTCGGACATGTAATCACACTATATATAAAGTGTCACAATCATATATTGTTGGTGAGTTTATTGATTGAGTAATTTGGGGGGGAGTGGGGTAAGCTTGCAGTTGTTGATTGCTTTCTTTTGATTTTTGTGTGTTCTTGCAATGGGGAAATCTCAAATTGAACTCCTAACTCCATATAATTATGTTTCATGGAGAAAATCAATATGGAATTATCTCATGGGAAAGGGTTGTCTTAGCTATCTAAAGGAAACCATTCCTCAACCTACTGATGCTAAAGAATTGACAAAATAGGAGCTTGATTGTGAGAAAACACTCGGATACATATGCTCATTAGTCTCATTTGATTTATAATTTCATGTTGAATCATGTAAAACACCTAAAGATGCTTGGGGGAATTTTGACAAATTGTATGGTAAAACTGATAAGATTGGGGGATGTCATATTGATAGTGATTTGATGAGTCTTGATCCTAAATTTTTTAACCACATCCAAGACTACATCTCCAAGGTTAAACAACTAATAACATGGCTAAAATATTGCAATATTGATAAAGAGGATTTACAATAAATTATGAAAGTGATATCGAAACTTGGTCTTGAGTATTTAGTGTTTGTTTATGGCTTTCATACCAATCAATTTTCTATGGGAGCACCATATGTTGATCCTATGTTTAATGACTTTGCAAAACTCCTAATCCAAGAGGAAGTGAAGTTAACTCATATGGGTCTAATCAAGTCTTTCAAGTCACAAGCATTGTTGGCTAGTGAGTCTAAGGTACAGAAATAATTAGGGAATCTTGGTAAGAAACCAAAGAAGAAAAAGAATAATCTACATAAAGAATCTGAATCCTCTCCCTCTTCAAGGGAATCATCTAAGAAGGAGAATCCTACATGTACATATTGCAAGAAAATTGGGCATGATGAACATCAATGTTACTCAAAACAGATTGATAAATTGAAGAAACTTCTTAAGAAGAATCAAATCAATTTACCTTCATCATTAAAGGGTTCATCTTCTTCTTTATCATCAAATTCTAATCAACATAAAGGGAAAGCACATGTTGTAGATTCTGAGTCAGAAAGATGGATACTCGATTTAAGAGCCTCACATTGCATGGCTTCATCTATGAGCATGTTTGCTTCATTTAAGTATTGTTCATCACTAGACATCCTGATGGCTAACACATATATGTATTTTTTTGTGGGAAGGGATCCATTGACATGGATGATGGAGCATTTAATGATGTTCTTTGTGAGCCTTCATTGTCAACCAATATCCTTTATGTCTATCAGATCACACATGGTGGAGCAGGAAAGAGTTTTGAGTTCACACCATATTTTGTCATAATTCAAGATTTGCATAGCAAGGATATAGTTGCAATTGGGGAGGTTGATCACCAAACTCGAGTCTAAACATTCTCATATTTTTCTCCTAATGATTTGGCAGATGTTTACATTTAGGCATCTAGTGTGGACACTTTTGAGAGGACTTAGTATGGTCATTTGAATCTTGGTATACTTTCATCTACTAAGGATCTAGTGACATGTCTTTATTTCATCTCCTTCATCTATTGTTGTTTTTGATGATGCTTGTGTTGCCACAGTTTTGGCTCCTTGCGATTCAGTGCAGCAGGCCATACGTTGTCTTCCACTTGGGATGAGTACTTGACAAAAAAATTTGGCTTGTTTTGTGAGTCTCGCATTTCAGATTTGGGAGATGCCATTGATTGCATTCGTCTTCTCTTTGATGGAGGTGATCCTTCTTTAGTTTTTGTGAGGGAACACTCTAATCCTCTTGTTTATTCTCTGCATGATCATCCTTCACAGTTTGACATGAGTGTGGATTCTTTTGGATAGCGTTTAGAGGAGGCTTCTTTGTCTTCAAAGGAGGTATCTTTGTCTTTATATTATGTTATATAATTGTTTCTATGAGTTTCTAGATTTTCATCTTTTGTCATGTGGCCTAGAATGTTGTTTGGAGTCTGACAACCTTCAGCATCAACATGGAGACACTTGAGCATTCTTTAGAGACATCACACATCATTTATCTTCCCTTATCTTCATTTTCAAAATGGGAAGTCATCCTACATACCATCTTGGTTTTGTTTCTTCCTAAGGGGAGGAATGTTGTTCAATGGTATTGGATCATCTTCAGCATTCAATCTCGAGCATCTACCATCATTGCAAGAGACTCAATATTGAGGAGGGTTGTGTAGTCTCTCTTCTATCTTATGGGGGGATCTTTTTTCTTGCATGGGATTTTTTCCTTCTCATTCATCATTGTTGGGGAGAAGTTTTGTCCCACTGAATTTTCTCCTTTTTCTCCATTTGTGAGAGATTGCATTTGTACATGGGTACCTAACATGGCCTCATAGTCAGGACCCATCCTTCATCATTTGCATAATAATATACTCCCTAAGCTGCACTTAGTGGGGGGTATTCGTGTAAATAGGTGTTTTATCTAACTAGTTCATTAGTGGTCTTATTTACATGTTAAGTTTACTTAGGTCCTAGGAGGGAATCTTTTTGGAAGGTGTTAGTTCTCATAATATCTTTTTTTTTCTTTTGACTTTTAATACTTGTGTCTTAATACATTTAATATTAGTCATCTCATGGCATAGGATTAAGACACTTGTCATGATCTTGTCTAATTATATGTCTCACCTTGGTTATATAACCAGGTGGTCTCATATATAATTCATAAAAATAGCATTATTCTCTCATAGTTGATCCCTCTTGTGCTTTCATGAAGTTCCTTTGATAGAATAATCTATCATATCATCATAATCTATCATTTGCATCCTTTGATAGAATAGCATTATTCTCTCATAGTTGATCCCTCTTGTGCTTTCATGAAGTTCCTAGATCTTGGGTGGCTATAATATTCAATCAAATCTTGCATGGTGTAGTCTATAGCAACTCTTACAGGCCAATATAATAATTATTTTTAAGTTGCAATCCAAATTTTTAAATCTTCCATAACAAAATCATCATACTATCACATATAAATATCCTCCTCAAGATGCCCATGTAAGAAAACAATTTTAACATTCATTAACTCAAACTTAAAATCATAAGTTATAGTAATAGATAAAAGGAATATAATAGAAGATAACTTATATTATCCATTTTTGGATCTACACCACTATCACTAATGACAACAATTAGATTTTTTTCAAGTATTAGATAAAGAGAAAAGTAATAATATGTATTCTTCCAACTTAACACCTACAAAAGAAAGTTTAATGTCACATTAAACACATTTAAATAGCCTGCAACAGAATCACTATCTTTTATTTTTAATGAATACAACCATCTTTTAAGATATAACTTGTCAATAAGAATTTTGGTTTGATAGATATCACATATCCTCTTCTACAACTCGAATGCAGTGATCTCCTCAGAAAGAATCAAGAGAACAAAATCTACACAATACAACCAAATAGTTGTCCATGCCTTCTTATCTAGTATCAACCAATCTTCATCAAATACATTTGATGGCTTCTTTTATTTTGAAACAAGCAACCATTGATCATTTTCTTCAAATAGATCTTCCATCCTCAACTTCCACATCTCGTAATTGATACAATTGAATTTTGTATCTGTACAAGAAGTAGAAGCCATGGTTTTCTATCCTTTCCACAACTATGCAAAACCACACAAGGCAAAATCTCTCTTTGCAACCAAAAACTTTTAATATTTGATAGAAGGGCATTCCTCTCTATGCAAAACCATTAACTCCAATACCAAATTTTGACAAATAAGGTAAAACTATTGCAATAAAATATCTTACAAGCGTATGCAAATATGAAATGTAATTGCTTATCAAAGGTTACCATGTGATTATGTGATTGCATAAGATCAGTTATAAGAATAAAATCTACAAATTATATAAACGTAGAATTTGTGTAGAAAAACTCTTTCAAAAATAAATTCATATGAGAAAGGGGGTTAGTATGTATTATTTTTTAACAAAGAGATACATCCAATACACTAGCACTCTCTTCACTCTAACAACACTTATGTAGCACCTATGTGTTTGTAAATAAACTTACGAAACTTTTATCTTATGCTTCCAATTTATACATAAATGGGAGAAGAATACTACAAATAATTTTCCAAACTAATGCACCATCAAACCATGGTTAAACAAAAAAAACCCACATAGAAAATAAAGATGCTCTTTCAAAAATAATAAATGTAACTCCTAATGAACCATGAATAACAAAAATTACCTCCATACTAATAATAGATGGAACCTTTGATTTGCAACTCCTCCATAATGGACCATATCCCAAGGAAAACATTCAAAATCATCACCCAACTCATATGAGGCCCACAAACAATATGCAAGATGCCCCACTACTCAATTATCATGCCCAAGTGAAGAAATTTGGTAAAAATAGCTTTGTAACCACCACTACCAACTCTACCTCTTTCATGAATGCATATAACAACTAATGCCAAGATTCTTAAAAAATATTAATTACAAACTATTTTCTAATTACACTCTAAGCATCTAAAGACACTTTCCAAGAGTGTTGGAGATACATAAAATATACATAGGATGACAATGTAAATGACACAAATCCTAACAACATGTACTTCAACATTATCCAAGCCCATTTTTCCTATCATATCAATAAATTCCACTATATGCTTACATACATTCCCTTGGATTCACCTAGTGCACCCATAGTATTTAAAATCATAATTTATTATGATGAGATGGTAATATTGTTTTCTTGTGATAACATGGTAATATTTTAACCAAAGCTTTTTTCATTGTTTCTTCAACTTAAATTTCCTTTAGAATTCATTAATCTTGCTGATCTAAGTCCATCAATAATAAATGAGCATAATAGTGACAATTATGTTGACCAACCAATCGACAATATAGTGTGATGCACATATAATATTCTATAGAAATCAATGTTTTAAATGGGAATGTTTTGGTTTGGATGTGGCAATGTGGACATCTTTCCTAAATTCCTATAAGTTTGGCCCAATTGTAAGGAAACTAAGGTAGTGGAACAACTTCCTACACTAATCTTGGGAGAATAATGCAAAAAAATTACAGATCTTTAACAGTTACATAAACTCGAACAAAAATAAGCATAAATATCATGCATACCACAACATAGTGATTTACGTGGGGAAAACCCTTTCGAGAGAAAAACCCCACTCCAAAAGCCGCCCAATATATTATTCAGAAATCACAAAGATTACAATATACTTGCAGAGAAAGCTTCTCACAGGAGTATCACCAACCAAAGATCCAAAGGTAACATAGCCGCTATCATACTCTCAGAATACATCACAACACAATTGTAATACAATCCCCTCATAAAATAGGGTGTCCTTCTAGGGAAAGTCAAGGCAACAAAAATATCAACTATTAGATATGAGACATAATGATGAACGATCCAGATTTACAATAATAAAGTGTACATAAAATTTGGCTTCTAGGGGCGCTGCTCCCGAACCCCCGTCGGGGTGTGTTGCCCCCTAGACAATGAGCTGGGGGGATGATCCCCCCAGACCCCTCGTAGGGGTGAGGGACCCCCCGCACACCCTCGTCGTCGTCATATGAACAGTACCTTATGTATCAACAATAACTTATGCAATTGCAAGGTTGAGACACATTTTCACGACACCAATGTTCAATGTAGTACCATATAAATGGATTTTAAGAAACAAATTCTTGAGTGACTAAATCAACATTATTATTTCCTACATCCTCATCTAGAGACCTATGCATTGTTTGACCCAATTACATAAATATTTCTTGCCTCATTTTGCAATTTGCTACCCTAACAATTAATTTACTTTCTTTAAGTTTGTCTAGCATGCCAATTGGGAAGACATGCCTCATAGCCAAGTGCCTCTGCCAAAAATTTCAAATGGTGTGAGCTGAACTAGAGATTATTAGGATAAATAATTAAGCATTAAACAGCATACTTGAGTGGAAATGGTTTTGTACTACATCTACCATGAAGACATTCAACTTACACTTCAACTTATGCCAAAGGTTGTGAAGGATTAATTCATAGATCCATAAAGTTAAATTAAAGACTTTTTCCCTTAACATTAACATTCAAGCAACACGTATACTATTGTACACTTTGACGAAAATAGGCAAGCTCTCTTTCTAATTTGGTTAGGCCACAAGTTAATGAGAGGTCTAAACAATTCCTAAGGAGAAATCACTACAACCAATTCACTAGGGATAGGATGCTATGTAAGTTTTGACAAATTTGATAAAACTCACCCAAGGTTTGACCTTGATGATTTTTTTTCTAAATTTCACCTATAAATTTTATTTACAATGTTTCTCGTCATTCTCTAAATTACAATTTATGTATGTCAATACTATAATCAATTGTTTAGTGGTCCATTCAATTTGTAGTGCACTAATTTAAGAACAAATTTGTATGATATTGATATCAAGATTCAACTATGTATTTTTTTAGTCAAACTCATTGAGACCATACTTCATGAGTAGTCGTTTACACAAACCCATCTCTCATGAGAATGAATGCTCTACTTCGCATACATTGCATCTATGTGATGATCGTAAGAGTGAAGCATTGGGACTTCTCGAGAGGTCACCCATCTCAATGCTACTCTAACTCAAGCATACTTAACCATGGAGTTTCCCCTGAGATCAAGCTCACTTAGCTTGCTAACCCATTTGTACAACCTTCAACAAATGTTATACCTTGTGAACCATTCATCATAGAGCCCCTTTAGCTCATCAATTGATCAAGAAGCTTATATACAAGAATCATCTACAAGAAAGACTTTGAAATGACAATGAAGAGATTTATGGTTGTGCTTAACTCTTTAGTATGCATGAAATCACTAGGATTATGAATGCCCAATAGATTTTATTATATTAAAGATCTTCAATAATTTGCAATTTGTAGATGTAGAGTTCTAACTGCATAGAACAATGTTCCAATTGAGCACCATTAGCTTTTAATTGTCTATTTTAAAAATAGCATGTCTTTAATGAATAGTAAAAGCTATATAGTATATCGTCTACCAATTACAATCAAGAGTAATAAATAAATAGTGTAAGAAATTGTTTCCAAATGTTAAGAAATTAAATTTAATGCCCAAGAAAAGCCAAACAGAAAGATGTTCCTTTCATTTAAAACCAAGACCCCACAATTTCATGAATAGAACGAAGCCTTGAAACTAACCCCTGGCCTAGATCTTTTAATGAAGTTCAAGATAGAATTTACCATAGTAACCAATAATTGAAAAGAAATTCTTAAAAACACATATGATTAAGAGGTAGTAGCGCTTAAATGAGAAATGAAAATTGTAAAGCGTCTACAACATCCAAATGGAAAAGATTATCTGACCTATTTGTGCTTTATGTCATCTCAAGATGGCATTCATGAGACATTATATATATATATATAGTCGATAGGCTTTTTTTAAATGGACTTGCCAGTCCACGTTTCACCAGAAAACATGTCTCACGTATGAAAATAGGTTTTGTCCATCATTCAACAATTTTGACGTTACCGGAAAGTGAACAGTGAACGGTGACTTATATAGAAACTGCCGGTTGAAACATTCATGTCATTACTAGAAACAAAATTTAACTCCAACTACTCATGTCTAATCTCTTAATGGTAAAAGTCACAAAAAATCTTGTCTCACATCATTTAATGGATATGAACTATGGCAGAAAGCAGAAGAGGCGGTTGAAGAAAACATCATGACTTTAAATGGATTAATATCTCCGATTTGATTTCCCCCTTCGGCAGATTTTCCCATTAATGCATGCATTGTTGTCCATAGATATGCTTTCTCTACTGCCGACCTTGATCACCACCCAACCTATAGATAAATACACCAGGCCTTTAATGTGTTTTCATCAATCCACCACGAGTAAAATACTTCGTGGAATTGTGACAGTTTCTAGCATTTTCACATTTTGATGAAATTACCAGCCTGACAGATATATCGTCTAGCTCTAAGTGGTGTAATTCCTCGTTCACTGCGATTGTCTGTAGTAACTAGTGTGTTTCTATTGTTGGTGAGCTTTGTCACAACCAAGGTGGCAATTTTTTAGGTATGGAGAAAAAATAAGATACAATGAATGCCATGTTTAATATATACTGTATATTGTGTTTTTTTCGAAGCTCTTGCTCTTGCAAAAGGTGAAGAAGTTCATGTTTGGCAGCCCAGGAGGAAGGAACGTCTTTTGGAGGAGCAGTAAAAAGCTTCGGTTAACTTTTGCAATTTATGCAAGAAACGCAAGGGTGTGAAAAAAAATTGCAAAATCAACTGCCCCCACATTTAACGTGAAAAAATAACACTGGCCATAGACAAGCTTGATCTTCAACTTGGACACCATTATAAGTTTGAATTAGCATTTGATCTATAAAAGCTTTGCTTACTGAAAAATATTCGGTAAATGGGTTCTTTAAGGATCCTTTTGTTTGTTGTTCAAACTTGAAAACGGATAGACACCTAGCAAAATTTGAAGCCATATAATTAAACTCCTATTCAAAAATCAAGCTACCGAAATAGTGATGAAGTCAAAGTTGTCTATAAATAACTTAGCACTCAATTTTTTTTAGCCCTCTCCCTAAGTGAATATTTGTTTTCTGAGAGCATGTGTTTTATACATAACAAAAGTTATCTTTGGAAGTAGAATAAGAGTGTCTTCCCTTTACTCTTGTTGAAGGTAATTTATGCTTTAGTCAAGACATTTATACTTTTATATTGTTATATAACTAACCGTATAAACTCAAATACATTTAAGTTTTACTTTTATTTTCCTATCGGAGTACCTCTTGAACCTTCTAGGGGTGCAAGTGCTAGTAGTAAAATCACAATGAAGGGGACTCCGGTCGCACACAACATTTTCAGTTAACTTTTAATTATTTGTGGTATTTGATCTGGGAGTATTTTAATCATTTAAAGATAATCTTCATCACTTTCAGTCTATTTCTCAATCGACAACTTCTTTAGCATTGAATATCTTTCCCATTCGAGCATTCAGTGCCTTGTAAGTCACCCTTTTGTCACAGTTCTTACCAGTGTGATATTAACCCTTATTTCACATTATATATTTCTGTGAACATGCCCAGATAATTTTAGAAAAAGATACATTTACCTCAAAATACTTACTTTATTGGAGGTGAATATAAAAATTTGTTGGAGTTAGGTTTTAGATGTCGGTAAGAAAGCCTTTGAAGGTCAAGGAAAAAACAGGCATTATGGGCCAGCCACTAAGACCACTACAATGCTTACCACCACTACAAACTTTTTAAAGACGTAAATACAATAGTTAACGACAACTAGTGCCCAAATGGTGAGGCTGAAACATATCCCATCTGCAATCTTCCATCAAAATAATAATTGAATTGATTGCCCAAGAAAAAGCGATAGTATAGACATACCAATATAGTTGCGACTTTTGTGGTTTCTCCCAATTAATTTCACTTTGACGATATACTTGCAAATTTACAATACTGAACTCCGAGATATTACCTAATTCCACAACTTCCAACGGTGTAATCTTGCAAAATTACAATCAACAAAGGTAAATTCATGCTACATATATGACAGGACATAACAATGCGGAGTAAGAAACCCCTATAATAGGACGCTACAATACCCAAACCTTACAATGTTTCATTTGATACAAAACAGATCTGCAATGCAATAAGATCCCTATAAGAATGGAATACCACAAATGGTAAAACCAAGTGTAGATGGTTAGGAATAGGAAGGGTTTCAAAAGCAACAAAGTAATTTCATGTCCAGCAACTGCATCAAATTTCTCCCAACTAAAATGATTTTACCAATTAAGCCCCAAACCAAATCTTCACAGCCTTCGCACTGGGTAATCATTCTTATTTTGAAGTTTCGTAGCTATTCCAAGAGCAGAAGAAGAGAAAAAAAGTTCTCATTAATCTTGCACCCATGCAAAATTGCTTGGACTAAGTTGTTTTGTATGTGAAAATGTTGATCATTCCTCCTACCTAGCAATTCGTTGTAAAATTATCATACCTCATGCTCACCTTTCTGTATTTCGAAATTTAACCAATTTCAGCACCAATGACAAATGATTTATGACGCGTCAAAGCTAATAGCCACTAACAAAAGCTTTATGATGCTTCAAATGAAGTGAAAAATAGATTTTGAACCAGATCAAACTCTGATAAGCAATTGGTCTGCTCTAAGAACCAGAGATTCTAAAATTTGATGTAGAACATCTACACAGTTTTTAACCAAAATTCATTATAAATCATGAATATAGACTGGAAAAGTACTGCTTCTAATCTACAATCACCTCTTCCAATGAAACCAATTACAGTATTCATCAAATTTTCATGATTTTTCATTCATATTTTACACTAACTACAACATTTCTCAAGAAACCTAAAATCTACATCCTACATCACAATCAGAAATGTTTGGAAGAACACAGTTAATTACATCAACATCTTTCCTTCACAGACAAATTAGCAGAAATGTTCTCGAGTTCAGAAATTATGTGCAGGCACCATCTGTTTCTTTGATCTCTATTGACATAACTTTCAACTATTAGTGAAAGAAATAAGAACCAACACCATCCGAGATGTAAAAAGAACAGTGATAAATAAGAGTAAAATCAATTTGATTATTTTTATTTCGGTTACTGGCTTCACAAGTTTGTTGTCATTTCCAGCCCTGCCAACCAATCTTTAACACTCTTAGACTCTAATCCCCTGGGAGCCAACCCCTTCCCAGTTTTTTCTTGCCACCAGTTATTTCTTTTCAGCATTCAATCATTGTTTCCTACCCTCAACTCCGTACCTCACTTCATTTCCCCTCTTCTTCTACCTTACTTCCTCCTACTTTTCACCACTCTCGACCAAAACTTACCCTCTTCCTCTTTCTTATTTACCCCTTTTTATTGCATACCTCGTATCCTTTAACCCCTCATCACCTGCCCCTTCACATCTTATGTTCTTAAACATTAATCCCTCCAGCTCGCTCTGAGCCTCTGTTATCTTCTCTCAATCTATTATCCCCCTTAGTTTTAGTCTTCTTGTTTCTTTTTCCATTTCTCATTTTCTACATGATAAGTGTTATCGGGCTAAAAAAATTGCTTTCCTACCATTTTTTATCTTTATTGCACCCTCGCTCCAACCTCACTTCCCCTTCCCCTCTTCACATATTTAAACCTCTTACAATAGGCATTACATAAATTGTTACTATAGTGTGCTGGACATCTAAAAATATCCCATAATTCCTTATTCTTCTATTATTTCATTCAGTTATGTTAATATTTGTAAGTTAGCTTTTTGGTTTCCACACTCTTATTGCATGTTGCTTTCCATGTTCATTCCTGGCATCTTGGCGGTTAGTGAGCTAGTCCTCTTATCATTTTCCCAATATACTAATGATGGTTCCAGAGTGTGATTCACATTGATGAAAATTAAATGTACAGAGTTTTCTCCAGAAGCTGTTTTACTCTTCATCTCAAAAACTGCAAATCTCATGTTCATTGTTTCCAGCTTGTTTATTAATTGAATTGAGAAACCAACAGTAAACTATCAAACATGTGAATTCTGTCACAATTTTGAAAATATTATAGCTGTTCTTATTCAAATTCTCTGAATGAATCCAATACAGCAAATGAGACACATTATAGATGAAAAACATCAAATGGTTTGGTCTTTCTTCAGAGAGACAAAGATCTTCAATCGAAAGAAATCCTCAAGAACTGAATGCTGACATCGTGCACCAGATTGGATGTAGAAAATTAGATTTCTTGAGCTTTCAGATAAAGTTGCGAATATCCAAAGTCCTAACATCAATATTTGTATCCTCATCATCTTTATACCCTAACCTGCAGAGTTCAATACAAATAGTTACAAATATGCTGTAAATAGACATTGAAGGAAAATAAGGTGTATGCATTCTGCAACAATATCAAATATCTAAAATGTAGGTGTGTATTTTGGTAATTCTTTGTTGTGTGAGCATGAAGAAAAAATTTTAACGAAGTGGATTCCATACATAGCCGGTAATTAACAAGTACATGCTCAGGAAACATCAATACAGAGAAAAAAGTGCATGCCCTACTAATACAAAGTCCTAAGTTCAATTCAATTCCAAAAACAAGAAATTGCAATGCTGCTCAAAAGGTAGATTGAGTGTAGAACGAATAAAAGTGCCTAACACACAATGTAGTAAAGGGAAAAATTGAACCTCTTTTTCTGTGTTTCAATAGCTTCCAGTGCATCTTTCTTAAGCTCCTCCAACTGTACCTTTGCAACATTATGTTCCAACTGCTTTTCATATTTAGGTAGATCCTCTACAGAAATATCAACCCTGTGATGGAGTTCATATTAGAATGGAAATTATCATATAATATACTGACTCCTTTCTACGGGTAACAATCTTCTTCAAAATGAAGCAACAAAAAATTATTAGAATCCTAAAAATAAGATCAAGAAATATGATCGGACTTTCATAAAAATACATCAGCAATCTAAAAGGAAATTGCTAACAAGAGTGGCATATGTAATTACAATCCATTATGTACCATATAATCTAAGTAATCGAGTGCTCCAGGTTAACCCATCATATATGTATCAGTGTATCCAGTTTGGATCTAGTAACAAATCAAGCTGTGGATACAAAAGGTGTCAATGCTCTGGAAATTCCAGAAATTCTGTTTTTTCTAGATACTTAACAGATGAGGCTTTCTTATATCATAAAAACTGTGTTACCGGATCCTTTTGGCAACCGGCCGGATCCCGGTCCAGTTCGAACCAGATCCAGGTACCAGTCTCGTTTGCCTGTGGCTCTGGGCCAGGGGCTTCCAAAGGCTACCTGGGGCAAACCCGGGGTGAACCTGGTGAACCCACAGGGAACCCGTCCCTGCAGCATCACATTTGGACACTTTTTTAAGTTTTTTTTTTTGTTTTTTAATTAATTTAGTCAATAGATTTCACTGGGCACCCAAATGAACCCTAATATTGACTTGCAAAACACATCAAACACCAAAACAAGTTCATTTTGTGTCATTTTTTTTGCAAACAGCAAATATCATTCCAAGAGGCTTAACATTCTTTTTTGCTTGTTGATCAACAAAGAGAGTTGAAGATTGATCTTTTAAGGTTCTACATCAATTGCATTGTCATTCCTACACATTTACAAGTGTTTATTGGCTGCCAAGAAGATCATATAAGGAATTTTTTGCAAAGAGGTAAGTTTCTTTCAAAACATTTCCTCCATTTTTGTTTTACAAACAAAAAACAAATTTTTTGCTTTGTTTATCTATATTGTTTTCCTTTCTTCTAGGAATGTATCAAAGATTCAAAAGAGCTAGGTTTTGTATATCTATTTTTGTGTTCAATTTTTTGTTTTTGTTTTGAGTGTGTTGTTTACAAAATTTCTTGCCATAGGAATCACAATGGCAACTAATGAGCTAGGTTTTGTATATCTATTTTTGTGTTCAATTTTTTGTTTTTGTTTTGAGTGTGTTGTTTACAAAATTTCTTGCCATAGAAATCACAATGCAACTAATTCTAGCTCCACAGCTAAATTTAAATTCAAAACAGATTTGAATTCTCCTGTATGGAAATATGTTCAAATGATACAATAGGTTCTAGGTGGTGGGGATTATGTTTGGATTTGCAATGACTGTGATGTTATATATTCTAGTTCATATAATCGAGTGAAAGCTCATTTGTGTGGAATACTTGGACAAGGCATCAAACCTTGCCCTAGAAAGGATGGTGTAGTTGTGCCATCAGAGGGAGTGATAGGATATATTATGGAGCAAGAACAAGCAAATGAACGGGGAGGCTGTAAATCAAGTCACCCCTTAATAGAAAAAAGACCAAAGGGAATGCAGCCCGCATCTAGTCCCAATGTCGTGGTAGAAAACCATCCATTTTTTGCCACTCCTCATCCTCAAAGTGAACAACTCATTACAAGCAAAAAACCAAAGGGACCTTTGGAAAATGCATTTCAAAATGAGAATTGAGACATTGCCAACCAACATGCAGCAAGATGTATTTATGTAAATGGATTTCTTTTTAATGTTGTTCGCTCTCCATATTGGAAAGAGATGTTGAAAAAATTTAATGAAGCTCCAAAAGGGTATAAGGGCCCAGATTATGAGGTGGTGTGTGGCACCTTATTGGAAAAAGAGATCAAGAACATTGAAGATGCATTGCAGCCCATAAAGGATTCATGGGTTGAGATAGGTGTATCCATTGTTTCAAATCAGCTCTTGATCAATGTCATAGCGGTGACCCTAGCAGGGCAATGTTTTTGAAAACTGTTGATTGTGAGGGGTAGGTGAAAGATGGCCAATTTATTGCTGATATTCTCATCGCAGCCATTAAGGAAGTGGGTCCCGTAAAGTGTTCAAGTAGTTACAGACAATGCAAGGAATTGTAGAGCTGCCAATTCATTGGTTGAGGAATGATATTCACATATGTTTTGGACACCTTGTGGGGTCCACTCTCTCAATCTTATGCTACAAAAGATTGCGAATAAAATTGATTGGATCAGAGAGTTGTATGCAGAGGTTGAGGACATCCAAATGTTCATCACCAACCACCACATGTCTCGAGGCATTTTCAGATCATTTTCAAAATTGGAGCTATTGAAGGTAAGTGAAGTAGCATAAAATTTTACATTTTCATAATTTGATTGTGTATTCTAGTTCTCCTTTAGTGTTTGTTTTTAAATTTTAATTATTCTATTTTGTATTTTTAATAGGTTGTAGAGACCCATTTCGCCTTTAACACAATCATCTTGAGACGACTTGTGATAGTTAGAGAGGTGCCTTCTAGTATGGTGATTAGACAAAATTGGTCTATATGGTGGCAAAGCAACTCTAACAAGGCAACAAAAATTAAGCAAATGATATTAAATGACTCATGAAGGGATCGTGTGGAGTATCTCCTTAGCTTCACCAAGCCCATTTTGAGCATGATTCACTATACTCACATGGATAAAGCCTTGCATTCATGAAATATATATGTTTGAGAAGATGAAGAGTGTCATAAATACGAAAGAGCAAGACCCGGAAGAGACTTTCTTCAAACAAATGCATGCAATTATTGAAAAAAGATGGAACAAAATGACCACTCCATTACATCTTCTTGCCTTCACATTGACTCCAAAATACTACAATGTTAAGATTCTTTCTATGCCAACAAGGCTTACCCTATATAGAGATTTTGAAGTGGCTGAAGGGTACAAGGCAACATTTCGTAGACTCTTCTCTAAAACTAAATTGCGAGATGTGATCACGAATGAGTTCATGGATTTTGTGCACTCAAAATGGTCAAAGTGTTGAGTCTCTTCATGATAGGTTTAAGAAGGATGCTCATAGTTGGTGGTACTTCCATGGCCAATTCTTCCTACACCTACGACCCCTCGCAATCAAGGCTTTATCACAAGTTTAACAAATTTTTATTTTTTAATCCTTAAAGTTTTAATAAATATAATGTATAACTTAAATTGTTTACTTTGTCTTCATAGATTGCTAGTTCATTTGCATCTGAGAGGAATTGGAGCACATATTCTTTCATCCACTCAGTAAAACACAATAGATTGCAATTCAAAAGAGCAGAGAACTTAGTATACGTGCATTTCAACTTGTGTCTCCTTTCGCACAAACATGACTACAAGGAAGGGGGCACAAAATTGTGGGATATAGAGCCAAAGCATACGAAATTGCTTCCACTTCCCAGCATATTGCATATGAGGATTTTGAAAGCCAACACACTTCTAGTGCAAGTGGCACTAGCAATGCAATTGGCATTGCTTGTGGTTCATCTAATGTTCCTACGTCATCTAATGTCAATGATGATGATGATGTTGATAATTTTAAAAATCCATTTGATGATTAAAAGTGTTGAACTTGATATTATTATTTTAATATCCGAGATTTTGGGCTGAAATATAGAAGCATACAAAGATTTTACACAAATAATTTGGTGCTTCTCTTGATCATTTTCATTCAATACATTTACATATATATAGGATTTTCATATCCTATTATTTAGGAAACAATATTCCTAAATAGACTGAGTTGTTTTAACAACTCAACATACGACCATTAATCAAATAACCTATTAAACAAACTATGTAACTAATAATTCTAACAAATAGTTTTCCCAACATTTTGCCCCTTAGTGTGAACATGGTAAGAACTCACACTCCACCTGCAATAAGCCCAACTCTCTTCAAGCTCATGATCTTGATTCAAAACGAAAGGCACCTCCCATCAACCTTTCATGGTTTTCACATAGGCTTACCACAAACCTGGACATGAATAGGAACCCACCAACTGTCCACCTCGTGTGGTTTTTTGGATCCTCCCACAAACCCTTTCAAGATCCATGAATTGCATTACACTGTGCTTTTGTTCATTACAATATTTTACATTAGGGGGTTACATAAGAAAAAAACCCACACATAGAAAATGAAATGTCACCAAAGCTGATAAGCGGCCTCGTCGTTGGTGACTGACGAGAGGACGCTGATTGTCCTCCAACCTTCGATGCCTCCATCCTCCAATTGATTTTCTACTTAGTAAATTTGGCTTTGAGGCTCATTTTGTTGATTGTGAGGAAAGAACATATCCTCCCCCCTTGATGTGAACTTCTTACAAGGAGTGTCGGGTACCACCAATCATGCACTCCAACAAAAAACATTGTTTTACAATAATTTATTTATTTATTTATTATTATAAACTAATCTACAGCCCTAATTTTAATTTCAATGCAATATCAATATAATAATAATATCAATTTTCTAGAAGACCCCATTTGTTGTGGGCTTTAGAATTTCATGTCCATTATAGTGGAAAAGCACCCACCCTGATTTGGAATTCTTGTGGCATTGACCACAAGCCTTTTTACCTCTTCCATAGTAGGATCAAGCTGAAGCTTATATCAAGCCTGTGGTTGCCACCATTCATATTGAGACTACAAAGTCTTCCCTAGAAAATGGATCAATCCAACGCTGTCTCTCTCAAATATTGAATGCTTTCAGGGAATCACACATCTCATGTCGAGGAGTTGGCTTTATATAGTGGGAGTAGGGCCCGATCGAGCTTCCCTACCAATAGAAGTGAATTAAGTATCATAGCTAGAGACAACTATCTATTTGTTGCACAAAAATCAGACCCTTATCTCAAGCCGCAGGCTTCACAAATTCAAATCCTGGGGCTTTTCTTTAAAAAAACTAAGATTACTATTTAAACAAAGGTGACATTTGAATGATTATTGAGAGCTACAACTCTTTCCTTACACTTCTACGGCCTTACAACATACTACAGTCAACTCTTCAACAAACCTATGATCACAACGTCATTCTCCCTTGCAAAGACTGCGATCTAGCTTTCCTTATATCTTTCTTCTAATCCGATCATCACATCTCCTCTTGAATAGCAATAGCCAATCAAATCAATGCATGCTCACAGAACTGTGATAACGTTAACCTAATGGAAGACTATAAAACTATATGCCCACCTTTAAAAGGTTACCAATTGAAACCAATGACTCGGTTTGGCTCATGGGAAACATAGATCTTAGAGGGCACGCTGATCGCTCAAATCAGTATGAACCTTGGAAGATGTTTCCAAAATTGATCAGCTCAATTTTAAAGCTTGCTTTCGAACTTGTATGGTGTGTTCGCCTTGCAAATCCAAATGTGCTCATAATGAAGAAATCGCTAGAGAAGATCTGTGGTCCTTCGTCCTCCAAGCCAAGGAAGCCCTCATGCTCATTCAAATTGGAACTTTAGTGGCCATCATAACAGCGTACACTCTAGTCAACTCGAGGAAGCCTATCAAAAACTCTTGATCTGCCTGAGCCCCATGTTCTTCTTCATTAAGTTCCTACACAAACAGATCGGCCCAACTTGTTTCTCTACTCGATGCACAATCAATTAGAAGTGTATCCTTCTCTCCACCAAAAATAGATTGATAGCTTCCACTACACGCTAGCCTAAACACCATAAAATCTCGCCTTAAAATCTACGAGTATCCTAAATAGCAATCCACATAAAAGATGATGCTTTGATACCATATCAGAGATTTTGGGCTGAAATATAGAAGCATACAAAGATTTTACGCAAATAATTTGGTGCTTCTCTTGATCGTTTTCATTCAATACATTTACATATATATAGGATTTTCATATCCTATTATTTAGGAAACAATATTCCTAAATAGACCGAGTTGTTTTAACAACTCAACATACGGCCATTAATCAAATAACCTATTAAACAAACAATGTAACTAATAATTCTAACAAATATGTGAACACTAACAATAGTTTTCCCAACAATATTGAACTTGAAGTTTGAACGATGAATATTTATCATGCCTGTTTAAAATGACATTCAAGTTTATGGTAGCTTTGTTGTTTATAAAGTCTTTATATGATGCTATGCGATATTGCAATCTTAATACTGCTTCTATATATATATATATATATATGATTTTTGTATAGATGAACCCAACCCGGATCCACGAACCTGAACTAGGACCAATACCAAAATCAACAACTCAGCATAAAAACATACATATTGAAATTATCATTTCTAGAATTACAAAATCCTTTCAGGATACATGGGTCCAACAACCACACCCAAAAAGGGAATAGTACTTATAGTACAATACAAGTCCAATTTGTTTGGTATCCAAAGGAAATAGTGGAAGGTACATGCCCCAGATACCAGGAATTCCACATCATTCCAAGATACATAGAAATGAGTGGATACTTGAACTTGAAACGGTCTTGGACATGAGGGAGAAAAGGCTGAGAAACAAGATCATTCTGAAGTACTAGGTGAAATGGAAGAATCTTCCAATCGAGGATGCAACATGGGAAGGAGTGGACATCTTCGAGCATCTGAATTTGAAGTTGCTTGAGGGCAAGCAACATCTAGGCAAGGAGGACTGTCATGTCCCCGATCCTTAAGGGGGTCCTAAACTCAACATTGGCGAGAAAAAGTGTTTTTCAACACTAATCTGAATTTTAAAATTAATATAAAATAATAAAATAAATTTAAATTATTAATTAATAACATTTAAATTTAAATAATATAATATTTCCATCCTGGCTGACCCATTTGGGAAGGCGCCATTGCTCATATATATATTGAAGTTCAATTGTTTTGTGGATTATCACGGATACTAGAATCACGACCATGGTTGCAAGGAGGATCCCCTCTACCAACCGCACCTGGTAAGACGTAGCCCATACCTGGCGTCATGCTTCTTTCCGTAGCCTTCACCAATCAACAACTAAATTTGCACTTTGTCTACCACAGGTCCGAGCAGGTGTTTGTGGCGTCAGTTTGAGGGGAGTGATTATACTTAGTAGAGTGGCGAAGCCTTTTAGGCTTGTGCCACTCCCTTATACGATCTCTTGGTCGCGATCCTTACATCTTGTGGTCACCATCAAACTCTGTGCAAAATCCATTATCACTCGATAGTTGACGGAGGAAAGAGGGAGGAACGGCACCATACTTTAGGCGCCCACTACAGCGCATTAATCGTGACTGCAAGCAGTCTCGGCATCATTCACATACGCTTGGACAAAGCATTTCACCCCTTCAAAATCCCAGCAACAGTAATTTGTGCCTCCCTACTTATGAATCGCAGGTATTTTACATATTGATTGTGAACTCTGCACTATCCAGATTCACATTGCATACATGTACTTGATGAATGAAATTGTAATATCATTGTGAAGGAATCTGAGTTGGATTTGTGAGATTTTTGTATATGTTCACATTGTCTTCCCACCTAGGCCATAGAGAACTAAGGCTAGGGAATTGTTATCTGCCAGCAGGAAATTCATATGAATCTAATGGAGAATTGAGAGTTAATTAATCTGATCTAATAATTTTCTGCAACCTTCAGTTTGTCATTAATTTCGAGATTTGTGCATTGGTGTTTTCTATATTCATATTTGTTTTGTTGTGTTAAAGAGAGTGCCAGTTTTCTTTCTGAGATTGGTGTATTTGTGCTATCTATATTAGTGCTTGTGTTCACTATGTGAAGTAGGGATCAGGTATCTTCCAGTGGTATCGGAGCTTGGCCTCCTGCCAGCCTGTGTACCATTTCATGAGCAATAGGGATCTAAGATACCATCTCAGAGAAAAAAGGAAAGCTACCATGGGTGACAATAAAGATGGACAGCTGTTCGTCAAGGAGTCCAAAGAGTTCCAATCCAACATGAGGGAAACCATGGTGGAAATGGTTCAGCTGTTGATAGGTTTGAACCAGCAACTGGATGCTAGTAGGACAGTGCAAAATGGTACTGAGGGCAGCAATTCAGGTGTGATGAAACCAACAGCCTCTACAAAGATTTTCAAGGCTAAATCCTTGGACAAAGAGGCAGAAAATGAACCAAAAGCACCACCTAAAGAAGAGGATGATATTGCCAGATCGCACAACAAATACCATGCTCTAAGTGCAACGATTCACAGAGATATGACCTTTATGACCTTCACAGAATTTCATGACATGAAAACAAGAAGAGGGCATAGGAGGAGAAGGTATGAAGATAGGAAAGACATCCAACATCACTTGGGTAAGATCACCATTCCAATTTTTGATGGTTTTGAGAGTTCATCAGCAAGGGCTTGGTTGCAGAAATTAGAAGCATATTTCTCTTTAAATCCAATGTATGAAGGGTAAGCCATTAAATTTGCAACCTTGCATCTTGAAGGTTTGGCCCATGAATGGTGGTATCATGGTATGGTGACACAAGGGCACAACTCCATCAAAACATTGGATGAATTTAGTAAGAGGTTGACAGAAGAGATTTGATAGGAAGGATCCAGAAATCCATTTCCAAGAATTAGCACAACTGAGGCAAGAAGGTAACGTGGAGAATTATGTTGCCAAGTTTGAGAGATTGGCAGTGATGGTTCCAAATGTGACGGAAAGAAGACTTGTAGTCCTCTTTGTTGAAGGCCTATCCAAACCCCTCAAGGGTTTGGTGAAGGCATTTGATCCTAGCTCACTACAAGATGCCATTAGGAGAGCTTTGAACTTGGAGGATTCAACAACCAAGGGAAGATCGTACTCCAACAAGGCACCTCTTGTTGTGACCAATAAGTTTCCTCAAAGAGATGTTCCTCCTCCACGGATGGTACCACCCAAACCCAACCAATCAACTATATCCAAGAATGAGCTTTGAAGGAAGAAGTTGTGTTTCGATTGTAGGGAGCCATGGCAGCCAGGTCATCGTTATTTGGGTAAGGGTCATATATGTTACACCCCGATTGTATAGCTACTAAGTTATTAGTACTGGATAAGGATTATGTGTTTGTAAAGACAATTTTATGAATAAATAAAGATATGATGCACCTTGTTATCAATATGAGTTTTGTACATTAATGATTGTCTCATTCTTATGTTGTTCAGTTGATGTTAATCATGGTGAAAATGTGCATTATGAGGTTAATGTATGATGTTTTTATATCTTGCGAAGTTTATATATGCTGCTATTGTTGTGAGCATTTGATTGTCGTGAATTTATGACTGTGGATGCAAGTATATGAACCAGTCCTCCAGGCGGAGGGGAAATATCACTTGGGAGAGGGGCTTGGTCGTTTAACCGGTAATGTTAATCAGTTGAGCATACACACACATCATGAAGGGTATAGATGAACCAAGTCAGATAAGTTAGTCTTGATAAGTCATCCATAGGCTTTAGGAGTTTGGTTTACTTCTTTGTGCTTTGTGAGTAATGATTGTTTATTGTCAGACTTACTATACTGTGATCCCTTGTATGAATGATGTGATAGATATGTGTTAAAGGTTGAGTGGGTAAGTATACACATGTATATATTGTGTACACGTATCTATATGTATAGACATATCGATACATACGTACGTTAAGCAGATGGCTATGCTCATACGCATGTGTCGACATGTATATATGCATACATACATATACACAAGAGTATATATGGTTATACACATGTATATACGTACACACCCCGCCTAATATCTGTGGTGAAAATAATATTTTAATATTATTGTCTAGGAAATTTACATATATATATATATGTATAAATGTATATATCAATAAAGTAATTATATTTTATGATATATACATATATACATAAATACATGTGTAAATATATGTATATATATATTTATATATTTTATAAGGTATAAAATATATGTATAAATATTAAGGTAATATATAAATATATATATAGATACAGTACGATGGTAATGTCGAAAATATATATATATAAAATATATTAGTACTTAATAAAAATACATATATTATAAAATATATAAATATACATTATTAAATATTTAAAAGTGAATATTTATAAACTCCAAAGTGGAAATATTTGTAAATATTTAAAAGAATAAATATTGAACTCAAAAATAATAAAGTTAAAGATTTAAATCTTTTAACATGTGCAAGTTTATTAAAGTGGACTATTAAAAGAAGATAGTCGCTAGTCTTGAGCAAAACATGGAGACTTCATAAAGTATCGAACCTTTTTCTTAACATAGCGAAAAAGAAAATATGAATCAAATATTTGGTAGAAACATTTGAAAAATAAACTAAAACACAGCTGAGAGTTTTCCCGTGAATAGGAAGAAAGTTTCAACGCAGCAAAAATGATGGAGGAAAACTTCAACACTGGGTAATAGGAAATGCCAGCCAGTGGTTCTGTGTTGTAACAAGCTGAGACTTGACAAAATCGCAGCAAAATGAGTCATTTGTTTTATGCGCCAGGCAGGGACGTTTTTCCTGTAGGTGGCGATTTTTGAGTTTAAAGTTGAATTTTTCTGCTAATGCTGGCTCCATGAGGGTCGATTCACTCCTTTTTGAGATGACTTAGGGTTTATTTGCTTTCCAAGTGACATTTGACTGGGTCTGGGCGCCTTGTTGTCATTCTACATGCCCAAAAAGAAGGAAATTGTTGCAGTTACAGGCTTATAAATACTTGCCCAGCCATTCATCGACGGATATCCTTGAGTAACTTGTTTCTTGCGAATTTGAGAGCTTCCTTGTCCATTATCCAAGCTGCTGTGTTGTTTTCTATTGCTGCATTTTACCATTTGCTGAGAGTGTGAGAATTAGAAGCTTTTACCAGCTGATATTAATTGACTGTGCTAAATCCCTTGTAGAAGAATAAATTAACAACTTCTAATAGAGAAGTGTTAATTAAGAAGAGTGATTTGAAGGAGTCATCTACATTGAAAGAGAGTTATTTTGCAAAGCAGCCATCTCCAATTTGGGAATTCTAGAAGTTGCTGACGGAGCAGTGCTGAGAAAAGAGCTCATTATAACAGGCATGATATCTATTTAATAATTCTTGTTTGAATGCTGCTCTTTTTTATTCTTGAGTTTGATATTTGCAATTAGTATGATATATGCAAATAGTTCATAGCAAATCAATAATGTTTTGATGAACTTTCATTAAGAATAAATGCGTGAGGAATTTCATTGTATTTGAAGGGCAAATGAATGAGGGAAATCAATTCAATTAAGGGTAAATGCTTAGGAAATTCAATACATTTTTAATGATATATTAAAAGAAGGATTTAAGGATAAAAGGGTTTTAAAAAGGGAATCAATTGTTTAAAAAGCTTAAGGGTAGCTTTACTTAATATGCATTATTCTATGAAGGGTTTTTATGTGCATTTGATTGAGTTTGCAATTTTGTATGATCTCCGTATATGGAGAATACGTAGAGTAATTAATATCTACTAGGAACAAAATGATGTCAAACCAAGTATGATCTATAGCTTATGTTATTAGGTTAACTCTGACAAGCTTCACTCCTAGGATAAAGATTTCCTAAATCAGGAGTTAGGATATTAGATACTTGTTTATTGGCTCATTTCTTAGTAGACTGTTTGAGGTAGGAAGTCTGGGGTAAACTGAACCCATTGAAGGACATAGCCTACGCATAGAGTAAGGTAGCCCTAAGTCAAATCGGCCCTGAGTAGTGTAAGTGTTAGATGACTTACTCAGTCGTTTACTGAACCAAAATACTATGGCCATAGTAATGTAATGTACCTACATCCTCTTAGATCGGGAGATGATTACATTGTCAGTTCACAGTGATTCAATAAGTACATACTAGTTTGGGATAGTGGGATACAAGAATCTAGTTATGTAGGGCACACCACTATGCTCAGTTGGTTAACAAAATCGGTTACTCAACCAATCCTTTCGACGAAGGGAGGGCCTTTCATTGAAAAATGAATGTGCGGGGGACCGCAATATTAGTTTGTGGTTGGCGGAAAAGCACCCGAGTGATGTTTCTCCTCCACAAACAGACGTCTGAAGAACCAAGATTTGAAAGGGAAGATCCTGGATCGTCTTACTTCTATTTGTGCAAAAGTTGTTTAAGTAGTGTATGTACTCTTATGCTTTCGTACTCTGTTATTCATTCTAAAATGGTAAAAGTTATTTTGTTATGAAAAGCTTTAAATTCTGTACATATGATGTATTTCAATTTGAAAAGAAAAGAAAAAATTTTATTGCAGTGCTATTTACTCGTTTACTTTTGTTAAAAGTTATAAAAATTAAGGAATTTTTATTTCACGTATAGGATAGGTCGTTACAATATACATTACATTTAAGTAGTTTCAGATGAGGACTCCGAGGAAGAAGTTGTTGATCCAAAGCTAGCTGTAATTGAAGAGCATGAATCTAAAGAGGAGGGGCATCTAGGAGGAACACTTGCAGCCTTATCAGGAGCACCGAGGTATCATTCATTTCAAGTCAAGGGAGTCAATGACTATTTTGACTGATAGTGGGGCTACCCACAATTTTATTGATGAGAGGTTGGTGGCTAAGTTGGGATTGAAAACTGGTGATTTTGAGGGATTTAATGTCATCGTGGCTGATGGCTACACTCTACCTTGCAACCGAAGGATTCAGCAGCTGAATTTGACTCTTGGCAGTCATAAGATGAGGAATGACTTTTATGTGATCGGCATAGCTGACACCGAGATGGTTCTCAAAGTGCAATGGCTGCACTCACTTGGAGAATACACGCAGAATTATCAAATGATGGAGCTTAAGTTCAAATCTAACGAGAAGGAGGTAGTCCTTCGTGGTCTTTCCAATGGAGGCCCTACGGTGGTATCAGCCAAGCGTTTGGTGCAAGCATTATGTAGAGATCAAGTTGCTTGATCACGGATACAAGGCCTACCAATGAAGGGAAGACCTTCCATGTTGACATCCAACCCATCTTGTAGAGATATACTAAGGTCTTTGATGATATACCTAATGGTCTACCTCCGAAGAGGGGTTTCCAACATGTGATTGGCTTGAGGAAGGGGCAAAACTAGTCATCACTACACCCTACTGTCATTCATGAGCATATAAGGAGATAGAAAAGACAATTAAGGAGTTACTTGACATTGGGCATATACGTCTGAGTTCTAGCCCTTTTGCTCATCGGTGGCGTTGGTCAAAAAGGATGGGACATTGAGGATGTGCATTGACTATAGAGCACTCAACAAGAGGACAATCAAAAATCGCTATCCCATTCCCAGGATTGATGAGTTGATAAATGAGCTTCATGGTGCAGTATATTTCTCTAAGATTGAATTGTGTTCAAGGTATCATCAAATAAGAATGAGGGAAAAAGATGTGCATAAGACGGCTTTCACGTGTCACTATGGACACTATGAGTTCTTGGTCATGCCATTTGGGTTGACCAATGCCCCTGCCAGCTTCTAGTCATGTATGAACCAAGTATTCATTTTACAACTGAGGAAATTTGTTTTGGTTTTTCTTTGATGACATCTTGATCTATAGTAGGACATGGGAGGATCACTTGAAGCACATAGATGAGGTGCTTGGCATTCTTGTGCAGCATTCATTTCACACCAAGATGTCAAAATGTGAGTTTGGATTGACCAAAATTTTGTATTTGGGGCATAAGATTAGTGCTCAAGGTGTTAGTGTTGATAAGGAGAAGATCAAGGCAATCTAGGATTGGCCTAGACCAAGGAACTTATCACAACTAAGAGGATTTGTGAGCTTATGCAGCTACTATAGGAGATTTGTGAAAGGGTTTTCACAACTTGCAGCTCCATTGACCAATTTGACGGAAGAGGGGGGCATTCTCTTGGAGCCCTACATCGCAGCAAGTTTTTGATAAGCTTAAGGAGGTAATGAGTTCATATCCTGTTTTGGCTATTCCAAATTTCTCACTCCCTTTTGTACTTGAGTGTGATGCTTCAAGAGAAGGTATTGGGGTAGTTTTGATGCAGAATAGACATCCTATAGCTTATGAGAGTAGAAAGCTCAAGGATTCAGAAAAGGCCTTCTCTATTTACAATAAGATGCTAGCTATCATGCATGCCCTTGCCAAATTCAAACAGTATACTTGGTTTGTGGGAAATTTGTGGTAAAGACAGATCATAAAAATGGGCAAGCAAACTCCAAGCCTATGACTTTGGTATTGAGTATGTGAAGGGAAAGAATAATGTGTTGGCTGATGCACTCTCTAGGAAGCCTTATTTCTGCTCTATGTCTACTATATCTGCTGATTGGAAGGCTGCCATAATAGCTGAATATGCCAAAGATTCCATTGCTATTGATATTTTAGATGGGAAGTTGCTTGATGATAGATACAAGGTGGTTGAAGATCTCATCCTCTACAAAGACCGTGTGTATCATGTGCCAAAATTAGACGTCAAGGAGAGGGTTATGAGGGCATGTCACAACACACCTCTTGCTGGTCACCCGGATTTCTACAAGACATTCAAACAAGTAAGGGAGCATTTCTCATGGAAGGGACTAAAGAAAAATGTTTTGTAGCATGTTAGAGAGTGTTTGATGTGCCAACAGAACAAAACCGAGCATGTTTTTCCTACAGGTTTATTGCAGCCCCTTCCTATTCCAAATCAGAAATGGGAAAGCATCTCCATGGATTTCATTATGGGGTTGCCTAAGGTGCAAGGTAAGGATTGTATTTATGTGGTGGTTGATAGGCTTACAAAACATGCTCATTTCCATGCAATTTCTTTGGAATTCAAGGCTCCCCAAGTTTATTTTTTAAGAGGGATAAATGCTTTTGACGGGGAGCTATGAACTGATAAGGTCACAAACGAGGGACCTCATCCCCAATATAAATTCTCAACAATTACACTCCAATGGGGTCTGAACCTTGATGGCAAGAATAACAACAACAACAACTTAACCATCACACCATGCCACTATTCGCTCAAGGCTCCCCAAGTTGTTGATTTGTTTTTTAGAGAGATATTTAGACTTCACGGGTTGCCCAAGAACATTGTGAGTGACAGGGACAGCAGGTTTATCAATTTATTTTGGCAAAAACTCTTTTCTTTGGCTCACACGGAATTGATTCTAAGCACTAGCTACCACCCTCAAACAGATGGACAAGCTGAAATAGTGAATAAATGGATTGAGAGGTACCCAAGAAACTATGTTACAGGGCAGCAATCAGCTTGGGTGAAGTGGTTACATTTACGAGAGTTTTGCTACAACACCACATATCATATGTCAATAGGTATGTCCCCTTTCAAAGCACTTTATGGATATGATGTTACCTCCTCCATGGATTTGATTCTTGTGGATAGTAAAGTGTCGAGTGCTAGAGATATGGTGCAGCAAAGTGTTGATAGCTTGAATGCACTCAAGAAGAATCTACAACATGCCCAAAACCAGCAAAAGATGTATGCAGATCAGCATAGGACGGAGAGGGCCTTTGAGGTTGGACATGGTCTACTTGAGATTGCAGCCCTACCGACAGTCCACCCTTATGGGGAGTGGAGTAGAGAAGCCGAAACCACGATTTTATGGCCCCTACAAGATCCTAAGGAGGATTGGAGAGGTTGCATATGAGCTGGAACATCCCAAGGATAGTAGAATCCACAATATTTTCCATGTTTCATGCCTTAAGAGGCACTTGGACAGCAGGTTACACCCTCTTTGGAGCTGCCCCAGCTTGATGATGAAGGCAAGTTGACACTTGAACTCGAAACAGTCTTGCACGTGAGGGAGAAAGAGCTGAGAAAAAAAGATCATTCCGGAATACTTGGTGAAATGAAAGAATCTTTTAATCAAGGATGCAACAAGGGAAGGAGTGGAGATCTTCAACAATCCGAATTTGAAGTTGCTTGAGGGCAAGCAACATCTAGGCAGGGAGGACTGTCATGTCCCCGATCTTTAAGGGGGTCCCAAACTCAGTTTTGGCGGGAAAAAGTGTTTTTCAAAACTAATCTGAATTATAAATTAAATATAAAATAATAAAATAAATTTAAATTATTAATTAATAACATTTAAATTTAAATAATATAATATTTCCATCAGGGCCAACCCATTTGGGAAAGCACCATTGCTCATATATATATTGAAGTTCAATTGTTTTGTGGATTATCACGGAAGTTGGAATCATGATCATGGTTGCAGGGACGATCCCCTCTGCCAACCGCGCCTGGTAAGACAGCCCTTACCTAGCGTTGTGCTTCTTTTTGTAGCCTTCACCATTCAACAGCTCAATTTGCACTTTGTCTACCACAGGTCCGAGCAGGTGTTCGTGTCGTGAGTTTGAGGAGGAAGGGAGCAATTATACTCAGTAGAGTGGCGGAGCCTTTCAGGCTTGCGCCACTCCCTTATACAATCTCCTGGCCGTGATCCTTATATCTTGTGGTCACCGTCAAGCTCTGTGCAGAATCCATTATCATTCAATAGCTGACGGAGGAAAGAGGGAGGAACGGCACCATACTTTAGGCACCCACTACAGCGCATTAATTGTGACTGTGAGCAGACTTGGCATCATTCGCATACTCCTGGACAGAGCATTTCATCCCTTTGAAATCCCAGCGACATTAGTTAGTGCCTCCCTACTTATGAATCGCGGGTATTTTACATATAGATTGTGAACTCTGCACTATCCAGATTCGCATTGCATACATGCACTCAATGAATGAAATTGTAATATCATAGTGAAGGAATCTGAGTTGGATTTGTGAGATTTCTGTATATGTTCACATTGTCTTCCCACCTGGGCTATTGCGAACTGAGGCTAGGGAACTGTTATCTGCCAGCAGGAAATTCATATGAATCCAGTGGAGAATTGAGAGTTAATTAATCCTGATCTAATAATTCTGTGCAACCTTCGGTTTGCCGTTAATTTCCAGATCTGTGCATTGGTGTTTTCTATATTCATATTTGTTCTGCTGTGTTAAAGAGAGTGCCAGTTGTCTTTCTGAGATTGGTGTATTTGTGCTATCTATATCAGTGCTTGTGTTCACTGTGTGAAGTAGGGATCAGGTATCTTTCACATCAACAAATCCTAACCACCTATCCATAGAGGCACAAAAATCCTTTGAAGATCTGAAAGAGTTTGTGTTTTCCAATCAACTTTCAGCCACTCTTAATTTTCCCATGCCCTTTGTCATTGAATGTGATTCTTATGGAGCTGGACTTGATGAAATGCTTTCAAAGGACGAATATCCTCTTGCTTTTGAGATTGTGAAAATGAACGATAATATTCTATTGCCATGGATGCTCACAATGATTTTAAATTGTGCTACAATTCTACCTGATTTGCCCATGGTGATTATTTTCAAGGCTATCTGATTATTTTCAAAAAAGCACGAGTAAATCTGTACCTTTGCTCAGATATTATAGCCAGTCCTTCAATCCAGTGCAGGACTGGAGAAGTAACAGAGGACATAAAAGGCTTGGGCAGCTTTATATCCACTATATAGTCTCACTCTTATGTTTGCGTCTCTTTTACTTTTTCTTTCAGCTATTTTATAAAATAGAGAAGGATTGCTTGATAGAGGGAGAACTAAAATGATTGCTACGCTGGCAATAACTTCTCAAGTATGGCTTCATAAATGAGCACTGTTGACTAGCTAAAGGACATTGAAGACAAGAAAGAAGACAAAGCATAATGTTGCATGATACATTTTGATAGGTCCCACAGGCTAAACTAATCTGGGGGACATCAAAAGTCATCATCATCATCATACTGATAAGAAGTGTTAGCCATATTGCATGCAGTGGCCAAATGGCATAAAAAAGGATAAAAAATAGACAGAAACGTGTCAAAGAAGTGTTAGCCATATGAGATGTGATGGCCAAATGGCATAGGTTTCTCCTAAGGAGAATGTTCTTCATTAAGACTAACCACCTTAACCTAATGTATCTTTTGGCTTGGGGGGTACATAACAAAGGAGTGAGGGATATGGATTGATGGCCTTAAATAATTATGAATTACAGATAGGAGAATAGACAACATAGTGGAAGATGCTCTACCATCATGATACAATCTTTGCTAGTGCCATGCCCCCGCAAATTGCAACCCCAAATACAGGTTGACAAAGACCAGATCGCTATTCTTAAACCATTCGACCATGCATGGAAATCCATTAAGAAGCATTAAGTGGCTAGATTGGGAGGTTAATAATGAAACATGGCTATGACAGCAATTAAATGCAGATCATCCCTCACAAACAGCGACAGGGAAGAAAGGATAAAAGAATCGATTTATATGCACAAGTGAACTCTCCTCAAGTGAAGGTGATTAAAGGATAATATTAAAGTAAATTAATTATCCTTTAATAAATAGTTATGATTAGTTAAGCAAACAGATAAAGAGACATGCCTTTAATGAAGACATAACCATCCACCCCATCGTGGGTATAAAAGGTGAAACAGATCAATGCAAAAGATCATCGATTGGTGAGAGAATTACTCATTCTGGAAAATCAATAATTTCTGTATATTAAGGCAGTGATCATATGCAGATATAAAACAGATAACAGAGAATGGAGGTCTGCATCCTCTAAGTTAGAAGTAATCAATTATTTAGCATATGTGCAGCAACCCGATTTCCTAAGTTGGTATGAGATCTGATTTACAATTATATGGTGCAGCATAATTTAATATAAGTGATTGTGATTATTTAATTAGATATTCAAGATACTAAAGATACATTGCTGTTATGACTGCCTCCTTATATCAGTAAATATGATTAATATGTGCTGTCATATGTCTTGAATGTTTTAGCCATGATAGAAGGGACTGAGATTACAAGAGGGGAACGGTGATGGGGCACTCTCCTAAGTACGCCACCTCGAGATGGGGGACCAAGTAGTCCCAAGGAGGCCAAGGGGGTACCAATGGTATAGCACCTTGGGCTTAGAAGAGATGGCATTTCCAGGGCACCCATTGTAATCTCACCCCTCCACCATGGTGACCCAGCACAAGAGGTCAAATCATAGAGAGGGAAATGGTTGGCAAGATGAGGGGATAACGGAAAGGGGACAACTCCTAGGTAGACCACCTCATATGGATGGCATGGGCCACATAAGGCCAAAATATCCACTCTTGGGCCTCGAGTAGAAGGGTCCTAGCCATCAAGTCACGTTCTCCCATACTCTCCTATGGTTGAACCCTCCAAGGATATTAAATGCTTTGTGATTGGATTAGCAATTTGGCCTGGAGTTTACTAATATTTAATTATGATAATCGGCTAATTAATATTATTGTGGTAAATGGTTATAATCTGCTAATCAGTGTGATTGTAGTAAATGGGGTCTTATTTGTGTGCAGGGCTTCAATCAGGTGGAAGGTGTTCTCTAACCCATTTGTTCATTTAAAATTAAGGATTTAGGGCAAATTTAGGGCATTCCCAATTAGGGGACATTACAGCTAGCCATATTATGTAGCTAGTAAAGATTCTTCAACATTACACGAGTGAGCTTGATATTCCTTCTCAAGTACAATATAACATATTGAAAACAAAAAATCATGGATAGCAGCATTATTGCATACATTGACTGAAATCTTAATAGTTGCAATGTAAACTTATTTTAATGTTGAAAAATTGTAGCTAAGTGAATGTCCAACAAACATGTCTAGTACTCAAATATTTTAGTGGCCTTCTATATCTGTTAATGTATGTCAGACAGTTATTGAGCATTTAACTATGAGGCTTCTCACCTATGTTCTCCTTTATTGACATATGACACAGTTTGGGTTGATTAGATATCCCCAAGGAATGATAACTTAAATTGGATGTTTGAATCCTTAAATCAAATTATTCCCTCATCTTTCAAGTGTGATACGTCTGAGTAGATATACTAGTTTGTGCCATCAAAGTTTGGCTTCAACAATGAAGACAGTTCATACGTACATGCATGAAATTAAATTCAGTTATGAATGTTCAGTACTTACATTTCTTCGAGACTTCTATGTTAGATGATGAACATGATCTTTTGATGCCTTCAATAAAAGACCTTAGACCTATTGCTCACGAAGACTTGGATAAGGAGAGAAGGGAAAGAAAGTCAGCAATTGGGATTAAGGGCAATTCAGTGCTATGGTAAAGAGAAACTGGGAAAATTGTTCCTTTCTCTTTTAAATCCTTAATATTTTGGGTACCAGCAGTCTCCTAATTGGAGAAGTAAGATCCGATTCTAAAACATGTTGAATTCAATTCAACTGATGCCTATAAGTACACCTACTATTTTTATCAATAAATTGCCTTAAAGAGACTCAATCCAATAGACACAATTCAAAAGAACATAGTTGCAAGCTGGTGCAAGGACACAACAAAACAGATGGAAAAGGTTCAAGGGTAATGTGGGCACCCTCAGACCATAAGCAGATAAAGACAATCCATACCAGATAAATTTGGTTACAACCAAACAAGTTAAGTTTGAATTGAGTCGTTCTAAATAGAAAAGTGTTGAAATATTTTGTCATTGATGTCAATGTTCATCATCGAGTTGGATACCACCGTGGAAGGTTAACCAAATCAGATTTACATGTCAAGTCAAATGAAATCATACATATGCCAGGTCAGATTTTGATTTGCCAAGGTCGAGTCAAGTGTTTGTAACGCCTTGACTTATGAATGATGGTGGCTTAACTAATTAATCTCTCTTGTCAATTCTATTACTGGAGACAGTTTTTGGTGAATGACAACTCAGATATTAAAAGTCTGAAATATTTCCATCTAAATTGAGTGGGGCGGCGATAGACCATGCATGTCTAACTTTTCTTTGGCAACGTCTTCATTCTTGGTGTCGACCCTATTCTAGGCATCGGTTACAATTTTTAATAAGCAAATTACTTCTAACATTTGTAGCGATGGCCTTATGAGAATATGTTGTGTGACGTGTGGATAAGGCTTGTTTGAATTGTTCATGGAAGATCTATTATATAGCAATTCATTCAATTGCTTATCTTTGGCACTCGGCGATATTCATGAGAGACGTGGTATATTTTTGGCATGTATTTGGAAGATCTATTATATCGCATATCAAGGAGTCGAGTCTTATTTCCCAAAAAGGGGATGAACAGAGGAATTAAGTAATCCGTAGGTTATTCCTTATTTTCATAGCTGAATTATTATCACTCCATTATATGTTGAGCCACGTGAACATTTGAAGTGAAAATGATATTTTGAAGGGACGTATGAGCTAGGAAGATAATTATTATTGGCATTGAAATATTTATATATTGCACAAAATAGATAGACATCCGATGGTGGCGGCTCATGCATAAGAGACATGAGAGAAGGGAAGGATTAATAGACGTGTGAGGAGAGCCGTGTGAATTTCACCTTTTTCCATCACTTCATATCTTTGACCCCAAGTCGATTGCTAATGTATGCAAGAGACAAAGTCTAAAGTTGATGACCTATGTATTAACTATTCTCAGGCCAGAAAGTGTATTGGATAGATTGCATCGACATCATTTATTTCAGTATGAAAAGTCTGTGTAGTCTTAAGTGAAAGTCGTCGTGTTTAAAATATGTATTGCTTCTATTTTCTTTAGCGGAGTTTTGCATGATAGAGGTGAAGCAGCTTTCTTTTTAGTATTTTGTGGGATGAGATTTTGTTATTTGTATTGTCTCTAAGTTGTGATGAGTGGTGTTTATGAAAGAAGAAAAAACGGGTTTTACAGGGACCCAAAACCA
>VDFB02373365.1:141924074-141947329 GCA_007258455.2 Sequoia sempervirens
CACCAGATAAATGTTGTAATTGTGACTGCCCTGGCAAAACGTGCATGTCAAATGGGAAGGTAAAGCCAAAGCTATGGATTGACTGGTAAAGGTTGAACCTAATAATTGAAAGAAACACACAAAATAGATTCTTTCCATCGCCAGGCGTAATCTCAGGGAATGCAATGATCGTTGAAAAGCACAAAAGGTAGAAAATATGGAAGCATAGACATGATTGCAGGCTATGCACAAACATGCGTGGAAAATTTGGAAGCATGGACAAGGCCCGTGTACTATTTCATAGACTACCTCAAAGAAGTTAGATTTCATGAATGCGAGTTCGCTGATTTACACAGAATGCTCTCAAAGAAATGCGACCTTGTGAAATGCAATGTTTGCGAGTATGCACAAAACACAAAGGGTGGGTTTTGATCAGACGAGTAGTTGTAGCTACTCTGATAGACATGCGTGCAAAAGGAAAAGGAAAGTGGTCTGCTTGACAAAATGCCCGAAGAGATGTCATCCTATTGGATGAAATTATTGCATGATATGTATAAAATGTAGAAGGGAAGGGCAGACTCACTGTATGGTAGAATGCCTCAAAGAAACATTGTCTCATGGGAAATAATTGTAGATCTGCGTGCCAGATGTGATACAACGTAGACAATTGCGATGTGAATTTTGTCAGACAATTCTATTTCAAATTCCTTGGGATTTCATGCATGCAAAATTTGGAAGTAAAGACAAAGCATGTGAATCAAATCAACAGAACATTTCAAAGAAATGCCCCAATGAAATGGTGGCTGGATCTGCATGAAAATTGTTTGCTAGAATGCTTCTAAAAGATGTCATCTCATGGAACAAAATGAATGCAATTGGTGGATGTTGGGACGAAGTCCACAACCTTTTCCAAATCCTCTTTTCCCGTGCCAAATGTAGGAGTTGTAACTTCCCTGGTAACATGAATGCAAAATGTGAATGCTATAGTAATGGAGGAGTTGAATCAACCGTTTGGAAAAATCTCTTTGATCAAATGTGATCTCAAGACATTAAATGGCGTACCTTTCAAGAATTCCAGGGTTGCTGGAAACACGTAAAGTGTATTGGTTGAATCGGTCTTAGAGAACTTTAGATATGCACCCATTTTGTGCAAGCATAGACAAGGCAAATCAATTGTTCAATGATGAGTGCCTGTTGGAGAAATCCATGGTTGCAGATAATGGCTCAAGAAAATACAGAGCAAGAAAATTGGAGACTTTAGAGAGAGTGTCGTCTTGTGGAATGCCATGATTTCATAGTCTATACGAAATGTGGAAGCTTAGACAATGTGCGTAGACTGTTTGGAAGAAATGGTAGGGGAAGTGCTTACTGATGGGACGATTCAAGATTCCAACTTGTGTGAGACAATTTTCAAATACCACATGAAAGAGTATATAATGCACAAAGTGCCAAGGATATTGAAATATGCATGTCAATCTCTGGCATTGACAATGGCAGATTGTCTAGTAGAGTTTCAAATGATTTTGATTTTTGACACGGTCTCTGGTTTTAATAGTAAAATCCATCAATCCTGTAGAAATTAATTAATTCATAAATTTTAATGCATTAATCTGTACGAATTAACTAATTGTGTTCTTTTGTCTATTTGCAGGTAATTCCAAGTTCGAGGGGAAAATGGCATCGAGATCCTAAGGACAAAGCATGATTTTCATGTTATTTTATTTAAAAATAACATTAAATTGAAAATAGGATCTAATTGGTATTTCGGTTGTGAATTTAAAGTTTGTCTATTCAGTTGAAATAATTTGATATTTGATTAGTTTTTAGAATTAATTAAATGTTATTTATTTGATTAATTTTATAAGTTAATTAATGTGCTTAATGTTTTACAGGTACTTTGGATTGCAAATGGAGGTGATTTACAAAACTCATGTACAAAGAGAGGTGATTTTCTGAAAGACTATCAAACTGAAGACAACTGAAAGTATGGTGGGCCCAGGAGACATAATTTATGGAAAAAGAGATACTTCTCTACATTGTGCAAGATGGGAAACTAAAATCTGAAACTAAAGGTTGTAATTGAGAACTGAAGTCAGCTAAAGTCAAACAGGGCTGCAAATAGAAAGTTATCTTTATGGAGTGATTGTAAGCACAAATGCTATAGTTTTTGATGTTTTAGTTTTGTGCAGAAATTATGTAAATTATTGAGCTATTAATTGTCAAATCTACTCACTTTGTAAGGGTTAGACACTTAGGAAAATTACTTAGAAGTTTTACAGCTTAGCTGACTAGAGTTTTACAGTAGGATAGGTGATGCAATTTTCTGATTTTCTTAGTGTAGATGGAGGTAATTTGAAGATATGGGTTTCTGTACATGGTGATCTTGCCAGATTTGTAAATGTTGCTTATCTGTTTCATTGATTGTAGAAGCAACCAGACTTAAAATTGCTTTAAGTTATGCTCTGGAATGATGTTTATTTTATTAATCATTTGATTTGGAAGGCTTTCAAGGAACAAAATTCTATCTTTTCTTTTGTTTGAATGATGATTTGCAATCTGCTATTAATATTTGCACTGTGAATGAATAGTTGTGTATGGATTATAGGTTGATTTGTTTTGCAGTTCTAGTTTAGGAATTCCTTGGAAGGTAACAGGTCTGATTAGTTGAATGAATCAACATTCTTTTCTTTCTGTGTCCCTGATCTATCTTTTGCCCTTTTTTTATACCCCCCTATTAGAGTAGGTTTAGATAGAAGTTTGATCTTACAACAATCAAAAGCTCAATAACTAGAAGGCCCCTTGAACATTACAATTACATTGACCATTGAGTAATATCAACACAGTTGAGAACCAATACCAAGACCGTGGGAGTTAGATTACTATATGTTGTCTTTCTCTTTTTAGGAGAAATAGAATAGAGATATTTTGTTTAAATGTTGTTGTGCTATTTTGACCATCCAACAAGTCCAAGCCACTCATTTTAAGTCAAGGGGTAGAACACTTTGATAATTTCTCAAAGAAACCATCTAAGTCTGAGGGAAATTCTAAGGGTAAAGAAAAAGATAAAGATAAAGGAAAAGGGAACAAGACAACTATAGTTAAGAAGGAGGGTGATAAGCCCACATGCTCCCATTGCAAGAAAGAGGGGCATGATGATTCAAAGTGTTGGAAGCTGCATTCTGAATTAAGGCCGAAAAGATACAAAGGCAATAAAGGCAAGCAAAAGACTGCTACATTAACCCAACAAGATCTTGGATATGAATTTGGAGATGAGACTTAGATTGTTGTTGCTGGGGTCCAAGGTAAAGGGAAAGGTATAACTCTCTCTTCTGATGCAAATGTTTCTAATGCAAGTATAAGTAAATTATCTACTCCTCCTAAAGCTGATAAACAACAGAATGAATTGTTTCATATTCGAGTTGTAACTAAGCACACTAAGATTGATACATTGTTTGATATGGGTTCTCAAGTCAACTTAAAATTTGAAGAGGTGGTAAAGAAACTTAATCTAGCTACAACACCTCATCCAAATCCATATCCACTTGGATGGGTTTGCAATGATGCTCAACTACAGGTAACAAAACAATGTAAATTGAAATTTGCTATCACTGCAAACTTTGTTGATGAGGTAGAGGTAGATGTTGTTCCTTTGGATATTAGCGGGCTTGTGTTAGGGAGTCCTTATCTGTATGACAAAAAAACAATCTTTTATAGGGGGGAGAATAAGTATCATCTCTTTAAGGATGGGATAGAATACATTGTATGTGCACACAAAGTTAAGACTAATCTTGCACTAGTTAATGCTGGTCAAATGAAAAGGTTTGTCAATTCTAGTAAGAACTTTGTATTAATGCTTGTAAAACCCAAAGAGGATGAAAAAGTTGAAGCATTTAAGGGGTGTGATCCAGAGCGTAAAGTTGAGATGGTCAAAATAGTTTCTGCTTATAATGACTTATTTCAAGAGCCAAAGGGGTTACCACCTAAGAGAGAGATACAACATGAAATCTAGTTACAGCAGGATGTGCCTCTTCCAAACATTAGCATGTACCGTTTATCAGTTTTGCAGAATGAAGAAATCAAAAAGCAAGTTCAGGAGTTGGTTGAAAAAGGAGTCATCCGTCCTAGTACATCTCCTTGTGGTTCTCCAATTGTGTTGGTTCCAAAGAAGGATGGGTCTTGGAGAATGTGCATCAACTAAAGAGCCCTGAACAAGATAACAGTGAAGAACAAGTATCCTCTTCCTAGAATAGATGATTTGCTTGATCAGTTGAAACATGCAGTTTATTTCTCTAAGATTTAGACTTGCGTATGAGGAAATGTCATGTCGAGATAAAGTGCGAGAAGATGACATTTGGAAAGCTGCATTTAAAAGACCAACATGGACTATTTGGTGGTTGAATTCATGCCCTTGAACTTTGCAATACCAACTACATTATGAGAGTCATAGATGATGCATTTTCATCACCCAATGATGATTTTTCCATAGTCTATCTAGATGATATTCTTGTATTCAGTCAAACTTGGGAAGATCATGTAATTCATGTAAAGAAAGTTTTTGATGAATTGAGAAAAGAAAAACTTTATGTAAAGATGTCTAAATATGAATTTACAAAAACATCTCTAGTGTACTTAGGCTATGTCATAGGTGGTGGTCAATTGAAAGTAGACCCTATGAAGATCAAAGTTAATTGTAAAATGGCCTAAGCCAAGTATAGTTACTAAAGTCAAAATTTTCTTAGAGTCTTGGGTCAGTACTGGAGGAAGTTCATTGCAAACTTCTCCTACATTGCATCACCACTGCATGCATTGACTAGTATGAAGACAACTTTTCAGTGGGGAGGTCCACAATAGAAGGCCTTCAAAACTTTGAAGGAAAAGTTGAGCACAACACCAGTTCTGGCTTTATCAGATTTACACCAACTATTTGAGATTGAGATAGATGCAAGTGGATTTTCCATGGGAGCAATACCAATGCAAGGAGGTAAACCAATCTTCTATCACTCTGAGACTTTTTAAGGTGCAGTTATTAACTATCCTACTTATGATAAGGAACTTTATGCATTAGTTCAGAGTGTTAAAAAATGGAAACACTACTTAATGGGGAAATAAATTGTAATCCACACTGATCACCAGCCACTTCAGTATTTGCATTCACAATCCAAACTACAACAAAGTAGACACTTTAGGTGGATGGGTTTTCTTCAACAATTTTATTTGGTAATTAAGTACAAAAAAGGTGCCCATAACAAAGTAGCAAATATGTTATCTATGCCTCATGTTATGAATGCTTTGATTATCCTTAAAGGTAGTTCCATGGTACATGAAATTTTTCAGGAACAATATGCTAATGATGAAGACTTTCAAGAAATCTATCTAGCTCTAATTGCAAGAAAAAATGTAGAAGAGAAAGATTACTATGTGCGGGATAAACTGTTGTATCACTTGGGAAAGTTATGCATTCAAAAGATGAACAAACACAGTGTCGAGAGAAGCTCATACCTCATTGATTGCTGGACATTTTGGGGTAAGTAAAACAATTACTCAGCTACAAAAGTATTGTTACTGGCCTCATATGCAAGAAACTATAACTAAGTATATTAGAGGTTGTGTCATGTGTGCAACAAGTAAGCCTAGTAATAGGAAATTAGGGTTGTACACACCTCTACCTGTACCATCCCATCCATGGGAAAGTGTTTCAATGGATTTTTTCAGGGGGTTACCTTTGTCTAGGAAGGGACATGTGATTGCTCATGTAATAGTTGATCGGTTTAGTAAAATGTGTATTCTAATACCTTATGAAACAAGTCAACATTGAGCGAGAGAGATCGGATGTACTTTCAATTTGTATGGGTTCATTTTGTGTTACCTCTATTGTATCAAATTGAGATTCTCAATTCTTGGGGGAATTTTGGTTAGCTTTGTGGGGACTCATGGACACCAAACTGAAGAAGAGTATGACCTTCCATCCGCAGACTGGCAGATAGATAGAGGTAGTAAATAGGATAGTTATGCATATTCTTAGAGGTTACTATAGCAAACATCCCAAGTTGTGGGATGAGAGTCTTCATTATGTGCAACATGCTGACAACCATGTGACACACTCTTCTACAAAGAGGTCTCCTTTTGACACTTGCTTCAGTTATGTGCCTAAAAAACTGATGGAATTTGCTTTTGGGAAGGATGAAGTTGAAGATGGACGCCATGCTTCAGAGAAGGCTTTAAAGTTCATCCTGAAAGTCTAAGCAATTCATCAGGCAGTGGAAGCACAGTTGGAGAAGATCCAAGCCAAATACAAGGCTTGACATAAGCATCGCATTGATCATCATTTCCAGGTTGGAGACAAATTTTGGTTACATATCAGCAAGGAAAGAATGTAAGGCGAAGGAAGGAAGCTCAAGCCGATTCAGTATGGTCCCTTTGAAATCTTGGAAAAGATTGGAACCAACATGCTTCAACCTTAATCTTTCTCCATACACTTTACATTTATTCGATTGTCAATGTTGAGAATTTGAAGTTATACGAGCCTCAATGATCTTGGATGAGAACCACCAGACATTCAAGTTCCATTAGTTGATGATCTTTCACGAGTTCATATGGGTTGCTAGAGGTTGTCATCTTAGTGGGAAAGCGAGAACTTTACCAAGGAGGAGTAGTTGAGTACCTCAGAGTGGGACTGAAGGGGATGAATCCAAGCAAGGAAAAATGGATGGAGATTGGTAAAGTGAGGGAACTCTACCCTCACTTTCTTTTTGAGTAACCAAGCTTTCAGAGGTCCAAAAGCTCTCCAGTGGGGAGGATTGATCCAAGGGGATACTTTTTTAGTGAAAATTGAAATGTCCCATATGCTCTAGTAATCATCACTAGATCAAAGTGCTAAAATTTTGGGTCAATGCAACGAGCGAACTCAAAAGGAGTATGTATGCTGAATGTGGCCAATCAAAGGTACAAGTCAAACAAGCTTTGAGGCCATCTGAAATTGAAAAAAAATCATTACTTAGAATTTGGCGGAGACCAACATCAATTCGAAGAGCTGTTCGAGACCTTTCCAATGGTGTTTGTTTAGTAATTTTGAGCTTATGCGTGCAAGTAGGGTGGAAGTCAAGTTCATGAGGCTGAGTTGACTAGGGGCAGCCACGACGATGGCGTCAACATGTTGATTTGGCAGTGCATGTGGTATGATAGGTGAATTGGATACAAACACATGATGAGACATGGCAGATATACGACCCATTATAGATGATGTGGCAAGCATAGGTGGCATATGGCGTGGTTGTACAACGGCGTGTCTTGACGTGGTGAGCGATGTGGCCAATAGCGATGCAATCTACGGAAAATCATGTTGCACCGGTGGCACCTCCTCGGCATGCCATGGCTCCTCTCATCCCCCTTCCTCCGGAGTGTGGGTCCAAATAGTTTTGTTGTTTTGTTAAATTTTTGGGGGTTGTCCACCTCCCTCCTATTGTCATGACCACTAAGCCCCTTGGTCGGCGTTATCCATATTGGGTAGTGGTTAGTTTTGTTGACTAACCATTGCAAATACTGTTTTAAAAAGAGTGGCGGGGGGTCAAACCACTGACCACCCCGTTGCCTAAAATAGCCTTTGCCACTATGCCATCGAATGTCGATTGAATTGTTATTGGGGTTGGTTTCTTTTGTTGAATATTTAGAAACTGAAACCCCTTATTTTTAACCTTCTACCCCTATATTTAAAAAAAAACAAATCTCCTAATCTTTTAAAAAGATTAAGATGAATCTCCTAAGCCCGAGATACTAATAATTTAAAGGGGAAATAATATATATATATATATATTAAAGATTATAAAGAATATTAAGGAGATTTTATGAGGAAGATAGGATATTTACTTATTCTTGTAAAGGGATATTGGCCAAATTTTTGTAAATCATATTGTTATAGGTCAAATTTGGCCAAGTTTTTGTATAAAAAGAGGTGAAAATGGGAAAGTTAGGCATCTACGTGATGAGTAGGGAGAGAATGATCAGAAGACTTTTGTATCCATTTCTGTGCAATGAGAAAATGTTGTTGCTATACTAGAAGGAAATGGAGTTGTAATGTTGTTGAAGCCTTTGTAATCCTGATTTTGGAGCATAATAGGATCAGTCACTCTATTGGAGAGGGGCTCAGAGACATGGCCGATTCGGCGAACTCCATTATCAACTAGCATTCTATCTTCTTTCTTTTCCATTTTGTTCATCACATTTCTTATGCTTTGTTCATTTAAGCATTTCAGTTACATTAATTAGTTTTAAAGCTTTGATTAGTCATTGTTATTATTAAGCATTCAAATAGAAATGGTCATAGATCCAAAAATAGATCAATCTCCAACAACTAAGAAACACAGGGGTGTTTTCTTCGCCAACTGATGAAGAAGGCCTAAGCAATAATTCAGGCAAACAAAATAAGTTGCACTATCAATAATAATAGATATGCAATATAACCACCTAGATACAAAGCAAGGTTGATGTATGAATAGATTTACGAAAGGTATATCATTGAAAAAATATTATATATATGAAATGATTTAAAATCCAAACACATTTATATTTAGTGTGCCCATAAAGTATTACATTTAAATACACAATATCAAAATTTAAAATGTGTTTACTTAACTATGTGTGGTATTGGAAACACAACATACAACAATTCTTGTAAATTATCTAAATAATAATGACAAATAACTTCCATGTCATTTCTAAAGAGCAGGTAAGATTTTCTAAGCAACATAAATCATAAAAGGATTCATTTCGAAGAAAAAAATTCCTTACTAACCCCACTTCCTAAATGTTAAACCAAGGAGTGTTTTGACATTAAAGAGAACACTAATGCATCGGTTGTAGAAGGAAGGGTCAACTCCTGTGCAAGAACAAATTACTAGGGAGTACGAGTACCCAAAATGATGTAAAAGAATTAACAATGTTATTTGGGCATCCTGCCGACAGGGAAAAGATTGTAAGGATGAAAACTTTACAACCACCGATGAATGTTATCCAAGACTATTCAACAATTGAATATAGGATTTCTAAAATGATACAAAAGAAATGGCATTTACAATCGGTCTTTCCAACTACTCTATAAAAGAAAACGAACAATAAATTCTAGTGCGAACAATACCAGATAACGCAAATAGAAGAGGTTTGCAATATTAAAAGGTTTTAGTAAACAACTATGGAGACTGATTATCAATATTTGTTGGGATGATTCACAATAGTTGGTAATTGATATGCCACAGGGACGAATGTGAATACATTTCATGAAATAACATAATGCAGTTAATACAATGATATGCTATAGAGAGGAATACATAATAGTTATGCAAAGTGTTGAGGTGGAAGAACTCACAAAACTTTATTTAATCATCGCAAGGACATGTCTCCAAATCCACCATACAAAATCCCCCCAAAAACACCATTCCTAACATAGAATAATATTTATAGATAGTACTTCCCCCCCCAAAAAAAACCAAAACATTTACAGGGAGAACAAAAATGTCGTTGTATGGGAATTTCAAAATGTTCCCCAACCAATTCCCAAACAAAATATAGTTAACTTTTAAAATGTGTTAAAGTTAATTTAATTTATTAATGAATAGTCAATTAAAAATATTTCATTTAAAATCTTAATTTGGATAAATATAATTGATACCCAAACGGTAAAACTTAATGACATTTATTACTCATTATAATTAATTATATACTCCAACCTTATAACCTTTTATTTATTTATTATATTTTCATTTATTTATTTTAATATTACATTACAAATTTATTTTATTATAAACTATGATTATTTATATGTATATTTATATTTATTTATCAAAGTGCCACATGAATAGGAAATTCGTGATGGGTTTAATATGTTGAAAACAATAAAATAATTAAATCCTATCAAGCACCATAAAGCACAAACTAGAATGAAAATGCAAATACACAAGCAAACCGATTCTCAAACTAGGCTTGATTGGCCTCCATGGCTCTTCTCCACCTGCATGAGAATGCGAGATTTTGAAGTATTGACAATGGAGGAATGTTGGATGCTCATTCCTGCAACATAACGACAAATGAAATGACAAATGGAGAGAATGATAGATAGAGATGGAAGATTGATTTTGATAGAGTCTGGATGCTAGGCGAATCAACCTCCCTAAATGTATTGTGAGAGGCCGTATTTATAGAGCCGTGATGTTGACGAAGATAAGATTTGACAAGATTCAATAAGGATTTTATTTTTGACAAAAGAGGAAATACAAAGAGATGAGATAAGATGTCAAAAAAGATAGAAAGATTTCATTTCATGTTTTAAAGGAAATAAATCTTGAAAAAGACGAGAAGGATAATTGATGAATTATCTAATTAAATAAATAATTAGATACACATGAGTTCAGTTTTGGAAAGCGAGAAGATTTTTTTTAGGATTTTATTAATTAAATAAATATTTGATTATTTAATTAATGTTGGATTTATGATTTCATTAATTAAATAATATAAATTATTTAATTAACATTAGAGGAATGGATAGAAATGATTTAATTAATTAAATAATATAAATTATTTAATTAACATTAGAGAAATGGATGGATTATGCATATGAATTTAATTAAATAAATAAAATTTATTTAACTAAATAGATGATGACATGGGTACCTAAGGCAAAGCATGCTATAAGATGTTTAAATGATGCAATGTCGGGACAAGGTGTTGTAAGAGGACATTTTTGGGTGTCTACATACCCTTTTTACTTAATAGTTTATTTTAATGCATAAAACAACAAACAACATCTATCAAATAATTTAAATTAAATAGAACCGAATGCCAAAATGATTACCTGACCACTATCCAGGGTCAACATGCAAAACCTCAAGCAACATTGATTGACCACTGACAATATTGACAAGGTATCAAACTAGATACTCATCCTCTTCAAGGATAATGGCTAGGGTAGGGGACCAAGTGTTATCTCTGATCAAATAATCCATTGAATTTCAAGGCATGCTTAGACTTTCCAATTTAGGTGGAGTCGATGCCTGGTACCTGCAACCTGCAACACACAAAACAGTCGTGTATATACATATTCATAACACAAACACATTATGAAAGGGAATCACAATGTCGCAGGGTACTCACAAGTGAGTGATGTGACAACACCCCTTTCACTCAATCACATCAATCAAAACAACACCTAGTAATTGAATCAACTCATATAACAACTAGCTATATAGACATTAGAATAAGATTAGTCACATAATAATCACATAATGTTGATTAATCCCCATAATCAAAGCAAATCTCCAGTCACCCGAATAAAACCACATACTAATCATAACATGTGCATAAAACCTCAAGTATCAAAAGTGTCATCAATGACATCATCATAACAATAAGTCTAACATCATATAATGTATCATAATGTCTCATCATAAAACATATCAACTGTCAATCTATCAAGGAAAAGGTATGAGAGGTACTACAAAGCATAAGAAACACACACTTCTTCCCAAATTTCCTTGTAGGGGCCTTTCCTTGGTTTTCATCACCAAGAGGACGATATGAACTATAGTGTTTTGATAAAGTATAAGTAAAAATAGGTAAATCAAAAGACATAACTCTTGTAAGTTATAATTTTTCATTCAACATAATCCCTTAATAAATTTATACTTTGGGTAAGTGAAGGAGAAGAGTGGGTTGCCCTCTCCTCTTGACTATTTACATCTTTCACTTTTATTTTCATGGATTAAGCCCCAAGTACTAGTGTGGTAGATTTATGATTGCCTTAAAATAATTGTATATCCTATATTAAGGGTGGGGTCCCATAGAGGGGGGCTTCCTAAAAAATTTCAGTGGGTGCTGCTGAGATTTTTTAGGATTGTTTTTAAGTGGGTGGTCTCATGAATTTTGTAACATAGTTTAAACTTAAAAATTTAAGCTCCTATATTTATGGAAGTTGGTGGTCTCATGAATTTTATTATTTTTCATATTGAATTCAGCTAAATACATAAATACAAAATAATAATACAAATAATTAGCAAGAATTTTAAAGCTTCATATGATTGACAAGTGGCAGAAAAAAGCCTAAGTTGGTGGGGGTAATTTCTAGCCCTACCCCTTGTGCACCCGCTTAAGTTTTTGAGCTAAAAAGTAGGGGGTGATATTATTGAGGAAAATATTCTAATTTATCCTGTAGCATTTTTTGTTTTGCTTCATGGGACCCCTTGCTCCTTAAAAATAGATCATGAAGCCCCCCTCATGGGACCCCACCCTAAGAGCTTTTGATTGTACTTGATTGTAATACATGGGTAAGTGGTTATCCCTAGGAAGTTACTCACCCTATATCCCTAAAAAATATGTGTATGTTGCATATGTACTCCCTTCAAGGCATTATGAGTGATCTTGGCTAATAAAAATAATTATTTTCCACAACATAGGACTTACACATCACACTTAGATAAGATATATTGGTGGGATTATAGTCGAGTACACTCATTTTATTGAATAAATTAGGAATGTGAATGTGTGTTATTTGTTAAGTATTGTGAATACTAAGTACATGCTTTTAGCCTTAAATCAATTCCACAAGTATAAAAAATCCAAAAATATTTCTTATTTTTTTACTTAGCTTAGTATTTTCCTCTTGCTAAAGTTAGACATCCACCATCCCACATAAATCAAGTTGGCATTCAACAATTCAACTGATTCCCCAAATCTTGTCTCATAGACATAAGGAAACTTTGGACCATAAGCCAAACATCCTCATTTTACTACATCTGAAATCTATAAATTCTAATTTCCTAAAACCTATTAGATACATTCAATTGAATCCAACTCCTAATATTCCATCATACACTTTCAACATTTACATTCCCAACATCACACTAGGTCTCCCAAGTTAAATCTAACAACCTAACCCAAAAATCTCATTTTCTACCCACATAATCCTAATACAAACTTCATTTCAAATCCAAAATCCTATTATAAACTGTACTATAGAAAAAGTAACCCTATTTCACACTTATTTTGGGAATGAATAATTAATAATAAAATGAACCTAATTGTGCCTTCTTTAGGGTGTTGTAAAGTGTATTCTAACACTTTCACACTAATCTAAAGCTTTATTAGTTAATTGGGCTTATTTATGCCTTAATTGGTCCTATTTGGCATCTACAAGCCTTATTAATTGCATATTTCCATGGATAATCCTGAAACTTATTAAATAACCAATCATAATTCAATGTTTTGGGTCATGTGTTCTAGATCTTGTGATTTGGGACTCATACACCACCTTGGGCGTATGAGTCCCACCTAGGCCTTGGGACCTGATTTCAAGTTTCACATTAAATAGGACCTGTCTTGGGTTGCAATCTGGGTTTTGAACCATAGGTTCACCACACTGCAGGTTGGCGGTCCCTCATCGAGGACCCATTTGAATTCAATTCTTGGTGGAAATTTATTCTCCTAGATCTGATGTTAGCTTGTAGTGTTGTAATTTCGGGAAATTTGGCATAAACAAGTATAAATACAAGGTTATTTCACATAGTTTCATCCTATAATTTCATAAGAAATCAAGAGAACTTTCACAAGAGCATTCAAGAGCATTCAAGAGCATTTCAGAATGTTCTAAAGGTAGATTGAAGAGATTCTTACATCAGTGAAGATCATCGACATGTCAAGGCATGCATCAAGCATGTTGTTGAGCTAGTATTGTGATGTAGTATTCAAGATCCAATTTAAGCATTGTTCCACATCTAATTCAAGATCAAGATCTACATTCTTCATGACCACTTCATGTTATTTTGTAGATTTACATTTCAAGACCTCATTCAAGGTATCATTGTTCCTGTTTCATATCTCATGTTCATGTTTCATTGTCTCATCACTTAAGGTTTAATTACCTAAATGGGGTTTGACAAAAGGAAAACCCTATTTCTAACAATCCAACAATTTTTTATATTTATCTCTACATGTGTGATTGCAGATCTAGGTTTTTTGGAGCTTGAAGATACTTTGAAGACTAAGTTGCAAGATTGAGGAAAGTTGACAAGTTGTCAAGAGGTTGTCATCTTCACAGAAAGTCACCTACAAGCCATATTTCAAGCTTTCAAACTCAAAGATTTGGAAAGAGAGAAGCTACAACAGACCACTAGAGGATACCTGAGTTTCATAAAAACCCTAATATTGGGACTAAATAAGCACCTTGGACGTATGATTCCTAGTACAACACTTTTTCCAGCTTCAGAAGATCCAGATCAATCACTAAGAGATTCCAGTTTTCATCCAAAAACCCTAGCCTAGGACTAAATTGCCCAGCCTGGTGTATGATTCCTAGTGAGCATCAAATAGTATAATTTTAGGGTTTCAAAGTTTTTTTTGACCTCATATTTCTTCTAGGTCCTCCTCTATTCATTCTCAATTTATTGTCCTAATTTTAAGTTCCATTTCCTAGGTCATTTAGTTAGGTTTTGCATGTTACTTTCATTACTTGTCTTTCCAAGCCTTTTCTTGGTGGTGAACCCCCTTATTTTCTTTAATCAAACCTTAGGACACCTTATTGTAGATATCTTTCCCTCATTCCATCCCTAGATTGAGATCTCTAAGGTTTCCTTGAATGAACTAGAGTGAAATAGGTCCCTTAGTTCCATCTCCTAAAAGGTGAAACCCTATTTCTGAGGTTTCATTTTGGTGAACCTATCCTTTAGAACACCTTATTTTTTGATTTGGGTGCATTAAAGTCTGAATCTATCTTACATTAACTTTTACTAGATCTTGTTAGTAAGGTACATTTAGGGCAAAATCTCCATTGAGTGAAAGTGCATATAGGTTGCATTTGCATCTTACATCATTCAATTTCATTGAAATTATACAATTGCAAATAGTCAATTCAACATACAAGTTAGAAACCTTAGAATCAACTTAGAATTTGTAGAATTTGGTGCAAAAACCATCATTTGGGACTCATTCACCCCTCTGGGTGATTTAGTCCACCATCTGGTCAGTTTTGCAATTTTTTAGGAGAATTCGCGTTGACTTCTTTTCACTATACGAATCAAAAACCTAAGCTGGTACTCTGCCCTCTAGAATTTAGTCCCGGTCCGGACATAAAAGCATCTTTTCTGATGTTAAACATCATTTTGGTGTTTATGTTTAACATTGTTAGATAACTATTTCGGTTTGTTGAGTTTTACTTTATTCATTTCATTAGATCTTGCTTAATTTGGTTCATTTATTGCATTGCTTAATTTCAAAATGGCATTTACAACATTTCATTTTCAGATTGTTGCATAGTGTAATTAGCAAGTTACCCTGTTTAGAATCTAGAAATTAGATTTACACATTTCATTCTAGGTTATTGCATTGCATATTTAGTCTCTTTCCATTTTGAGTTTATATAGTGCACTTTTCTGGAATATTTGGTATCTATCTTTTCAAGTTTGCGAAATTTAATAAGCATGTAGGTCATTCATTCAATACATTTTCTAGTTATGAAGGGTCTCTTGGTGCGAAAGTAGAAATGACGTTAACATATTAAATCTACTCCTCCTATCTCTCCCTATTTGTGGGAATGTAATAGAAGAGGATACAAACGAATAACCATGACAATCATAGTTTTCTTCTCTCTGATGCCTCTCCTATTAGTGATGGAGGTATCTTGGTGAAAGAAGATGCAACCATTGAGAATCATGAACGTCTCATTTTTCCTTCTCCTTCTCCCCCTTGTGAATAGATTATGACACAAGAAGATGAGATCATTGCCACTACTTTACTTAGTCTCATTCCTCTCCCAACACCTCCCCTACTTGTAAGGAATGATTTAGTCAAGAGGATACAATCATAAACGATCATGAAAATCACATTTTTGAAGAGGACATGTTGGTGTTAGAAGATCTAATAATTGAGAGCTATGACAATCCTACCTCTCCCACTTGGGAAGACATTATAGGACATGTGGATATAATTGCAGATAACCATGATAATCACATTGGTTCTTCTCCTAATATCTTTCTGAGTTGTGAAGAAGATAGTTCAGTGTTAGAAGATACACTTATTGAGAGTCATGAAAATCTCATTTCTCCCTTTCCTAATGCTCCTACCATTTGGAGAGACCTATTTGAATGAAAGGATCCAATCATTGGTAAACATGACAATGATAGTTGTTCCTCTCTTAGTTCCTCCCTTATGGGTGATGAGGTTAATTTACAAAATCTAGCCATGGAATGTGATGAACCTCTTGTTTACTCCTCTCCTAAAAGCTCTCCTACTAGGGAAGATGTTATGGCACAAGAGAATGAGACCTTAGAGAAAAAGGATGAAATCATGAACAATCATAACAATCAAATTTGACCTTCTCCTAATATCTCTACTATAGGTAAAAAAGATATTTTGATGTTAGAATATCCAACCAATGAAAGTCATGAGAATCCTATTTGCATCTCTCCCCTATGGAAAACATTATTGATCAAGAGAATCCAACCATTTATAACTCAATTACTTGTGATGGAGTCATTTTAGAAGAAATAACCTTTGAATGTCATGACCATCTAGTTTTCAGTTCTCCTAAAAACTCTCCTATTAGAGAAGGTATCATGGTGCAAGAGAATGATGAAATTGATGCATGTCTTTCAAACACTAGTAATGAGGATTCCTTAGATGAAGATGATGAAGTAACATTAGACTCTCCTTCACTAAGAAATCATGAAAATAAGGATAAGTATTATGAGGTTATGCAAATTAGATATCCCTTGAAGTACTATCTTGAGCTACAACTTATCCTTTACCCTCCCTCAAACCAACCTCTAACTTAAAACAAACCCATTTTCATCCTTCAACCACCTAAGAATAACACTTCGCAACAATCGAATTATAATATCGTTGTTCATACATATAACACTTGTAATGATCTGCAACCAAGACAAACACCTTCAACATCCCTCCCACTACCTAACCCTATCTTTCCTAATGCCCCTAATTTTCCTTTACACAATGGAAAGGAGTATGATCTTGTTGAACAACTAAAGAACATCCCTACTAAGATATCATTATGGGACCTTATTCAAGCCTCCCCTCATTATCATAACATGATTTAAAGTGCTTTACAACAAGTTCCTACCCCTCCTAATATGCAATTAAATTATGTGGTAGCCCAAATTCAAGCTATAATAACTAATAACTTGGACATTACTTTCTGTCAAGATGAGTTACCTCCATTGGAAGTGCAAAAACAAAATGAAGCGTTCATGATAATAGCTCAAGTTAATTGAATTTTGATAAAGAGAACTCTTGTTGATAGTGGCTCAGCCCTTAACGTTTGTAGCATAAACCTTCTTGAAAAGGTTAAAGTAGATAAAAGCCAAATTCAACTTGATTCTTTATCTATTCATGGGTTTGACAATGTAGAAAAATAACCACTTGGTGTGATCACATTACCTATTAAAGTTGGAAATGTTACATTGCAAAATATGGTCCATGTGATGCCTCACGATATTTCATATAATCTTCTTTTAGATAGACCATGGATTCATGAGATGAATGGGGTGCCCTCTACCCTTCATCATAAAATGAAGTACATTTATGAAAACAAATTTTACATACTCAAGGCTGATCTTGAACCTAAAAATTGTTTGATTGCTGAGAAAGAAGGATGAGATCCTTTGGAAGTATTGAAACAAACTACAAAAGTGGAAGTCATGAAGGAAGATGAACACAAGAACATTGATGAAGTCACTAAGCTATTAGAGGACAATTGGGGCTCCTTATATTTCACACCAACATTCATGGGATAATACAAGATCATAAACAAAGACTCTAAAGAGGGAAAAGACAAAATGATAATGTCAACAAAAAATTCAAATGAACTTTCAAAAGCATCCACCTCAACCACTTTGAAGAAACAAATTACACAAAAAATTAGGAACATTTTACAAACAACCAGCTGAATCCTAAAGAAATGAAAAAGATTTATGGAAAGGTTATGAACTTGTAGCAAACAACTTGGGTATAATGGAAAAGGATGTGGTTCTAGAGACAAGTATTTGCGTCCCCATAGACCCCCTATACGCAAAAGAATGACTAATGGTCTTAGTTATTATCCCTCAAAATAAGCAAGCAAGCCTCAATTAATATCAACACTATTACAAAAGATTCCTATAAGCCAACTTTAACATTAGTACATCATGAATTGATAGACACTAGTGGTCATGATTATTATCCTTTGAAAGAATGAAAGAAACAAAATTATTAGTTTTAATATCAATGTCATCCCACACCATACTTGATTGGAGTTTTTAGATTTAACACCTTCCTTTCAAGGAAGAACAAAATATAGCAATCTAAAAGAGTCTTGACCTTAAGTATGACATCTTGTACTAAACCGCAAGAATATCTTTGTCACGAAATAAGACATCTTCTACTATTGATCGAAGTACCTTCGAGAGACTCTCAGATCGTTTGACATCCCTCCCTCCAGAACAAAATAAATTCTACCAAGAAGTTCATTTTATGCGCTGTAGAATTCATGGTCCTTTACTAATAGATATAGGCTTTGGTAACAAAATTCAACATCTTAAAGTTGCTTAGTTTCTCTTCCTTGTGTTGAAGCACCTAGCTCCTCTAATTGATACTGACTTTCAAATCTCTCATCAATCATCTTGGCTCACCCTTATCTTGTACTAAGTGGGGGCAAGGGGGTTAGGTAGCCTTGTCCTTGTATGCCACTTGCCGTTGTCTCTTTTGGCTAGTTGACAACATTCCATGTATATATAAGAGAAATCTTGGGATGTGGATGACATGCCTTAAGTTGGATCACATCTGACGTACTGAGTTATATTTGGTTGTTACATTTTGGGGGCAACCCTCTATTCATGATGTAGTCTCATTCAGAAGCATATGACTTGGCATAGGTATTTTAGAATAACCTCTCATGAATTCTTATACTTTAAAGCAATTTCTCACAACAATGGTGTTAGCAACCACTTTAAAATGGGGGAATACATTGACACTCATGTTTCAATGTGTGATTTTCTTTATTCTTGTGACATGTCCTTTTTCTTGGTGGTGTCATTGGGTCTGATTTCCTCCAAGAGCATGATATTACTTTGACTTGTCCTCTCTTGGAGACACTAGGAACAATGTTCCCTAAGAAGAGACCTTACATGAACTAAGAAAACTCCCTTTGAATGTACCTTACACTATTTTTCATTTACAATAATTATTATATGGCCAACTTGCATAACAAACTTTTCTTTCCTATGAAGCCATCCTACCTATTCATGGGTGCCTAACTTACAAAGTTTTGCTTACCTCATGGATCCTATTGTTCATATTATGTGGCACCTTGTCAAAGTTATTAGGAGGTATAACTTTGGTATGGTTAGTGTATGATGAGAAGCCTAAACGTGGGCATGAATTTCTCATTATACAGTGAGAGGTCAATACAGAGGCATGACTTTCTCACTAAGTCACCCCTTTTTGGATACACACCCAGCAGACAACTTGAAGTTTCGTTGCCTTAGAGTGAGTGTGCATTTTTGGACAAACAACTTAGACCTGATCCACATCATGTTGGGAAAATGTTTGATGCTTGATCCACCATTTTTATTTGATTTTTTTTTTGTTTTTCTCTTTCCTTTCTTTAGGTCTTTGACATTGTATATTTGTGTATCTTGATGTTGCATATCGTACACCTTGTGCGTGTCCCTTTGTGCTTATGTTGGTTTGACATAGGATCTTGTATCTTGGGGGATTGAACACCCCCTTGATATTTTTCATTCTATACCATCCGCATCGGTTCACTTGGAACCCTCTTGAATGTCTACTTTAGTGTGAGTTTGAAGAAAGTTCCTCCTCTCACTAAAATGGGGGCTAAATGTAGTGTAGAAAAAAGTAACCCTTTTTCACACTTATTTTGAGAATGAATAATTAATAATAAATTAAACCTAATTGTGCCTTATTTAGGGTATTTTAAAGTGCATCCCAACACTTATACACTAATATAGGGATTTATTAATTGATTGGGATTATTTATGCCTTAATTGGTCCTATTTTGTATCCACAGGCCTTATTAATTGCATCTTTCCATGGATAATCTCGACACTTATCAAATAACCAATCATAATTCAATGTTTTGGGTCATGTACTCAGATTCAGGGATTTGGGACCATATGCCACCTTGGGCGCATGAGTCCCACCTCTAGGTCTTGTGTGTCCCGACAAGTTTCATTAAATGCACCCATTCGAGTTGTCCCAAATTTTGAAAGTTACCACTAGACTCATACTACCCAGTCAGTATGAGTCCCACTCTACTAGGACCTATATTTTGAATTTAATTCTTGGCGGATTTTGTCCTCCTCCTATACATTTGTCGGGCTTAGGTTGTAATTTTGTAAATTCCAAGCAAACAAGTATAAATACAAGGTTGGCTGTAATCTCTTTAGCTTCATCCTAGAAATTCATGGAAATCAAGGAACTCACAAGAGTCCACAAGAGCATTCAGTGAACATTTACTGCATTTAAAGAGCATTTAATGGTATATTTGTAGAAGATTATTGCAAAAATTCAAGATCAATCATCATGTCAAAGGCATAATGCATCAAACATGTTGTTGAGCTAGTGTTGTGATGTAGTATTAAAGATCCAAGTTAAGCATTGTTCCACATCTAATTCATGATCAAGATCTACATTCTTCATGGCCACTTCATTTTAGATTGCAGATTTACATTTCAAGGCATCATTCAAGGCATGATTGTTCATGTTTCATTGTCTCATCATAAAGTTTAATTACCTAAACAAGGTTTGACCAAGGAAACCCCCTATTTCCTAACAATGAACAAATTTTATCTCTCTCTACATATGTGATTGCAGATCTAGGTGTTTTGGAGTTTGACGATCCTTTGAAGACTAAGTTTCAAGATTGAGGAAAGTTTTCAAGTTGTCAAGAGGTTGTCATCTTCATGGAAAGTCACCTACAAGCCATAATTCAAGCTTTGAGACTTGGAGATTTGGCAGGAGAGAAGCTACAAAAGACCACTAGAGGATACCTAATTTTTATCCAAACCCTAATAATGGGACTAAATCACTTCCTTGGGCGTATGAATCCTAGTACAACACTTTTCCAGTTTTAGAAGATCCAGATCAGTCATTGAGAGATTCTATTTTTTTCCTAGAAACCCTAGTTTGGGACTAAATTACCCAGCCTAGTGTATGAGTCCCAGTGAGCATAAAACATCAAAATTTCAGGGTTTCAAATCTTGTTTTTACCTCATCTTTCTTCCAAGTACCCCTCTATTTATTCTCAGTTTATTGTCCTGATTTTTAGTTTCATTTCCTAGGTCATTTAGTTAGGTTTTGCATGTTACTTTCATTACTTGTCTTTCCAATCCTTTCCTTGGTGGTGAAATCCCTTATTGTATTTAATCACACCCTAGGACACCTTATTGCAGATCTCTAGGGTTTTCTTGAATGAACTAGAGTGAAATATGTCCCTTAGTTCCATCTCCTAAAAGGTGGAACCCTATTTCTGAGGTTTCATAAATCAATATTGTCCAAATTATCATCCCCATCCTAATACCTACCTATTTATCCTAATTCACATTTTAACATCCAAACTAATTCCTAAATCCAACACTGTCATTAAATTCCCATCCTAACATCATCCTAGTTCACAAGCCATTTATATAAACTCAAAATTTGATCATTCAAACTGCATATCAACCAACCTCATCCATGATAAAGATAAAATTAAATCAAAATACAAATAAAAATACCCTCGAATCAATCTAAATCAAAATTTCTTTTGAAATCAAGACCACATCCTAATCATCCTCAATTATTTTGTGCATAAGAACTTTTCCTATCTTAATTAGCAAGTTAATTGAAATCTAGATAATCACACTAGCCTTAGAAAAAAATTATCTTAAGAACTTGGTCTACATTAATTTTAATAGTCTAAGAATCCTAATATATTTTTCTTGAGAGTCTTCCTATCCCAAGTAGGAAAGATTAAACCATCCAATTGTAGCCTTGTTTATAATTTACTTTTGAGTTAGGAATATCATCCCATATCTTCCATATCGTTCATCACTTTTCCATCCTTATCCAAGATAACTATACCTTTTCACATCAACCCCATCAAATAATAAAAATTTAAATTTAACCTTTCAAATATCCATATCTCCATCCTTAGCAATCAAAAAAAAAATCTCAAATCCAGAAAAATAAAAAAATAAAAAAGGATTTCCTTTCCATGTCACCCATCATTAGGTTACAGGAAAAAAATAAAAAAAATGAATGACACAAAAAAAAAAAACTAGCCATACCTGTTATACCCAAATCCAAAGATTGAATCCTCAAATGCATCACAAGACAATTGACGAGCAAGAATACCTTGTAATCCAACTTGAGTATTTTCCCAAGCTCATTAAATTTATCAACAATGACACTACATAGGCTAACCTAGACCATATCATAAACCTTGATATACATTATTTCTCGGGACAATTAATTGAATAAGGAGATAAACTCCCCATAGATTTGACAATTCCAAGATTAATAATCTTGTCCAACAAGAAACCACATCATCTAGTCACCCACAACACACAACCCATAACTCATCCAATGACTACACTACATCAGATAGGGTCTTTTCCACCTTTCCTCATACTCCATCATCTAATCCCCCCACTATAGATACACCCAAAATATAGTGGAACTTATACCAAGATACTCATGGTCATTTCTCATTTAACCCACAATAAAACATTTCACATCATACTCAAACTTCATATAACCTCATTCACCTAAAAATTTAATCCAATTTAACCAACCAAAACACTCCTCCTACTAATACACCCTAAACAAAATTTCCATCCATGTCACAATTAATTCAATCATCATCCCTCTATCCATACCAACAACCAATACTATTCCAACTAACCATAATTCTATCCCATACATACTATTACTCCACTTATCAACAATCATCAACATCTCCACCATCATCACAATAATATATTCTTCATTTACATACATTATGATCTACCTACCAACAACCATCATATCATCAACAATACATTCCACCTATAAACACACTCCAAATCACTTATCAACAACCCTCATCCCAACAAAAATGCATCCCACCTATCAACACACTTTAATCCACTTATCAATGTAATCACCATCTCACCAACAATATATAAACACTATACTACACAAATGAACACAATTCAATCCAATTATCAACAACCACCATCATATCAACAACTTGATACACACCAACA
>VDFB02373365.1:141947429-141972816 GCA_007258455.2 Sequoia sempervirens
CTACAGGATTGATGGATTTTACTATTAAAACCAGAGACCGTGTCAAAAATCAAAATCATTTGAAACTCTACTAGACAATCTGCCATTGTCAATGCTAGAGATTGACATGCATATTTCAATATCCTTGGCACTTTGTGCATTACATACTCTTTCATGTGGTATTTGAAAATTGTCTCACACAAGTTGGAATCTTGAATCGTCCCATCAGTAAGCACTTCCCCTACCATTTCTTCCAAACAGTCTACGCACATTGTCTAAGCTTCCACATTTCGTATAGACTATGAAATCATGGCATTCCACAAGACGACACTCTCTCTAAAGTCTCCAATTTTCTTGCTCTGTATTTTCTTGAGCCATTATCTGCAACCATGGATTTCTCCAACAGGCACTCATCATTGAACAATTGATTTGCCTTGTCTATGCTTGCACAAAATGGGTGCATATCTAAAGTTCTCTAAGACCGATTCAACCAATACACTTTACGTGTTTCCAGCAACCCTGGAATTCTTGAAAGGTACGCCATTTAATGTCTTGAGATCACATTTGATCAAAGAGATTTTTCCAAACGGTTGATTCACCTCCTCCATTACTATAGCATTCACATTTTGCTTTCATGTTACCAGGGAAGTTACAACTCCTACATTTGGCACGGGAAAAGAGGATTTGGAAAAGGTTGTGGACTTCGTCCCAACATCCACCAATTGCATTCATTTTGTTCCATGAGATGACATCTTTTAGAAGCATTCTAGCAAACAATTTTCATGCAGATCCAGCCACCATTTCATTGGGGCATTTCTTTGAAATGTTCTGTTGATTTGATTCACATGCTTTGTCTGTACTTCCAAATTTTGCATGCATGAAATCCCAAGGAATTTGAAATAGAATTGTCTGACAAAATTCACATCGCAATTGTCTACGTTGTATCACATCTGGCACGCAGATCTACAATTATTTCCCATGAGACAATGTTTCTTTGAGGCATTCTACCATACGGTGAGTCGGCCCTTCCCTTCTACATTTTATACATATCATGCAATAATTTCATCCAATAGGATGACATCTCTTCGGGCATTTTGTCAAGCAGACCACTTTCCTTTTCCTTTTGCACGCATGTCTATCAGAGTAGCTACAACTACTCGTCTGATCAAAACCCACCCTTTGTGTTTTGTGCATACTCGCAAACATTGCATTTCACAAGGTCGCATTTCTTTGAGAGCATTCTGTGTAAATCAGCGAACTCGCATTCATGAAATCTAACTTCTTTGAGGTAGTCTATGAAATAGTACACGGGCCTTGTCCATGCTTCCAAATTTTCCACGCATGTTTGTGCATAGCCTGCAATCATGTCTATGCTTCCATATTTTCTACCTTTTGTGCTTTTCAACGATCATTGCATTCCCTGAGATTACGCCTGGCGATGGAAAGAATCTATTTTGTGTGTTTCTTTCAATTATTAGGTTCAACCTTTACCAGTCAATCCATAGCTTTGGCTTTACCTTCCCATTTGACATGCACGTTTTGCCAGGGCAGTCACAATTACAACATTTATCTGGTGCGTATTCTACAACCACTGCATCTCATGAGATGATCTCTCGTGAGGCATTATGTCAAACAATTCATTGCCTCATCTTTGTTTCCCCATTTAGTAATTCGTTTACCAGGATGTTGACTCTACAATCTCCGACCATCAATAGCATTTGCGTGAAAGTTTATCCCAAAGCTCCAACAAATTCATTCCGAGCGGATCCCCTGAGCATTTCCATCGACAATATTTCTTGCAATGTTTTAATCACCGAATTCACTTTGTGCATACTCCATAAACAGGGAATTCTATGAGGTGACGTCTCCTATGAGGCATTCTGTAAAACAGTTAGCATGCCTTTGCTAAGCATCCATTCCGGCGCGAGTAGCGTGATCAAGAAAGAAGCGGAACCAGAACCATGTTGGTGAGGGGCCAGAACCAAATTGGAACGTGAACATTTTTCACTTCTTTTTGCTTCGGTCCGGTTCAATATTTCTTCCGGGTCCGCGATTTGATGATGGTGCAGGGGCGGGATAATTTACGGACAGAGTCAGAACCGGAGTTTCAAATTATAAATTCCACTTTGCCAAAGCGGGGTCGGGTTCAAGATCACATCCAAGCTCGTAACCATAAAATGTTCTCGTTCACATTTCATTATGAACCCGCTCCCAATAGATTTACTTTATTACTTTATTTTAAATTTATTCCCTTCTTTAATGAGTGGCGGGGTCGGATTTATGTTTGCACATAAAACTCTTAAAGGGGTCTTATGTATGGTCGAGCCCGATCATGAGGAGCCTCTCTCGATCTTTTTTTTACTTCTTTATTACCCCTTTTTATTTAACAAACTTTTTATTCTTTTATGATTTTCAAAAATAAAATCTTTTCTCCAAAACAAAAAGATTTTTTTACTATTCACTTTTTATTTTACTTTTTACCTCTTTTTTACATTTTTTTTTTAAATCTTGGTTTAATCTTTTAAAGTTTAAATTTAAAAGATTTTTTATTTAATTTTAAATTATTAAATCTTTAAAAAATAAATATTTTAAAGATTTATTTATTATTATTATTATTTTCAAAACTTTTAATTTTAAATCTTTTTAAAATTTAGAAAACTTTAAAAGATTTATTCTAAAAAATTTATTTATTTATTTTCTAATATTTTTTCTATTTTTTTGTATTTTCTAAAGTTTTCCCATTTTTTTTGTATTTTCAAAAGTTTTCTAATTTTTGTATTTTCTCAATTTTTAATGTTTTTGCATTTTTGAATTTTCTTATTATTTATATTTTCTAATTTTTCATAAATAAGACGGACAATGCAAAAACAGAAACAAAGAAATAGAGAAAACAAAAACGAACAAATGACACGACAAGGCGAGACGACGATGAAATGACAATGAAAAGACGAGGACCAAGACGAACGAAACGACCAAAACAAATGAAGAGCACAACGAAGAAAGACGAAACCAAACAAAATGGGTCGGGGAACAAGACAAGATGAGACCTGAACAAAGCGAGGAACTGGGATCGGGACAAAACTAGGAACAAGAACCTTGGAAAAGTTTTTGTTCCGATTCTGGATCCGACAGAGAAACAGAAAACAAAAAGAAGAAAAAGAAAAGGGGGTCCCCAACTTTTCCAAGCAAAATTTGGGGCATGTATGGAAGGCATAACAGGACTGACACTTCGTCCAAATTACTAGGACTCAACATTAGAATAGTATGTCTTAGGTAAGAATGCAAGCCACCTATGTACTTAAGTAATGTATTCTGAGTATACAATGAAACATTTAAAGCAATAGCCTATTTTCTAAACTCATGGGTGTAATCTTGGACAAACTGACCCTTACCTTGCCTAAAGGTTTGCTAGTTCATTGTTAATTGTTGCATATAACCTAAAGGATAAAAGTGTTTTTTAAGGGCAGCAACAAATTCCATCCAAGTCATATTAACCTTACCATGGTGAGCAATTTTCTCGCGAGTCCTACTCTCCCACCAGGTGAGAGTTGTACTTCCCAACCAGAGAGTGGTTAACTAGATCATAGAAGCATCTTTTGTGAGGCCTTGAATCCTACAATACACTTCTACCTATTGGATCCAATCATCTAACTTTTCGGCATTTAACTCCCCACGGTACTTAGGCAATTCAAATTTTACATCCAGTTTAATAATAGGCTTAGACTTGCTCTTGAAAGGATTGACAATAGTAGTAGAAGAAGAAGAAGAAGGGGAATATGGAGGATATGGGGCTTCTAGAGATTTTCCTTCTTTGTCCTTTCGATCTTCCTTCTTTTCTTGCTTCGAAGAATCTCCCTTTTTTCGCTTCTTCTTTTCCGCATAAAGCTCTTCCACCATAGCCTTCATGTCAAGAAAGGCTCGCTAAAAACACTTATCATCAAGCTCAAGCTCAGTAATCTTCCCAACTTCAGTTTCTTCCATTGTTGGCAAAGTCCTTCATTTTCCAATCTCAGGATTGTATTCTTCTAGCTCACCTTCACCTCGTTGTTTCCTGGAACATGTTAGCATCCACTTCTGCAATACTAGTCACACAAAGCTCTAATACCAAATTTGATATGTTTTAGGATCTATGACAATTGCTATTTGAATGCTTAACAATAACAATGATTAATCAAAGCTTTAATACTAATTAATGTAACCGAAATTCTTAAATGAAAAAAGCATAAGAAATGTGATGAACAAAATGGAAAAGAAAGAAGACAAAATGCTAGTTGATAACAGAGTTCGTTGAATCGCCTACGTCTTCAGGCCCCTCTTCAACAGAGTGACTGATCCTATTATGCTTGAAAATTAGGATTACAAAGGATTCAACAACATTACAACTCTATTTCCTTTCAGCACAACAACAACATTCTCTCATTGCACAAAAATGGATACAAAATTCTTCTGATCATTCTCTCCCTACTCATCACCTGGATGCCTAACTCTTCCATTTTCACCCCTTTTTATACAAAAACTTGGCCCAATTTGGCCTATAACAATATGATTTACAAAAATCTGGCCAATCTCCCTTTACAAGTAAAAATTTAAACCATTCCCCCTATTTTCATAAGTAAATCTCCTATCTTCCTCATAAAATCTCCTTAATATTCTTTATAATCTTTAATGTATATATATATATATTCCCCTTTTTATTAGTATCTCGGGCTTAGCATATTCATTTTAATCTTTTTAAAAGATTAGGATTTTTTTTTTTAAATATAGGGGTAGAAGGTTAAAAATAAGGGGTTTCTGTTTCAAAATATTCAACAAAAGAAACTAACCCTAATAATAGTTCAACTGCTATTCGATGGCGTAGTGGCTAAGGCTATTTTGGGCGATGGGGTGGTCGATGGTTCGACCCCCCCACCACTCTTTTTAAAATAGAATTTGCAATAGTTAGTCAACAAAACTAACCGCTACCCAATATTGATAACGTTGATCACGGGGGTGTAGTGGTAGCCAGTGATAATAGGAGATAGGAGGTGGGGGGATCGAATCCCCCCAACATTTTTTAACAAACAAACTAACTATCCAACCCACACCGAAGGAAGGAAGAGAGAGCCTCGTGGCATGCCGAGGAGGTGCCATGTGGCACAACATGATTCACCAAAGATTACACATCATCTACCACGCGTCTGCCACGTCAAAGACACGTTAGTGTACGAAATCCACATCAGCTACCACCTGTGCTTGCCACATCGTATGTACACTTGTACAACCTACCATGTGTCATCATGTGATTGGTCCACCTCACATGTTGTACCATACGGACTTCCAAGTCAGCATGTTGACGTCATCATCTATACGGCCTGGTCAACCTTGTGCCTATGAACTTCAACTTAGCGTAACTTGCGAGTATGAGCTCAAAATTTGACGAAACGAACACCATTGGAAAGGTCTCGATGAGCTCTTCGACTTGACACTAGTTATGTTGAATTCTAGGACAATAATTTTTTTCACCTTTCTGGATGGTCTCAGGTACGTAGTTGACCCGTACCTTTGACTGGTCGTATTTTGGGCGTACGAACTCCTTTTGAGCCCATTCAGGTTGTGTTGGACTCAGAATTTCAGGAACTTTGATCTAGCGATGATTACTGGAGTATATGGGACACTTCAATTTTTGGCATCATGTATCCCCTTGGAACAGAAATAACAGTCTTAACTATGTTTAAATAACCGCAAGTCCATCATTCTCAAAGATAAATGTATTATTTCTTCGGTGAATTTTTGTTTGCAACTATAGAAGACTCCATATCCTTAAAGCACACCACTCTTTTCTTTGCACACCTTTCCTTTTGGCATTCCATACTTTGGAGAGCTCCTAAGATGATTGCTTTGTGCTAGTTCTTCATCATTTTTATATGTTCTTGATCTTTTTCCTTCGTGCGTAGATTATTAGTTTGTTTCAACTTGATCCTTGGATTTTTAATTAAATGTTCCTTTATGTTTCCTTTTGTAAAGCATCTTATTGTTGATGTGCATCGTTGCCATTGCAACATGCATATGGATTAATTTTATGTGAATTAGGATGTTGATAAATTATAGTTCATTTATATACGTCTAAGGTTCTTGTATTTCCCTAACACAAGCCTTCACTCCCTTAATTGGTGCAACAAATTCCTAATGCTAATTGTTATTCCTTGGATAACAGTTCTTCAAATAATGCTTATTCATTATCATTTCTTTGTCTTCTCGGCCTTTGATTCACCTTGTTATATATAGTCATTTATTTGTGTTTTGACCGCATATAAGATTTCCTCTTGAAATATTAGTTTAGAGTGATTACCATTCTACTCTTTGTTTGTCTTTCACATTCCCTACTAACATTCTCTTTGGGTGTATTTTGAAACTATCATCAATCAGATATGTTTTGGGTCATAACCTGGTCCACTGAATTTGCTTTCCTTAGATAATATTTACTCTATTCTCTGTTATTTTGAATGGTTTCATTCAATTGAAGCTAAGTTAAAATTGATTGATTAAGCGATTAGAATAGATTCTAAAATAATCCATAATCAAGTCGATGAGGTTAAGGTCCTCTCGGTTCTATATGTTCAGTTTAATAAGTCTACACTAGTATAAAAATCTATCACTTAAATCACAACTTAGTATTTCAAAAATTCTCAGCACTAAACCAATCACAAAGGATTTGTTATCTATGTGTGGGATGGTAGGTTAAATCTCAGGAATTAGGTTTTATAGCACCTTGTCTATGCTTCCACATTCAGCATGTACATTCTTACTTGGAGAAAGTATGTATTATGATAAATTGTTTGTTTGTAACTGTTGGAGATTGCAGACTGGTTTGCACTATTTTAGGGCGTTACAGGGTTCTTATTTTGTAGGGAAATCACTAAATTATTTTGTTATTTTGTAGCATTGAACATTTTGTGCTATGTTTGACTTTGCCTATGCATGTCGTATATGCAATTTTTTGTTGTCTAGGGTTTTATATTGATCTACGTATTCATTATTTTAGCATGCAGTATCTTTATCTTCGAGCACTGCAATATATGTTTCTAATCATGTTTGACCCTTTCCTACAGTTTATAGGTTTATTCTTCCCTCATGGTATTATGCTTTGTATCTATTCCTTAAAGGAATCCTAACCAATCATGAAGATCGGCTTCGGACATATTCTAGAAATCATTTTTAGTAAATGTGTTATGTTTATATTTTAATACTCATTTTATTCAATTTTGAGAAAGTTTAGCTAATCAATTGTGTTTTATTAGCATAGACTTGGACGAAATTACATAGTAACTAGATGGTTAATAGAATTTTCATGTGACTAATTAGAATCTTGTTATTAATTAAAGTTGCAATGTAATATTAGGGATAGGTTATTTAATTTTAAAAGATTCTGATTAAATGTTAAATGATTTAAATTACTCTCTCTTAATTAATTAGTAAGTGAATGTTGATTATTTTATAAGTATATAATATTTGATTGATAGAATCACTATTTGAAACAATTAATTAGAATATTGCTATTATAGTATTTCATTAGAGTTGAAATATAGAGATGATTGTTTGCTAAGGGTATAGTTACCTTTAAATATAGTTATTTGTAGCAAATAATCTATTAAATTGAACCAAGTGGTTAAGTTAAAATGAACGATAAGAAAGTGGAAATAATGCCTTATTTAAAGGAAAATTTTCATGGTTATAATGTTGTGATTAATTGTTGTATTAAAAAATGTGTCTGGATTATTGGATTAAGTGTTTATGTAATCGTTGTCAATTGTGTAATGTATGTTCAAAGTTTTGTGCCGATGGGGAATGTGATTAGTAGGTTGGTTTCCAAATGCCTAGGAGGGTGTATATTTGTATGTATGGTCCTTATGATTGTTTAACCATGAAGTGGTTTGGCTATGTTATTGGTCATGCACACTGTACGAACACAAACCCTAAGGGTGTGGCCCTCCTATCTATGTATGGATTCATGAGATTTTGTAATAATATTTTGTTGAAAGGTATGCATATGTGTATTGAGTGAAAAGTAAACCCTAAGTGTTGTACTACATGTTCATGATAGTCAAGAATTGTGGCAATGGGTTGGGACATGGGTTCATGTTGTCCTGACTGGTGTTTATTTGATTGTGATAAGTGTGCAAGATGGACAATGCCTTTCTATGTGTAGGGTTTACTAATTGCAAGTAGGGGGAGTGGCTCTCAATGGGGGGAAAAACCCGAAGTGGTGTCTAGGATAACCCATTGTAGGGTTTCTTAATCCAGTGATAACCTTAATAATGAATTAGAGGATATGGGTAGAATTCACATTAATCAAGATAATTTATGCCTCACTCATGGCTCAAGTGCTTGTTTAGGCTTGAGATGAGATGGGAAGGCTTGGAATGGAAAGATCAACTTCCTTGTCCTCATGAAAGGTATGTTGGTTCCACATGAGTTTGTATGGGGGTCAGGGATTAGGAGAGGCTACCAGGACAACCCAGGATGGGGGCCAGGGCCTAGGAAGATCTACCAGGATAACCCATATCAAGCTATGTGATGACACTCCTCCCTATTGCAGTCTAGCACTCCCTAGTTGTATTTCCTCTTTCTATTGTGTGAGTGCCTCTAGAAGTGAAGTGTTGTAAGTGATGTTGGAGTTGTTAGCAGTGTTGTGTCCTTGTTTATGTTATCATGTTGCTTTCCTGATTGTTTGTTGTATGTGGGATCTTGTGTTATCTCCTAGCATGGGGGGTGGACCGCAAGGTTCCACATGGTCGGGAGGTTGGTGCTTTTTCCTCCATTGGGTATTCTTGTTGCATGTTCATGAGCATGGTGATTGATCATTGCATTATGGACTCCAGTTCTTGTTCCAGCATGAGAAGGCATTCTTTCATGTATTTGTATATTGGATTTTATCTCAGTTGTATCTCTTAATGTAATCTTCCTACTTGTAATAGAGGAAGCAATGTTGTAATTATTGTAATAATGTAACAATTATTGATGATTTCATCTTGTAAGAGTATTGTAAAGAAATGCACCTTTCATATGATAGGTAGTTAGAAAATGATCTTTAATGTTGATTATCAATTGAAATGTTATGGAAGTAAGTAAGGTAGGATCATTTAATTTGGTGCTTTAAAATGAACCTTGAATGTTAGATCGTTCATGTTATCTCCTTATCATTGATGAAATGTTTCTAGTAATCTTGATTGTTAGTTTTGTGAGTAGCGCAGTTGAAGAACCTTAAAGGACCTAGGACTAGATTATTATGTCATGTTATGTTATCCATTCTATAGTTATTTGTTAAAAAAAAAATTGTTCCATTAGTTTTCCCTAGTTTAGTGTTGTCCTCTAGGGTTCCTTGGTGGGGGCGTTACATGTTCAATATCAAGCAATAATGTGAGAGAATAATATACACTCCTCACTTATTCAAGATTAAAATGCACTTATAAATTTTAATCCCAAATCAAAGTGTAACGTAAATTTTAACTCTGATTGTTATAATTATCACATAAAAAAGGAAGACAAAACACATAAATATATTTTTCAATAACCAAGTCTTCTAAGAAAAATCTTACAGGACCAAAATGTTAAGAGTTAGTTTTCAAATGTATTGGACAAATATTTTACTTGAAAGTATGGTTAACAACTAAAAAAATAGTTCCACATAGATAGATTGATAAAAAATAAAATACCCCTACAAAATAAAAAGGTAAATGTTAATGCAAAAATAAAATGCTAAGAAAAGTTATAAACAAATTATACCACTATATAGTACTAAAAAAATATCTTTAAAAAAATATTACCTAATATCAAGTCCATTTGTGAAATTTATAAGACTTTGAAGCTCCAAAAATGAGGATTGCACAAATCCAATAAAATAGTGAATTTTATAAAAATAAATGAATCCTTAGAAAAAAATAGTTAGAGCACTACAAAGAGCATGGAATTCTAAACTATTTAAAAAAAAGGTGATAAAAAAGATACCTCCATATACTCATTTCAAAGCCTCTCAAAGTTGGATTATCTAGTTAAAAGTCTCATTGGAAGGGTTCCTAGAAGATGGTGGTAGGTTTGGTGGCCCATGCATGGTGCACTAATAGTAGGGTGGTAATGGAAGAGTGATAGCACTCGGTATGTGTAATGTCCCCTTGTAGCTAGACTTCAGTATTTCAATGGGATTAGCCTATCAGTCGACCCTCATAGGCTAATGGGATTGGATAGAGGGTCCTTGTGGCAAAAACTTGGTCATTTGATGGTTTTATTTTTCTCCAGAGTTCGGAGAGGTTCAAGTTTGGCCTTTGCAGAGGATTGAGAGCTCAATTTCTCATACTTACTATTTATAGTAAGTCATTTAGGCAGGGTTACTATATATAGCAGGGCACCTAATTGGGGTATCTTAGCAGTGTCGATCTCGGTATTCAGTTGGTTTGGAGAAATAAGGTGTTTTTCCTAAGTTATGATGTTTAATTATTATTAAAGGTCACTTTAATAGTAAATTTAATGTTATATTATAATGTTATATTTTCACTTTATATTTGAGGGTTTCATTCATCATTAAAAGGGGTCATTTTAATCAAGATGCTTAGGCTCCAATTTCAAGGAGGATATTATTTATTTATAAAGTGGAGACTTTATAACATTTTAAAATAATTTAAAAAGGAAAATGGGACTTCTTTGAGAGGAGTATATAAGCTACCAAGAGAAAATAAAAATCATCTTTTGAGCATTTGAAAACTTTTCTTCATGACTTCTATTGGCGTTTGGAGAACAAGGACAAGGGTTTTTGCATTTCCGAAGTGTATCGACATTGGAGAGCATAGCTCCTTCAGTGTATCAACATTCTGAGGTTGTGAAACTACCAATTGAAGATTGCTTAACTGTTGGCTTCATCCAGGAGTCAAGTTTGTGCAAATTCAGAGAAGTTATTTCAGGGTCTCAGAAATATTACATCATATTGGAAGGTGAATCTCATAAGGCTACATTTAATAATCATTTCAACACTCTTCACAAGGGTCGTACTTCTGCTTTTCGGCTGGCCATACCTCTTTCTTACCTAGCGTGTTTTCCTTGAAGCTAAATGCCTTTATTTTGGGGGCTCTCCCTTCACCATTTTGGGTGTTTGTATTAGAGAAGGGCTTTGGTGGGGTTTTTGATGAGGAGACTTCATCTTATGCAGCAAATTGATCACATAACTAGATTTAGCTATGGCTGCAAACAACTCCAGATTTGATATTATAAGTTGTCTTCTTTTTCGGGTATGCTTATGTATGTAAAAGCTTTGAAGAAAATATTCAATAAATAATAAAGATTGCTTGCAGTAGTATTTCTTTTAGTATTTTGTTATTTTCTAGTATTTCCTATATCCCTGGCATTATCATTGGAAAAATATAAAAAAGAAAATATTCATCAAAAACACAAAAATCACAAAACAAATTCCAGCAAACAATTTCAACAGTTAGAGTTTACAGTTTGGGAGAACTTAGGGTTCTTACAGTGGTATCAAAGTGGTTTCATGCCAGCCTTAGGGTTTGAATCTAGCTCTATTGATGTAGCAAAGTGACAGATGCAAAAGATATATTGCAAGGGAAGATAGAAAGCAAAAACAATGGCCACAACCTTATCCTGAACAAGACACATTTTCAACTGCAATAGCAGCAAGATAGTGTGGTACTGAGATTGGTTCATCTAGCACAATGGGAGATAGAGGTGGCGATAGCCCACCCAGGAATGAGATTGGAAATGAAACTAGAAATGGGGGAAACAATGAAGAAAGAGAAGCACGAGATATTTTTAGAAACATGGCAACAGGGAAGCAACAGGTTGCAGATGCTTTGCAAGCACTTACAACAATGTTACATCAAATGAACCCTCTTGGAAGACAGAATCATGAACAAGAGGATAATAGGAGTGTGGTTGGGACCCCAGGGCACAGAGAGCACCTACCTGTACCATTGATAGACCTACACACCCTACATTTTTGAGAAATGAACCGGAAGAGGGTAATGTTGAAGAAGAGGGAGAGGCAATGTTTGCAGACAATCTTATGGCAGTGAATCAAAAATGGGAGTTGTTAACACCACAAGTTCGGGAACACATAAGCTTTGACATATTTCTAAGTCAAAGGAGAGAGCATTACAAAGCAAGACAAGGTCAGAGACCAAGAGACCAAAACAGAGACCTAAAACATGCCACCAGCAAACTCACATTACCTACATTTGATGGTAGTGGGAAGGTTACAACTCAAGCTTGGCTTCACATGCTAGATACTTTCTTGACTCTTCGACCCATGGCAGAGGAAGATGCAATAAAATATGCCACTTTACATTTGGAAGGAGTAGCCCATGATTGGTGGTACCACGGGATGGTCATGTTGCAACAAAATCGCATCACTTCTTATCAGGATTTCGTTGATAGATTGATTGAACGCTTTGATAAGAAAGATCCAAAAACATATTTCAGAGACTTGGCTCAGCTCAAGCATGTTGGGAGTTTGGAGGGTTATATTTGTGAATTTAAAAAATTATTAGTTATGGTTCCCAATATATCTAAGAGAAGATTAGTTGTGCTATTTATTGAGGGCCTATTGGAACCATTAAGAGGGTGGATAAAAGCTTTTGACCCAACAACACTACAGGAGGAAATGAAAAAGGCTAGAAGTATGGAACTTGCAGCCCCACAAAGCAATTTCTCATCTAAGGGATCCTCTTCATATAGGGACAACAAGTCATTTTCCAAGAAGAAGGAAAAATCATATTCAAAGGGAAAATCAGCAGCACCCCTAGACCAAGAAACACTCAATGATTTGCACAAGAAAAAGTTGTGCTTTTACTGTAAGGGGCCCTATGATGCAAACCATGACTGTCCATTAAGGCCTAAGGGAAAGGCCAACCAAATAATGTGGGCCTTCTATGAGGATTTCAAAACTAAAAAATTAGACTAGCAAACTGATCATGAGGAATCTGAGTCAGAGAAGTCTAAACATGAGGCAGAAAAGTTTGAAAATGAGGTTGAACATGAAGCGGAAGTGAAGCTTCAAGGGGCATGTATCACTAGCATATAGCGGGAGGGCTCATTCAGGATGTGTGGGGTCTTAGATGGAAAGAATATCATTACTTTGCTCGATATAGGTGCCACACATAACTTCATTGATGTCAGGTTGGTTGAGAGGCATGGGATCCAAATAGAGGAATTTGAAGGCATAAGGGTGAAGGTTGCAGATGGCTACACTCTTAAGTGTGAAAATATGATTCCAGAACTCCCTATGCGCTTGAATAATTATAAATTTAAGGCAGATTTCTATGTGGTGAATATGGGAGACACTGATATGGTTTTTGGGATGAAATGGCTTCATGACATAGGAGAGTTTACCCTTAACCTTTGTGATATGGAGATGAGGTTCAAGGTGAACGAGAAGACCCATGTACTGACAGCCATCAGAGATAGCAGTTTCAGGATGATATCATTCAGGAGAATGGAGAGACTCATGCGCCATGACATGATTGAGTGGGCAGTAGAGTGTATGTTGATGCAATCACAGGAAGGGAAGCAAAAACCAAATTATCATCCAGATATACAAGAGTTGAGGATTAAACATAGGAAGGTGTTCAGTGATATTCCTCCTGGTAGACCTCTAGATAGAGGGATTGAGCACATAATAGAATTGGAGGATGGTGCCAAACCAATGATAATCACTCCTTACAGGCACCCCAAGTGGCTGAAAGATGAGATTGAGAAAAAAATAAAGGAGTTGCTTGCTATGGGGCACATTAGGCCTAGAAAATCTCCTTTTTCTTCATTGGTGGTCTTGGTGAAGAAAAAGAATGGTACCCTTCGGATGTGCATTGACTACAAGGTCTTGAATAAGAGGAAAATTAAGAATAGGTACCCCATCCCTTGGATTGACGAGTTGATTGATGAACTTCACGGTGCTTGTTACTTCTCAAAAATAGATTTGAGGTTGGGTTATCACCAGATTAGGGTTAGAGAATAGGACATTGAGAAGATGACATTTAGATGTCATTGTGGACACTTTGAGTTTGTGGTTATGCAATTTGGGCTAACCAATGCCCCTGCTATATTTTAGTCCACCATGAACAGGGTCTTTCAGTTACACCTGAGGAGGTTTGTACTAGTCTTCTTTGATGATATTTTTGTATAAAACAAAACTTGGGAGGAGCATCTTTCCCATTTGGATATAGTGTTGGGTATTTTGGATAGGGAGTCCTTTATGCCAAGGAATCTAAATGTGATTTGGGCATGACTGAGTTGTTGTACTTAGGCCATATTATTAGTGCAAAGGGTGTACGTATGGATCCTAACAAGGTCAGAGCTATTATTGAGTGACCTACTCTTGAGAATCTTAGCTTAGAGGATTTTTGGGTTTGTGTGGCTTCTACCACTAATTTTTCAATGGGTATTCATGGCATGCTGCACCGCTTATAGACTTGACAAATAAGGGTGCTTTTGTTTGGACTCCTAAGGCTCAAGAGTGTTTTGAGAAATTCAAATGTTTGATGACTTCATGTCCTGTCCTTGCATTACTGGATTTCACTAAGCCCTTTGAGCTACAATGTGATGCCTCTGCCGAGGGTATTGGCACAATACTTATGTAGGATAAGCACCATATTGCTTTCGAGAGCATGAAGCTTAGAGGACCAGAGAGGAGCTACAACATATATGACAAGGATATGTTGGCCATCATGCATGCATTGGCCAAACTCATGCAATACCTTGTGGGCAGAATTTTTTTTGTTAAGACAGATCATAATAACCTAAGACATTTCCTAGGGCAGCGAGATCTCAATGATCATCAGTAGAAGTGGGTAAGTAAATTGCAGTCTTATGACTTTGACATTGCTTATGTCAAAGGGACCCAAAATTTCATTGTTGATTCCTTGTCTCACCAACCACACTTGAGCTCCATGGTTGAGATTTCAGAGGATTGGAGACATTTGATTACAACTAAGTATGCCAAAGACTCTTGGGCTTTTGGCATAGTTGAGGGTTCAGTGCAGGATAGTAGATATTCAGTTGCAAATGATCTTATCATTTACAAAGGGAGGATCTTCTTGACCCAGGGATCAGAGATGAAGAGTATAGTATTGAAGGCCTTTCATGATGTGCCCATGGCTGGCCATCTTGGGTATTTCAAAACTTATAGGCAGATTCAGGAGCGTTTCACTTGGAAAGGTCTCAAGTCAGATGTTCTTCGGTATGTTAGAGAGTGCCCTGTTTGTCAGTAAAATAAACAAGAGCATACTTATCCTACAAGGTTAATTCAGCCACTTCCAATTCTCGACAGGAAGAGGGAATGCTTTTCTATGGATTTTATTACGAGCTTTCCAAAAGCCTAGGGTAGAGACTATATCTATGTAGTTGTTGATTGCCTCACAAAGTATGCTCACTTTTTCCTGATAGCAGCTACATATTCAGCTACATAGGTAGCTGAGTTATTCTTCCATGAGATATTTAGATTGCATGGGTTACCTCAGAGCATTGTTAGTGATAAGGATAGTCAGTTCTTGAGCAATTTTTGGCAAGAGATATTCAGATTGTGTGGGACCGAGCTTACTCTAAGCACCAACTACCACATGCAAACGGATGGTTAGACAAAGATTGTTAATAAATGGTTGGAGGGATGTCTCAGGAACTATATTGCAAGGCAGAAAGAGGATTGAGTGAAGTGTATTTACCTATGTGAGGATTGTTATAACACCACTCACCATTTGTCTATTCAGATGGAACCATTTAAGGCATTGTATGGTTATGATGCACCTACTTTCTTAATTTGCTGCTTAGTGACAGTCAAGTGCCTAGTGTTGGGGATCTGTTGCAGGAGAAACATGATATTATGAGGGCTCTACGTGAGAATATTCAGAAGGCACAAAATCAGCAAAAGTAGTATGCAGACTAGAAGAGAGTTGAGTGTTATTTTGAGGTCGGGGATATGGTGTATTTGATGTTGCAGCCCTAATGCTAGTCCACTCTTAAGAAGAGTGGTGCAAAGAAACTTAAGCCGCGATACTATGGCCCCTCCAAGATCATCAGGTGGGTAGGTGAGGTGGCTTATTAGTTGGATTTACCAGCTGATAGCAGGTTACACAATGTATTTCATGTGTCACACATCAAGAAGGTGTTAGGACATCATGTTGTTCCTTCCATAGCTTTACCACCCTTGGATGATGAGGGGAAATTGATTCTAGTGCCTGAGGCCATCCTGGATGTTAGAGAGAGAGTTGCAAAGATGGGTCATCAGGGAGTATTTGATTAAATGAAAGGACTTACCAGCTGAGGATGCTACATGGGAGAGCGAGGAGATTCTGCAGCATCCGGAGTTGAGATTTCTTGGGGACAAGAAATTTTAGGGAGGGTGGACTATAATGTCCCCTTCTAGGTAGACTTCGGTATTTTAGTGGGATTATCCTATCAGTCAACCCTCGTAGGCTAATGGGATTGGACACAGGGTCCTTGTAGTAGAAACTTGGTCATTTGATGGTTTTATTCTTCTCCAGAGTTTAGAGAGGTTCAGGTTTGGCCTTTGCAAAGTATTCAGAGCTCAGTTTCTCATACTTACTATTTATAGTAAGTCATTAAAGTAGGGTTACTATTTATAGCAGGGCACCTGATTGGGGTATCTTGGCAGTGTTTATCCTGGTATTCAGTTGGTTTGGAGAAATAAGGTGTTTTTCCTAAGTTATGATGTTTAATTATTATTAAAGGTCACTTTAATAATAATTAACATTTTAATGTTATATTATAACGTTATATTTTCACTTTATATTTGAGGGTTTCATTCATCATTAAAAGGGGGTTATTTAACTTCTTGTTTGTAAAAATAAAAAGATTAATTTTGAAATTGACACTAAATTTCACTACCGAAAATGTGTGAAGGCAGTCCTGGTGTGCACCAAGACTGTGATTGTGAAAATTTGCAGGCTCTTGGCGATGGTCGAGCACGATGTTCTGGGGTTAAGACTCGGGGAGGCGCAAAATGCAAGTGGCCAAATGCCTCTAGGTTGGGTGTCCGCGGTGGTTCCAACGGAGATGGGTGCAAACGTTATGACCTTCATTCTACCTTGGCCCTAGATTCGCTGGCTCCCACTCAAAAAGCTCCATTTTTTGACCCTTAAGGGTTGGCTCAGGCAGGAGCGTCGCCTGGTTCTTTTCCTACTCCTCCTATTCTTGACCCGAATTCCCTTGCTGCCTGCAAAAATCATGCAAACCCTTTCCAAACGTGCTCAGCCTTTTGTTTGGAACAAATTTTGTGTGCTAACCCTAGCCCACCTCCTAATGCTCCCCCGTCTGATCCACCTTCTTCTCCTTTTGTGGAGCAGCCCCCTCGTTCTTGTGGTTCCTCCATCTCCATTGGGGATACGGAGATTGAGTTTTCTGATGAACCCTTGGATCTTTGCATCACAGACGGCTGCATTGAGGAAATTTTTGCTGCTATCATGAATTGCTCTTTGGTGATGAGATGTTTGTGTAGGCGCCCACCCATCGCTTCTATCCTTGAGTGGGTGAATTCTACTTGGAATAATCTAGCTACCCCGAAGATTCAATCTCTTGACTTTGGCTTCTTCCTGCTCACTTTCAATAGCGTTGATGATTGTAATTTTGTGGTTCAGAACGGGCCTTGGTTTTTTGGGAATACCGGCCTTTTCTTCTCTCCTTGGACCCCCTTTTTTGATCCCGCCACTACCAAGATTACTTCTATTCCAGTTTGGATCGGGCTCTACAATCTGCCCTTGGTCATGCGAAATGTGGACCTCATTAGCAATCTAATCAGTCAGGTGGGTGTCTTTGTCAAGTTGGATGTTGAGGCTTTGGCTCGTGATTGCAGATTCTATAGAGTCTGTGCTATGGTGGATATCTCAAAGCCCGTCTCTCATTCTATTCGAATTCATTCTTCTCATGGTGTCTGGACTCAATATTTAAACTATGAAGGCTTGCCTTTTTGTTGTTTCCGCTGCAATTTGTTGGGCCACAAAATTGAGGCTTGTTCTCTCCAATGACAGGTTGGATCTAGGTCTATTAGGCCCAAAAAAATGGGTCATGAAGGCGGGCTCTCCGGATGCAGATTTTATTTGGCGAAATCATGGTATCTTCATGGAATCACACCCTATTACGACCAATGATCCTATGCAACCTCTCGTGACTTCCTCCCCTCCTACGATCCATGTTCATGACAATGCTTATGAGGCCTCTCTTGGTTTGGAGGAGGATGATTATGATTCTGATGGCACCTTTCCTTTTATGAATGATCTAAACAATATGAACTATGACTGTTTTGACCACGACGTGACTGTGGCTCCTCAAAAACTTGGGATTTCTCAATCAGCAAATAGCAAACTGAAATCGGATTCTGGTGGTCCAAAGAGAAAAGTTGGGAGAAATTCTGAGGCTGAGAAACTTCGTATCGAAGGAAAGGAAGCTTTGGAGGAGGGCTATCAATGGACCATGGAGGCTCTCCTTTCCAAGAACAATAGATGAGCTTAGTTGCTTATTATGTGGCTGTGAACTATTTCTTAAGCTCTTGTTTGTGGCAGTGTCTTGTTTTTGCTTTTCTCCTTTCTCCTCTCATTGTCCCTCTTTGGATGTCATATTTCTTTTAGGCTCTAGCTTCTCTTTTGTTCCTTCTTTCTGCCTAGCAAATTCTTTGTAATTCTTTTTTTATGTTCTAATAAAATTCACGCAACTCCGGTTGCGGCTTATGAATCAAAAAAAAAAGGGGGGGTTATTTTAATCAAGATGGTTAGGCTCCAATTTCAAGGAGGTTATTATTTATTTATAAAGTGGAGACATTATAACATTTTAAAATAATAAAAAAGGCAAATGAGGGCCGACTTCTTTGAGAGGAGTATATAAGCTGCCAAGAGAAAATCGAAATCATCTTTTGAGCATTTGAAAACTTTTCTTCATGACTTCTATTGGCGTTTGGAGAACAGGGACGAGGGTTTCTACATTTTTGGAGCGTATCATAATTGGAGAGTGTAGCTCCTTTAGTGTATCAACATTCTAAGGTTGTGAAACTATCAGCTGAAGATTGCTTAACTATTGGCTTCATCTAGGAGTCAAGTTTGTGCAAATTCAGAGAAGTTATTTCAGGGTCTCAGGTAGATTACATCATATTGGAAGGCGAATCTCATAAGGCTACATTTAATAATCATTCAAAACTCTTCACAAAGGTTGTACTTCTACTTTTTGGCTAGTTGTACCTCTTTCTTTCCTGGCATGTTTTCATTGAAGCTAAAAGCCTTTATTTTGGGGGATCTCCCTTCACCATTTTGGGTGTTGGTATTAGAGAAGGGCTTTGGTGGGTTTTTGATGAGGAGACTTCATCTTATGTAGAAAATCGATCACATAACCAGATTTAGCTATGGCTGCTAGCAACTCTAGATTTGATATTATAAGTTGTCTTCTTTTCTGGGTATGCTTATGTATGTAAAAGCTTTGAAGAAAATATTCAATAAATAATAAAGATAGCTTGTAGCAGTATTTCTTTCAGTATTTTGTTATTTTCTAGTATTTCCTTTATGCCTTGCATTATCATTGGAAAAATACAAAAAAGAAAATATTCATCAAAAACACAAAAAATCGCAAAACAAACAAAACAAATTCTAGTAGACAGTTTCAATAGTTAGAGTTTATAGTTTGGGAGAACTTAGGGTTCTTACAGTATGAGATAGAGCAAAGTAGGGACAATGAAGCAATGATCAAGCAAAAGGACCAATGAAGCTTGGCGATTTGTGTTTGAAAACTAATGACTAGCAATGAAGTGCTAGCAAGGACCTAATTCCCTAACCGAAGGGGGCATGGGGCCCTAGGCCTATAGCCACAAGTAGCAAGTATGGGGTAACTATGTACCAATTTCTTATTTTAATATTTTTTATTGAATTTAACTTTTTAAGTTTTGATTTTAATTTTTTTAATTTGAAATAATGTTTTTATATGTGTTAGATCGATATGACCTCAAGATGCATGTCTAGGGTTTTAAAAAATCCCTTAATTTGAATTGCACCAAATTTTATGATTTGACAATTGATCTTTATGTTTTGATGTCTTCTCGATGCAATAGCAAGGTCTATTTTCACCAAAGTGCTCATAAATACTAGTGACCTATAAATTTCTTCAGTAAATCCCTACAAAGAAAACTTTCCAAATCAAGCTAAACAATCTCTATAAAATCATGATTAAATTAGGACTATAGTGGTTAGTTTGACGTCTGGTTCATCAAAATGTAAGCACAAAAATAGAGTAAATAAATAAATACATTAAAAATCAAATTTAAAACATAACTACTAATCTAGGAAAAACTCTAGTTGAGTGATGAGAGGAAATATGTACAAAACCTCTATTGAACTCAATATAAATGATATTGATTCAAAATGTGTATGCAGATGCTTCCAATTCTTGTAGCATAACATTAGCATTCTTCAGATGATAGATTTAACAATATGAGTTTTTAAATATTGTATTATATAAAAATGATGGATGAAGGGTTGAATGTATATTTTTTTTAAAGAATAATGGATGGATGAGAATTGATCTAAGATTACATGGATTGTAGAGTCAATATGGAGGGGTGGAAATCATGTGGAAGAGTTGAGAATTATTTTAATTTTTAAGTAAAATAATGATTATTAGTCAACTAAATTTAATGATTGAGTTAAAATAAGTTAACTATGTACATGAAATAGTTAACTAAGTGCATGGAAGATTTTATTGAATGCATGAAATAATTGATTAATTGTATGAGGGAGTGGACTAATTACATGAGTGAATGGACTGAATAAATTGAGTTAACTAATTTTGATTAATTAGTCAATTGAATGAGATAAAATTTGAGGGTTTATTAAATAGATAATTGGTGCATATTATGTGGAATTTGATATTTATTTAATTTATTGATGGATAATAAGTTGAAAAATGAGTGGATTAAATTAATCATTTTAATGGATAATGTTAGCTCAATTTTAGAAAATAATAGGAATTTTTTAATAAAATTATTATGAAGGATAATGGATGATAATAAATAATAATATGATAATGATGAATATTATAATGAATTAAATGATTGTATATTTTGATGAATTAAAGAAGAATCATTTTAGTGTCTATAGAGAGAATTAAAATGGAGTTTACATACTGGACTAGGAAAATCATCTTGGATTATTTATTATGAGGAGTGTGTAAGAACATATTGTAAGAGGAGTTACATCATCCAATTAGAGTACCTAGTTTGATTCTTTGACTAGTCAAACTATAAGAGTTATATTTGCACATAAGAAAGATGGTGCTTGGGTTTAATTGATCTTGTTGGCCATAATTGAATACCCTATTGGTATCCCATGGTGTATTAAAACTACAACTGGTTTCCTAGATAGTGTATATCTTAGAGACATAGGGCTTGGGTTGGATTTTATGTATGCATTATAGGATATTGTAGGTTTGAAGTGTGGGATTGTCTATTAACATACTATCAAAGTATCGATGTTGTTGCTACATCAAATTTTTTACCTTCTTATTGTGTCGTAAGAATTGTTTAGAATTTCTATAATGAGATCTATATTTAAGGAAAGATTCTTCCCTTAAAAGGGTTTGCCATGATACATATTTTGTTATTATTATGTTTTTGGTTCTTCCTTTTACTTCCTCAATTCTTATTTAAGTTTTTTTAATTCTCACTTTTTTATTTATACTAGTTAGATATAGTCATATGAATTGCCTATTTTATGTTCCTAATCAAAGTATAAACATCATATAATCACTATTTTTTCCTTGATCAAATTATTTGATGGATGATTGTTTTCAGATTGGTTTATGTGGACTTAATTATGATTATGTTAGATATTTCAATGTTGTTTTAGTGTACTTTATTATGATATTTGATGTGTTTTATTATATTCATGATAATTGTTATATTTTATAATATTTTATATACTTTAGTATTATGATGATATTCTTCAATTATTTATATTTGAATATATTGAGTGAAATGAGTATGCAAAATGAATTTATTGAATTGAATAAGTGAAAGTGATCCTAAATTCCAAACCCAACAACACTATCATGAGCCACATGTTTCCAAACTTATCTCTATTATAATTCTATGATTATAAATGCATAACAACTAACTTGAGTTTGTGGTATTTCTACCCCTAATGTTACCCACCTCACCTTTATGTATTTTTTTTAACATTGTGTGATCATTGTATGGTCCTTTTTAGTCTAAAATTTGTTCTTTATTATTTGGTGATTTTTAGTTTAAAATTTGTTCCTAATTAATTAATCCCAATTTGTATTTAGAGTTTGTTTCTTTGCTTAAAAAAACTAATCTATGTTGGGACTTTTAGCTCCCTTCTAACTTGGAATTTTAACTTATTCAAATTTATTTTACAAAACAATTTTAATTATATTTGTGAGAAAATGGATTTTTTTTAAATAGCTTTCTCATGGTGCAATCATTATGAAGGACTTTGATTTGAAAAAGTAATGAGATGACTTATTGTTGGACATTATGATTAATTTAATTTAATGTTTTTTGTTTTAAGAGTGGAGGTATAGGGTGATTTAAGAATCCATAAATTGGAGATCTTTTTATGTGTGACAAAAGGATAAAAATTAGTTCATTTAGGGAAGAATGTCACTTCAAAATGAGAGAGTATCATTTGGCTATAAAAGAGTGGTTTTAAGACAAAATTTTGATCTTTTTGGAAGGATTTTATGTTTATGAAAGAGGAAATAAATGTTGATTTTTAGGGTGCTAACAGTAGAGAAAAAAATATGTTGAGCACAATCAGATTCAAATTATATTTTAAATGAGGGTTTTGATTTTTTTTTAAATTATTTTATGCTATTGTAAATATTTGTTTTTTGTCATTTTATTTAGTATTTATATTTAGTTAGAAAGGGGGGCTTTTTAATTGAGAAAATATATATATTTGGTATCTTTTATTATTTTTGTACTTAGTTAAAAGTGGGGAACATGTGGAGTCCACTTGTAGGAGCATTGGGCTCATAGAAACATCATAATCATGATACACTTTGCTAGTAAAAGGTATGTTTTCCCTCTTTGAATATTATTTTTCTTGAGTTTTTTTTTTAAATTGAGTCAAAATAAGGAAACAAAATGAGTAAACATTGTGTGTGGTTTAGGTTTGATGGTTATGAAGCATATCCTTATTTCCTTGTCAAAAGGTTGTTCATTTGTATGACTAATTTGTTGCTAGAAATAAACTAATTATCATATAATACATGACACAAATTATTCTTATTTTATTTTTCAAGTTTGGGTAAATTCATGCATGAAAATAGTAAAAATATAAATAATTGTTACCTTTCTAAATTAAAATATATGTGATATTTAATTTAGATATTTGAATCATGGTTGTAAAAAATTATTATTGTATTTTTTATGCACTAAAAACCTCTTCTTACAATTTAAACCATTTTTTTTACCATTCATAAAGTGGGTAATCAAATGTTGAACCTTGAGATTTGACTTGACCATTCTTATATGAAGCTAGTGGGATATGATATTTGGAAAATCAAGTGTAGAATAGGGTCTATCTAAGCAGTGGAACCCATAAAAAATATGTTGGTGTTAAAATTATTTAGAAGTTTATAAGGAGATAGTCCTACTACTATTATGATTTATTATGTAAAATAATATTTGACAATATAAATAAGTGGGGGATTCTAATGGGATAACCCCGGTGACATGGCTATTTTTAATATTGTTTTAGATGGAGGATATTGAGGGGGTGGCCTTGCAATAGAATTTTATAGAGGACAAAAATTATATAAGAATACCTTTTCAAAATAATAATTAATTTTACCGTGAGGGTTTTGAAGGGATGAATCTACTCTCCATTTTGAAATACCTCCACTCTTAAAACAAAAAAATGCATCACTAAAATACCTCCACTCTTAAAATTAAAAAAATGATAATATTGAAATACTGCATCGCTAAAATAGTACAACAATTTATCTCCATTATTGTATTTCAATTCAAGAATTATTTGATCTTGTGTGCTCATGTAAGGTGTTGTAGGAGGTCTTACTACAAAATTATGTGGGAAGTATTACCACAAAAGGGTTACGGAAGCAACAATACAATATTTTATGTGGTTGTAAGATGTGATAGAACATGGTTACAAGACATTGTTGTGAATAGAATATGTACTCTATGGTAGTGTTATGTGTTTATTTGGATGTATGGTCCCCCTTTGTTGACTATACACAATATGTTACATGTTTATAAAATAATTTTAACCATATTTTTTAATGTATAATTTAAACCTTGAGTGGCACTTGGATTGTCTCTAAGATTGGTATAGGCTATATACTAAAGGAATGATGATGCCACATAGTTGAGAGGTTGTCCTACCTCTTGCTTGATTGTGGAATACTATCATTGGATTATATTATAAATTTATATATTGTTAGAACCATGAGAAAATTGATTTTAGCCTCACTATATGTCATTGTTACATTAATGAATTAAAATAATTTGTATGAGGCAATTTTAAATTAAATGTGTGACAACTTATTTATTTATCTATATGATATAAAATTACTAATTGTTGAATGGAAAATATATCATAAGATTATTTATGATTGACTAAAATAAAATAAGAAGATTATTATTATTTTTTAAATGTAATAATAAATTTAATGAAGGTGAATTCTTGATAAGAAAAATATATGCATGCATAAATTTGATTGGTGTTGTTATAATTTTGCAAGGGTTGCTTTATAACACTTGAAAATTTCCCCATATTGAGATGTGGAAAAACTATAGAGGTCCAACAATAGTTGTTGGAAAACAATAGATGTCCCTTATTAGTTTCAAGAGAATTTTAGAATATATAATCTCTAAGATAGTTATTGAGGGTACCACAACTAACAAAGATGAAAAAACAATCACTCTAATCTCACACAAACTGTCCACAATTAACCATTGCTAATAGACAATACTTTGCCCAAAATTTACAACAAACTACTTATTCAAATTCACCAAAATTCACAAATTTAATAACTTGAACACAATTTAAATTGACAGTTGCACTTGTCAATTAAATTCAAATTTAAATTCATAAATAATTTACAATTTAGTTTCATTATGCTCAATCCAGGCATTTATAATCAATTTTTTTTTGTAGTGGCTCAATCTCTTTCTAATTCTCAATTTGTGTACTCCCAACTACTAGCACAAACTTTCCCTTTATACAATTCTACATTGTATTTGAATGGTATGATCTCCATCTTATGCACACATCTGCATTTTATTCAAATTTGAGTTGCCTTCTCAAAGTGTCACCCTTCTATCTATTTTTGCATACTAATTTGAAATAACATTTTAAATGGCACATATCCTCTATGTAACACCCCTCCATTTTGCTCTTCG
>VDFB02373365.1:141972916-142303996 GCA_007258455.2 Sequoia sempervirens
CATTAGTAATGAGAAGGAATATTATGGGAGCTCAAGTGGTTAGTGAATCATCACGCATTTGATGAGGAGATTATGGGTGGCTAAGTTGATTTGGAAGGAGATGTTTAGTAAAAATTGTTCTTCACACAGCTGACTGGGACAATTGGTGTTGTTGCCTCAAGCAAGAGTCATGTGGAATTATGGCTTTTTCTTCAAATGTTGGAAATGGAAAGAGAAGGTTGACAAAGAAGAGTAGCAAGTCTATTATTGGAGTAAGGAGGAAGGAGAGAGTCAAAGGAGAAGCGATGATAAGGGATTTTATGAATTACTAGAGGGAGATCACAAACCTAGACCTAAGGATAAGGGTTGAATATGGAAGCTTGCAAAGGATATGGATGACTTCTTATGAGTTGCAATTAGGGTGGCTATGGAAAAGCTTCTCTTAGACCCATGTTAGTGTAATAATCACCCTTAATTTTATTTTTTTTAAAACTTGTTAGCTCAAAATAGAATGAAATGCCAAGCACTTCCTTTCCACTTTCTAATCACCAAATTCCTAGTGTGGGCAAGGTGAGAGAAAATAGTGTACGAGATTACAAATGCTTTTGAAAATAAGAAGTTGAAAGTAGTATCCACTTATTCAGTGGGGTTAGCCAGCACTTCCACTTTTCAATGGGAAAGCTTATACAATAGTGAAAATGCAAGCAAGCTCTTCCACTTTCAGTGGTGAGTGACTATGACAAGAAGAGCAACTCTCCCACTTTTCAACGGTGAGTGAATACAATAAAATAGAGCAACTCTTTCGCTTTTCAACGGTGAGTGAGAACCAATAAGCCACTTATTCAGTGGGGTGATTAACAACAAAATACCAAGAGCAGCTCGTTGGTGGTACTACCACTCAGTGTTACAATGTTAGCTCATTTGAAAACTTTTAAATTCAAAATATGCATTTGATGTTACAAGTATGGTCATGAAAGAAATTGATAGAATATCCCCACATGTATCACAACATCAAAGAACTAACCACCCATCATGGAATTAACAAATATACCTCAAAGATTGGCAAATAGATGAATGGTGCAGGTCTGAAAGAGGTCTGAAACCCTACTGTTATAATTTGAACAGCGAAATATAAACTCAGAAAACTTCATCAAATCACTCCCACATACAACCACAATGAATGCAAGCTCAAAGATTGGCAAATAGATGGCTAGTGCAGGTCTAAAAGAGGCTTGAAACCCTGTTGTTACAGTCTGGACAGCGAGATATAAATTCAGAAAATTTCACCAAATCACTCTCATACGTATGCACAATGAATGCAAGCTATAGCCATGTTTCCAAACAGCTATGAGTGACTTATCCCTTCATCAAAATACTAACTAAAAAACCAAAACTAAAACTTCAAAGCATTTCCAATGGTAACTCTTGGCTGGAATCACACCACAGTCTAGCTAGGGAATATCTTGCAATTCCGAAACCAGAAATCTATGAGGGATTTCATCCTCAAAGATTGAAGAGAACCAAAACCATTTCGGCAAGATAACATCATCATTCTTCAACATATCCAAATAAGCCCCCAACACCTCCTTTTATAGTTTTTTTTGTGGCTTTTTCGAAAAATAATTTTTTGCTTTTTTGCTACATTTTCGAAAAAACCTATTTTTCTTTTCAACACCTTTTTAAAAAAACACTTTTTTACTTTTTTCAAAAAAAGCACTTTTTGCTTTTTCATTGTTTTCCCAAAAAAACACTTTTTCCTTTAAATTAAATAATTTAGTATGTGCAAACATTTAATCACCTTTCCAACGAGCTATTACACTAAGTTGTCATTTAATTATTTCTCAACATTAAATAACATTAGTGAAATATTAATTAAATAACTTAATAACTCACTTAAGTTGCGGAAAGTATTGCAACGTCAATGGAATCTAATTTTGACCACACCATGATGAAACTAAAGCAATAGGAAGATGATTGAAATCAACTTGGTGACTTTTTAAAAATAGTCTGCTCCTCCAAGAAGTTTGGAGATCACCCAAAAGGTCAGAAACCAATTCTAAAAGCATCAAAGGACTCCAACTAACCAACTAAACTCAAACTCAATAACAATTTCTCCACAAGACTAATCAAATGCTTCTCCAAGAATGTTGGGGTTCTCCCTAACTAATCAGTTAGCCTTCTAAAGACTTGAAAACTAGCTAAATGTGCACGAATTGGCTAAGCACGAAAAGGGTACATTATAGTTGGTGGTGGGTAGGCACAATGTGTTTTATGTCACATAAAGAGTGTGCATCCTTACCCTCCATGGTTGCAAGTACCTACTTGCTCCATGACAATATTGAAGAAGTGGAGAACCAAGCAAAGGCATTTTTTAATTATCAATTGGGATACTTCCATTGGTAGAGTGAGAACATATGTAAGCTTTATTGAGCAATCATGGAGTTGGCTAGAAAATTGAAAGTAAAGCTATATGTTCAAGCTTATTTTAATGTTACAATTTGTTGTTGTGATAAGGTAATTTGTCCTCCCTTCTATAGTGTTGAATTGTAAGGATTTTGGGTTAGAGCATTTTTTGTGTTTTGGTATGTATAGGTTGTGTGTAAATAGTTTATTGAAGTAATAGAATAGCATAATTATAGCATTTTTTTTGTATTTGGTTGCTTCTTTTTTCTAGTCTAGTCTAGTCACAAGGTTGGTAGTTGTAGATGCAAAGTAGATTTTTCTAATAATCTATTTATATAAATTTAATTTTAATAATTATAAAACAAATTAAATTTAGTTAGTATTTATTTATTTAAAATTGTTAGAATTTATTTAGTTTTGTTAGAAAATTAACTTAATGGTTTTAAATAAATATGTTGATTGGTCTTGTTTAATTCTAATCTATAGACATGCCATGCTAGACCAACAATAATGGTAAGATTTGTAGGTGTGGGATGTGACCAACAAATCAACATCTAAAATTATAAAGTCAGCTACTTATCTATTCTTAATCTATATGAGGGAAAAAGGGAAGAAGTCCTGAAAGAAAATAAAATAAATTAAAAGGTCACAAGCCAAATAGATTTCCTTACACCCTCAAAAAAACTCGTGGTATTAAAATCAACAACAAGTTAAACGGGCTAACACACAAACCCATCATAAAATTTCTTACACATAATACTGAGTCAAAACTTCAAGTATCATAGCCTCATATATTTATATCTCACTATGATTTAGAATTACCTGTGATGCAATATAGCTTAATGTTGGACACAAATACTCTGAACTTGTGAATGTCACACATGCCACAATCTATATAACAACTCATTAATAAGATATTTCCCTCCAAATTTTAGTCAAGAAGTCATTGGTTGAAAGGAGGTATACCATGTAGAGGGAAATCCTACCCTGTCTGTAAATTTGACACCGTAAATGCCCTGACCAGTAGTTGATAGACTTTGAGCAGATTGCATAGGTACCTGCGGTAAGAATTCAATTATGAAGACCATCCCTAGGTAGGTCAATTATTTTACTCGTGGACAAAGCCTTTGTAGAGCAGTGGCTGGTTGTGAATTTTAGATGGATTTGTGAGGTAATTCCTTAATTTCAATGGTTGAAAATTGAAAATTGCGTACCTGTTTAAGTGGGAATGACCTTGGATTGTTGTAGAGAAACCACAGACTTCAAGTTTGGGTTGTATAATCTCATTGCAACCAAAAAACGCTTAAAGAAAGCTCAAACCCTACAGACCACTGGATGGAGTTTCCTGTGGTAGATTGGATGAATCACTCTGAGTTCTAATAGAAGCCTTCTCTGTGTTCTCTTCAAACCTCGTAGGCATGCAATGCGGTTGTCGGCAAATAATTTGCCCGATAGAAATTATATAAAAGCACTTAGTAGGTCTTGCTGCAAGCTGCATTCTCAACAGACAAATGTGTGCCAATTGGGTGTCTTGGACCAACGATGATGCTTGATACAAAACTTCAGTTCTCCCAGAAGCCTCACACATTGTTGGATCAAATGGCTAATTGACAATGTGTGTGCTCACCATACTTCAATTCTTCTCAGACAGCCTTCCGTATAGAGCAAAATAATAACTTTCATGATGAATTGAATCGATTAAGGGGGAGAATACAAAAAATATGTAAAGGACCGAAGAGGTACATAATATCAGCCGCCTGTAGTAGAAAATCCACTTCAAAATGCAATTAGTTAAATTTTTATTTGGTTATAATTATTCTACATTAATTTATTTAGAATTTTTTTTAATTAGAATAAAATATAAATTTTGTTTAGTTAGAATGAATTTGAAAGGGGTTTTTTAATAAATTAATTTAGTTTCATTTTTTTTTTATCAAATAGGACCTCATTAAAGTGAATAGTCCAAACTTGCAAGTTTAGTAATCTAATAGGGGCACAAAGTCCCCAAGTATACTAATCTAGTGAGGGTTTGGAGGACTAAGTCACTAGCATGAACACCAACAACATTGATGTGAAGGTTCAAACCTGTGAGCACAATGGATTAGAGAGGGTACAATGTCCACGAACATTGAACCTTGATGGCTACTACAACAATGCCATAATTTAACCATTACACTATGCCTTGAATGACATTTAGTTTCAAATTTGTATTTATTTATAACTGTTATAATTAATTTATTTAGAATATTTTTAATTAGTTAGACTAAAATAAATTTAAATGTGTAATTATTTTATGTCAATTAATTTAGTTAGTTTTTAAATAATTATAATTTATCATCATTGTGAACTTATTCACAAACTTGCCTCAAAGAGTGAAAAAATAGATAGTATTTTGGAGACTCTTGAAACCACCAAACAATTTAAAATATATTGTCAAAGAATATTAGATGACCTTAGAATAATTAGGATAGATATAGAGGGCATTATCCTATATGATTAGGTGAACATAAATACCTAATTATTTATCCTACACTTGATCAACCATCCTCTTCATGCATAGATCATTATCCATTTCATTATGCATCTTTTCCATTCTTGGAGGATGTTGATAGTGTGTATGATTATCGTCGTGCAAATATTGACACCTCATCTCAAATTTGATTTGTGTAGAACCATACATTAAGCAGACATTATTAAGATAGCTTGAACAACCTGCCCCAAATATGCATGCCTACTTAGAGACATGGTTAGCATTCAACATCTTCAACAATGTCTAGTGAGCATGTTGTTCATCACTCTATTTACCACAATGCCTTTGGGTGTTCCTCATTATAGTCATCTTGGTGCTCCTAATTCTAGTGCTGATTATTATACTCAATTTGATGTTCATGCCACTTCTACTTCTACTATATGCATACATATCTAGGTCGAGGAGATGCTATAGTATTGTTGGAATTTTTGCCACCCTTGCTATCCTCTGATAATAACCAATTTGAGAAATACAATCAAGAATGGTCTTTTGCCAAGTTTCTTGGCACCAATGGATAGAACACTAAAAATCAGGCCCAATTGCCCTACGAAGTTTCACAAAATTCCTTAGGGGTAAAAAGTTATGACTGCGAGTTTTTCCATCCCATTTGGTTCAGTGGCTTTATTCCAGTGTTCAATTCACTTGGGTTTGTCTGCAATAGTATGGTTCAATCTCGATCCCCCACAAAGGGTAAAAGTAAAGAAAAATTTGACTATATTGAAATTGTGGGAACCTGTCAATCATATGAACCTCTATTTGGCTCGCTTTGTTCTGATTTAGATAGATCTTCCTGCATGGTCTAGTTGTGGGGTCAAAGCCCACAAGTGTATATTTGTGGAAGTTTCATGTACAAGTGGATTTGCTCAGGTTTCCATCTGAACGACATGCTATTCAAAGTGCAGTTATTGACCAGATTCCCGTAGTGCAGTTAGAGACCAACTTTTCACTTTTGGCCAGATGAAACCCATTTTTTTCTAAGTATAGTTTTGCAGGAAGATGGAAGCAATCTTCCTCACATGATCTAGATAGAGGTTCAAAGCCCGCAAGCTGAAGGTTTGTGGAGGTTTCATGTGCATCAAGTTTTGCAGATATTATCAAGTGAACTGGATAATATTTGATGTGAAAATGCCGATGGCTTTCCTGCAAGTGCAGATGACCTGGTTTTTCAGCAAGGGTGCAAAGGTCCAAAAATAAGCAAAGTGTTTCATTACGGGAAGTTAGAGGCCAACTTCCTGCATCTAGATGGAGTCATTTTTTTCACATGTGCAGATGGAGTTTAATTTTTCGCAATTGCAGGAATCGGGTAGTCAAGTGGTTTGTGGGTTTTCCCTTCGGAACCGATCACCATTGAAATGTTGTTGCAGATGGAAGTTCCACATAGGTGTAGATTAAACCCGATTTCCTACCAAGGCATGTTGAAATCAAAAACTCATCTAAGTATAATGATGCAGCAGGCAGATGCAAACCAACTTCTCACATCTGATTATCGATAAATATTTCGCGAAGAGCAGTTAAAGACCAATTTTCTGCATTGCAGGAATCGGATATCCAAGTGGATTTGTGGGTTTTATAGACAAGTGGATTTGTGGGGTTTATAGCCAAATGGATTTTTGGGGTTTTCTATTGGAACCAAACATCATCTAAAGGTGCAGTAGCTAGTGGAAGTTTTACATGGTGCAAATGAAGCCCAACCTTGCGCGAAGATGGAGGCCATCTTACTACAATGCCAATAGAGGAAGTTTTTGCAAGAGGATTATTTGTGGGAGTCTTTGAGTGAACCCAACCAAATCTAAAGTTATTGATGTTAATGGACTTTTTGTTTGGGATCAATAACGATATTTTTTTCGCTTTTGTGGGAATTTTATGCTCAAATGGATTTGTGGGTTTTTCTTGTTGAATTTGATACCATTCAAGGGGTGCAATTCTCAGTTGATTTTTCACATGGGTCTAATGGGGCTGAATTTTCGTGTAGTGACAAAAGTGTCAAGGACTAAAAGTTGAAGACCTGCATATGGATCTCAATTGACCTCGCTGACCCGCATCTAATTCACTTACACCTCAAATTCTCGCAGAAGCGTCAGAATAATTAGAAATTTGTCATTAATACATTTCAACTACTTCCAGCTACCTGATTTGATTTGATAATGTTGTGAATCATATTTGCACATGATTTATGGGGCAGAAGAGGTGCTTGTGCTTCTTGATTTCTACAAACATCCCTTTCTAACATTCCCATCCCCATATTGTGCTTTCTTGTTGAATTTTGTGGATTTCTTTGTAGTTCATCAATTCTCACCTAAATTATTGCACTTCTTGGAGTGACCTAGTGGCCGTGGTTTTCTTGGGCCTAGCACATCTCTTTCTTTCTATGATTCCTCTTTCTAAATAAAAGGCAAGTTTTTTGCCTTATTGTAAATGTTCTTTTATTTTCTCCATGAGAGCTCTACATCTCTCCTTTTGTAAAACAAGTTTCATGTCTTTAAAATGAATAAATATTGTCATATTCCCCTCTTCTAACTTCTTGCAATTGTGTGAATGTATTTACCTATGTATTTGAAGGATATTTTTTATCTACTTTGTTTATATTTTATGTTAGCACTTGTCAAGCCCTAACCTCCATGTACGCACCTCTAGGAGCTGATAGAATAGAGACGTGTGAGTCGCCATGGTAGTTTATTCATTTCCCAATGTTGTAGTGAGCAAGAAGAATCTCATTTAATCTAGGTGCATTGTCAACCTTTTTTATGTATTCCTTCTTACCCCTTTTCCTTGGTGAATCAGTAGAATAGGATTATTTATAGGTCTATGCAGCATTGGGTTGGTCCAAAACTCTTGCATCTAGATTAGAAAGGAATCATCCTTCTTTAGAGGTATGATCTCAACAACGAAGGTCCCACACTTGATTTTGGTCCCAAGTTTTGCTGGAATACTGAGCAATAGGCTCAACAGGGTGCAATTCCAAGTGATAACAAGTATGAAATAAGATAATTGAGGGACTGTCTAAATAGAATTTGTCTCTTGTTAGATCAAAAAATATATTATTTTATGATATATTTGAGATAATTTGATTGTCTCCAAGTACCCAACCTACATGTACTTGGGTTAGGGTCTCAAAAAAATCATTTCATCCCCAAAATCATTTTTATTGACAAAGAAAAAAATCCCTAAATTTTCCATAAATGTTTGCACACAACCCCACACACTTAAATCCAAGGAATAATACTTATCCATGAACATGTTGAACTAAAGTTCCAAAATTAATGTTTAAGAAATCAAACCAACATAGTTCACCCTTAGGGTATTAGTGAAAATTAGGCTTATGATAATTATTTTACTAGGATACACAATTAAAGCACAAAATCTCACAAGGTGGGATGGGTTAACATTACACTTAGGGTTCGAATGGTTCTTGCATTCCACCATTGGTAATTTTACTTTCACACTAGTTGAAATATTAATGCATCCATATGTGTATATTTGAAGTGACATAATTAAAATTATAAATTGCTCAATGTTAATAATTAAAATATATCATATGCACATTTGGACCCTAAGTGTAATCTTAACCCACTTCACCTTGTGATATTTTGTGCTTTAATTGTGTACCCTAGTAAAATTATTATCATAAGCCTCATTTTCACTAATACCCTAAGGGTGAACTACGTTGGTTTGATTTCTTAAACATTAATTTTAAAACTTTAGTTCAACATGATCATGGATAAGTATTATTCCTTGGATTTAAGTGTGTGGGGTTGTGTGTAAACATGTATGGAAATTTTAGGGATTTTTTTCTTTGTCAATAAAAATGATTCTGGGGATGAAATGATATTCTTGAGACCCTAACCCAAGTACATGTAGGTTGGGTACTTGGAGATAATCAAATTATCTCAAATATATCATAAAATAATATTTTTTTTTATCTAAGAAGAGATAAATTCTACTTTGATAGTCCCTCAATTATCTTATTTCATACTTGTTTTCACTTGGAATTGCACCCTATTGAGTCTATTGTTCAATATTCTAGCAAAACCTGAGACAAAAATCAAATGTGGGACCTTTGTTGAGATCATACCTCTAAAGAAGGATTGTTCCTTTCTAATCTAGATGCAAGAGTTTTGGACCAACCCAACACTACATAGACCTATAAATAAACCCACTATATTGATTCTCCAAGGAAAAGGGGTAAGAAGGAATGCATAAAAAAGGTTGACAATGCACAGGGCTATATTAAATGAGATTCCTCTTGATCACTACATCATTGGGAAATGAATCAACTACCATGGTGACTCACATATGTCTCTATTATATCAACTCCTAAAGGTGCATATAGAGGTTGGGGCTTGGCAAGTGCTAACATAACATACAAACAAAGTAGATAAAATATATCCTTCAAATACATAGGTAAATACATTCACACAAAGTTCAAGAAGTGAGAAGAGGGGAATATGAAAAATTTATTCATTTCATAGGCATGGTACTTGTTTTACAAAAGGAGAGATGCAGAGCTCTCATGGAGAAAATAAAAGAACATTTACAATAAGGCAACAAACTTTCCTTTTATTCAAAAAGAGGAATCATAGAAAGAAAGAGATGTTCTAGGCCTAAGAAAACCATGGCCACTAGGTCACTCCAACAAGTGCAAGAATTTAGGTGAGAATCGATGAACTACAAAGAAATATATATATATGATTACAAGTGTCTATGGATACCTCAAATATCTTGATGGTCCTAATCATGCTAATAGGTATTTCATTCATTTATAACACTTCATTTGAAAAAAATAGTAGTATAACTTTCATTTTCTAATCATTTAAATTAACTCCTATTATTAGAGTTATGCCACTTTCTAATTTAAATTCAATCATTTATAGCATGAATGAATCATTTATAATCCACAAATCCAATCTCAACCAAATTAAATAATCATTTTTAAATTTCAATAGAGTAAGACATTACAATTAATGAATTGAAATATTTGATTTATGATTTATAATTATTAGAATAGCTTCATTAACTATAAGGAGTGAAATTAAGGTTACAAAAGCAAGTGTTCTCTTGCAAAGAACAATAGGAGACATCATTTAGCTCCTAACAATGGAACACAATTACATGATGTTTTTAAAGAGACGGAAGGAGAGAGTAATCAACAAAATTTATTGAAGTAAATAATATTAAACAATACTAAAACCAAGGTCACAAATCTTATCAAATGAAACAAATAAGTAGTAAGATTTAGGCCCACCAATAGGAAAAAGTGTTACAAGAGTCATAGGTAAGGTTGGGCCTCACACCCCCTCCCCTTAGATTATACTTCTTCTTGGAATTCCTTAAGGTTTGAAAGGAGTAAAAAATAGCATTGAACCTTACATAAGATTGACGAGGCTAACAATTCTTATTAACTTTCTTATGAAAGCATTCAATCGTAAAGTGGACAGTGTCTTAGTGTAGTGTCGAAAATTGTCACCCTTAACAATTTCACACTGTTTTGCTCACCCAAACTTAATGGACCTAATTAAGACCCTAATTTCCTAAATTATACATTCCAAGGTCTATTTTTATCATTTTTCAAAGGATTACAAGCATTGGATAAATGCAAGCAGATAGTGGAAGATAGGGCTAGGACCCATATTCCCATGGGCATATGGGTCCCCCTATCTTGCTAGGGATCAATTTTGAATATGTTGTTGGCAACATTTTAACATTTAAAATTCAAATTTCAAGTGTCGGCTTTTGGGATCTATTTTTTTGGAAATTAGAACAATTGCATATAAATAACTAGTCTTTTCATCATTTGAAATCTAAGTAAAAATATATTGGAAAACTTATGATCAAGATCACTATTGAGCAAGTCAATAACAATATTTCAAAGCTTTATTGCAGCAATTCAAGATCCAACATCATGTCAAATTCTATGTGTGTTCATGTTCATGTTTTGTGAAGGCTAACCCTTGTTGTAGGTCTTCAAATCATTCGAGAATTCAAGAAAGCAAGATTCAAATCCTTGAGGTGGCGTGCATGACTTCAATCCTTCAAGGAAGCCATTAAAGGTTGGTGAGTTACAACATTTTGTGATTTCATCATTCCTTTCCTTTCAATTATCATTTATCATTGACATTGCCATTATGGAAGTGGAAACACTAACATAGGATTTGAACAAGGAAAACCCTTAAAATGGCCCAACATTTATTCTCTCTTTGAATGTGCGGATTATAGATTTAAAGAGGATTGAAGGAATATTGAAGATAAGTTTTCTTCCCTAAGAGTTATCAAGCCATGGAAACTCGCCTACAAAATTACTTAATGATATTTCGACAACTCTGCAACTGGGAAATAGAAGGTCAGATCCAGCATCAGACGAATGTAAAATTAGTTTCATGATCCCCTATCAGGGACCCATACACCCCTAGGTGTTTGAGTCCTCCTCTGCATGTCAAATGCACAATCTCCAATACCTCTCAAATCTGCCTGCAATTTACTATTTTATTTTGTGTGCTTCCAGAATATTACACTTATCATATTAGGTCATATAGCTCAAATAGGTTAATCATTCCAAATCATTTCCAATCCACTTTCAAGGCCCTAATAAGGGATATCCATATTTGATTGACTCGTCTTCATGGTTGATAGTCAATCTCTTCACCTTATTGATCTCCATTGTTAATGAAACTTTGAAAAGGAAGCTAATTGATCTTAGGTTTAGGCAATAAACTTAGGGTCTTCCCTTTTTGGTATATTTCATTTTGGTGAACCTAATGTCCTAACATTATAAACCTTTTAAAATTGGTGGTCTTTAAAACCTTAGATCTAGGTTTTGCATCATATTGTCTTGTATTTCTCACTTAGGGTCTCATATTTTCATCATGAAAAACACATAAAAATCCAAAAAGTTACACCTCATATTGCATCATAGTTTGCATTAGGGTGTGTTTAAGTCATTTAGATTAGATTTTTGTTCAAAATTGTATTCATAATTATTCATTTTTGTTCACACATTATTGAATACATTTTCATTTGAATAACATTGAGAAATTCTAGAAAAATAATCTATTGAACACCCATAATAGTGAGAGGTGAGGTGAATCAATATTCCCTGAAATTCAGTAACTTAAAAGTGCATTTAAATAGTCTCATTAAACTTGCATAAATGGAAATAAACAATTGAAGGATGTACCACAAAAAACAACACAAGAACACCAAATTTACATGGAAAATCCTTGGAAGGAAAAAACCACGGTTATGATTAGATCACAATATATCATAATCAATTACAACATATTATAAGAGGCTTGCTTCCTGAAGGGATCACTACCCGAAGGACTCATTTTCCAAAAAATAAGAGGGCTCACTACCCAAGGAAGATCACTTCTTCCAAAATTATAAAAGATATACAAAAGGATGGCTCACTGCCAGAATTTGAACTGCTAACAATGCATTTGCATTATGTTGAAGGTACAGTTCCAATTAGGCTTAGTAAACTGACTTTGCACACTTCATTCTTCACCACTAACACCTTTCACACTTCACACTCTCGCTCATCCACATCTACATCATCATCTCTCTTGCATATTACACACACTGAATTGACCTTCTTTATCTATGTATATATTCCGCAAATAATCATATCATTAATTAGGTCGGCCTAATTAGATGAAACGTGTGACTCGATAACCTATCATCTCAAAACTCCATCACATATACCTTACAAAAGAAATCAAAATTTGTTCTTCATCAGAAAAGGTTGATGTGACCTATAATGACTCCTATGAATCTACTTCATACTCAACTTAATACCGCATGACCCCAAAACCCTTAGGTCGGCACCACATGACTCCAAAAATTATGTCATCAACATATACAACCACAATCAAGATCTGATCTTTTTCAACTTTAAAGTAAATATTGCTATTTGTGGTACCTTTATTGAATCATTTTTGTATCAAATACTTATCCAACCTTGCATACCAAGCTCTAGGAGCCTGATTCAAACCATATAATGCCTTCTTCAATCTACAAACCATATCTGATTTTTCTGATAATTGAAATCCTTCTAGTTTTTCTGTGTATACCTCTTCTTCCAATTCTCCATTAAAGAAAGAAAACTTATAATCCATTTGATAAATTTTGAAATCCTTATGTGCTAAAAATTCCAAAAACATCTTGATAGCTTCCATTCTTGCCATTGGAGCAAATGTCTCCTCAAAATCTATTCCTTCAACTTGTGAGTAGCCTTTACACACAAGCCTTTCCTTGTTCCTTACCACTTCTCCATTCTCGTTTAGTTTATTTTTTAATACCCACTTAGTTCCAATCACATTTTTGTTTGATGGTCTTGGTAAAAGTTCCCAAGTCTGATTCTTCTCAATTTGCAGCATTTCTTCTTTCATAGCCTTGATCTAATATTCATCTTTGCATGCCTCAATCACTATTTTAGGTTCAACTTTAGAAAGTAGACATATATTTACTTGTTCTTTAGAAGCTCCCCTTCTTGTCAGTACACCTTTGTTCTTATCTCCACTTATTTGATCTTCAGAATGATTCTTCTGCACATGCTTAGGAGTTTTAGGAGTTTTTTTAGGAGCTTCTTCCTCTTCAATTTGCACTTCTCTTTCTTTTTCTTCTTCTCTAAAAGAAGAATCATCTTATTCATATCCATCTATCATCATTGAATTCTTCTGTAAATCTTCATCAACCTTGACACTTGCACTCTCAACAATCTTTCTCAATCTCTTGTTGTAGCACCAGTAAGCTTTGCTTCTATTAGAATATCCAAGGAAGATACCTTCATTAGACCTTGTACCAAAATTTCTTAAGTTGTCTTCATCTCTTCTAATATAATATTTGCTTCCAAACTAATCCAGGTGGATCCAAAATACCTAAAAATTTCATAGTCTCATAATTCATCTAAATTGACATCATTGGAAAGAGCTCACTGACACGATCCTAACACAACTTGATCAGGCTCAAAAGGAATTTGAATGTAGAAGTTATGTGCAGTCAAAGGTTTGGTCAAATATGCAAATTAGGTGGTCAAAAGGGGTGAAAAATTGATCTCCTTGAATCCAAGTAAAAACATCATCATTTCAAAGGGCTTGTTAATACGATTTCAATGCCTTTTGAATCGCATCAAACGGAGTCCGTATGAGCAAGATAGAGCCGATCAAATTTTTGGTCAAACTAAGTCAAAATGATGATGTCAACATGTGATGTGGCAGGAATAGTGAGTCGGCACTGACATGGTAGAAAAAAAAATGGATTAAATCATATTATTAAAGAAAAAATATATGGCTTAAAAATTAAAAGAAAAGGGGAGGATTCGGTGGAATTTTATCCCTTAAAATCCTCTTGCCTTGCCATAAAACAAGGAGAGAAAAAAATCTGTAAACTCATATTTCAACAATTAACCCCTTTAAGCCCAAATTATAAGGAGCTTAAATAAGAACTAAAATAATTCATAAAGATTATTAAAGGAATAAATCCTGTAAGGATTAAAGGCTTGAATTATAAGCCATTCTTTTAAAAGGGATTTTATTATCCAAAATTATAACAACTCATAATTAAAGGGGTTCATTTTTTTAGTTGTATGGCTTAGAATTATAAAAGCCAAAGGGGGATTTATTTTTTAAGAATTGTAAACGGGATATTAGTGATTTTTATTGTAAAAGGGGGAAATGGTTGGAATTTTTACTTGTATACGGGAGATATGCAATATTTACAAAATAATATGGTTAAAGCCATATTAGCAAATAAATTGGTATAAAAAGGGATCTTATTTTCTTGTAAAGGTAGTAGAATTTTCTTGGAAAAATTTGTAACAGGGAGAATTAGTGAAGTTCATTTTGGAGAAATAATTCTTTGGAGGAGAATATTGTAAGCACGAAGGCCTTTTGAGTGTCTTCAAGTGTTGAGAGGAGATTGTGAGAAATTTTATGCAGGTTTTGGAGCTTGGATATTGTAACAAGGCAATTTGATTGCTTGGAAACATTAATAAAGTGGTCCTACTTGAGAAGCGGACTTAGAGACGTAGTCCTGATTGGACAAACTCCATTATCAACCTGCGTGTTATGATCTTTTATCTTATTCTTCTATCTTCTATCTATCATTCTCTCCATTTCTTTTCATTTTTCAATTTAGAATTTGATTTCTAATTACAACATTATAGTAGTTAGATAATCTTTTCAATTTTTGTAAATTTTAATGAACTAGTTTTACATTTTCAATGGTTAAGAAGCATAATCATGCAATACTACCTCGATCAGGAAAAACTGTAATTCAAATCAATTTACAAGTTAATTTTGTAAACTCTAATTATAGATCACAAACACTCTGAAGTACTTGACAATAGGAATCCTTCCATACCATAGCTCATAGGGAGTCTTTGTGTTTTTTTCTCTTGCTTGAACTCTATTTTGTATATAAACAACAATATGAATTTCTTCTCTCCAATAGACTTTCGGTAGATTTTCCTCTTTCATCATTGTTCTTGCAGCTTCTTGAACAGTCCTATTCTTTCTTTCAATTACTTCATTTTGTTGAGGATTCCTAGGGGTAGACAAGTACCTCTTTATGCAATTATTTTCACAAAATATGTTAAACTCATTGGAGGTGAACTCTCCACCTCTATCAGACCTCAAACATTTGATTTTCATATCCATTTCATTCTCAACCATAACTTTGAATGCTTTAAACTTGTCTAGAGCTTTTGATTTTTCTTTGAGAAAAGTAACCAATGTCATTCTAGAATAATCATCAATTAATAACATGAAATACATGTCACCTTGAAGACTTCTTACTCTTGTAGGACCACATAGATTTGTATGCACCAATTCCAAATTTTTGGTAGTACATTGTTCTTTGACTTTGAAGCTTCTTCTTCCTTGCTTTCCAATTTGACATTTTTTATAGACATCATTGATAGGCTTTGTAATCTTTGGAAAATCTCGTACAACTTGAATTGAACTGATTCTCACTAAGTTATAAAAATTGATGTGACACATTCTCTTGTGTCGTAACCAGCTTCCATTAATATGAGTCATAAAACAATGACCATTAGCACCCTTAAGTTGATAAACATTTCCATATGTTCTTTTTCCAATATAAACTACAATTCTAGATCCTTTTTTGATCTCACATCCATCATCCAAAAAATATAATATTGTATCCTTTGCTACACATTTTTCCAACACTCACGAGGTTATGCCTTAAACCCTTAACATAGTAAAAATCATCAGTTTTATGCTTGCCATCAAAACTGATAGAATCTTTTCCACATACCTTAGCAGGTGTATCATCACCAAATCTAACACATCCTCCATCATATTTTTCAATTTTAACAAACTTACTCTTGTCACTAGTCATATCATTAGAGCATCCAATGTCAATGATCTAGTAGTTCTTCTCCTTTCTACCATGAAAATCATATACCAAAGTACCTTCAATCTTATCCTTTGTCTCTGGAGGGATTTCCTTCACACATATCTCAAAAGCATAAACAAATTCATCTTTTAAAGCCATGAACAAGCATTCATCATCTTCATCTCCATAATCAAATTCATCATTAAAAATACTTGCATCTTCTCTAACATAATAGCTTTTCTTAATCATCTTACCTTTGTTCTCTTTATTTTTGTTATTCAAAGCTTTGTTTGGACATCTCAAAGCATAGTGACCTATCTTTCCACAATTGAAACATTTAAAAGGCAGCTTACCATTGTACTTACTAGTACCCTTCTTCATTTTCCTTACAAAGTTATCTTCTATATCATCAAAATCCTCATGATCTAACTCCTTGATCTCCTCTGAATTCCCAACCTTAAAAGCAGTCTCAACTTTTGCACCACTATTTGTTTCAAATTCTATCATTTCAAAAGCAGTTAAAGAGCCATACAACTGATCTTTAGTATATTGATTCATATTTGTAAATTCCTCAATAGAAGATACTTTATAATTGTAAGACTTAGGAAGAGTTTTGAGAATTTTCTTTACCACTTATGGTTCTTTGAGCTCACCACCAAGAAGTCTAATGGAGTTGACCACTTCTCTACCCTCTGCATATAGCTTGTGACATTTTCTTCTTCATACATCTACAAGTTCTCAAACATGATCTTTAGATTATGCGTCTTAGCTTCTTTGACCTTATCATCTCCTTTATAAATTCTTTCTAACTTTTCCCAAAATATTTTAGCAGTTTTCAAACTCATAACTTTCACCAATTCCAAATTTGTAAGACTATTTAAGACAACATAGCTTGCTTTACCATTGCTTTCATAGGCTTTGATCTCATCATCAATACTTGGACCATTTGTAGGTTTAGTGTAACCAGTTTTAACAGACTTCCATACATCATATCCAAGATAAAACATAAAGCCTTCAATAAGTGTCTTCTAGAATGCATAATCCATTCCATCAAATATAGGGATCTCTTTATTGTGCACCATCCCAAATCTACCTCAAGTGGTTAAGCTTTCTTACAAGGAACCTTGCTCTTATACCAATTGTTGAATGCACAAGAAAACTAAGAGAGGGGTGTGAATTATTTGTACCTTAAACCTTCAAAACCCTCATACACATTTAGATCCACATTAACTTAATTACCCTTAGTCTATTATGATGATTTAGAATGAAAGGAAAATAACATAAACTGAAATAAATCAACATCGTGAATAAGAGAAAACTAGATTTACGTGGAAAACCTAAGATGGGAAAAACCACAATGAGAATTAGCTCACAATATAAAGGAATCTCAACATCAAATACTATAGAGCTCACTACCCAAAGAAAGAAAGAATGGCTCACTGTCGGAATAGAAAAGAAGATAGAGAGGAATATCACAAAGAGAAATCCATCTCAATGCAAAAATGAAATCCACCACAATATCACCAACACCTTCGTAGCATAACTAAAGAATTGTAGACACCTTCTACTCACTGCATCCAACAATCTAACACATGAAATCTCACACAACACTTTCCTAATTCACACTCTAACACTCTACAATTTGCATCATTCACATCTTTCTTAACTATCTTCACATCCCTCAAATACTCAACTCATATTTATATCATCCTTAACCTTGAAAACATTCTCAAAGGTCAAATATGCTCCTCAACCATGCAAATTCAAATTAGGTCAGCACCAAAACACTTATGTGGCAGATAGAAGTGAAGGCAGACCACACCACTCCTTATCTAGGACCCAAATCTATAACACCACACTACAACATGCTTCTATGAACAATAAATATACACCATAATTAGTGTAAACACCAAGGTCAATCGTTACCTGTGTAAACACCATTAAAATTTTAAGTACACACTTCCTTTGATCCAACAACAACTTGTGAAAAACAAATATCACCTAAACACAATCTAGAATATTCCATAAACACCCTAAAATCCAATAAACTCCTTTGCAAACACTTTCACCTGAGAAATGTACACACCCAGTACAATCAAACAATTATGCCATAGACTACAACTTAAGAAACTAACTTCTTAAGCCAAACCTTGAAGAACTTCGACTAAAGAAAGATACCAACACTATCAAAACCCCTTCAGATCTACAAGACCTAAAACCAAATTGCGGAGAAACACAAAGTAAAAACATTTCTCCCAAAAACCTTTGTAATACAATGTTCACATATTAGTGGACATAACTTCTTCTTGCACAACAATCTAACATACCAAATTCCAAATGCAACACCTCTTATCAACATATTTGAAACGCATAGGTAGATCCTCAACCTATAAGAAATGTGGAGCAACACCAAGACACTACTCTACAATCCAGAACAACACTACAACACACTATTTCCTCTTTTTATCAAATTTTCTCAAAAGCACTTGGAAACCAAGCACCAAAAACACATCCTCATCCTCTTCAACATTTCCTTAACCATAGACAAAATCTTATCAAAGAAATACTAGAGGTTGACACCAGTAGCTTACTAATGACAACACAATGTAACTAATCAAAGCATGGATAACAACAACATACTCTTGCAACAATCTTCTACTCATCAATGGCAACACAAGCTTGTTGACATCAATGACAACACTAATCTACTCATACTTGCAACAATAAATACATGGAAGATTTTACTAAATGCATAGAAGAATTGATTTGTTTAATGAGAGAGTGGACTAATTAAATGAGTGATTGATTACATGAGTGAATCGAATAAATAAATTGATGAGTTAACTAATTTTCATTAATTAGTTAATTGAATGAGATAGAAAAACAAGGAATTATATTTATTAAATGGATATTTGATGCATATTATGTGGAAATTAATATTTATTTAATTGATTGATATATAATAGGTGGATAAATAAGCATATTTAATTAATTATTTTAATGGGTAATGTTAGCTCACTTCAATTAAATAAAAGGAATTATTTAATAAAATGATTATGAAGAATTATTGATGACAATAAATAATAATAGGATAATGATGAATATTATTAATGAATAAAATGATAAAATAATGATGGATGAAAGAATAGTATTTTAGTGTTTATAATTTGTGCCTCTTTTAAATATTGCTTGAAGTAACATTATTTGAAAGAAAATAAAAGTAGCTAGGAAGAAATGGATTAAAATATGGGGAAAATGATTATATGCCCCAATTAGGTGGAAGAAATAATGAAAGATTTTGTTGTGATATGATGACCACATAAGAGGTTATTTATGCAAAAGTTGCATGAGTGAGCTCTCAAAAGAAAAGAGGTGAAGAAAGAATTAGATGAAAGATGAAAATAATGAAAGAAAATGGAGAGATGGATGGAATAAAAGTGATGTGAGATGAAAAAAATAGGAACATTTAATTTATTATGATGATCCATGAAAAATTGGTTATTTTTGAATGCTTTGTTATGTTGGCATGTGGAGAGCATCTATATTTTGATATAGAAATGAATATTATTCACCAAGGTATATAAGACCAAGTTGAAAATGTATCCAATGCATGTACTAACTCACAAGCAAGCAAAATTCAAGAGGATGCCCCAAAACTTGCAAGGTTCTTGATGCTCTTAGCGGTTCCATGATCAAAAAACCAAAAAACATGAAGAGGATTTCCTATCACATCTCAAGGTATTTGAACTTTGTGGGTCCTATGAGGGAACAATAAACAAACATGCTACAAAGGAATAATATACCATGTCCCAATGTATATCATTCAAAGCACACCATGATATGTAGTGATCATGGTCATCGTGAGTAAGCATAGTATGTCTCAAAATATTTATCAACAAATAAAAACTATAAATCAAAATTTAAAAAGATATTAAATTAAATATCAAAGATCATAAAGATAAATCAAACAAATAAAAGTTCAATAGTCAAATAACACATAGCAATATTAACTCTTTCTAAGGTGCTAATAAGATAAATGAGTGAGGATTATCCTTAAGTTATGGAACAATACATCCTATGAAAACGAGTGGTGGTATAATAGGGAAATCTACAATGGAAATGATGTGAAAATTGTGCATTATCAAGGTTGATTTTAAATTCTTGATTTGATGTTGAAAGCACAATGTTTCAAGTGTGTAGCTTGTGTGTATGAAGCAGTTGTTGTTTTTTGACATTTTATTAATAGAAAATAGAGAATATTTTTTTATTAATGGAATGGTAAATACATGAAAATAATTTATTACAAAACACATCCAAATCATTAAGTTGGTCATTAGGCATGTGTCAATATTAATTTTAATCCATGATTTAATCACCTACCCTAATGTAAAACAAGGCAATAAATGTTTTGGATGGAGAATTTGTGATGGGAATGGAGGGATAGGTGGAGGAAATAGACTCAAGGATATGTAGAAAAGGACATAAAATATGGTAGAGTTTAGTTTATTACACATGGAAACTATAAGCAAGTTTTCACCACGGTACTTGTCCAAGGTGCCACAAAAAGTGGTTTTCACCAAAGAATGGTTTTTACCTTCACTATTTTGGATTTTTATTTTTATTTTTATTTTTTTCAAAAAAATGTATTTCTATTGGGATATTCCTTATATTAAGCATTAAACCACTTGAGATGTGCAATATTAATGGTTTAATTGAGCTCTTCACCCTTGAGGGTAGCTAGCTAATATGTTATTGAACCATACTTAGTGATGATGGCATGTGGGCCTAACTAATTAGACTTAAGTTTACCCTTTTTGTTTTTATCTTGAAGAGTTTTTTGAGTTTCCTTGAGCACATGATCACCAATCTAAAACTTGCAAGCTCTAATTTTCTTATTGTAGCTATGATGGAGACGACTATAGTATGACTACATATGGTTAAGGAAATTAAGGTGCTACTGATCAATAATTTCTAGCTCATGTAGGTGAATAACCTAATACTCCTCTTCATCAATGAGATTATACAAGGAAACATACAATGATGGAAATTTAATATTCATCTAGGTAAGGTAACTTTAGAGCCAAAGATGATTGAATAGGGAATCACACCATCTACTGTATGAATTCCAATGCAATAGGCTCAAAGAGATGGGTTAATTTGTAAGTGTCAATCATGGCTAAGCATCATTGACTATCCTTTTGAGAATTTTGAAGAGTTTTTATTAGACACATCTACTTGACTATCACTTTGTGGGAAATATGGTATGGAACAATGGTGTTGGATATGAAATCATTCACAAAGAGTGTAGACTTCATTATTTTTGAATTATTTGTTATTATCAATGACAATGGTGAAACGACAAATGACATAGTGGAAGATGATATCAGAGACTTGTTTCCCAATGATGTATGTAAGGTGATGAGTTTTTGTCAGGTCTTGCACTTTAATTGATTAGTTATTGTATCGACCAAGGTGGTTTATAGGGCTATTTATTGAAGGATTTCAGATTTTATAATTCATGCTAAATTTTATCAAAAGAGGGAATGCTTATGTTGAAAAGGAGCGTTAACTAGAAATCACTTAAAAGTTCTAATCTATGACAATATATAATGTATAGAAACTTAAAAAAATTAATTTATAAAAAGCTAATTGAAATTATGTTGCAACAAGATGAAATATTCTTAACTATTTATTGGTTGAAAATAAAACATAAATATTTAATTTTCCTTACTTTTTCCATAGAATGTGAAGCTAATAGTGATTCATTTTTTATTAGCACATATTTAACATGGGGTGCAAAACATAACAATAATCTATAGCTACGAAATACGCCTCTTTCACACAAATAAAATCTTATAGAAGAGGATAATAAATAACATATACAACACGAGTAAAAATGACAACGAAAATAACAGAGATAATGTTAAACATATTAAACCTACAAGTTATAAAAAGTAAGATCACAACTATGTAAACATAAAATCAATGAAAAAATAAACTACTTATCTCTATCATGCACTCCAATCCCTCAATTTAGTGGTTTGCTTAACTAAGGTTTAATTTTTTTACTCTCAAAATTATTAACAACATGCAACAATGCTTCTTGAAACAAGAATGGAATATTTTCAACTAAAAGAGTTTTATATATTACTTCATGCATTAGAGATGTTAAAAATCAAATGTCAAGTTTCTTTCATCAATAAAAAAAAGATATATATAAATTACATCTTACTTGATTATGGCATCATGACGACATGCATTAATATCATTATTGGTTTGTTATATAGATTTATATATAAATTTTTGAGTTACATTAAATGAAAGCAGTTTAACTCGATGGAACCCCTAAAATTGATTTGTTCTTCATCTCAAAACTCTAAAAAATTATGTTGTTTTCATGTCCCGGGACTTACAGTTTTGTCTATCATCATGCTTAAGGGTTTGTCTTCTAAAAATCCTTCTTAAAAGCCTTATTTCTTATGCCCTTTACAATGTTATATTTTGTCGTTCACCTGTTGTGCCCATTTTTTATCATGTTAAAAACAACTTGAGCCATTGAATCCCATGAAGTAAGCGGCCCCTGTGCCTAGGTCTAAGAAATACTTTTGTTTTATAAGGTCGAATGATCAACCTTGTTTGGCCTTTAAATCCTTTGAATAAAATGGTTTTATGCCCTTTGAGGCCTTGTCTTACATGGTCCTAGGCGGTCCCCTTTTCAGAACTTAAGAGCACATGCATAATTGTTCCACTTAAGTTCGTGTTAACTGTTTTTGCCCATCGCTCATCACAAATAAATTTGTGAATGCACAACTTACATTAGTGGTGTGTGATGAGTGGTGTTTCTTTTGTATCGTGTACTATGGATAGGGTATGGATCTTGAGTTTTCCATTAGTGATGTGCAATACATGTGTTCTCTTCTATATCACCAGTTTCTCTCGCCATCACTGATTGCTTGTAAGTTTTTTGCTATAAATCAAAAATGTGTGATGAGGTCCTATGTTCCAGTATTCGATCACCGATATGAAGTATTGTCAAGGGTGACACTTTCTTAACCTTTGATCTTATCTTATGGACACATGGTGCAATCCTAACTGGTTGTTTGGATTCCTTCATTGCTAATGTGTTGTGATTGTTGCAAATCAAATTAGCGATGGGCGATTTCAATATTATGCCTTGTTCCCATCACACCATTTACGGCTATCACAATTTCAACTGGATTCCCAAAGAATGTATTACTGATGGGTGATGGAATATCTAACAGGATATTCCCCTCATCGCCAACTCTTAACACATCACCGATTCATTTGAAGGAGCACGGATCAGAATGATGATACATGATGGTTGTCAGACAAGAGATTACTAATGTGATTAAGTGCCAATGTGGCGGTTTTCTGAGGTATCATCATCATTTTTTAGGCACAAATTGTAAAAGCAAGGAGCAATTGTTAAGGAGCATCATTAATTGTGTTTCAAATCAAACAAGATTGATTGTCATGATTCAAAGTTGGAGAGTTGGTTGTTAACTAGCTCACGCGAGCCTTCTTTGAACATTAATGGCTACACGCTCCAGCCACTCTACTTAATGTGGATTGTCTATTATTTTATCTCACTATTTGCAGCCATCAAGAGTTGAGAAATTGGTTTAAAGCCAGAGAGGAAGCATGTGAGTCTAAGGAAAGTAATTGCAGAGATATTGAAGTATTTTTCCCAGGTAAGTAGGTGTTCATACCTACTCTGCTTCAATTATGCATTAGTTGGCCTGTGAATTCTGCATTCTTGGGGTTGATGAGGGTATAATTGCCTATAATTTCCACGTAGATTGATAGGAATTGTGTGGGTCTGAGGGTTTTGTTATGAAAAATCAATTTGAGAACAAACTAATGAATTTTTTTCTACAATTGAGGGTTTCCTAGCTCTAGTTTTGTTCTCTGTAAGAATGAGTAAGCATAATGAGTTTGTTCAATCATTCAGGAGGTCTAGGAGGATTAGTATGCTTGAACCTCAGGATGACATGCCTGAAATTGAACAAGGAACACCAAGAGCTCCTACAAAGCCAAAAGAGAAGAGGAGAGCCCAAAAGTCTATTAAGGGTGGTGTCAAGAGCACTTACAACCTTAGGAGTAGGGTTGTTGTTCATAACCAAGGTGATTTTGTTGGGAAATTGGATGTCTTGTGGGAAGAGGAAGAATAAGTACCACAACGATTATGATTCTTATATGGGGAGGTACAACTCTACCATGGAGGATTTGGTCGGTCCTTTGAGTGATGAAGTGGGTATTGACCTAGAGTACGACTGTTACCTTCTCACATTGGAAGGTCGAGAGGATTCTGATGATGGAGAGGTAGTAGCTTCTCCAGTTTCAGCAAAATCACAAAGGGGATGTTCCTACTTTCATTCTGAAGAATTAGAGTAGCACCCCGGTTTTGTATTTTTGTTTTTGATGACACTACTACCACAACAGTGTGTTTGTCCCCTCCAATGAGCATATAAGTTTTTGTCTTGGGTGTTGATGTGAAAAACTTCTTCGTTGACGTGGAAAATGGATTTAGGTTTTGCTACAACAAGGAATGTACCTTTTGGAAGGTTGGTTGATCTTCTTCAATGAACAATATGAAGTTTTGTCTTTTGTTTTCCCCCCACTTTGCAATGTGAAAATGTAACCATCTGGGGAATCTTTGAAATTGAAATGAAATTAAGTGTCAAATGTAAATGTGGCTGAAATTGTAATTTGTCTTGATGCTTGTTGCTCCCATGTTTCTATAAATGGGATTTTAGGGGCAATTACAAGAGTTTTAATTTTGGGTCTCAGGTGGTCTAGGTTGAAAAACTAAGCTCATGTGAGAGAAATTTGTAAATTCATGCATAGATGAATAAAATAGTATGAAGTCTAGGGTATAAGCTAATTTTTAATGAGCTTAATTGGTTTTACAATAGCAACCACATATGAATGAAAATGCAAGTTCAGAAACATATTTCTCTCCTATGTATTTTCTCTTCCAAATTATAAATGAAATGATTAAGGATCTTTTGTTTAAATCATCAATCGTTTTGGTTGAATCAGTGATTTTATTCTTGTTGTGTTTTAATGAACTGATCAAATGCTTAAATAAGATCATAGATTTGTGAGGGAAGATTCTAGGATTGCTAGGTAGTTTTTTCTTTCGACACAGTGAGTTGAATATTGTAATGCAATATGTCAATAGTCCACCAATGTTGAGTTTGAATTGATAATGTATTACAGATTGTTACAAATGTGACTCTGTTACCCAATGACAAAGAAATGGTCTATTTGTTTGGTTATCTTAAATGTAAATGAGTCGATCCTGCACCTAACCAAGAGCACAAAATGAGAATGAAAATCATTTAAACACCTTCAATTACAACATATCATTATGAAATATCACTTATTCCTTGTTGTAGATAGTAATTTGCTTAAGGGTCAGCCAAATCCTCGAGGAAATTTATCTATTAGAACCTAATGGGAATATATTTGTTTGTTCAAATGTTCATGATAAAATGGCAAAAGAATATCATATGAACATTATTAGGATCACTCTCCTGGGTTTCACAGAGCTTGAAAAGTAGAAGTAAGGGCGTAGTAATCCTTACTTGTTTGTTAGCCAATCCTTACCAGTGTTGACCATTGAATTTTAACAAGTTCATAGGCATCTAGTGAGATCAAGTTTGGTTCTAAAAAAATAACCAATAGATTGGCGACTCCGTTGGTGAATGCACTTAGAAATTTGGTTGCAAACTATCCTATCAAAGAGTTGAATCTTTTGCTAGTACATATTCATCTTTCAAGTCTAGTTGTGATGTCAGTGAGTCAATTATTAGTTATGTTGCTTATGGTTTGTTGTGTTTCCTTTGAAATTTGCAAGTTCTTTCAAAGATCTACCATAATTTCGTGACTATTCGCATAATTTCTCACTAAATGTGGGTGGCGACTTCGAGATTTCTACACTAGTGTACATTATTTGAGAGAATCTAGTAAATTAGAATGAAAATTTGTTGAGAAAAGATGAAGTGAACCTAAACTCACATGATGAAGTACCTTGATGGGAAGCTAGAAAGAAGATTTCAAAAGACTCTAGTACTATCTTGAGAAAGTCAAGGAATTTATTAAATCTGAACATCTAGTTCAGATATTGAGTTTTTTTAAACATGGAAAAGGTTGTGTTGCAGAAAGTATAAAGGATTCATGTGTGACTCTGATATTGGAGAAAACTCAAAGTGAAATTAACCTTTGAAAGAAACTTCATATTGTTGAAGCTCATTCCTCTATAAAAGGAGGTGGCGACTCTATGCAAAGAACCCGATGAAATTGTGATGATAGCTTTAGATCTACAAATTTTTCCAGTCAGAAGCATAATTTATGATAGTTGTAACATATCCAAGTATTTCCCCTATTTTGGTTTTCAAGGAGAATAAATTTGTGTGAAAACCATATTGAATGATTTGGAGAAAATTTTGGTTCCCTATTAAGTGAATCGAGCACTAAGGGAATGGTAGTGGTGATTTTACATACTTCTAAGATATAATTTGAAATATTTGTATTGTTTTGAAGAAGTATGCTTGTTTTGAAATTTTCCCGTTAGAAGGACCTAAGGCATAAATATATATGAATTGTGCACTGTAAAATCATGGTTAAATCATGGAATAAGGTAGCAAATGATCAACTTTAGAGTTGAAGTTTAAGGTTTGTGAAGGGGTGCAAGAAAATGTATCATTCCCTTGGTTGTTCATGTGGGGTGCCAAGTGAGAACATGTAGAACGTGCATCCCATGTCACCCTCAGAGGAATTTCTCTATTGGAAGGTATAGACCATTAAATTTTAATGGTATTCAAGGTTTCCCAAACCTTGTTCCTAACAATGTTAGGAAATTTTTTCCAAAATTCACAAGGAAAAGTCCAGAGTCATCTTATAGAAATTTGTATACATTTATGGACTTGATGGGAGACTATGAGATAAGTCATGAAGATTTGTCTTCAATCTTTAGAGGATGCTAGGGATTGGTTTTCATATTTACCAATATGCTCTATTTCCTCATGGAATGAATTCATGACAACATTTATAGAACAATTTGGTGAAAGGATTAATCCAAGTTCAATAAGGAAAATATTCATGGAAATTCAAAAGGATGAAGAGGAGTTGGTCGCAACTTTCAACCTCAAATTTGTAAAGGCAATAAGAAATATTCTTGAAAACGTGATACCAAGTGATGCAAACGTCTTGGTTGTATATTTTGGTGCATTTGATGAAGAAATGGGCTATTTGTTGAGAGATAAGGAGCCCATAACATTGCATCATGCATATCAAATTTCCACGGATATTGAAAACAACTTGAGATACTCAATGGTGAAGGGGTATATGGCTGCAAGTTTTGGCTATTTTTGCACATCTCATATAAGTGAATTAGATAATGAAAGTAATTTTCATGATAATGATGCTTATACTATTCTGATTTTTCCATCATAGTCTAATGTAACTAATGTTGAATCCCAAATTGAACATCAAAAAATTTTGAGCAATGTTGATCAAATGTCTTTTGTTTAAAGACTGTGTAGTATTCAAAGATATGAGGGAGAATCACCATATGATTTGTTTGCAAGGTTCTTAGATGCCTTGTTGGAAATTCCAAAGAATCTCAAACCAGAGGATTTAGTGTGCATTGACTTGTTTTGTGAAATTTTTGAGCCAGGGCTGAGTACCTTGCCAAAAGAATTGAAGCTTCAAGGTTTTGATTAGATGCATGACTGGATAAGAATTGTTGAAGAAGCTAAATGTAATTATGCACAAAGTATGGAATCCAAAAGTGTCAACGGTGGTTTTTCTATTAAAGAAAATCATAAGGGAATACAAGTAAGTGAAAAGGGTGTATCAGAGAATAGACATCTATCTTGTGGTATGAGTGAGGACAGTGATTATAACCAATTCACAAGCAGCCTATGTGCAAATCAGTACATTGGTGATAAGGAAGAAGACACATTTATAAGTATTGTTGATACCTCATCACAAATCAATGATCAAGGTACTAAGAATGAGAGTTTGAGCTTTCATTCAAAACACTTTGAGCTCAGTGTATGTGGTAATGAATTGCCTTGTGATAATGATCATAGGGAAAATGAGGTCTCTAATTATTTTTCTAAGGATTATGAATCTTTTTATGAGGATGATCTGGAAGAATTTTTTTTTGCATGAGGGATGCAATAATATTAATGCTTAGAAGATATTCTTCTTACACGAGAGTGAACAAATCTCATGTGAGGGATACCTGGAATGCAATCCAATTATATTAGGACTTGAGTGTGCTAGCATTGTGAATGATGATGAGTTTGAAGACAAGAATGTATGTGTTTAGTATCATGAGCCTAAGAACGGTATTAAAGATGATGAAAACTATGGTGCTAACCAATAGGATCATGTCCTAGTTGTTCTTGATTGTCTATATGAAGCAAATATGGAATATGCAAGTTTTGTTGCAAAAATGGACATGATTGTTTTCAACAAGGAATGTATTGATGAGAAAGAGAATAAAGAGGCTTGTTCAGTTGCTAATGAACAACTTTTGGATCATAATGAAGATCTCACATTTGGATTAGCACATCCACCAATTGATGATGCACATGAGTGCCTTTCTACTGGCCATATTGACTTGGAGTTATTCAAGCCATCATTTGAAATGTTTTGTATTGAGTTGGATGATGATCTAAAAAATGAATCAAACTATGTTATGGAGCCTAAGATGGAGGTTTTCTTTAATGCATGGGATGTTAATTGTGAAGTTTATAGTCATGACTCTGACTTGAATAAGAGAAAAGGTACCATGGGTTTTGATGACCCACTTTCCCAAAGTAATGGGACATATGACAATGTGACTAATTCACAATCCTCAGATGAATGTGAACACTAGTTTGAAAATATTCCTATGGATGAATGTTTCTTACTCATCACACAAGATGAATGCTTGCCTGGCATGAGACAGAAATCAGGGGATGACTCCAGGGTTTTATATAATCCTTCTATTCATTTTGACTTATCAGAAGTAGATTTGCAATGTGACCCTAACGGATCAGGATATATGTTCCTGGGTGAAGATATTAAGCAGAGTGTTTATGAAATTTTTCGGTTTGATGTGCAAAATAAAATTTATGTTAACCCTTATGGTGTTAATGATCAAGTGGACTATGAATGTTTTCATTTTCCAGTTCAATTAGAGGAAATTTTGGTGGGGTATGATTGTGAGCTAAACAAGATAAAATGATACATTGATTGTGGATTTCAGTTGATATATGTTTACAGTTTTTAGTTGGAAAAAGTTAATAATGACAATGGCATGTTCAGACTCATGGAAATTATGATAAATTGTAGTAACCATAGCAGGATTAGTTGGTGGGAAATTCATGGCAATTTTTTCAACTTTGGCCCAATACAGACAGTAGAAAACAAGGTTTTTTGACAAAGGTAAAGACTGGTTCTAAGTTTTTGGGGGCCTAGAGCCACCAATTAAAGCTGAAGTCTATTAATCTTCATAATACAAGCTAAGAGCTTGTACATCAAAAAGAGCTTCTGACGAAATTTGAAGTTGGAACACATTGTACAATCTTGTAAATTTGTATATATGGTGTGTTTGCTTTGGTCTGGTTTTGTTGCCTTGTCTAGGCAAGTCCTTGGTTTTTGGTTTCCTATCCTTGGTATGATTTAACCTTGAGATATGGAATCTGGACATGCTTGTGAGAGGCATGCGTCCCCAATAGGAGCCACTAATGGAACCCGTAAAATTGATTTGTGTTTCATCTCAAAACTCTAAAAAATTTGGTTGTTTTTGTGTCCTAGGTTAGGGTTTTGTCTATCATCATGCCTCAAAGTTTGTGTTCTAAAAATACTTCTTAAAAGCCTTATGTTTGATGCCCTTTGCAATGTTATATTTTTTCATTGACCTACTATGCCTATTTCTAGTCATGTTAAAAACAACTTGAGCCATTGAAGCCCATGAAGTAACCGGCCCCTTGTGCCTAGGTCTGAGAAATACTTTTGTCTTATAAGGTTGATTGATCAACCTTGTTTGGCCTTTGCATCCTTTGAATAAAATGGTTTTATGTCCTTTGAAGTCTTTTATTACGTGGTCCTAGGAAATCACCTTTTCAAAACAACTTAAGAGCACGTGCGGAATCATTCCACTTAAGTTCTTGTTCACTGTTTCTTCCCATCGCTCATCACAGATAACTTTGTGAATGCACAACTTACATTAGTGATGTGCGATGATTGGTGTTTCTTTTGTATCATGTATCATGGATAGGGTATGGATCTTGAGTTTTACATTAGTGATGTGTGATACATTTGTTCTCTTCTATATCACCAATTTATCTTGTCATTGCTAATTGCTTGTAAGTTTTTGGCTATAAAGCAGTGATGCACCATGAGGTCCTATGTTCCAGTATTCCATCATTGATATGAAGTATTGTCAAGGGCTATGCTTTCTCAACCCTTGATCTCATCGTGTGGACATGTTTGATTCTAACTAGTCGTTTGGGTTCCTTCATTGTTGATGTGTTGTGACCGTTGCAAAGAAAATTAGTGATGGGAAATTTCAATGTTATGCCTTGTTCCCATCACACCATTTATGCAATTGCAATTTCAAATGGATTCCCAAAGTATGTATTAGTGATGGGTGATGGAGTATCTAAAATGATATTCCCTTCATCGCCGACTCTTAACACATCGTCGATTCAATTGAAGGAGCACAGATCAAAATGGTGATAAATGATGGTTGTCAGACAATAGATGACTAATGTGATTAAGTGGTGACATGGAGGTTTTTTGAGATGTCATCACCATTTTTGAGGCACAAGTTGTAAAATCAAGGAGTGATGGTTAAAGAGCATCATTGATTGTGTATTAAATCAAACAAGATCGACAATCATGATTCAAAGTTGGAGAGTTGGTTGGAAACTCACTCAAACGATCCTTCTTTGAACATTAATGGCTATACACTCCAATCGCTCTACTTAATGCGGATTGTCTACTATTTTATCTCACCATTTGCATCCATTGAGAGTTGAGAATTTTTTTTAGAGCCAAAGAAGAAGCATGTGATTCTAAGGAAAGTAATTGCAGAGACATTGAAGTATTTTTCATGGGTAAGTAGGTGTTCATACATGCTTTGTTTCAATTGTGCATTAGTTGGCCTGTGAATTTTGTATTCCTGGGGTTGATGAGGGTATAATTGCCTATAATTTCCACTTAGATTGATAGGAATTATGTAGGTATAAGGATTTTGTTATGCAAAATCAATTTGAGAACAACTAGTGAAATTTTTATTGCAATTGAGGGTTTCCTAGCTCTAGTTTCATTCTTTGTGAGAATGAGTAAGCATAGTGAGTTTTTCCAATCAGTTAGGAGGTCTAGGAGGATTATTATGTGTGAACCTCAAGATGACACACCTGAAATTGAACAAGGAATACCAGGAGCTCCTGTAGATCCAAAAGGGAAGAGGAGAGCTAGTATGAATTCTGTGAAGGGTGGTGTGTCAAGAGCACTTACAACCTAAGGAGTAGGGTTGTTGTTCATAACCAAGGTGAGTCTGGTGAGAAATTGGCTAAGTCTTGTGGGAAGAGGAAGAATAAGTACCACAAGGGTTATGATTCTTATATGGGGAGGTACAAATTTTTCATGGAGGATTCAACTGGTCCTTTGAGTGATGAAGCAAATACTAACCTAGAGTATGACTGTTACCTTCTCACACTGGAAGGTCCATAAGATTTTGATGATGGAGAAGTAGTAGCTTCTCCAGTTTCATCAAAATCATGAAGGGGATGTGCCTACTCTGATTTTGAAGAATTAGAGTAGCACCCTAGTTCTGTGTTTTTGTTTTTTATGACACTACTACCACAACAAGAGGTTCATCCTCTCCAATGAGTGTATAACTTTTTGTCTTGGGTGTTGACATGGAAAAATTATTTGGTTGACTGGGCAATGGATTTTGGTTCTGCTACAACGATGAATGTTCCTTTTGGAAGGCTATCTGATCTTCTTCAATGAACGATATAGAGTTTTGTCTTTTGTTTTCCCCCACTTTGCAATGTGCAAATGTAACCATCTTGGGAATCTCCAAAATTGAAATGAAATTAAGTGTCAAATGTAAATGTGACTAAAATTGTAATTTGGCGTGATGCTTGTTGCTCCCATGTTTCAATAAATGGGATTTCAGGGCCAGTTACAAAGTTTGGATTTTGGGTCTCGGGTGGTCTAGGTTGAAAAATTGAGCTCATGTGAGAGCAATTTGTAAATTCATGCACAAATGAATATAATTGTATGAAGTATAGGGTACAAGCTAATTTGTAATGAGCTGAATTAGTTTTATAGTAGCAGTAGAATATGAATGAAAATACAAGTTCAAAAGCATATATCTCTCCTATGTATTTTCTCTTCCAAATTATAAATGAAATGATTAAGGATCTTTTATTTATCTTCAATCATTTTGGTTGAATGAGTGATTTTATTCCTGCTTTGGTTTAATGAAACAATTAAATGCTTCAATAAGATCATAGGTTTGTGAGGGAAGATTCTAGGATTGCTAAGTAGTTTTTTCTTTCGACATAGTGAGTTGAATATTGTAATGCAACATGTCAATAGTCCACCAATGTTGAATATGAATTGCTAATGTATTAAAAATTGTTGCAAATGTGACTTTGTTACCCAAAGATAAAGCACTTGCCTATTTGTTTCGTTATCTTAAATATAAATGAGTCAGTCCTGCACCTGACCAAGAGCAAAAAATGAGAATGAAAATCATTTAAACACCTTCAATTACAACATATCATTATGAAATATCACTTATTCCTTGCTGTAGATAGTAATTTTCTTAAGGGTCAACCAAATCCTCAAGGAATTTTATCTATTAGTACTTGATGGGAATATATTTGTTTGTTCAAATGTTCATGATAAAATGGAAAAAGAATATCATATGAACATTATCAGGATCACCCTCATGGGTTTCACAGAGCCTGAAGAGTAGAATTAAGGGCCTAGTAATCCTTACTTGTTTGTTGGCCAATCCTTACTGTTGTTGACCATTGAAGTCTGGCAAGTTCATAGGCATCTGGTGAGATCAAGTTTGGTTCTAAATAAATAACCAACATAACTGCTTGAGAGAACTATCATAAAATAGGAGTCTTTTATTCTCCTTAATTTTTGGAGAACTAGATGTCTAGTGGCAATTCGTAGCTTCAAGCAAAACAAGAGATTCTTGTGTCCATAACTCTTCTCATGGAGACCTAGTCTATGATGGTTCCAAATATGTTTCAATAATTTTAGAGCTTTGTGGATGTGGTACTCCAAATATCCTATTTTCAAAAACATGAATTGTTGTCACAAAAATGAATCTTTTGACCCACAACCATCAACATTAAAATATTCATTAACACATGCAGAGAAACAAGTATGCATACATTAATATTAACTAAGATTGTAACCAAATTATTACATAATCTTCTTAATTTAAGCATGATATAGATATACGGATGATGGTGGGTGGTTAAAAAGGGATAATTTGGTTTCAATAACATGGTGAATGCTCATACCTAATCACTCCCCTAGACCTATTTTTAAGTAGGTCCTGGACTAATTCTCTCTTTGCTTATTGTTGTGGTTGTTTTTCCTCTACTCTATTACATTGATCCTCAAATAGTTTGTTGATATCAATAACCAAATGTGCTGATTGGGTTAATTATATATCCCCTTGAAATTTATATATTTTCCTTCCATTTTTCAAATTCCCAATCAAATTGTGCACCTTTAACACCCAATGGGGTGATTGAAAAGATAATGAGAGGAGGTTGATATTTCATTCCTATCTAATTAAATCTATATTTATTTAACAATTATGTAATTTCTTAGTTGTCTTGAATATTTTTTTAAATACTACTTTGATACATTCCCACAAGGAAATGTGCTTATTTTTTGGATTATTAGGGGGTTGTGGTTGTCGTTGAGGTATAGAAACATGGGTTTATTGTTGGAAATTTTGGGCATTGTGATTATTTTGTTCCTACATTTTTGTGTAGTAAATACAAGCTTGGATTCAATTACCCCATCATCGATAATATTTTTTTCTTAGCCCAAAAATGTGGTTTTTCATTGGTTTTGTTATTTTTTTCTTTTTCTTTATGATATATTTTGACCCAATATTGAAAATGAGGGATTTCTCAATGGTGCCCCCTTGTAAATAATTTCATCAAAAGTGGAGACACAATGGACTTGAAAATGAAAGGTCATTTATGGATTAAGATTTATGAAAAAAACATTAATAATTTTTTTTGCGTATTAGCCAAGGAAAGCAACTAGAAATACTCCACCAATGTTGAAGAAAGGAAGCAAAATTCTCCCCATTTTTTTGTTTAGTTTTACAGAGATCAATAATGGTTAACTAGTGTTATGTTTAATATTGTATGATAAATGAGTTTAAAATATCTTAGCCAAGTCAATATAAGTTGTAATGGATCCTTGAGGTCGTTGTAAAAACCACTCATGTGATTGTTCTCCTAAACTTTGAGGAAAGAGTCTCATAATATACACATCACTGTAGGAAACTTCCTAGCATTCCATGAAAAACTATTTAGCATGATCTTTGATGTCTCCCTTTCCCTTATATTTGTCAATTTTTTATATCTCAAGTTTTTAGGGAAATATATCATTGATATTGATCTATCAAAGGGGTAGAGTAGGGAAAATTTTCTTTAAAATTACATGTTCTCTTTTAATTTAGGGTATCTATTTGTATCCCCTTGAGAGTGTACTTTATTTATTACACTCATGGGTGAAGGAATTCCCAAGAATTGGATTTTGAGGGTGAGATGGATTGTTATATGGAAGATTTAGATGGATGGATTGATGTTTGCTTATTGTTGGAGTGTATCAAGTTGTTGATATGATGGTGGTTGTTGATAATTGGATTGAATTGTGTTCATTTGTGTAGTATAGTGTTTATATATTGTTGGTGAGATGGTGATTACATTGATAAGTGGATTAAAGTGTGTTGATAGGTGGGATGTATTTTTGTTGGGATGAGGGTTGTTGATAAGTGATTTGGAGTGTGTTTATAGGTGGAATGTATTGTTGATGATATGATGGTTGTTGGTAGGTAGATCAAAATGTATGTAAATGAAGAATATATTGTTTTGATGATGGTGGAGATGTTGATGATTGTTGATAAGTGGAGTAATAATATGTATGAGATAGAACTATGGTTAGTTGGGATAGTATTGGTTGTTGGTATGGATAGAGGGATGATGATTGAATTAATTGTGACATGGATGGAAATTTTGTTTAGGGTGTATTAATAGGAGTGTTTTGGTTAGTTAAATTGGATTAAATTCTTAGGTGAATGAGGTTATATGAAGTTTGAGTATGATGTGAAATGTTTTATTGTGGGTTAAATGAGAAATGACCATGAGTATCTTGGTATAAGTTCCACTATATTTTGGGTGTATCTATAGTGGGGGGATTAGATGATGGAGTATGAGGAAAGGTGGAAAAGACCCTATTTGATGTAGTGTAGTCATTGGATGAGTTATGGGTTGTGTGTTGTGGGTGACTAGATGATGTGGTTTCTTGTTGGACAAGATTATTAATCTTGGAATTTTCAAATCTATGGGGAGTTTATCTCCTTATTCAATTAATTGTCCTGAGAAATAATGTATATCAAGGTTTATGATATGGTCTAGGTTAGCCTATGTAGTGTCATTATTGATAAATTTAATGAGCTTGGGAAAATACTCAAGTTGGCTCACAAGGTATTCTTGCTCGTCAATTGTCTTGTGATGCATTTGAGGATTCAATCTTTGGATTTGGGTATAACAGGTATGGCTAGTTTTTTTTTTTTTTTTTGTGTCATTCATTGCTATTTTTTTCTTGTAACCTAATGATGGGTGACATGGAAAGGAAATCCTTTTTTTATTTTTTTATTTTTCTGGATTTGCGATTTTGGTTTTGATTGCTAAGGATGGAGATATGGATATTTGAAAGGTTAAATTTAAATTTTGATTATTTGATGGGGTTGATGTGAAAAGGTATAGTTATCTTGGATAAGGATGGAAAAGTGATGAACGATATGGAAGATATGGGAGGATATTCCTAAATCAAAAGTAAATTATAAACAAGGCTACAATTGGATGGTTTAATCTTTCCTACTTGGGATACGAAAGCTCTCAAGAAAAATATATTAGGATTCTTAGACTATTAAAATTAATGTAGACCAAGTTCTTAAGATAGTTTTTTCTAAGGCTAGTGTGATTATCTAGATTTCAATTAACTTGCTAATTAAGATAGGAAAAGTTCTTATGCACAAAATAATTGAGGATGATTAGGATGTGGTCTTGATTTCAAAAGAAATTTTGATTTAGATTGATTCGAGGGTATTTTTATTTGTATTTTGATTTAATTTTATCTTTATCATGGATGAGGTTGGTTGATATGCAGTTTGAATGATCAAATTTTGAGTTTATATAAATGGCTTGTGAACTAGGATGATGTTAGGATGGGAATTTAATGACAGTGTTGGATTTAGGAATTAGTTTGGATGTTAAAATGTGAATTAGGATAAATAGGTAGGTATTAGGATGGGGATGATAATTTGGACAATATTGATTTATGAAACCTCAGAAATAGGGTTCCACCTTTTAGGAGATGGAACTAAGGGACATATTTCACTCTAGTTCATTCAAGAAAACCCTAGAGATCTGCAATAAGGTGTCCTAGGGTGTGATTAAATACAATAAGGGATTTCACCACCAAGGAAAGGATTGGAAAGACAAGTAATGAAAGTAACATGCAAAACCTAACTAAATGACCTAGGAAATGAAACTAAAAATCAGGACAATAAACTGAGAATAAATAGAGGGGTACTTGGAAGAAAGATGAGGTAAAAACAAGATTTGAAACCCTGAAATTTTGATGTTTTATGCTCACTGGGACTCATACACTAGGCTGGGTAATTTAGTCCCAAACTAGGGTTTCTAGGAAAAAAATAGAATCTCTCAATGACTGATCTGGATCTTCTAAAACTGGAAAAGTGTTGTACTAGGATTCATACGCCCAAGGAAGTGATTTAGTCCCATTATTAGGGTTTGGATAAAAATTAGGTATCCTCTAGTGGTCTTTTGTAGCTTCTCTCCTGCCAAATCTCCAAGTCTCAAAGCTTGAATTATGGCTTGTAGGTGACTTTCCATGAAGATGACAACCTCTTGACAACTTGAAAACTTTCCTCAATCTTGAAACTTAGTCTTCAAAGGATCGTCAAACTCCAAAACACCTAGATCTACAATCACATATGTAGAGAGAGATAAAATTTGTTCATTGTTAGGAAATAGGGGGTTTCCTTGGTCAAACCTTGTTTAGGTAATTAAACTTTATGATGAGACAATGAAACATGAACAATCATGCTTTGAATGATGCCTTGAAATGTAAATCTGCAATCTAAAATGAAGTGGCCATGAAGAATGTAGATCTTGATCATGAATTAGATGTGGAACAATGCTTAACTTGGATCTTGAATGCTACATCACAATACTATCTCAACAACATGCTTGATGAGTTATACCTTTGATATGATGATGGATCTTGAATTGTTGCAAGAATCTTCTTCAAATCTACCTTTGAATGCTCTTGAAATGCTCTTAAATGTTCATGAATGCTCTTGTGAACTCTTGTGAAAGTTCCCTTAATTTATTATGAAAAGCTATGTGAAATCACCTTGTATTTATACTTGTTTATGCCAAATTTCCTGAAATTACAACACTACAAGCTGACATCAAATATAGGAGGATAAAATCCCACCAATAATTGAATTCAAAATAGGTACTAATTAGAGTGGGATTCATATGTCCAAGATGGTGTATGAGTCCCAGTGGCTCAAAACTGGGACACAAACTCCAAGATAGGTCTTGTTTAATGTGAAACTTGAAATCAGTTCACAAGACCTAGAGGTGGGACTCATACGCCCAAGGTGGCATATGAGTCCCAGATCACCAAATCTAGAACACTTGACCCAAAACATTGAATTATGATTGGTTATTTGATAAGTGTTGGGATTATCCATGTAAAGATTCAATCAATAAGGCTTGTAGATGCAAAATAGGACCAATTAAGGCATAAATAAGCCCAATTAATTAATTAAGCTCTATATTAGTGTGAAAGTGTTAGGATACACTTTACAATACCCTAAATAAGGCACAATTAGGTTTAATTTATTATTAATTATTCATTCTCAAAATAAGTGTGAAAAAGGGTTACTTTTTTCTACACTACATTTAGCCCCCATTTTAGTGAGAGGAGGAACTTTCTTCAAACTCACACTAAAGTAGACATTCAAGAGGGTTCCAAGTGAACCGATGCGGATGGTATAGAATGAAAAATATCAAGGGGGTGTTCAATCCCCCAAGATACAAGATCCTATGTCAAACCAACATAAGCACAAAGGGACACGCACAAGGTGTACGATATGCAACATCAAGATACACAAATATACAATGTCAAAGACCTAAAGAAAGGAAAGAGAAAAACAAAAAAAAAATCAAATAAAAATGGTGGATCAAGCATCAAACATTTTCCCAACATGATGTGGATCAGGTCTAAGTTGTTTGTCCAAAAATGCACACTCACTCTAAGGCAACGAAACTTCAAGTTGTCTGCTGGGTGTGTATCCAAAAAGGGGTGACTTAGTGAGAAAGTCATGCCTCTGTATTGACCTGTCACTGTATAATGAGAAATTCATGCCCACATTTAGGCTTCTCATCATACACTAACCATACCAAAGTTATACCTCCTAATAACTTTGACAAGGTGCCACATAATATGAACAATAGGATCCATGAGGTAAGCAAAACTTTGTAAGTTAGGCACCCATGAATAGGTAGGATGGCTTCATAGGAAAGAAAAGTTTGTTATGCAAGTTGGCCATATAATAATTATTGTAAATGAAAAATAGTGTAAGGTACATTCAAAGGGAGTTTTCTTAGTTCATGTAAGGTCTCTTCTTAGGGAACATTGTTCCTAGTGTCTCCAAGAGAGGACAAGTCAAAGTAATATCATGCTCTTGGAGGAAATCAGACCCAATGACACCACCAAGAAAAAGGACATGTCACAAGAATAAAGAAAATCACACATTGAAACATGAGTGTCAATGTATTCCCCCATTTTAAAGTGGTTGCTAACACCATTGTTGTGAGAAATTGCTTTAAAGTATAAGAATTCATGAGAGGTTATTCTAAAATACCTATGCCAAGTCATATGCTTCTGAATGAGACTACATCATGAATAGAGGGTTGCCCCCAAAATGTAACAACCAAATATAACTCAGTACGTCAGATGTGATCCAACTTAAGGCATGTCATCCACATCCCAAGATTTCTCTTATATATACATGGAATGTTGTCAACTAGCCAAAAGAGACAACGGCAAGTGGCATACAAGGACAAGGCTACCTAACCCCCTTGCCCCCACTTAGTACAAGATAAGGGTGAGCCAAGATGATTGATGAGAGATTTGAAAGTCAGTATCAATTAGAGGAGCTAGGTGCTTCAACACAAGGAAGAGCACCACAATCCTTAAGATGTTGAATTTTGTTAATCAAAGCCTTACATTCATTAGTAGTATGACCATGAATTCTATGACATGCACAAAATGAACTCTTGTAGTAGAATTCCTTTCTTGTTCTTGGAGGGAGGCATATCAAACGATCTTGGAGGAGTCTCAACAAGGTACTCTCTTGATCAATAGTAGAAGATGTTCCTTTGTGACAAAGATATCTCTTGCTTAGTACAAGATGTCATACTTACACAAGACTCTTCAAATTTTAATATTTTGTTCTTCCCTTGAAAGGAAGGTGTTAAATCTAACAAACACCAATCGTTAGTGTTTTGTGTGATGACACTGATATTAAACAAAGAATTCCTTGTTTCTTTTGTTTCTTTCGAAGGACAATAACCAAGACCACTAGTGTCGATCAATTCAAGATGTGCTAATGTTAAATTTGGCTTAGGAGAATCTTTTGTAAGAGTGTTGATATTGAGTGAAGGCTTGTTTGTTTCTTTTGAGGGACAATAACCAAGACCATTAGTCATTCCTTGCATGTTAGGCTATATGGGGACACATATACCTTGTTCTCTAAAACCACATCCTTTTCCACTATACCCAAGTTGTTTCATAACTTCATAACCTTTTCCATAAAGCTTTTTCATTTCTTTAGGATTCAGTGGTTGTTCGTCGTCAAGTTCCTCAAAGTTTTTTGTGTAATTGTTGCTTCTTCTAAAGTGGTTGAGGTGGATGCTTTTGAAAGTTCATTTGAATTTTTTGTTGACATTATCATTTTGTCTTTTCCCCTTTTAGAGTCTTTGTTTATGATCTTGTATTATCCCATGAATGTTGGTGTGAAATATAAGGAGCCCCAATTGTCCTATAATAGCTTAGTGACTTCATCAATGTTCTTGTGTTCATCTTCCTTCATGACTTCCACTTTTGTAGTTTGTTTCAATACTTCCAAAGGATCTCATCCTTTTTTTCTCAGCAATCAAACAATTTGTTAGGTTCGAGATTAGCCTTGAGTATGTAAACTTTATTTTCATAAATGTACTTCATTTTATGATGAAGGGTAGAAGGCACCCCATTCATCTCATGAATCCATAGTCTATCTAAAAGAAGATTATATGAAAGATTGCGAGGAATCACATGGACCATATTTTGCAAGGTAACATTTCCAACTTTAATAGGTAATGTGATCACACCAAGTGGTTATTTTTCTACATTGTCAAACCCATGAATAGATAAAGAATCAGGTTGAATTTGGCTTTTATCTACTTTAACCTTTTCAAGAAGGTTTATGCTACAAACATTAAGGGATGAGCCACTATCAACAAGAGTTCTCTTTATCAAAATTCAATTAACTTGAGCTATTATCATGAACTCTTCATTTTGTTTTTTCACTTCCAATGGAGGTAACTCATCTTGACAGAAAGTAATGTCCAAGTTATTAGTTGTTATAGCTTGAATTTGGGCTACCACATCATTTAATTGCATATTAGGAGGGGTAGGAACTTGTTGTAAAGAACTTTCAATCATGTTATGATAATGAGGGGAGGCTTGAATAAGGTCCCATAATGATATCTTAGTAGGAGTGTTCTTTAGTTGTTCAACAAGATCATACTCCTTTCCATTGTGTAAAGGAAAATTAGGGGCATTAGGAAAGATAGGGTTAGGTAGTGGGAGGGATGTTGAAGGTGTTTGTCTTGGTTGCGGATCATTTCGAGTGTTATATGTATGAACAACGATATTATAATTCGATTGTTGTGAAATGTTATTCTTAGGTGGTTGAAGGATGAAAATGGGTTTGTTTTAAGTTGGAGGTTGGTTTGAGGGAGGGTAAAGGATAAGTTCTAGCTCAGGATAGCACTTCAAGGGATATCTAATTTGCATAACCTCAGAATACTTATCCTTATTTTCATGATTTCTTAGTGAAGGAGAGTCTAATGTTACTTCATCATCTTCATCTCCTCATTACTAGGGTTTGAAAGACATGCATCAATTTCATCATTCTCTTGCACCATGATACCTTCTCTAATAGGAGATTTTTTAGGAGAACTGAAAACTAGATGGTCATGAAATTCAAAGGTTATTTCTTCTAAAATGACTCCATCATAAGTAATGGAGTTATAAATGTTTGGATTCTCTTTATCAATAATGTTTTCCCTCGGGGAGAGATGCAAATAGGATTCTCATGACTTTCATTGGCTGGATTTTCTAACATCAAAATATATTTTTTACCTATAGTAGAGATATCAGGAGAAGGTCCAATTTGATTGTTATGATTGTTCATGATTTCATCCTTTTTCTCTAAGGTCTCATTCTCTTGTGCCATAACATCTTACCTAGTAGGAGAGATTTTAGGAGACGAGTAAACAAGAGATTCATCACATTCCATGGCTAGATTTTGTAAATTAACCTCATCACCCATAGGGGAGGCACTAAGAGAGGAACAACTATCATTGTCATGTTTACCAATGATTGGATCCTTTCATTCAAATAGGTCTCTCCAAATGATAGGAGCATTAGGAAAGGGAGAAATGAGTTTTTCATGACTCTCAATAAGTGTATCTTCTAACACCGAACTATCTTCTTCACAACTAAGAAAGATATTAGGAGAAGAACCAATGTGATTATCATGGTTATCTACAATTATATCCACATGTCCTATAATGTCTTCCCAAGTGGGAGAGGTAGGATTGTCATAGCGCTCAATTATTAGATCTTCTAACACCAACATGTCCTCTTCAAAAATGTGATTTTCATGATCGTTTATGATTGTATCTGATGGGTTCATTGTAATCCTCATTATTTAATGTATTAATCCAAGGCAGTGTCCATGGTTGTATCTAAGAGAGAAAGTAGAAAACTTGTTTGACAACCAATTCTACTTGCAGAAATAAATCCTATTTGCATGAAACTAAAGTTGCATGAAAGAGAACTAATCTTAAATCATATTTGCATGAAAGGAAATTTGCATGAAAAGGAACTAATCTAAGGAAAAATTTCATGAATTGAAAAGACTAAACTACTTCACAATTGTTGAAAATGAAAGCTTTCTTGGATTCAAATTTAATCTAAAAATTTGGAATTACATTGCTAGTAAATGAAACTAGATCTATCATATTTCCTCGGGCTAAAAACAAGTCTTTGTACTCCCCATATTTTGATCAAATTATTACATTGAATTTATATAATTCATATTCTATATCAATCCACTAAGAATGTGGATCCAAAATCCTATTTTTGAGGGGTCATTTATAAAACTTTAAGAAACTTGAAGTTGTTGTCCTCCATCATGCCACTTTTATCTTAGTCATTTTCTAATGCATACTGCTCCTTCCTTGATATAAATAATGCCAAATTCTCAAAAGTGTTTTTAGATCTTCAAATCTAGTTTCTATATCATTTTAAATTTTTTAATTTCATTGAGAAACGAGAGAGATATCACTGTTTTACTGAGACTGCATTTTTTACTATTTTTGAATGCCTAATTTTTTTTTAAGTCTTCAGTTCTCCACGTGAATAAAGGAATTATTCTTCCCTTTTCTTACCAAAATCATTGATCATTAACATGAATAGCATGCTATAATCATGCACAACATTTGAGTGATGTGGTAACTTGAGTTATCTTTGGTGGAAGAAGGAAGCATGAAATATAATAATTGTGAGAGATCTTAAAACTCAACATGAAACAAACACTCATCCCATTAATTTAGGAATGATTGATGCTCCATAATTTTGCATGAATGTAGGAATGTTTTGGTAGTCTTCTCTATCTTCTAATTACTTCTTCAAATCATTTTGAAGCTTTTAAGAGTTAACTATCTCAAGTGTAGAGCTCTCTGCTGCAAGTGTCTAATGAAGCCTCTTCTTACCATGAGTTATTTACTAACCCATTTATCTACATTATATCATCTTAAACACTTCATGAAGACATATTAGAGGCAATTTGGATCACATTTAATTACTAAAAATAAATCAAACATTTACTTTATATTCTACTTTAAACAAGCTAAACTTTCAATCATCATTCAAATCCACTTTAACATTAATGCATTAAGAAGAAATAGATGATTTTCTTTGATAAAATATGAGACAATTTATGGTCTCATCATTTCCCCCACACCTAAAATTTTGCAGGTCCCTCTGCAACTCATAATGAGCCTTCAAATTTAATAAATTCATCATTTTTTAGTAGTTTCTTTGGGTAGCTCCTGAAAGCTCTTAAAGAGTTCCTGAGAGCTCCTCAAAGCTCCTGAATAGTTCCTGACAGCTCCTGAAAGCTCCAAAACAACTCTAGAATAGTTCCAAAATATCTCTAGATAGGTTCAAACTGCTCCTTAAATCTTTAGAACTTCTTTTAGATGTTTTTTTTTTCTTCTTTTGAGTGGATTGAGTAAAATGAAAGAACTTTAAGTTGAATAAGAGTAAAATAATAAAGTAAATACCTGATTTTATCTTAGTTTTCCATGTAACCATCATGCATGAGTTGTAGTTCACTCTCTCCATGCTGCATGCAAAGAATTTCTTCAACTTTTGAGAGTTGCAACCTGATCTTTTACATTGAATACCAACTCAAATTGCTTCATCATTCTTTTTGTTGCACTAACCAGACATCCATAATGACAAAGCATTTGCAACAAGTTTTTAGAGAAGCAACTTGCATAGAAAATTACATGCTTATAGCCTAAGAGAAGAGGAAATAGCATGTGCAAAGAACTTATTTGCAAAAATCAAATCTACCCTAACCTACTCTACTTAATGATTTAGAGAGGTTATACATAACCATTAATTGGTTCTAAAAAATATTTTCCCTTTCTCAAAGTATGTTTCCATGCATTCAATTTTTTTAGAGAAGAGAATAAAAAGAAGATGACAAAATTTTTGAAACTCAATGCTTCACCTCCCTTTTTAGTGGAAACCTTCTTCATGATTTCTTATTCTAGCAAATGCATGGGTTGATTGGAGAGATCTTGCAATCCTTCCTTCTGATCTACTGCATGCATGACTGGAAACAACTCCTTGTTCTTCAAATCTCTAATTGGGGAGCCCTCCTTTGACTTCAAAAATCTGATTGGGTAGCCATTTTTGGATTTTGAAGGTCTTCAAATATGTCTCTTCCTTGCAAGCTTTTGTTAATGAAGATAAGATCTCTTCATTGTATTTTTCACCTCTTGCAAGCAATAATCCATCAATTCTTTCCTTAAAGAAATATCATTTGCTAGGATTTGGAGTGATGACCCTCCAACTAAGGATATTGTGAAATAGATAGGGGGATTTCTCTTTAGAGCTAGTATTTTTGGGGGGTTTTGAGAGACGAATCTTTCTTGAGGAACTTCTAAATCTAAAAGGTTGCCAAACTAATTTGTTCCCTTCCCTAATGACACCTATCTCTGGAAACAACGCCAAAAATGATGGGGTCATTGTAATCCTCATCATTTAATTTATCAATCCAAGGCGGTGTCCATGGTTGTATGCAAGAGAGAAAGTAGAAAACTTGCTTGACAACCAATTCTACTTGCAAAAATAAATCCTATTTGCATGAAAGTAAAGTTGCATGAAAGATAACTAATCTTAAATCATATTTGCATAAAAGGAAATTTTCATGAAATGGAACCAATCTAAGGAACAATTGCATGAATTGAAAAACTAAACTAATTCACAATTTCTAGAAATGAAAAGCTTTCTTGGATTCAAATTTAATCTAAAAATTTGGAATTACATTGTTGGTAAATGAAACTAGATCTATCAAATTTCCTTAGGCTGAAAACAAGTCTTTCCTGATTTTGATCAAATGATTACATTGTATTTATAGAATTCATATTCTATATCAATCCACTAAGAATGTGGATCCAAGATCCTATTTTTGAGGGGTCGTTTATAAAACTTTAAGAAACTTGAAGTTGTTGTCCTCCATCATGCCACTTTTGTCTCAGTCATTTTCTGATGCATTCTGCTCCTTCCCTGCTACAAATCACACCAAATCCTCAAAAGGGTTTTTAGATCTTCAAATATAGTTTCTAGATCATTTTGATTTTTTGAATTTCCTTGAGAAACGAGGGAGATATCGCTGTTTTACTGAGACTGCATTTTTTACTATTTATGAAGGCCTGATTTTTATGAAGTCTTTAGTTCTCCATGTGAATGAAGGAATTATTCTTCACTTTGCTTTCCAAAATCATTGATCATTAACATGAATAACATGCTATAATCATGCAACAACATTTGAGTGATGTGGTAACTTGATTTATCTTTGGTGGAAGAAGGAAGCATGAAATCTAATAACTGTGAGAGATCTTAAAACTCAACATGAAACAAACACTCATCCCATTAATTTAGGAATGATTGATGCTCATGTTGTCAAACAGATTGCACCCGAATGCTTGAATACTGAAATTCAGCAATCTATTGAAACATTGGAACTAATTCCAGGCTGTGGGTATCCTATAAGGAATTAGACCTCCAGATTCTAGGTTGGTTCCTATTTAATTTTCTGGTTAATAACTGAGTAATTTGATAGAAAAGGGAGAAAGACTAAATCTAAATTTTGAACTATGAAACTTAACTATGGTGATGCATTGAAGAATTCAATATGCAGACTTAACTCACAGAATGATTACTCACTATTTTCATTCGCACAACTAGATCTAAAAGCTTAAACACTTGAATGTTTTAAACAGAGGCTTTAAAGAAACAATCATAGAAGGAAAATATGATTCCCACAACTAGACTATTCAATTATTGATTAGCACAATGTTTAACCGGTGGATTTAAACTTGGATGCATACAAAAATTCATTAAGGAGACAAAAATATTTAAAGGTTTCATAAATTGCAAACACAATAATCACTTCGATCAATCCTACATGACAATGATGCTTGAAAAATTGAAGGCAAATTCTAAAAAAGATGGTAATGAAAGGAGTCTTTCTACAAAAACACACTAATTGACCTGTAAACCTGCTGCTGTATTAATCTAAAAATAATGCTGAGTTACAAAATAATTCACTTTTGTAGAGTGCAAAGGAGAAAAATAAGAACCAAATTGAAAAAGATAAACTTTTTCAATATATACAATTGAGAATGCACCTCAAAGTGCATGAACAAGCAACTAAAAGTCAATTTCAGTGCAAAAGTGACAATTCCAAAATGAAATCTGAGCATAAGTAAAAATTCCTGAAAATGAGTTTCAAACTCATGCAAAAATGAGTGAACTCAGTCTTGAACTTGCAGTCATAAAGCATGCAACTGATCTGCAACTCAAACTAAACTGGAAATTCCTGAAAAGGTGGGCTGAAGCATGCAAAACTGTCTCGTTCTTGTCAATTCGCCCATGCACATTGGAACTCCATCTTCACGTCTAAGTCTTTAGTTGAATCTGATGTGTAACTGAAGTAAAATTGAGATTCAACTTTACATAATATCTTTATTTGCATTTTAAGATGATGAATTAATTAAACGATTTATAATGTATCATTTAATTAATTCATTTACATTGAACTATACAAATAAATATGAAGGATAAAGCTAATCTTGAAGGCATATTCTCCATCTCATTTATCATACTTGGGTTATATATTTTAAAAATATGCATCTTCATCAAATAAATCTAAGTCGACCATATCTTGGCATATAAAATGTAATAGAAGAAAGTCGACTACATCTTCATTATTAATATATAGGCATCATGACTTAAAGTCAAGGCCACGGGGAATAAATAAATAAAAACATAATGATTTTTTTCCTTCTCAAGAGATAGTCAAAAAGAAGAAGTCATCGAACTATGCAAAAAGAAAGAAAGGAACCCTAAAATCATTGTTTCCTTTTGACTTTGGAAAAGAAACTTCACGAAGAAGTTGTTGGTTGCTGCCATGAACAGGGTTTCTGGCTTGATATGCCATATTTCATGCTTTTTCTGATAGATTTATGTAGATTGCTTTAGAAAAATTAAGGTAAATGCTTCTGTTAATAGAAATATGAGCTTTTCTTCCATTTCAAAAGCTTTTTTCCAAATCTTACAACCGCGGCTATGATGTTTTCTTGATGCATTTTATCTATTGCTATCTTTTTTACCTGGGGTCGCCATGAATGTATTGAGCTCAAGCTTTTAAAGCTTGGAACATAGATTTGTCACTGCCTTCTGTCGATTTCCATGAAGACTCTCAGAAAAAATGAGCGGTAAGTCTTTTTTGCACAGATCTGAGCATTTTTCTGTGGTGTGAATTTTCTATAGGCTTCTACAGCCGTGACTTCTCATTGCTTCTGATCTATCTTCTTAATAATCTCTATGTTGAAGTCTCTTTTCACTTTGAGTTCGCCATTTGAGAGAGTACTTTCTGATGTATTTTTGGTGTATCTTGTGCTTTTATTCTTTATTATGGCTGCCATATGAGACTGGTACATGGCTGAGACTTGGCTGCCATGTATGAGTTGCTTCTTTGTATGCATTCAAAGGGTCTTTTGAAATGCTCCTGTCATGACTGTAATAAAGCTTTTAAACTACTTAGTACTTCTTTGTTCCTCTGAAGGGGAAACCCATATTTTGAACTCCAAATGCTCCTATACATTACACTTGTTGCATATACAAATATCTATCTCTATCTTTTGTTCATGTAGCAGTGTATCCTTGAAAACTTGATAAAAAAGACTTGTCACTATGTATATAGCATCACTGGTAAATTTGGCTCATTGAGTTGTTCTTGGGCACTTTCTAATGCATAGCAATTTCCTGTTGGCACGAAACTCTTGATAAGGCAATGTCATTGAATAAGAACTCATGAATGATTTATTCTTGTTGTATTCTGAGACTGTAATATATTGATATGGATTTCTAAAAGTTTATTCCTCATTGAGTCTCTTGTAGACTATATAAGTGCGTTGAAATTATAAGAAACAAATTAAATGCCTCTTAATGTAATCCTTTCCTTCATTGTAAAGAGGCTCTGCACTTTATTAAAATGTAATGTAAAAATGCAAAACAGAGCTAAAACATAATTTCAATGAAACTGATGATCTTTTTACATGTTTCTTCCATATTTTATTAACATTAAAGAAGTTAAAATTTTGTAGCTGTTGTTTTGAATATCTTTGTAAATAGTGACTGCCAGTTGAAATCAGATCCTCCATTTATTGTTAATGCTGATCAATCCACTATTGTCTCACTTGGTTCAAGCTTTATACTGGCTGATCACTGCTTTTTCCATGTTAGAGATTATTGGAAACAAGGTTGCATTCATTAATTGCTACTCTATATTGATTTCTGAAGCCTTAATGAAATCAATGCAGCCTCAAACATCCACTCCTTCAAAACTAATACCATATCATTACGATCTAAATATTGTTGATCATGTTATCAGTGAATATTGACTATTTTCATATTATGTTGTTGTTTTATGCTTTGTAGATCCTTGCAACATATCATTTTTGTAATGCATACGAGTCTTTAAATTCCATGTACTTATGGTGGCTGATCATGAGTCTTTAAATTCCAAGTACTTATGGTGGTTGATCATGAGTACTATTTGCGGCTTCTTTAGTGTTATGTGTTGTCCTTTATGCTGATATGCATGAACTCCACTACGAGTATGTTCTAATCCTTAATTCATCATGTAAACATAATGATATCTTTAGGCTAAGTATGAGTACTATGTATTATGGTAACAAATACTATTGTCAAGAAAGCAACTCTCATTGAAATACTACTGTCTTTTAATGTTGATTTCATATAGATTGACGTTGCTCCTCCATGAAATAGTTGTCAATGGCTCGTATTGGCTCCCTAAAAAAGACTCATGCTTTGTATATACGCATCTCTTGAACCTTTTAATGCATAGGACTATTTTTTGTGAATGAAATTCTTACAACAATATAATTATAGCAGAACTCGTGAATGATTTGAAATTGCATCTTTGTCAACTGTATTCAACGTTATTGAGCAAAGGAAGAATGTAGATCTGCTCTATTGAATTTCTGCCATGATATGGCTTAAAATTTGCTACCTTAAGTTTTCTTTAAATTTCTTTCATGATAGCAGTCTTATTTCATGACTGTAATTTATATCAATAACCCTCGTGTATGAATAAATGAGAGGTATATGTCTGATATGTTAGGCTCTACCCTTGTGGGAGTCTGTTTTTCCCCACATATCTGATGAGATGATCACGAATATGATGAACCTATTCCTACACATTGAAACAAACATATTAGCAAAATAAAAGAAGTTGAAAGCTTCCATTGAACTATGTTTTTTCTTGATTGTTAGCCTTTGTAACTCAATCATCTGATGAATGCCTGATTGAATGTAAATTACATTCCTGTTGGTAGCGTAGGCATAAAGTAGAATGCAATTCATCATTGCTTAGAGTACATCTCTAACGCCATTCCTTTACACTTTTGCAGGTTCATGGAGCGAGGAAATGAGGCAGCAGCAGCTTGGAGACGCGACGACTGAAGACATCAACGAAAGTGATTCATCATCACAGGAAATGATGAATTGCTCCTCTATTTTGCGCTTATGTTCTTTTTAGTAGTGTAGTTTATCTTTGAATATTTTATTCATCATTTGATTGTCATAATCAAATCCAGTTACTCTCGCAGCTTGTGCGAGAATCAGTGTTTTTACAAAATGAATAAAAAGCATTATTATGCAAATTCTCAATTTTCTGTTTCAAATACTTGCACAATAAAACTATAATTCAGATCTAAATTGATCTCTATGAACATCAATGAATACCTTAATCAGCAAAACTTGAAAATTTTCTATACCTATCAATGATGAGACCAACTCAGCTCTACCTGTTTGAGCTTGTAGTGAAAAATAGGTAACAACTCCATGATTTTGCGTGAATATAGGAATGTGTTGGGAGTCTTCTCTATCTTCTCATTACTTCTTCAAAGCCTTCTAAAGCTTTTAGGAGTTAACTATCTCAAGTGTAGAGTTCTCTGCTGCAAGTGTCTAATGAAGCTTCTTCTTACCATGAGTTATTTAATAACCCATTTATCTACATTATATCATCTTAAACACTTCATGGAGATATATTAGAGGCAATTTGGATCACATTTAATTACTAAAAATAAATCAAAGATTTACTTTATATTCTACTTTAAACAAGCTAAAGAACTTTCAATCATCACTCAAATCCACTTTAACATTAATGCATTAAGAAGAAATAGATTATTTTCTTTGATAAAATATGAGACAATTTATGGTCTCATCAATATCATGTTTGACTAAATCATTCTCATAAGTAGGAGAGGTGTTGGGAGAGGAACATAGAATAAGTAAAGTAGTGGCAATGATCTCATCTTCTTGTGTCATAATATCTTCTTAGGGGGTAGGAGGATAAGGACAAGCAATAATTTCATTGTTCTTAATGATTGCATCTTATTTCACCAAGATACCTTCATCACTAATAGGAGAGGTATCGAGAGAAGAAAAACTATGATCATCATGGTTATCTATGCTTGTCTTCTCTTCGATTACATCATTCCCACAAATAGGAGAGATAGGAGGAGGTGTAGATTTAAGGCAAGCATCAACATTTTCACTTTCTTGAACTAAGAGACTCTCATAACTAGAAAATGTATTGAATGAATGACTAACATGCTTATTTAATTTCTCTTTGCAAACTTGAAAAAGACATATACTAACATTTGTGAAAAGTAATCTATATAAACTAAAAATGGAAAGAGACTAAATATGCAATGCAATTTTTAGATTATAAACAAGGTAATTTGTTGATTACACTATGCAACAATCTAAAAATGAAATGTTGTAAATGTCATTTTGAAATTAAGCAATGCAATAAATGAACCAAATTAAGCTAGATCTAATGAAATGAATAAAGAAGAAACTCAACAAACTGAAATAGTTATCTAACAGTAGCAAACAGAAACACAAAAATGATGTTTTCAATACTGTAAAAGACAATTTTAGGTATGATTTGGGACTAAATCTCCCAGAGGGGCATATGAGTCCTAGTTAGGGTTTTTGGTGGATTTAGATAGTGAAAAATAGTCAGCACAAATTTCCTAGAAATTTGAAAAAACCACCTGTACAGGGACTAAATTTCCCAGAGGGGCGAATGAGTCCCAGTTAGGGTTTTTACACTGAATTCAATAAATTCTAAGTTGATTCTAAGGTTTCTAACTTGTATGTTGTCTAGACTATTTGTAATTGTAGAATTTCAATGAAATTGAATGATCTAAGATGCAAAAATGCAACCTATATGCACTTTCACTAATGCAAGATTTTGAAGCCCTAAATGCAATTTTACTAATGCAAGATCTAATGCAAAGTTAATGTAAGCTAGATCTAGGACTTTAATGCACTCCAAATCAAAAAATAAGGTGTTCTAAAGGATAGGTTCACCAAAATGAAACCTCAGAAATAGGGTTTCACCTTTTAGGAGATGGAACTAAGGGACCTATTTCACTCTAGTTCATTCAAGGAAACCTTAGAGATCTCAATCTAGGGATGGAATGAGGGAAAGATATCTACAATAAGGTGTCCTAAGGTTTGATTAAAGAAAATAAGGGGGTTCACCACCAAGAAAAGGCTTGGAAAGACAAGTAATGAAAGTAACATGCAAAACCTAACTAAATGACCTAGGAAATGGAACTTAAAATTAGGACAATAAATTGAGAATGAATAGAGGAGGACCTAGAAGAAATATGAGGTCAAAAAAAACTTTGAAACCCTAAAATTATACTATTTGATGCTCACTAGGAATCATACACCAGGCTGGGCAATTTAGTCCTAGGCTAGGGTTTTTGGATGAAAACTGGAATCTCTTAGTGATTGATCTGGATCTTCTGAAGCTGGAAAAAGTGTTGTACTAGGAATCATACGTCCAAGGTGCTTATTTAGTCCCAATATTAGGGTTTTTATGAAACTCAGGTATCCTCTAGTGGTCTGTTGTAGCTTCTCTCTTTCCAAATCTTTGAGTTTGAAAGCTTGAAATATGGCTTGTAGGTGACTTTCTGTGAAGATGACAACCTCTTGACAACTTGTCAACTTTCCTCAATCTTGCAACTTAGTCTTCAAAGTATCTTCAAGCTCCAAAAAACCTAGATCTGCAATCACACATGTAGAGAGAAATATAAAAAAAATAAATTGATTGTTAGGAAATAGGGGTTTGTCTTGGTCAAACCCCATTTAGGTAATTAAACCTGATGATGATACAATGAAACATGAACATGAGATATGAAACATGAACAATGATACCTTGAATGAGGTCTTGAAATGTAAATCTAAAAAATAACATGAAGTGGCCATGAAGAATGTAGATCTTGATCTTGAATTAGATGTGGAACAATGCTTAAATTGGATCTTTAATACTACATCACAATACTAGCTCAACAACATGCTTGATGCATTATGCCTTTGACATGATGATGGATCTTGAATTGATGTAAGAATATTCTTCAAATATACCTTTGAATGCTCTTGAAATGCTCTTGAATGTTCTTGTGAAATCTTGTGAAAGTGCTCTTGATTGCTTATGAAATTCTAGGATGAAACTACATGAAATAACCTTGTATTTATACTTTTTTATGCCAAATTTCCCAAAATTACAACACTACAAGCCAACATCAAATCTAGGAGAATAAAATCCCGCCAAGAATTAAATTTAAAATGGGTCCTGATTAGAGTGGGACTCATACGCCCAAGGTAGTGTATGAGTCCTAGTGGCTCAAAACTGGAACATAAACTCCAAGACAGGTCCTATTTAATGTGAAACTTGAAATTAGGTCCCAAGGCCTAGGTGGGACTCATACACCCAAGGTGGTGTATGAGTCCCAAATCACCAGATCTAGAACACATGACCCAAAACATTGAATTATGATTGGTTATTTAATAAGTGTCAGGATTATCCATCGAAAGATGCAATTAATAAGGCTTGTAGATGCAAAATAGGACCAATTAAGGCATAAATAATCCCAATTAATTAATAAAGCCTTAGATTAGTGTGAAAGTGTTAGGATACACTTTACAACACCCTAAAGAAGGAACAATTAGGTTCATTTTATTATTAATTATTCATTCCCAAAATAAGTGTGAAATAGGGTTACTTTTTCTATAGTATAGTTTATAATAGGATTTTGGATTTTAAATGAAGTTTGTATTAGGATTATGTGGGTAGAAAATGAGATTTTTGGGTTAGGTTGTTAGATTTAACTTGGGAGACCTGGTGTGATGTTAGGAATATAAATGTTGAAAGTGTATGATGGAATATTAGGAGTTGGATTCAATTGAATGTATCTAATAGGTTTTTGGAAATTAGAATTTATAGATTTCAAATGTAGTAAAATGAGGATGTTTGGCTTATGGTCCAAAGTTTCCTTATGTCTATGAGACAAGATTTGGGGAATCAGTTGAATTGTTGAATGCCAACTTGATTTATGTGGGATGGTGGATTTCTAACTTTAGCAAGAGGAAAATACTAAGCTAAGTAAAAAAATAATAAATATTTTTGGATTTTTTATACTTGTGGAATTGATTTAAGGCTAAAAGCATGTACTTAGTATTCACAATACTTAACAAATAACGCACATTCACATTCCTAATTTATTCAATAAAATGAGTGTACTCGACTTTAATCCCACCAATATATCTTATCTAAGTGTGATGTGTAAGTCCTATGTTGTGGAAAATAATTATTTTTATTAGCCAAGATCACTCATAATGCCATGAAGGGAGTACATATGCAACATACACATCTTTTTTAGGGATATAGGGTGAGTAACTTCCTAGGGATAACCACTTACCCATGTATTACAATCAAGTACAGTCAAAAGGTCTTAGGGTGGGGTCCCATGAGGGGGGCTTCATGATCTATTTTTAAGGAGCAAGGGGTCCCATGAAGCAAAACAAAAAATGCTACAGGATAAATTAGAATATTTTCCTCAATAATATCAACCCCTACTTTTTAGCTCAAAAACTTAAGCGGGTGTACAAGGGGTAGGGCTAGAAATTTCCCCGCCAACTTAGGCTTTTCTCTGCCACTTGTCAATCATATGAAGCTTTAAAATTCTTGCTAATTATTTGTATTATTATTTTATATTTATGTATTTAGTTGAATTTAATATGAAAAATAATAAAATTCATGAGACCACCAACTTCCATAAATATAGGAGCTTAAATTTTTAAGTTTAAACTATGTTACAAAATTCATGACACCAACCACTTAAAAACAATCCTAAAAAATCTCAGCAGCACCCACTGAATTTTTTTAGGAAGCCCCCGTCCATGGGATCCCACCCTTAATATAGGATATACAATTATTTTAAGGAAATCATAAAGCTAACACACTAGTACTTGGGGCTTAATCCATGAAAGTAAAAGTGAAAGATGTAAATAGTCAAGAGGAGAGGGTAACCCACTCTTCTCCTTCACTTACCCAAAGTATAAAGTTATTAAGAGATTATGTTGAATGAAAAATTATTGTGCGTTAGAAAATATGCGTGAATTATATCAAAATAAACACACTTAGATGGGAAGTATTATAGTAAAGAATCTATCTAAATCAAACACAGTCCAACAACATAATTGTTTAAAAACTTCTCATCTTCCTCTAATCTCAAATGTCCTCGCGATTCATGCTCTCAGATCTTATTCCTACACAAATCACTAAGATTTCATCTAAGAAATGAGTAGCCTGTCTATCTATAATGTAGAATCTAAGTCTATATCTACATGATTAAACAATTACTAGATGGAATGATAAAATGATATGGTGAAATGGACAACTACATACAAGATGATGTGAAAGTAAGAAAATACAGAACTAAACTAATGATAATGAAATGGAAATGATTCTACATGCTGCTAAGAAACATCTAAAGGAGCCATGATTCAAATCTAATTGCTAAACTAATATGCTGAATTGGAAATGGAAAACTAAGCTCTCAAATGCTAAATTAATTCTTGAAAAGTAATATTATGAAAATTCCCCTTTCTTCTTGAAAAGCTATAAATGGGCCTCAATTTATATATTTTTCCAAGGCATTAGGTGAGTTGGCATTCATGAACAATTAAGATTTGATTTGGAGAAATCAGCGGTGAAGAATGAGAAGGATGGAGAAAACAAGGCAATGGTTCCCTCTAGTAAAACCAATTTTCCAAGTGTAAGAAAGAATCAATTAGAGGATGAAGCCATGTGTCTTGAAGGTTGTTAAATTTGTTGAGAGAAAATATGTAATTTAGAAAATAAAGATAATTATTTTCATGTGACACATGGTGAGTTGGAGGATGAGGTGGAAGGTAGTTAGAAAAGTATGTAGAAATGTGACAAATTAGAATTTAAAAATTCCAATTTAATGAGAGGGAATTAATTAGAATAAAACAAATTATTTATATTTGTTTATTTTAATTAAATCATGAAGAAGGTGAATTAGAATAGAAGAATTAAGAAAATAGGAAATATGTAAATAAATTTGCAATTTATTTATATATTAGAAGAATAAAGATTTCATTAATTAAATAATCGATATTTAATTAATATTTCCTAGACCAATTTTGAGTGTATACATTTTTCCCCTCTTTGAAGTGATGTGTTTACGCATTACTTCAAAGAAAAAATTACCAATGCTACTAAAAATTTTAACGATGCCCTGGACAATGATTTTTTAGGAAATTACGACTGATGATGATAAAATCCTGTTTTGATAATTTTCCAGCGATTTATCTCCTGATATGAAAGATTGTGAAGTTGCCCCAATTAATTGCCTCTCAAAAGAAATTAAAAATAATTCCACCAAAATCACTCCTTTTAATTACCTTTATTTAAAGGTAAAAAGTGAAAAGGAATTCATTTGTGCAAATCATAATTTGAAAATTGTTTGAAGTGAGAGAGCATTTTGGAGCTTCTGAGCAAGATGGTGATCCCTCTGCAACTTCATCGATTCGAGCGAGTACTACGACATAATCGGCCTACGGGATATGGACCTCCGGTAAGAATTTTGAAACCTCACTTTGTGATTTGAAAATGAATTTATTTTCCATTTTTTAGATCAGATTTTGAATTTCAAAAATGTTTTAGCACTTTCGAAAATTTTTGTGGCACCTAGGCTAGGTGTTTCGGAGCTTTTGCCAAAAGTTTTGGTGCTTCAGAGAGATTCTCTGGCGCTTCTAGGTTCTGTAATGGCGCTTTGAATTTTGGTGCCTCCAAGGTTTGAAATGTCCCTTTGAAGTCAGTCATAGGTCAATTTAGGGTTTTGGCACTTTCGTCCTCTGTTTCAGCGCATCAGAGAGATTCTCTAGCGCTTCCAATGAAATGGCGCCTCTACCAATTTCTCTGGCACTTATAAAGGATTCTCCAGTGCTTCTGCCTAAAATGGAACTTTTGTGTGGTTTCATGGCGCATCTTCCTAAAATGGTGCTTTGGAGGTCTGTTTTGGCACCTCCGAGATAGAATGAAGATTTTTTTTATTTTCTCCTTGAATTTGTGATGTTTGATCTCATTCAGCTGATGATTAGGTATTGATGATAGGATAGATGATTTAGTGACCTCATGATAGGTGAGATACACTAATGATGGTGCCATTTTGATCTCATGATAGTCGAGAATCAAAACAAAATGTTCATGAGATTTGATGAAAATCTCAATAGGATTGATGGATTGATTTGCCAATTTGGTTTGATTGATATGTTGATTTGCGATGTTTGAAAATGATAGGAGACAAATTTATATAACCTTCAGTCTAGAGAGAAATTTTTGCTGACATGGGAGATGATATCGCAACTATCTCATGCCGAGAGAGACATTGTTGAGAGATGTTGTTTTTCCTCATTGATTGATATGCCATGGGTTAGGATTAATTGAGGATTGTTGAAAACATTGGTGGAGCGGTGGCATAGTGACCACAACAATTTCCATTTTCCTATCAGAGGGATGACTGTTACGCCAGAGGATGTGTATAGGATTTTGCAGATTTCTATAGTTGGAGATATTGTGACCTATGATTCGACCGAGAAGGGAGGTATGGATGTGTTGCGCTGAATTTTCCATGATGATCAAATTGTTGGATGTTGGATGCCATGGATGGAGATATTTTCCAGTGATGTACCTTTTCCTTCCATTCTTGCAGGATTTTTTAGTGGCTTCCTATGTCCTGACAAGAGGGCAAAGGGATTTTCCATTGGTTGGGGTCATACCCTAGAGCAGATGATCTAGTTTGGGACTCAATTTGCATGGGGATCCTATTTTCTTGCACACCTATATCATGTTTTGCATCAGGTTGTATATTTGGGAGGATCCAACTTGTCAACAAGAGTTACATTGCTCCAAGTTTGGGCCTGGGAGCATATTGCAGTGACACGGCCAGAGACAGATAGATTTCAGCCATTTGGGAGGCCTTACATCTATGGTTATGCAGGTGCAATTGTCCAGCATAAGCTAGGAAAATTGGATTATTGGCGACATGTGCTCGATGACCTGGATGCAGTGACTTGGAGGCCATACATGGACTGTGAGCAGTGGGAAGAGGATCACTTAGAGTTTCCTTACTTTATGACTGCCAGATACCTTATTGGATAGACTTGGTATATCATCGAGAAACTTTTATCGCTGAGAGTGTTGAGGCAGTATAGCAAAATTCAAGGGATGCCACAGGGATCAACTTTATATGCCCACAGATAGTAGGACACAACTGAGTGGGGACCTACACTATCCTATGATGTCGTATGTGATGAGTATCTGCATTTACAGCCAGTGGTCTGGGATTACCATCTTCAGATTGTCGAGGGATACATGAGTGAGGAGTATATAGTATATTTTAGTTAGCTTCCATTTTTTAGGCTTCGAGTCCCAATGAGCCCATTCCAACTTTTGAGGATGATGAGGAGAGGCCACCTAGACAAAGGAAAGGAAAAGATAACAGAGATGAGGAGGACATGAGGGTGATGATGATGATGGAGGGGATGATGGAGGTGATGTACATCCTAATTTCAATGTTAGAGTGCCTCACAGGAGGCGATCCTTGTTTGCAATATCACAGCAACACGTACATATATGCTTGCCCTCACAGGGACAACAGTCATAGATCATTGCTTTGCACACACAGGTTTAGAGCGTCAAGGGTAGCTGACACAGTTACACAAGAAGTTACAGATGCAGACGCAACTATTGACTCAGGTGCAAGCACAGCTCCTACAGGCCCAAGGATAGATTTAGACAGTGACAGCTGAGAGGGACGCTGCCCGACAGCAGTTGGCACAAGGACAGGGACAGGTTGCAACATTGACCACTGAGAGAGATGCACTGAGATGATGGACTGAGCAGGAAGAGGCCCTTACAGAGAGGTTACAGAAGGATGCTATGGCCACAGGAGCTACAAATTATTTTAGAGAGATATGCCACACTTCTCAGGAGGTTCAATTTTATAGAGATCAATATCATGAGTTGGTTCCACCTGAGTGGCGACAAATTTTTACCTAATCTCAGACTAGTAGATCTCGGTCTCGAATAGTGAGCATGGGTGTGACACAACCATTACTGAGGGATCAGAAAGATCTAGGTGTGGGTCCCTCAGGTTCAACAAGGGATACAAATTTAGTGATGCCGACAACTTTAGGAGGCAACACCTCATAGTTTTGTCATTTTAAGTTATATCATGATGTATACACTGAATCTTGATGATATCACCATTTTGATGTTGTATTTCTTGACATTCAGATATCCTTGTACATTTGACATATTTTGAGATATATATGCAGTGATGATGATGATCCTATGTGTTCATGTGTATGTTGATTTATTATGGATGCCCTTAATTTCTATGTCATGTATGTTATGCAATGATGATATTGTATGTTATGAATGCAATGTGTCATGATCCTATGGTTCTATGAAAATGTCTACATGCTATTATTTTTGTATTTTTCTAATGAAATTGATGTATGATGTGATGGATGCTAATGCAAAGATGAATGATCCTAATAATGAATGACCTTATATGATTTTATGGATGTATGATATGCATGGTAACCTGTGTTTTTGTATTTTCTGATGCAAATATTATGATCTAATGAATGTATTTTATATGTGTCGATGCCTAGGATGCATTTCTAAATGTATATGGATGAAAATGATATGATCAATACATTTGTTTTTCTTGGATTTTTCGTGATGCAAATATATGATTAATAACCTAAATGAATGCCTAGATGATATGATAATGCCATGATTTATGTCCTAATGCTAATGCCTCTAATTGATGTTTTTGGTAACGTCAAATGTACTCAATCTGTTAATGATAGAAATAACATCAGCCTTGAAAAAAATTATAAATTCCATTATAGCGACCAATATGAACGCAACCTAGATATGCAATCCTAACAATGAAATAGTGGCATCCCAGTGATTTATCGTGTTTATTGTCATAATTGAGCCTTAAAAAAAATGTTGAAGTGAGTACAAACATTGATGGTAAAATTGAACCATGATGACCTGAGTACTACTTCCATGATGTTTGATAGTGCAAGTTAACACAAGCATCTAGGTATAATTGGACCAAGATGACCTGAGCATCCCTTGCGTAAATAGACAAGAATTAACCATTTTCCTATGTGAATCCGGAATGTCATCAGTGATAATTTTTAGAGCATGTCCCACACCAATTCCCATAGTAATAATGATTAACTCACAAGCAACAAACAAAGAAAAATATGATTCTCAATCATAGCTTTTCTAGTTCTCTGACATCCTTGAATTGCTCCTAAGAAATGATAACATCAATCATAATACAAACAATTTTGAATATTCTTGTGAAGATGTTAAAACCCTAATTCAGAATAGCATCATCTTTGTAACCATGATTTTCTGTTGTTTTTGGGTTTTTTAAATTTTCTAATTTTTAGGTGTTTTCTGAGATTTTGACCAAGAACCTAACCTAAATACCTATCCTAGGGGCCTCGAAGGCTAATCAAATATTATCCTTTCCTATGTTATACACACAGAGACCACGTAGTTTGACCAACTCGACCAATTTACAAGACCAAGATATGAACAAACACTTAATTACAATGAACTACGACAACACAATTCGACAAGGTGACTTTGTTTTTGGCTTTTTTGGCTTTTTGACCTTTTTAGGGATTTTCTAATGTGACAAGGATGTTTGATGCATTTCCAATGGTGATTGATGTTTTATGTTTGATTTCACTATGATTAATGTTTTCGTTGTGTTTGTCTTCCTGTCGTTTGTCTTTTGGTTCAAGCTCAAGAGTTGTTGCCCCCAGCGAGGTCAGGATTTTTCTCCCAATGGAAACAAGCTAGTTTATTATGGATATATACAATGTTCAAGAAGCCAACGTGTGATGTGACCAACGTAACAAGGTATGCATATGTAGCTCGAATAAAGGATGTGATAGGTAACGATACCAAGCCAATGATCAACACATGTTCCATAGAGGAAGAAGTCTACCTGTCACAAATAGCAAATATTGCCAGGTTTTCACCACTTGCTTTTATTGCACTTTTTCATATTTTTAAATTTTTTTTATCTTTTTCAAATTTTCAAATTTTTTTTTGCTGTCACCAAGATGCTTGTTTGCCAATTTTTCACCAAGGTAACCCTTTTTTCAAGAAATTTTCTAATGTTTTTGGATTTTTTCAAGATTTTTTCTGATGTTTTTGGATTTTTTCAGGACTTTTTTTGATGTTTTCGGATATTTTTGGGACTTTTTTTGATGTTTTTTATATTTTTTCAGGACTTTTACAGATGCAACGACTGACTTATGCATAGAATTTCTTGAGATGAAGACTATTCATGGGTTCCTCAAACTGATCCCCTTCTGACGTGGACAACTAATATGATCTTGAACCATAAGTTGATACAATGACAAAGAGCCCCAACCAATTTGGTTCAAACTTTCCTTTCTTTTCTTTGTCTTGTTGATTGCAGGGGTTCTCCTTCAACACTAAGCCACCTACTTGGAATGTTCTAGGTTTGACCTTGTGATTGTAACTTCTAGACATACGTTGTTGGTAGGTTTTCAGGTGATTCACTACATGTTGGCACCGCTCATCTAACAGTTCTAGTTCTTGCAATCTTGAGACCCGATACTCTTCATCAAAGATGATACCTTTCAAGGAAACCCGGAGTGATGGCATTTCAACTTCAATAGGTACAATGGCCTTAGCTCCATATACCAAAGCATATGGTGTAGCTCCTGTCGGTGTGCAAATACGGGTATGGTATGCCCACAAAGCATGGTTTAATTGGATGTGTCAATCACATCCTGCGTCATTGACATTTTTCTTCAAAATCTTCAAAATAGTCTTGTTGGAAGCCTCTGCTTGACCATTCCCTTGGGGATAATATGGCATAGAGAAGCAATGTTGGATATTAAACTTCTCACACAATTCTTGCACGTCTTGATTTTTGAATGGTCTTCCATTGTCAATGACTATGGATTGGGGAATGCCATACCGAAAAATGATGTAGTTGAGGATAAATGATGAAATCTAATTTCTAGTGATGTTGGTTAAAGGAACAACCTCAATCCATTTTGTGAAGTATTTTGTAGCAGTGATGATAAACTTGTGTCTGTTTGATGAAGATGGATGAATTTTACCAACAAGATCTAGTCCCCATTGACAGAATGGCCATGTGGATGCAAAAGGTTGAAGTTCCTGTGTTGGTGCATGGATGAGATTGTCGTCAATCTAACATTTTTGGCATTTCTTCACAAACTAGAAAGACTCATTTTCCATAGTTGGCCAATAATATCCTAAATGAAGAAGTTTCTTGGCTAAGGTTAGGCCACTTGAATGTGTTCCGCAGACACCCTCATGGACTTCTCGTAAATCCATTTCAAACTCATCACATTGCAAACATCGTAAGAGAGTTTCATCTAGACCTCGTCGGTATAGTACATCCACTATAAGTGTATGTCGAGTGGCTTGGTGAATGAGATTGCATTTTTTATTTTGTGACATGTTAGGTGGAAGAGTGTTATCTTTCAGGTAGGTATAAATTTCACTGTAGATTGAGGTATTGGTATCAGATAGGTGACAGATAACATGGGATTCAGTACTAGCATAGGCAAGGGAGAACTTTTGATCCACCAAGAACTCGTAATGGTTTTTTTTCTCTGGAATTTTTAACAAGGAAGCAATAGTAGCCATGGCATCAACGACTTTATTATCAACTCTTGAAATCTATTCAAATTTGATATCCACAAAATATTTCTTGAAATTGTTTAGCATTCTCTTGTAAGGCATTAATTTTTCATCTCTTGTTTGATAATCATCATTAACTTGGTTAATGACCAACTAAGAATCCCCATACACTTGCAATTCTACGACTTTCCATTCTACAGTTGTTTTGATGCCAATGATTAATGCTTCATATTCTGCCATGTTGTTGGTACAAGGGAACATCAATCTATATGATTTTGGTATAGTATGTCCTTATGGGGTGATAAATATGATTCCAGATCTTGATCCATGTTGGGTATGTGATCCATCAAAATACAGTGTCCATTTTTTTGCAGCCATAGTAAGAACATCAACATCTAGAAATTCAATGTGTAAAGGATGATTATCGGGTAATGGTGCTTCCGCCAACTGATCAGCAATTTCCTATCCTTTTATTTCCTTCCTATCTACATATTGGATATCAAACTCACTGAGTATCATGACCCATTTAGCCAATCTCCCTGTTAGGTTTTCTTTGTTGAGGAGATATTTGAGAGGATCAATTTTAGCTATCAACTTGATGGTATGAGTTAGTATGTAGTGTCATAGTTGTAGAGTAGAAAATACTACTGCTAGAAAAGCCTTTTCAATGGAGGTATAGTTGATCTCATGGCCATTTAGTGTCTTGTTGATGTAATAAACTACTTGTTATTTTCCTGTTCAATCTTCTTGTCCTAATAGGGCTCCCAATGATGTCTCTGTTGTAGCAATATATAACAGTAGTGGCTTCCCTTCTGATGGCGGTCCTAGGATAGGAGGATTCATTAAATATTGTTTCAAATGGTTGAAGGCTCCTTCAAATTTCTCATCCCATCGGAAAGAAACATTTTTATGTAGCAGATGAGTGAAGGGATGGGTCTTGTATGCCAGCTGTGAAATGAATATATGGATTAACTGAAACCTCCCTTGTAGAGAACAATGTTGGCTAATGTTCTTTGGTGGTGGCATTTCCATAATAGCTTTGAATTTGGCTGGGTCCACCTCAATTCATTTTTTTGATACTATGTAACTCAAGAGTTTTTTTGACATCACTCTAAACACACATTTCTTGGGATTTAACCGCACATTGAATTTTTCTAGTCTGGTGAAAATTTTATGTAGAATCTCCAAATGCCCTTCCTTGGTATATGATTTGGCCAATAAATTTTCCACGTAGTCTACCATGAAAGTATGCATCATATCATGAAAGATTGTTGTCATGGCACATTGGTAGGTAGTTCCTGCATTCTTCAAGCTCAACGGCATAACATTCCAACAGAAGGTTCCCCATGGACAAGTAAAGGAAATTTTATCTTGATCTTCTAGGGCTATTTTGATTTTATTATACCTAGAAAATCCATCCATCAGTGATAGCATACCATGTCTCGCCATCAAATCTACTATGATATCTATATTAGGCAGAGGAAAATCATCCTTAGGACAAGCTTTGTTAAGATCCCAAAATTCTATACAAATGTGGATGTTTTTGTTAGGTTCTGAAACTGGTACTATATTGGAGATCCACTCAGCATAGTCAATGGGTCTAATGAATCCAACATCCAACAATTTCATCAACTCTTCTTTTACTAACAAGGCAATGTGGGGGTGCATTTTTCTCAACTTCTACTTGACTGGTTTCACTCCTGGAGGTAATGATAGATGATGCATGATGAGTTCTAGATCAATTCCTGGTGTTACCATATGACCAAGCGCAGTTAATTTGTTTCTTTGTGAAAAATTTGAGAAAACTTGGCTTTTCTTGATCTATCAAAGATGTTGCTAGATGGATATTCTTGACTGTCTCTTCATTTCCAATGTTCACAGACTATGTAGGTTCAATCAAGACTTTTGATCTTTCCTAAAAAAATTTGGGGAGAGTATCAAATCTTCCATCCTTTGACGCCCCAAAGAGGTTTTCGCCATTGGATGCACTCTTTGTTTTTACTTTTTCCACATCTAACATTGGCATTGAATGGTTTTCAATATTAGATCTATTTCCTATATTATTCATTTTGCAACTGGAAGATTTGATACTCCCCTGTATGGAAGCCTTGTGATGATGTTCATTGATGGAATATGTTTCAAGATCATTGGCACAGAGAAAATTTATGATGGCATCATCAATTAAAAATGTAGGGATTTCAAATGGCTCAGTTAGGTCCCAATCTATAAGCTCGGGATGTACTAAGGTAAGCAGTAACCAGACGGATTAAGGTTGGAAATGGTAAGGGTTTGGATAGCGATGTCTTCAATTTTTCCAATAGAAAAATTGAGGTCTAGAATGTAACTCTCCTCCAAATTATCTGTTTCACTCTGAGTTGAATTATCTACACTAGAATCATCAAGGTGTTGCAATCCAAATTCAAACGGTCTAGAACCTTATCCTTTTCCTTATTCGAGTAGGGATGCATATTTATGTACCACATGAATGTCCTTGTCATGACAAGACTTTTCTAATAGTGAATCCCACTCATATTCATTGGAATCATTCTCATGCTCTTCACTAGCTTGTAACTGAAGGATTCTTTCAATCATCTTTTTTTTAGCGTCCTCTTTATAACCTAGTCCATTCTTGTCTTTTGGATTGATTAAAATGGGTTGAATTGGTTCTATGATTCCCTTTTTTCTTTTACCCATGATACCTTTCCTTTCATATCCCATCTTTTCCAAGATAGTGAAACCTTTTCCATATTTAGTTGTTTATACAATTGCAGTCGCCACTTGGGATTCTTCTTCATCTTTATAAAGCCAATTTAGGATGTATTTGTCTTCTACTTCATCAAAGTTGGTGCTTTCTTTTATGAACCATCCATCAAATTTGGTAATTAGTTGTGGAGTTTGTTGTGTTGATGTAGAGGGTTGTCCATAAACTTTTGGAGAAGAAAAGTGTGAAAGACATAGGGACCATTCAAAAAAGTATTCACCAACACCTTTGTCTTTGATTTGGAATTTTTCATCAAATTGTTTTGACAAGGAATTTAATTGGGCTTCAGGATTTGAGGAGGTGGATGGAGCAACTTCTTCTTTCTTCTTAGACTGTTTAGACATGGAACTGGATTGACTGTCATGATTTGTGGAGATGACCAACGGCTTGGATAAGGAACTTGGCTGGCTCTGATCATTGGAAGTAGTGGGAATGGAAGCTTCTCTATTGTGAGGCACAAAGATATCCTAGACAGATTTTAGGGTATTGCAATTCTGGGGACTATTTCAATCAGCCGAAATGGTAATTTCTTGACCACCACAAGGAAATTTTAAACACTGATGGTATGTTGAAGGGGCCACTTGCATCTCATGAATCCATGGTCGACCCAATAGTATGTTATAGGTCAAATCCTTGTATAAGACTTGGAAGATTACATATTTCTAGATTGGTCCCACTTGAATAGGTAGGATGATTAACACCTGTGAAGCTCTTTCCTCATCGTCATATGCTTTTATTGTAATCTTTTTCTTTGAATCAATTGCATTCTCAGAAAATTCAAAGGCACGAGCAAGCTTTAAAGTACATATATTCAGGTAGGCTTAGGACACGTTTGACACAATGCTTATGGATTAGGACTTCAATATGGAGAGCAACATTGTGGGGATGAGAAATGGATGCGTCGTCATTTTCGGAAAAGGATAAGCAATGTGGTGCAGTTAAATGTCCCACCATGGCTTCAAACTTAAAAACTTCCAGATCCATTGGCACTATTGTGTCCACTAGGGATTTTTCCAAGATCTCTTTGTGGGTGGGTGAAATTTTGAGCAATTCCAATATGGATATTTGTGCAAGGATATTTTGTAATTGGTCCACTATGTTGTATTGATTGAATAATGCTATGAATGTTTTAGATGAACCTCCTTTTAGCACATATTTGGCCTATGCTCTTGTTGTCACATTAACTGGTACGTTGTCTTATTTCCCATTGATTTTGATGACATTGATTTGAGTATCATTTGAATTCGTGTCTGGTTGGATTTCATTGATTTTATTTTCAAGGATAATGATGTCTTGTTCTTGTTCAATTGGAATTTCATAAATCGGATTATCATTTGCAGTTATGTTTTGATGAACATGGGTTTCAATGTTATTCATTTGGTTTTCCACTGCTAAGATATGATTTATGATAGTATCATGGACATAGTTTATGTTCTTTTCCTTGTTATTCGTCGTAGAGGACTCCCCTTTTTCGTGATTCGGTAAAGGATTTTTAAATGCTCTGTGATTTGCATTTGTTTGAATTCCCTCTATTCGTATGATTTTGGCATCTATCAAGTCTTGTATTTTATGTTTCAATTGCATGCAGCTACTCATTAGGTGACCTTTGCATCGATGAAATTCATAGTAATGGGCATCATTCCACCATGACGATTTTACTTTGGGTTCAAATCCTTGAGTGTGAGGTAGTGTTATGAGGTTATTTTCAAGAATTTCTCTCAATGCAGATTCATGTGATTGAACCAAAGGGGTGAATTTTTTGCAGTTTGATTGTGTTTGATATGGTGGAAATTTTGATGGGGTGTTGCTTTGATTGTTTCCACTTTTGTTATTAGATGATTTGACATTTTGATTAGTTCCTTGATTGATTTTTTGATCCACCTTGGTTGTGGTTCCTGTCAAATTAAAGATTGGTTTGACATTATGTGTTTCAGCATTACCATCGTTGGAATTTTTGTTCCTTGTCCAAAATTTGGGTTTTTCATTGTTATGATGGTTAGATAAATTAGCATTGTTTGATCCATAATTATGAATTTTCAATACCCCTCTTTAGACTAAGGCTTCTTCGATTTTGACACCATTTTCTACCATCTTCTCAAAGCTAGAAGAACATTGTAGTTGCAATCTATAGCTCATTTCACTGTTAAGGTTATCGATAAAAATTTCCATCTTTTCTTGTTTGGGTATGGGACGAGTGTAACGAGAAAATAACCTTCTCCACCTTTGGAGGAATACAAGAAAAGATTCTCCTTGTTTATGTTTGGTATTACAAAGATCCTTCATGGTTATCTCATGTGCAATGTTATAGGAATATTGTGTGATGAATCTGTTAACAAGTTCTTGGAAGGATTTTATGCCTGGTTGCAACTTCGAGAACCATTCCATGATATGGCCCCCTAGACTACGAGGATAGAGTCTCATTAATTATGTTTCCTCATGGGCGAATTCAAGACTCATTGTTCAAAATTCTCGCACATGGTCTATAGGGTCTAATTTCTCGTTATATTTGTCATATTTTGGCAATTCACAGTTTTGAGGAAATGGTATCATGTTTAACCTTCTATCATAGGGATAGGGACAAATATCTTGCAACAAGTATCTTTTTGGAGTCCCTCCTTGCATATCTTGGAGTTGTTGTTGAAGGTTTTGCATTTGATTTGTCAAGGTAGTCATTTGATCGGCGTTAAGCATTTCAATTTCAGTTTTCTTTGGGATACTCTTCAATTTGTTAACATCAAAGTCATTAAGTAACTTAGCCCCTTGGTTGGCTAACATCAAAAGGTATTTCTCCCAATCCTTTTCAAATACTTTTTCTAGGAATTTATGGAAACTGGGGTCTTGATTTGCTTGTTCGACATATTCTTATATTATCTCATTTGTTTCTTTTTGGGAAATCTTATGAAAAGGATTTTCCTCTAGTTTAGCCATGGTATGTGGAGGTTCGGTTTCTTTGTCCTTATGTTTTTTTTTTGGGACCTTGTTAAAAAGGGCATGCAAGTGACTAAGGTTTGCTAAATTTTGATTGTTATTTGAGATTTCCAAGGAAATACCTAGGTTGAATATTCTATTGATGTAACCAAGGTGATAAAATTTGATACAAAGTGTATTGTTTCCAAGATGAAGGATAAAAACCTTGATGGGGCAACTCAACTTGATGATCAAATTTGGGATGTTGATGATGATGGGCACTTTTAGATGTTTGAACAAATTTTAGGTAAAAATTTTCACTTGGATAAGTCAATTTTAACAATGTTTTGGACTCTAAGGGATAATTCCAAACTTGAGGAGATTTTGAAATTTTGGTTACAATTATGAAAAGGTGAATGAATTTTCTTTCTAGACAAGATGTTCGAACCTTTGGAATAGTCTTTAATTTTGGAAATAATAAAATGAATATAAACCGAGGTTGTTCTTTGAAGCTTTTCTATAGAAATTGAAGAAAAATCTATCTCTAAATTCATAAAGCATGGAAATATGTTGTTGGTGTTCCTTTGGACTAAGAGTTATGGGTTTTGGTTTTCGAATTTTAATTTTAATTTTTCGTGAACCATTGGGTAAAAACCATGTTTAGACTCTTGTCAAGGTTGCAAATGACTCTAGACTGGAAAAATGCTTATATTTTGGTTTCAAAATGACCGATGGGAATGGTATTCAGCTCTCTATTTTTGGGTTTTGGTGGAAGCACGGTTATAGTGGGAAAAAGTGCCAAAAAGGCAGAAGCACTACAGGAAAACTCAGATGCGCAATAGAATGGATTGGAAGAGCTATAGAAAATGGTCAAAGCACCATAGAATGTTGGGATCAAAGCGCCACAAAAAAGCTCAAATGTGTTGGCAAATAATGTGGAAGCGTTATAACAGAGAGTGAATGCGCTGGAAAAATTGGTGAAAGCACCACAAAAAGCAGTGAAAGCGCTAAACTGGGGCATGCGACAGTTTGTTTCTAGTTTATTTAATTTCTCTGGTTTTTTGGTAAAAGGATATTTATTCTAGATGATGTATTCTGAATCACAGTTTCTGTATTTTTTCCAATGTGTAAAGTTTCATTTGAGGTTTGTTTTGAGAATAATTTGACAAGCACGATCAAGCACAACATACATTCCCTAGGGCTGTGATAGAATATATTCTATTGGATTCCACACGGGTTTTACCCCAACCACACTTATCTTTAGTAGATGAATTTAGAAGCTTGGCCACACGGGCTCCCCCTTACATTGCACTCTCTTCTTAGGTCAACTAAGATTCAAGCCTCCATGAAACTCTCATGGCAGACTAATCATCTCTACTAAAGACTATGAGAATGTGGATGCCTTCACAACGATCGTTGTTGTACCAAGAGAATAGATAAAGGATTTGGCCAATTCTATAACACGGGTTCTAGTAAGGACTTTTTGTTTGTAGGAGTTGACCCAACATGTTGAGAGACCATTGTTTCCCTTCTCATCGGAGCCAACTATGTGATATTGGCATTTACTCCAATATCCACATTTATATCCCAGCTGGAAATACTCTTGGCTTTAGAGTGTTACCGGTTGAGTCGTTCCCTTGGGTGAGTACTTTTTCCCCAAGGCATGCCCTCTAGGATAAAAAAAATTGAGAGAGTATACCTTTAGTTCAATCCTCTTTATTCCACATGAATAAAGAGAGAACCCTCGTTGTATACCCTACTCACACTCGCAAATTAACAAAGAACGAGTCTGGCTTTTTGGTCACCAAGTTAAGGGGAGAGCATATGCCTACCATTAAAAACACACCACAAATAAATGAAAAGGAAGGGGTCTGGATTTTTGGTCACCCAGTAAAGGGGAGAGCATATGCTTACCCTTCTAAATAGGCAGTAGACATGGTGTTCATTCCTTGTTAATTAATCTATGTTCCTACTTTAAGCAAAAAGGAAAGACATAAAATCCAGCCCCTGCACCAAATTCATCAGTAGTTTCTCATAGATTATCTTTGGAAAGCCTTCTAGAGTTTCAGCATGGTCTTTGACAGCATTTTATGCAACCTACAAAACATAAAAGCTGACATTAGTTTTCATTCGCGGGAAAAATTACATAAATAATTAAAAGCGCAGAACAGAAAGCAAAAGCGATAGATAAAAGGGTGAAAACACCACAGAATAGGGTGAAAGTTCCACAAAATTGCTTGAAAGTACCAGATAAATCCTTTGGAGTTTCAAAACAGTCGGTGAAAGCACCAAAGAATCTTTTGTAAATGCTAGAAAATTACGCGGTTGCACCAAAAAACTACACGCCTGAGCCTGTAAAAAAAAACTTTCCAAAAAATGTTTAAATAAAAGGGGATAGGCCCCACGGTGAGTTCCAATTTATGCGTGTTAGAAAATATGTGTGAATTATATCAAAACAAACACACTTAGATGGGAAGTATTATAGTAAAGAATCTATATAAATCAAACATAGTCCAACAACAAAATTCTTTAAAAACTTATCATCTTCCTCTAATCTCAAATGTCCTGGTGATTCATGCTCTCAGATCTTATTCCTACACAAATCACTAAGGTTTCATCTAAGAAACAAGTAGCCTATCTATCTATAATGTAGAATCTAAGTCTACATCTACATGATTAAATGATTATTGGATGGAATGATAAAATGATATGGTGAAATGGACAGCTGCATACAAGATGATGTGAAAGTAAGACAATGCAGAACTAAACTAATGATAATGAAATGGAAATGATTCTACATGCTGCTAAGAAACATCTAAAGAATCCATGCTTCAATTCTAATTGCTAAACTAAAATGTTGAATTGGAAAATGCAAAACTAAGCTCTCAAATGCTAAATTAATTCCTACATAGTAATATTATGCAAATGCTCCTTTCTTCTTGAAAAGCTATAAATGGGCCTCAATTTATAGATTTTTCCAAGGCATTGGGTGAGTTGGTAGTCATGAATGATTGAGATTTGATCTGGAGAAATCAATGGTGAAGAATGAGAAGGTAAATAAGGCAATGGTTCCCTTTAGTAAAACCAATTTGCCAAGTGTAAGAAAGAATCAATTGGAGGATGAGGCCATGTGTCTTGAAGGTTGTTAAATTTGTTGAGAGAAAATATCCAATTTAGAAAATAAAGATAATTATTTTCATGTGATACATGGTGAGTTGGAGGATGAGGTGGAAGGTAGTTAGAAAAGTATGTAGAAATGTGACAAATTAGAATTTAAAAATTCCAATTTAATGAGAGGGAATTAATTAGAATAAAAAACATTATTTATATTTGTTTATTTTAATTAAATCATTAAGAGGGTGAATTGGAATAGAAGAATTAAGAAAATAGGAACTATGTAAATAAATTTGCAATTTATTTATATAGTAGAAGAATAAAGATTTCATTAATTAAATAATCGATATTTAATTAATATTTTCAAGACCAATTTTGAGTGTATACAATTATAACTTACAAGAGTTATGTCTTTTGATTTACCTATTTTTACTTATACTTTATCAAAACACTATAGTTCATATCGTCCTCTTGGTGATGAAAACCAAGGAAAGGCCCCTACAAGGAAATTTGGGAAGAAGTGTGTGTTTCTTATGCTTTGTAGTACCTCTCATACCTTTTCCTTGATAGATTGACAGTTGATATGTTTTATGATGAGACATTATGATACATTATATGATGTTAGACTTATTGTTATGATGATGTCATTGATGACACTTTTGATACTTGAGGTTTTATGCACATGTTATGATTAGTATGTGGTTTTATTCGGGTGACTGGAGATTTGCTTTGATTATGGGGATTAATCAACATTATGTGATTATTATGTGACTAATCTTATTCTAATGTCTATATAGCTAGTTGTTATATGAGTTGATTCAATTACTAGGTGTTGTTTTGATTGATGTGATTGAGTGAAAGGGGTGTTGTCACATCACTCACTTGTGAGTACCCTGCGACATTGTGATTCCCTTTCATAATGTGTTTGTGTTATGAATATGTATATACACGACTGTTTTGTGTGTTGCAGGTTGCAGGTACCAGGCATCGACTCCACCTAAATTGGAAAGTCTAAGCATGCCTTGAAATTCAATGGATTATTTGATCAGAGATAACACTTGGTCCCCTACCCTAGCCATTATCCTTGAAGAGGATGAGTATCTGGTTTGATACCTTGTCAATATTGTCAATGGTCAATCAATGTTGCTTGAGGTTTTGCATGTTGACCCTGGATAGTGGTCAGGTAATCATTTTGGCATTCGGTTCTATTTAATTTAAATTATTTGATAGATATCGTTTGTTGTTTTATGCATTAAAATAAACTATTAAGTAAAAAGGGTACCTTTGATAAATAAATATAAATATACATATAAATAATCATAGTTTATAATAAAATAAATTTGTAATGTAATATTAAAATAAATAAATGAAAATATAATAAATAAATAAAAGGTTATAAGGTTGGAGTATATAATTAATTATAATGAGTAATAAATGTCATTAAGTTTTACCGTTTGGGTATCAATTATATTTATCCAAATTAAGATTTTAAATGAAATATTTTTAATTGACTATTCATTAATAAATTAAATTAACTTTAACACATTTTAAAAGTTAACTATATTTTGTTTGGGAATTGGTTGGGGAACATTTTGAAATTCCCATACAACGACATTTTTGTTCTCCCTGTAAATGTTTTGGTTTTTTTTGGGGGGGGAAGTACTATCTATAAATATTATTCTATGTTAGGAATGGTGTTTTTGGGGGGATTTTGTATGGTGGATTTGGAGACATGTCCTTGCGATGATTAAATAAAGTTTTGTGAGTTCTTCCACCTCAACACTTTGCATAACTATTATGTATTCCTCTCTATAGCATATCATTGTATTAACTGCATTATGTTATTTCATGAAATGTATTCACATTCGTCCCTGTGGCATATCAATTACCAACTATTGTGAATCATCCCAACAAATATTGATAATCAGTCTCCATAGTTGTTTACTAAAACCTTTTAATATTGCAAACCTCTTCTATTTGCGTTATCTGGTATTGTTCGCACTAGAATTTATTGTTCGTTTTCTTTTATAGAGTAGTTGGAAAGACCGATTGTAAATGCCATTTCTTTTGTATCATTTTAGAAATCCTATATTCAATTGTTGAATAGTCTTGGATAACATTCATCGGTGGTTGTAAAGTTTTCATCCTTACAATCTTTTCCCTGTCGGCAGGATGCCCAAATAACATTGTTAATTCTTTTACATCATTTTGGGTACTCGTACTCCCTAGTAATTTGTTCTTGCACAGGAGTTGACCCTTCCTTCTACAACCGATGCATTAGTGTTCTCTTTAATGTCAAAACACTCCTTGGTTTAACATTTAGGAAGTGGGGTTAGTAAGGAATTTTTTTCTTCGAAATGAATCCTTTTATGATTTATGTTGCTTAGAAAATCTTACCTGCTCTTTAGAAATGACATGGAAGTTATTTGTCATTATTATTTAGATAATTTACAAGAATTGTTGTATGTTGTGTTTCCAATACCACACATAGTTAAGTAAACACATTTTAAATTTTGATATTGTGTATTTAAATGTAATACTTTATGGGCACACTAAATATAAATGTGTTTGGATTTTAAATCATTTCATATATATAATATTTTTTCAATGATATACCTTTCGTAAATCTATTCATACATCAACCTTGCTTTGTATCTAGGTGGTTATATTGCATATCTATTATTATTGATAGTGCAACTTATTTTGTTTGCCTGAATTATTGCTTAGGCCTTCTTCATCAGTTGGCGAAGAAAACACCCCTGTGTTTCTTAGTTGTTGGAGATTGATCTATTTTTGGATCTATGACCATTTCTATTTGAATGCTTAATAATAACAATGACTAATCAAAGCTTTAAAACTAATTAATGTAACTGAAATGCTTAAATGAACAAAGCATAAGAAATGTGATGAACAAAATGGAAAAGAAAGAAGATAGAATGCTAGTTGATAATGGAGTTCGCCGAATCGGCCATGTCTCTGAGCCCCTCTCCAATAGAGTGACTGATCCTATTATGCTCCAAAATCAGGATTACAAAGGCTTCAACAACATTACAACTCCATTTCCTTCTAGTATAGCAACAACATTTTCTCATTGCACAGAAATGGATACAAAAGTCTTCTGATCATTCTCTCCCTACTCATCACGTAGATGCCTAACTTTCCCATTTTCACCTCTTTTTATACAAAAACTTGGCCAAATTTGACCTATAACAATATGATTTACAAAAATTTGGCCAATATCCCTTTACAAGAATAAGTAAATATCCTATCTTCCTCATAAAATCTCCTTAATATTCTTTATAATCTTTAATATATATATATATATATTATTTCCCCTTTAAATTATTAGTATCTCGGGCTTAGGAGATTCATCTTAATCTTTTTAAAAGATTAGGAGATTTGTTTTTTTTTAAATATAGGGGTAGAAGGTTAAAAATAAGGGGTTTCAGTTTCTAAATATTCAACAAAAGAAACCAACCCCAATAACAATTCAATCGACATTCGATGGCATAGTGGCAAAGGCTATTTTAGGCAACGGGGTGGTCAGTGGTTTGACCCCCCGCCACTCTTTTTAAAACAGTATTTGCAATGGTTAGTCAACAAAACTAACCACTACCCAATATGGATAATGTCGATCGTGGGGGTGTAGTGGTAGCCCGTGATAATAGGAGATAGGAGGTGGGGCGATCGAATCCCCCCAACATTTTTAAACAAACTAACTAACTATCCATCCCACATCGGAGGAAGGATGAGAGGACCACATGGCAAGCTGAGGAGGTGCCACGTGGTGCAACATGATTCGCTAGAGATTACACATTAGTTGCCACATGTCTGCTACGTCGAAGACACGTCAATGTACGAAATCCACGTCAGCTGCCACCTATGCTTGCCACATCATCTATACAGTCATATGACCTACCATGTGTCATCACGTGATTGGTCTGCCTCACCTGTCATACCGTACGGACTTCCAAATCAGCATGCTCACGTCATCATCTATATAGCCTAGTCAACCTTGTGCCTGCGAACTTTGACTTGGCATAACTTGCGCATACAAGCTCAAAATTTGATGAAAAAAACAACATTGGAAACGTCTTGATGAGCTCTTCGACTTGATGCTAGTTTCGTCAAATTCTAAGATAATGATTTTTTTCACCTTTATGGATGGCCTCAGGTCCCTGTTTGACCCGTACCTTTGACTGGCCATATCTTGGGTGTACATACTCCTTTTGAGCCCGTTCAAGTTGTGTTGGACTCAAAATTTTAGGCACTTTGATTTGGCGATGATTATTGGAGCATATGGGACATTTCAATTTTTGATGTCGAGTATCCCCCTAGATCAATCCCCCCCACTAGAGATCTTTTGGACCTTTGAAAGCTTGATTACTCGGAAAGAAAGTGAGGGTAAATTTCCCTCACTTTACCAACCTCCATCCATTTTTCCTTGCTTGTATTCATCCCCTTCAGTCCCACTCTGAGGTATTCAACTACTCCTCTTCGCCAAGTTTTGGTTTTCCTGTCTAAGATGACATCCTCTAGCAACTGGCATGTACTTTGGTGAAAGATCATCAACTGATGGAACCTGAATGTCTGTGTCTTCATCCAGTATCATTGGAGGCTTGTACAACTTCATATTCTCAACATTGACAACTGAATAAATGTGTATGTATGGAGGAATATTAAGGTGGAAGGCATTGGTTCCAATATTTTCCAAGATTTCAAAGGGACCATACCGAATCGAATTGAGCTTCCTTCCTTCGCCTTACATTCTTTCCTTGCTGATATGTAACCAAACTTTGTCTCCAACCTAGAAATGACAATCGATGCGATGCTTATCATGTCGAGCCTTGTATTTGGCTTGGATCTTCTCCAACTGTGCTTCCACTACCTGATGAATTGCTTGGACTTTCAGGATGAACTTTAAAGCCTTCTCTGAATCATGGTGTCCATCTTCAACTTCATCCTTCCCAAAATAAAATTCCATCAATTTTTTAGGCACATAACCGAAGCAAGTGTCAAAAGGAGACCTCTTTGTAGAAGAGTGTGTCACATGGTTGTCAGCATGTTGCACATAATGAAGACTCTCATCCCACAACTTGGGATGTTTGCTACAGTAACCTCTAAGAAGATGCACAACTATCCTATTTACTACCTCTATCTATCTGTCAGTCTGTGGATGGAAGGTCATACTCTTCTTCATTTTGGTGTCCATGAGTCCCCACAAAGCTGACCAAAATTCCCCCAGGAATTGAGAATCTCAATTTGATACAATAGAAGTAGGTAACACAAAATGAACCCACAAATTGAAAGTGCATCTGAGTTGTCAGTTCAACAATGACTTGTTTCTTACAAGGTATTAGAATACACATTTTACTAAATCAATCAACTACTACATACAAATAATAATGCCCTTCCTAGACATAGGTAACCCCCTGACAAAATCCATTGACACACTTTCCCATGGATGGGATGATACAAGTAGAGATGTGTACAATCCCAATTTTCTATTACTAGGTTTACTTGTTGCACACATGACATAACCTCTAATATACTTAGTTACAATTTCTTGCATATGAGGCCAGTAACAATATTTTTGCAACTGAGTGATTGTCTTGCTTACCCCAAAATGTCCTACAATAAATGAGGTATGAGCTTCTCTGATTACCTACGCTTGTTCATCTTTTGGAATGCATAACTTTCCCAAGTGATACAACAATTTATCCTCCACATAGTAATCTTTCTCTTCTATATGTTTTCCTACAATTGGATTTGAATAGATTCCTTAAAGTCTTCATCATTAGCATATTGTTCCTAAAAACTTTCATGTACCACGGAACTCCCTTTAAGGATAATTAAAGCATTCATAATAGGAGGCCTAGACAACATATCTTCTACTTTGTTATGGGAACCTTTCTTGTACTTAACTATCAAATGAAATTGTTGAAGAAAAACCATCCACCTAATGTTCCTACTTTGTTGCAATTTAGACTGTGAGTGCAAGTACTGAAGTGGTCGGTGATCAGTGTGGATTACAGTTTCTTTCCCCATTAAGTAGTGTTTCCATTTTTTAACACTCTGAACTAATGCATAAAGTTCCTTATCATAAGTAGGATAGTTAATTACTGCACCTTAAAAGGTTTCAGAGTGACAACAGATTGGTTTACCTCCTTGCATTAGCACTGCTCCCATGGAAAATCCACTGGCATCTATCTCAATCTTGAATGGTTGGTGTAAATATGGTAAAGCCTGAATTGGTGTTGTGCTTATTTTTTCCTTCAAAGTGTTGAAGGCCTTCTATTGTGGACCTCCCCACTAAAAATTTGTCTTCGTATTGGTCAATGTGTGCAATGATGATGCAATTTAGGAGAAGTTTGTAATGAACTTTCTCTCATACTAGACTACACCTAAGAAACTTCTAACTTCAGTGACTATACTTGGCTTACGCCATTTTACAATAACTTCGACCTTCACAGGGTCTACTTTCAATTGACCACCACCTACAACATAGCCTAAGTACACTAAGGATGTCTTAGTGAATTCGCATTTAGACATCTTTACAAAGAGTTTTTGTTTTCTCAATACATCAAAAACTTTCTTTACATGAATTACATGATCTTCCCAAGTTCGACTAAATACAAGAATATCATCTAGATAGACTATGAAAAAATCATCAATAAAAGGATGAAAGACATCATTCATGACTCTCATAAATGTAGATGGTGCATTGCAAAGCCCAAAAGGCATGACCAACCACTCGAATAGTCCCTATTTTTTCTTAAATGTAGTTTTCCAAATGTCATCTTCTGCAATTCTTATTTGATGATATTTGCTACGCAAGTCTAACTTAGATAATTAAACTGCATGTTTTAATTGATCAAGTAAATCATCAATTCGGGGAAGAGGATACTTGTTCTTTACCGTTATCTTGTTCAAGGATCGATAGTCGATGCACATTCTCCAAGACCCATCTTTCTTTAGAACCAACACAATTGGAGAACCACAAGATGTACTAGGACGAATGACTCCTTTTTCCACCAACTCTTGAACTTGCTTTTTAATTTCTTCATTCTACAAAATTGGTAAACAGTACATGCCAATGTTTGGAAGAGGCACATCTTGTTGCAACTGGGTTTCATGTTGTATCTCTCTCTTAGGTGGCAACCTCTTTGGCTCCTAAAATAAGTCATCATAAGTAGAAATTATTTTGACCATCTCAGTTTTACGCTCTAGATCACACCCCTTAAATGCTTCAGCTTTTTCATCCTCTTTGGGTTTTACAAGCACTAATACAAAGTTCTTACTAGAATTGACCAACCTTTTCATCTGACCAGCATTAACTAGTGCAAGATTAGTCTTAACTTTGTGTGCACCTAAAATGTATTCTATCCCATCCTTAAAGAGATGATACTTATTCTCCCCCTATAAAAGATTGCTTTTTTGTCATACTGATAAGGACTCCCTAACACAAGCCCACAAATATCCAAAGGAAAAACATCTACCTCTACCTCATCAACAAAGTTTGCAGTGATAGCAAATCTCAATTTACATTGTTTCATTACCTGTAGTTGAGCATCATTGCAAACCCATCCAAGTAGATATGGCTTTGGATGAGGTGTTGTGGTTAAATTAAGTTTCTTTACCACCTCTTTAGATATTAAGTTGACTTGAGAACCTGTATCAAACAGTGTGTCTTATCTTAGTGTGGTTAGTTACAACTCGAATATGAAACAATTCATTCCATTTTTTATCAGCTTTAGGAGGAGTAGATAATTTACTTGTACTTGCATTAGAAAAATTTGCATCAAAAGAGAGTTATACCTTTCCCTTTACCTTGGACTCCAACAACAATAATCTTTGTTTCATCTACAAAGTCGAATCCAAGATCTTGTTGAATCATTGCAGTAGTCTTTTGCTTACCTTTATTGCCTCCATATCTTTTCGGCCTTAATTCGAGATGCAACTTCCAACACTTCGAATCATCATGCCCCTCTTTCTTGCAATGGGATCATGTGGGCTTATCACCCTCCTTCTTAACTATAGCTATCTTCTTCCCTTTGCCTTTATCTTTGTCTTTTTCTTTACCCTTAGACTTCCCCTCAGACTTAGATGGTTTCTTTGAGAAATTCTCACTGAAAGCGTTCTTACCCCTTGACTCTAAATGAGTGGCTTGGACTTGTTGATTGTCAAAATAGCACAACAAAATTTAAAAAGAATATCTCTATTCTATTTCTCCTGAAAAAGAAAGATAGCATATAGTAATCTAACTCCCAAGGTCCCGGTATGGTTCTCAACTATGTTGATATTTCTCAATGGTCAATGTAATTGTAATTTTCAAGGGGCATGTTGGTGATTGAGCTTTTTGATTGTTGCAAGATCAAACTTCTATCTAAACCTACTCTAACAGGGGGGTATAAAGAAAAGGAAAAAGATAGATCAAGGACATAGAAAGAAAAAGAATGTTGATTCATTCAACTAATCAGACCTATTACCTTCCAAGGAATTCCTAAACTAGAACTACAAGACAAATCAACCTATAATCCATACACAACTATTCATTCACAGTGCAAATATTAATGGCAGATTGCAAATTATCATTCAAACAAAAGAAAAGATAGAATTTCATTCCTTGAAGCTTTCCAAATCAAATGATTAATAAAATAAACATCATTCCAGAGCATAACTTAAAGCAATTTTAAGTCTGGTTGCTTCTACAATCAATGAAATAGATAAGCAACATTTACAAATCTGGCAAGATCACTAGTGTATAGAAACCCATATCTTCACATTACGTCCATCTATACTAAGAAAATCAGAAAATTGCATCCTCTATCCTACTGTAAAACTCTAATCAGCTAAGCTGTAAAACTTCTAATTAATTTTCCTAAGTGTCTAACCCTTACAAAGTGAGCAGATTTGACAATTAATAGCTCAATCATTTACATAATTTCTGCACAAAACTAAAACATCAAAAACTATAACATTTGTGCTTACAATCACTCCCTAAAGATAACTTTCTATTTGCAGCCCTGTTTGACTTTAGCTAACTTCAATTCTCAATTACAACCTTTAGTTTCAGATCTTAGTTTCCCATCTTGCACAATGTAGAGAAGTATCTCTTTTTCCATAAATTATGTCTCCTGGGCCCACCATACTTTCAATTGTCTTCAATTTGATAGTCTTTCAGAAAATCACCTCTCTTTGTACATGAGTTTTGTAAATCACCTCCATTTGCAATCCAAAGCACCTGTAAAACATTAAGCACATTAATTTACTTATAAAATTAATCAAATAAATAACATTTAATTAATTCTAAAAACTAATCAAATATCAAATTATTTCAACTCAATAGACAAACTTTAAATTCACAACCGAAATACCAATTAGATCCTATTTTCAATTTAATGTTATTTTTAAATAAAATAACATGAAAATCATGCTTTGTCCTTAGGATCTCGATGCCATTTTCCCCTCGAACTTGGAATTACCTGCAAATAGACAAAAGAACACAATTAGTTAATTCGTACAGATTAATGCATTAAAATTTATGAATTAATTAATTTCTACAGGATTGATGGATTTTACTATTAAAACCAGAGACCGTGTCAAAAATCAAAATCATTTGAAACTCTACTAGACAATCTGCCATTGTCAATGCCAGAGATTGACATGCATATTTCAATATCCTTGGCACTTTGTGCATTATATACTCTTTCATGTGGTATTTGAAAATTGTCTCACACAAGTTGGAATCTTGAATCGTCCCATCAGTAAGCACTTCCCCTACCATTTCTTCCAAACAGTCTACGCACATTGTCTAAGCTTCCACATTTCGTATAGACTATGAAATCATGGCATTCCACAAGACGACACTCTCTCTAAAGTCTCCAATTTTCTTGCTCTGTATTTTCTTGAGCCATTATCTGCAACCATGGATTTCTCCAACAGGCACTCATCATTGAACAATTGATTTGCCTTGTCTATGCTTGCACAAAATGGGTGCATATCTAAAGTTCTCTAAGACCGATTCAACCAATACACTTTACGTGTTTCCAGCAACCCTGGAATTCTTGAAAGGTACGCCATTTAATGTCTTGAGATCACATTTGATCAAAGAGATTTTTCCAAACGGTTGATTCAACTCCTCCATTACTATAGCATTCACATTTTGCATTCATGTTACCAGGGAAGTTACAACTCCTACATTTGGCACGGGAAAAGAGGATTTGGAAAAGGTTGTGGACTTCGTCCCAACATCCACCAATTGCATTCATTTTGTTCCATGAGATGACATCTTTTAGAAGCATTCTAGCAAACAATTTTCATGCAGATCCAGCCACCATTTCATTGGGGTGTTTCTTTGAAATGTTCTGTTGATTTGATTCAAATGCTTTGTCTTTACTTCCAAATTTTGCATGCATGAAATCCCAAGGAATTTGAATTGGAATTGTCTGAAAAAATTCACATCGCAATTGTCTACGTTGTGTCACATCTGGCACGCAGATCTACAATTATTTCCCATGAGACAATGTTTCTTTGAGGCATTCTACCATACAGTGAGTCTGCCCTTCCCTTCTACATTTTATACATATCATGCAATAATTTCATCCAATAGGATGACATCTCTTCGGGCATTTTGTCAAGCAGACCACTTTCCTTTTCCTTTTGCACGCATGTCTATCAGAGTAGCTACAACTACTCGTCTGATCAAAACCCACCCTTTGTGTTTTGTGCATACTCGCAAACATTGCATTTCACAAGGTCGCATTTCTTTGAGAGCATTCTGTGTAAATCAGCGAACTCGCATTCATGAAATCTAACTTGTTTGAGGTAGTCTATGAAATAGTACACGGGCCTTGTCCATGCTTCCAAATTTTCCACGCATGTTTGTGCATAGCCTGCAATCATGTCTATGCTTCCATATTTTCTACCTTTTGTGCTTTTCAACGATCATTGCATTCCCTGAGATTACGCCTGGCGATGGAAAGAATCTATTTTGTGTGTTTCTTTCAATTATTAGGTTCAACCTTTACCAGTCAATCCATAGCTTTGGCTTTACCTTCCCATTTGACATGCACGTTTTGCCAGGGCAGTCACAATTACAACATTTATCTGGTGCGTATTCTACAACCACTGCATCTCATGAGATGATCTCTCGTGAGGCATTATGTCAAACAATTCATTGCCTCATCTTTGTTTCCCCATTTAGTAATTCGTTTACCAGGATGTTGCAACTACAATCTCCGACCATCAATAGCATTTGCGTGAAAGTTTATCCCAAAGCTCCAACAAATTCATTCCGAGCGGATCCCCTGAGCATTTCCATCGACAATATTTCTTGCAATGTTTTAATCACCGAATTCACTTTGTGCATACTCCATAAACAGGGAATTCTATGAGGTGACGTCTCCTATGAGGCATTCTGTAAAACAGTTAGCATGCCTTTGCTAAGCATCCACTCCGGCGCGAGTAGCGTGATCAAGAAAGAAGCGGAACCAGAACCATGTTGGTGAGGGGCCAGAACCAAATTGGAACGTGAACATTTTTCACTTCTTTTTGCTTCGGTCCGGTTCAATATTTCTTCCGGGTCCGCGATTTGATGATGGTGCAGGGGCGGGATAATTTACGGACGGAGTCAGAACCGGAGTTTCAAATTATAAATTCCACTTTGCCAAAGCGGGGTCGGGTTCAAGATCACATCCAAGCTCGTAACCATAAAATGTTCTCGTTCACATTTTATTATGAACCCGCTCCCAATATATTTACTTTATTACTTTATTTTAAATTTATTCCCTTCTTTAATGAGTGGCAGGGTCGGATTTATGTTTGCACATAAAACTTTTAAAGGGGTCTTATGTATGGTCGAGCCCGATCATGAGGAGCCTCTCTCTATCTTTTTTTAACTTCTTTATTACCCCTTTTTATTTAACAAACTTTTTATTCTTTTATGATTTTCAAAAATAAAATCTTAAAGATTTTTTTACTATTCACTTTTTATTTTACTTTTTACCTCTCTTTTTTTTTTTTCTTTTTAAATCTTGTGTTTAATCTTTTAAAGTTTAAATTTAAAAGATTTTTTTTAATTTTAAAATTTATTAAATCTTTAAAAATAAATATTTTAAAGATTTATTTATTATTATTTTATTATTTTCAAAACTTTTAATTTTAAATCTTTTAAAATTTAGAAAACTTTAAAAGATTTATTCTAAAAAATTTATTTATTTATTTTCTAATGTTTTTCTATTTTTGTATTTTCTAAAGTTTTCCTTTTTTCAAAAGTTTTCTTATTTTTTGTATTTTCTCAATTTTTAATGTTTTTGCATTTTTGAATTTTCTTATTATTTTTATTTTCTAATTTTTCATAAATAAGGCGGACAATGCAAAAACAGAAACAAAGAAATAGAGAAAACGAAAACGAACAAATGACATGACAAGGCAAGACGACGATGAAATGACAATGAAAAGACGAGGACCAAGACGACGATGAAATGACAATGAAAAGACGAGGACCAAGACGAACGAAACAACCAAAACAAATGAAGAGCACAACAATAAAAGACGAAACCAAACAAAATGGGTCAGGGAACAAAACAAGATGAGACCTGAACAAAGCGAGGAACTGGGATCGGGACAAAACCAGGAACAAGAACCTTGGAAAAGTTTTTGTTCTGATTCTGGATCCGACAGATAAACAAAAAATAAAAAGAAGAAAAAGAAAAGGGGGTCCCCAACTTTTCCAAGCAAAATTTGGGGCATGTATGGAAGGCATAACAGGACTGACACTTTGTCCAAATTACTAGGACTCAACATTAGAATAGTATGTCTTAGGTAAGAATGTAAGCCACCTATGTACTTAAGTAATGTATTCTGAGTATACAATGAAACATTTAAAGCAATAGCCTATTTTCTAAACTCATGGGTGTAATCTTCGACAAACTGACCCTTACCTTGCCTAAAGGTTTGCCAGTTCATTGTTAATTGTTGCATATAACCTAAAGGATAAAAGTGTTTTTTAAGGGCAGCAACAAATTCCATCCAAGTCATATTAACCTTACCACGGTGAGCAATTTTCTCGCGAGTCCTACTCTCCCACCAGGTGAGAGTTGTACTTCCCAACTAGAGAGTGATTAACAAGATCATAGAAGCATCTTTTGCGAGGCCTTGAATCCTACAATACACTTCTACCTATTGGATCTAATCATCTAACTTTTCAGCATTTAACTCCCCACAGTACTTAGGCAATTCAAATTTTACATCCAGTTTAATAATAGGCTTAGACTTGCTCTTGAAAGGATTGACAATAGTAGTAGAAGAAGAAGAAGAAGGGGAAGATGGAGGATATGGGGCTTCTAGAGATTTTCCTTCTTTGTCCTTTCGATCTTCCTTCTTTTCTTGCTTCGAAGAATCTCCCTTTTTTTCGCTTCTTCTTTTCCGCATAAAGCTCTTCCACCATAGCCTTCATGTCAAGAAAGGCTCGCTAAAAACACTTATCATCAAGCTCAAGCTCAGTAATCTTCCCAACTTCAGTTTCTTCCATTGTTGGCAAAGTCCTTCATTTTCCAATCTCAGGATTGTATTCTTCTAGCTCACCTTCACCTCGTTGTTTCCTGGAACATGTTAGCATCCACTTCTGCAATACTAGTCACACAAAGCTCTAATACCAAATTTGATATGTTTTAGGATCTATGAAAATTGCTATTTGAATGCTTAACAATAACAATGATTAATCAAAGCTTTAATACTAATTAATGTAACCGAAATTCTTAAATGAAAAAAGCATAAGAAATGTGATGAACAAAATGGAAAAGAAAGAAGACAAAACACTAGTTGATAATAAAGTTCGTTGAATTGCCTACGTCTTCAGGCCCCTCTTCAACAGAGTGACTGATCCTATTATGCTTGAAAATTAGGATTACAAAGGATTCAACAACATTACAACTCTATTTCCTTTCAGCACAACAACATTCTCTCATTGCACAGAAATGGATACAAAATCATTCTTATCATTCTCTCCCTACTCATCACCTAGATGCCTAACTCTTCCATTTTCACCCCTTTTTATACAAAAACTTGGCCCAATTTGGCCTATAACAATATGATTTACAAAAATCTAGCCAATCTCCCTTTACAAGTAAAAATTTAAACCATTCCCCCTATTTTCATAAGTAAATCTCCTATCTTCCTCATAAAATCTCCTTAATATTCTTTATAATCTTTAATATATATATATATATTATTTCCCCTTTTTATTAGTATCTCGGGCTTAGAAGATTCATTTTAATCTTTTTAAAAGATTAAGATATTTATTTATTTTAAATATAGGGGTAGAAGGTTAAAAATAAGGGGTTTTTGTTTCAAAATATTCAACAAAAGAAACTGACCCTAAGAATAGTTCAACTGCTATTCGATGGCGTAGTGGCTAAGGCTATTTTGGGTGATGGGGTGGTCGATGGTTCGACCCTCCCACCACTCTTTTTAAAATAGAATTTGCAATAGTTAGTCAACAAAACTAACCGCTACCCAATATTGATAACGTTGATCACGGGGGTGTAGTGGTAGCCAGTGATAATAGGAGATAGGAGGTGGGGGGATCGAATCCCCCTAACATTTTTTAACAAACAAAGTAACTATCCAACCCATGCCGAAGGAAGGAAGAGAGAGCCTCGTGGCATGTCGAGGAGGTGCCATGTGGCACAACATGATTCACCAAAGATTACACATCATCTACCATGCGTCTGCCACGTCAAAGACACATTAGTGTACAAAATCCACATCAACTACCACCTGTGCTTGCCACATCATATGTACAGTTGTACAACCTACCACGTGTCATCATGTGATTGGTCCACCTCACATGTTGTATCATACGAACTTCCAAGTCAACATGTTGACGTCATCATCTATACGACCTGGTCAACCTTGTGCCTATGAACTTCAACTTAGCATAACTTGCGAGTATGAGCTCAAAATTTGACGAAACAAACACCATTGGAAAGGTCTCGATGAGCTCTTCGACTTGACACTAGTTATGTTGAATTCTAGGACAATGATTTTTTTCACCTTTGTAGATGGTCTCAGGTGCGTAGTTGATCCGTACCTTTGATTGGTCATATTTTGGGCGTACGAACTCCTTTTGAGCCCATTCAGGTTGTGTTGGACTCAGAATTTCAGGAACTTTGATCTAGCGATGATTACTAGAGTATATGGGACACTTCAATTTTTGGCATCATGTATCCCCTTGGAACAGAAATAACAGTCTTAACTGTGTTTAAATAACCGCAAGTCCATCATTCTCAAAAATAAATGTATTATTTCTTCGGTGAATTTTTGTTCGCAACTATAGAAGACTCCATATCCTTAAAGCACACCACTCTTTTCTTTGCACACCTTTCCTTTTGGCATTCCATACTTTGGAGAGCTCCTAAGATGATTGCTTTGTGCTAGTTCTTCATCATTTTTATATGTTCTTGATCTTTTTCCTTCGTGCATAGATTATTAGTTTTTTTCAACTTGATCCTTGGATTTTTAATTAAATGTTCCTTTATGTTTCCTTTTGTAAAGCATCTTATTGTTGATGTGCATCATTGCCATTGCAACATGCATATGGATTAATTTTATGTGAATTAGGATGTTGATAAATTATAGTTCATTTATATACATCTAAGGTTCTTGTATTTCCCTAACACAAGCCTCCACTCCCTTAATTGGTGCAACAAATTCCTGATGCTAATTGTTATTCCTTGGATAACAGTTCTTCAAATAATGCTTATTCATTATCATTTCTTTGTCTTCTCGGCCTTTGATTCACCTTGTTATATATAGTCATTTATTTGTGTTTTGACCGCATATAAGATTTCCTCTTGAAATATTAGTTTAGAGTGATTACCATTCTACTCTTTGTTTGTCTTTCACATTACCTACTAACATTCTCTTTGGGTGTATTTTGAAACTATCATCAATCAGATATGTTTTGGGTCATAACCTGGTCCACTGAATTTGCTTTCCTTAGATAATATTTACTCTATTCTCTGTTATTTTGAATGGTTTCATTCAATTGAAGCTAAGTTAAAATTGATTGATTAAGCGATTAGAATAGATTCTAAAATAATCCATAATCAAGTCGATGAGGTTAAGGTCCTCTCGGTTCTATATGTTCAGTTTAATAAGTCTACACTAGTATAAAAATCTATCACTTAAATCACAACTTAGTATTTCAAAAATTCTCAGCACTAAACCAATCACAAAGGATTTGTTATCTATGTGTGGGATGGCAGGTTAAATCTCAGGAATTAGGTTTTATAGCACCTTGTCTATGCTTCCACATTCGGCATGTACATTCTTACTTGGAGAAAGTATGTATTCTGATAAATTGTTTGTTTGTAACTATTGGAGATTGCAGACTGGTTTGCACTATTTTAGGGCGTTATAGGGTTCTTATTTTGTAGGGAAATCACTAAATTATTTTGTTATTTTGTAGCATTGAACATTTTGTGCTATGTTTGACTTTGCCTATGCATCGTATATGCAATTTTTTGTTGTTTAGGGTTTTATATTGATCTACATATTCATTATTTTAGCATGCAGTATCTTTATCTTCGAGCACTGCAATATATGTTTCTGATCATGTTTGACCCTTTCCTACAGTTTATAGGTTTATTCTTCTCTCATGGTATTATGCTTTGTATCTGTTCCTTAAAGGAATCCTAACCAATCATGAAGATCGGCTTCGGACATATTCTAGAAAGCATTTTTAATAAATGTGTTATGTTTATATTTTAATACTCATTTTATTCAATTTTGAGAAAGTTTAGCTAATCAATTGTGTTTTATTAGCATAGACTTGGATGGAATTACATAGTAACTAGATGGATAATAGAATTTTCATGTGACTAATTAGAATCTTGTTATTAATTAAAGTTGCAATGTAATATTAGGGATAGGTTATTTAATTTTAAAAGATTCTGATTAAATGTTAAATGATTTAAATTACTCTCTCTTAATTAATTAGTAAGTGAATGTTGATTATTTTATAAGTATATAATATTTGATTGATAGAATCACTATTTGAAACAATTAATTAGAATATTGCTATTATAGTACTTCATTAGAGTTGAAATATAGAGATGATTGTTTGCTAAGGGTATAGTTACCTTTAAATATAGTTATTTGTAGCAAATAATCTATTAAATTGAACCAAGTGGTTAAGTTAAAATGAACGATAAGAAAGTGCAAATAATGCCTTATTTAAAGGAACATTTTCATGGTTATAATGTTGTGATTAATTGTTGTATTAAAAAATGTGTCTGGATTATTGGATTAAGTGTTTATGTAATCGTTGTCAATTGTGTAATGTATGTTCAAAGTTTTGTGCTAATGGGGAATGTGATTAGTAGGTTGGTTTCAAAATTCCTAGGAGGGTGTATATTTGTATGTATGGTCCTTATGATTGTTTAACCATGAAGTGGTTTGGCTATGTTATTGGTCATGCGCACTGTACGAACACAAACCCTAAGGGTGTGACCCTCCTATCTATGTATGCATTCATGAGATTTTGTAATGATATTTTGTTGAAAGGTATGCATATGTGTATTGAGTGAAAAGTAAACCCTAAGTGTTGTACTACATGTTCATTATGGTCAAGAATTGTGGCAATGGGTTGGGACATGGGTTCATGTTGTCCTGACCGGTGTTTATTTGATTGTGATAAGTGTGCAAGATGGACAATGCCTTTCTATGTGTAGGGTTTACTAGTTGCAAGTAGGGGGAGTGGCTCTCAATGGGGGGAAAAACCCAAAGTGGTGTCTAGGATAACCCATTGTAGGGTTTCTTAATCCAGTGATAACCTTAATAATAAATTAGAGGATATGGGTAGAATTCACATTAATCAAGATAATTTATGCCTCACTCATGGCTCAAGTGCTTGTTTAGGCTTGAGATGAGATGGGAAGGCTTGGAATGGAAAGATCAACTACCTTGTCCTCATGAAAGGTATGTTGGTTCCACATGAGTTTGTATAGGGGTCAAGGATCATGAGAGGCTACCAGGACAACCCAGGATGGGGTGCAGGGCCTAGGAAGATCTACCAGGATAACCCATATCAAGCTATGTGATGACACTCCTCCCTATTGCAATCTAGCACTCCCTAGTTGTATTTCCTCTTTCTATTGTGTGAGTGCCTCTAGAAGTAAGTGTTGTAAGTGATGTTGGAGTTGTTAGCAATGTTGTGTCCTTGTTTATGTTATCCTGTTGCTTTCCTGACTGTTTGTTGTATGTGGGATCTTGTGTTATCTCCTAGCATGGGGAGTGGACCGCAAGGTTCCACATGGTCGGGAGGTTGGTGCTTTTTCTTGTTGCATGTTCATGAGCATGGTGATTGATCATTGCATTATGGACTCCAGTTCTTGTTCCAGCATGAGAAGGAATTCTTTCTTGTATTTGTATATTGGATTGTATCTGAGTTGTATCTCTTAATGTAATCTTCCTACTTGTAATAGAGGAAGCAATGTTGTAATTATTGTAATAATGTAACAATTATTGATGATTTCATCTTGTAAGAGTATTGTAAAGAAATGCACCTTTCATATGATAGGTAGTTAGAAAATGATCTTTAATGTTGATTATCAGTTGAAATTTTATGGAAGTAAGGTAGGATCATTTAATTTGGTGCTTTAAAATGAACCTTGAATGTTAGATCGTTCATGTTATCTCCTTATCATTGATGAAATGTTTCTAGTAATCTTGATTGTTAGTTTTGTGAGTAGCGCAGTTGAAGAACCTTAAAGGACCTAGGACTAGATTATTATGTCATGTTATGTTATCCATTCTATAGTTATTTGTTAAAAAAAAATTGTTCCATTAGTTTTCCCTAGTTTAGTGTTGTCCTCTAGGGTTCCTTGGTGGGGGCGTTACATGTTCAATATCAAGCAATAATGTGAGAGAATAATATACACTCCTCACTTATTCAAGATTAAAATGCACTTATAAATTTTAATCCCAAATCAAAATGTAACATAAATTTTAACTCTGATTGTTATAATTATCACATAAAAAAGGAAGACAAAACACATAAATATATTTTTCAATAACCAAGTCTTCTAAAAAAAATCTTACAAGACCAAAATGTTAAGAGTTAGTTTTCAAATGTATTGGACAAATATTTTACTTGAAAGTATGGTTAACAACTAAAAAAATAGTTCTACATAGATAGATTGATAAAAAATAAAATACCCCTACAAAATAAAAAGGTAAATGTTAATGCAAAAATAAAATGCTAAGAAAAGTTATAAACAAATTATACCACTATATAGTACTAAAAATATATCTTTAAAAAAATATTATCTAATATCAAGTCCATTTGTGAAATTTATAAGACTTTGAAGCTCCAAAAATGAGGATTGCACAAATCCAATAAAATAGTGAATTTTATAAAAATAAAATGAATCCTTAGAAAAAAATAGTTAGAGCACTACAAAGAGCATGGAATTCTAAACTATTTAAAAAAAAAGTGATAAAAAAGATACCTCCATATACTCATTTCAAAGCCTGTCAAAGTTGGATTATCTAGTTAAAAGTCTCATTGGAAGGGTTCCTAGAAGATGGTGGTAGGTTTGGTGACCCATGCATGGTGCACTAATAGTAGGGTGGTAATGGAAGAGTGATAGCACTCGGTATGTGTAATGTCCCCTTGTAGCTAGACTTCAGTATTTCAGTGGGATTAGCCTATCAGTCGACCCTCATAGGCTAATGGGATTGGATAGAGGGTCCTTGTGGCAAAAACTTGGTCATTTGATGGTTTTATTTTTCTCCAGAGTTCAGAGAGGTTCAAGTTTGGCCTTTGCAGAGGATTGAGAGCTCAGTTTCTCATACTTACTATTTATAGTAAGTCATTTAGGCAAGGTTACTATTTATAGCAGGGCACCTAATTGGGGTATCTTAGCAGTGTCGATCTCGGTATTCAGTTGGTTTGGAGAAATAAGGTGCTTTTCCTAAGTTATGATGTTTAATTATTATTAAAGGTCACTATAATAGTAAATTTAATGTTATATTTTCATTTTATATTTAAGGGTTTCATTCATCATTAAAAGGGGTCATTTTAATCAAGATGCTTAGGCTCCAATTTCAAGGAGGATATTATTTATTTATAAAGTGGAGACTTTATAACATTTTAAAATAATTAAAAAGGAAAATGGGACTTCTTTGAGAGGAGTATATAAGCTACCAAGAGAAAATAAAAATCATCTTTTGAGCATTTGAAAACTTTTCTTCATGACTTCTATTGGCGTTTGGAGAACAAGGATGAGGGTTTTTGCATTTCTGAAGCGTATCGACATTGGAGAGCATAGCTCCTTCAGTGTATCAACATTCTGAGGTTGTGAAACTACCAATTGAAGATTACTTAACTGTTGGCTTCATCTAGGAGTCAAGTTTGTGCAAATTCAAAGAAGTTATTTTAGGGTCTCATAAATATTACATCATATTGGAAGGTGAATCTCATAAGGCTACATTTAATAATCATTTCAACACTCTTCACAAGGGTTGTACTTCTGCTTTTCGGCTAGCCATACCTCTTTCTTACCTGGCGTGTTTTCCTTGAAGCTAAATGCCTTTATTTTGGGGGCTCTACCTTCACCATTTTGGGTGTTTGTATTAGAGAAGGGCTTTGGTGGGGTTTTTGATGAGGAGACTTCATCTTATGCAGCAAATCGTTCACATAACTAGATTTAGCTATGGCTACCAACAACTCCAGATTTGATTTTATAAGTTGTCTTCTTTTTTGGGTATGCTTATGTATGTAAAAGCTTTGAAGAAAATATTCAATAAATAATAAAGATTGCTTGCAGTAGTATTTCTTTTAGTATTTTGTTATTTTCTAGTATTTCCTATATCCCTGGCATTATCATTGGAAAAATATAAAAAAGAAAATATTCATCAAAAACACAAAAATCACAAAACAAATTCCAACAAACAATTTCAATAGTTAGAGTTTACAGTTTGGGAGAACTTAGGGTTCTTACAATGGTATCAAACTGGTTTCTTGCTAGCCTTAGGGTTTGAATCTAGCTCTATTGATGCAAAAAAGTGACAGATACAAAAGATATATTGCAAGGGAAGATAGAAAGCAAAAACAATGGCCACAACCTTATCCTGAACAAGACACATTTTCAACTGCAATAGCAGCAAGACAGTGTGGTACTGAGATTGGTTCATCTAGCACAATGGGAGATAGAGGTGGCGATAGCCCACCCAGGAATGAGATTGGAAATGAAACTAGAAATGGGGGAAACAATGAAGAAAGAGAAGCACGAGATATTTTTAGAAACATGGCAACAGGGAAGCAACAGGTTGCAGATGCTTTGCAAGCGCTTACAACAATGTTACATCAAACGAACCCTCTTGGAAGATAGAATCATGAACAAGAGGATAATAGGAGTGTCGTTGGGACCCCGGGGCACAGAGAGCACCTACCCGTACCATTGATAGACCTACACACCCTACATTTTTGAGAAATGAACCGGAAGAGGGTAATGTTGAAGAAGAGGGAGAGGAAATGTTTGCAAACAATCTTATGGCAGTGAATCAAAAATGGGAGTTGTTAACACCACAAGTTAGGGAACACAGAAGCTTTGACATATTTGTAAGTCAAAGGAGAGAGCATTACAAAGCAAGACAAGGTCAGAGACCAAGAGACCAAATTAGAGACCTAAAACATGTCACCAGGAAACTCACATTACCTACATTTGATGGTAGTGGGAAGGTTACAACTCAAGCTTGGCTTCACATGCTAGATACTTTCTTGACTCTTCGACCCATGGCAGAGGAAGATGCAATAAAATATGCCACTTTACATTTGAAAGGAGTAGCCCATGATTGGTGATACCATGGGATGGTCATGTTGCAACAAAATTGCATCACTTCTTATCAGGATTTCGTTGATAGATTGATTGAACGCTTTGATAAGAAAGATCCAAAAATAGATTTCAGAGACTTGGCTCAGCTCAAGCATGTTGGGAGTTTGGAGGGTTATATTTGTGAATTTAAAAAATTGTCAGTTATGGTTCCCAATATATCTAAGAGAAGATTAGTTGTGCTATTTATTGAGGGCCTATTGGAACCATTGAGAGGGTGGATAAAAGCTTTTGACCCAACAACACTACAGGAGGCAATGAAAAAGGCTAGAAGTATGGAACTTGCAGCCCCACAAAGCAATTTCTCATCTAAGGGATCCTCTTCATACAGGGACAACAAGTCATTTTCCAAGAAGAAGGAAAAATCATATTCAAAGGGAAAATCAATAGCACCCCTAGACCAAGAAACACTCAATGATTTGCACAAGAAAAAGTTGCGCTTTTACTGTAAGGGGCCCTATGATGCAAACCATGACTGTCCATTGAGGCCTAAGGGAAAGGCCACCCAAATAATGTGGGCCTTCTATGAGGATTTCAAAACTAAAAAATTAGACCAGCAAACTAATCATGAGGAATCTGAGTCAGAGAAGTCTGAACATGAGGCAGAAAAGCTTGAAAATGAGGTTGAACATGAAGCGGAAGTGAAGCTTCAAGGGGCATGTATCACTAGCATATAGTGGGAGGGCTCATTCAGGATGTGTGGGGTCTTAGATGGAAATAATATCATTACTTTGCTCGATATAGGTGCCACACATAACTTCATTGATGTTAGGTTGGTTGAGAGGCATGGGATCCAAATAGAGGAATTTGAAGGCATAAGGGTGAAGGTTGCAGATGGCTACACTCTCAAGTGTGACAATATGATTCCAGAAGTCCCTATGCACTTGAATAATTATGAATTCAAGGCAGATTTCTATGTGGTGAATATGGGAGACACTGATATGGTTTTTGGGATGAAATGGCTTCATGACATAGGAGAGTTTACCCTTAACCTTTGTGATATGGAGATGAGGTTCAAGGTGAACAAGAAGACCCATGTGCTGACAGCCATCAAAGATAGCAATTTCAGGATGATATCATTCAGGAGAATGGAGAGACTCATGCGCCACGACATGATTGAGTGGGTAGTAGAGTGTATGTTGATGCAATCACAGGAAGGGAAGCAAAAACCAAATTATCATCCAGATATACAAGAGTTGAGGATTAAACACAGGAAGGTGTTCAATGATATTCCTCCTGATAGACCTCTAGATAGAGGGATTGAGCACATAATAGAATTGGAGGAGGGTGCCAAACCCATGATAATCACTCCTTACAGGCACCCCAAGTGGCTGAAAGATGAGATTGAGAAAAAAATAAAGGATTTGCTTGCTATGGGGCACATTAGGCCTAGAAAATCCCCTTTTTCTTCATTGGTGGTCTTGGTGAAGAAAAAGGATGGTACCCTTCGGATGTGCATTGACTACAAGGTCCTGAATAAGAGGAAAATTAAGAATAGGTACTCCATCCCTTGGATTGACAAGTTGATTGATGAACTTCACGGTGCTTGTAACTTCTCAAAAATAGATTTGAGGTTGGGTTATCACCAGATTAGGGGTAGAGAATAGGACATTGAGAAGATGACATTTAGATGTCATTGTGGACACTTTGAGTTTGTGGTTATGCAATTTGGGCTAACCAATGCCCCTACTATATTTTAGTCCACCATGAACAGGGTCTTTCAGTTACACCTGAGGAGGTTTGTACTAGTCTTCTTTGATGATATTTTTGTATAAAACAAAACTTGGGAGGAGCATCTTTCCCATTTGGATATAGTGTTGGGTATTTTGGATAGGGAGTCCTTTATGCCAAGGAATCTAAATGTGATTTGGGCATGACTGAGTTGTTGTACTTAGGCCATATTATTAGTGCAAAGGGTGTACGTATGGATCCTAACAAGGTCAGAGCTATTATTGAGTGGCCTACTCCTGAGAATCTTAGCTTAGAGGATTTTTGGGTTTGTGTGGCTTCTACCACTAATTTTTCAATGGGTATTCATGGCATGCTGCACCGCTTATAGACTTGACAAATAAGGGTGCTTTTGTTTGGACTCCTAAGGCTCAAGAGTGTTTTGAGAAATTCAAATGTTTGATGACTTCATGTCCCGTCCTTGCATTACTGGATTTCACTAAGCCCTTTAAGCTACAATGTGATGCCTCTGGCGAGGGTATTGGCACAGTACTTATGTAGGATAAGCACCATATTGCTTTTGAGAGCATGAAGCTTAGAGGACCAGAGAGGAGCTATAACATATATGACAAGGATATGTTGGCCATCATGCATGCATTGGCCAAACTCATGCAATACCTTGTGGGCATAAATTTTTTTGTTAAGACATATCATAATAACCTGAGACATTTCCTAGGGCAGCGAGATCTCAATGATCATCAGTAGAAGTGGGTAAGTAAATTGCAGTCTTATGACTTTGACATTGCTTATGTCAAAGGGGCCCAAAATGTCGTTGTTGATTCCTTGTCTCACCGACCACACTTGAGCTCCATGGTTGAGATTTCAGAGGATTGGAGACATTTGATTACAACTAAGTATGCTAAAGACTCTTGGGCTTCTGGCATAGTTGAGGGTTCAGTACAGCATAGTAGATATTCAGTTGCAAATGATCTTATCATTTACAAAGGGAGGATCTTCTTGACCCAGGGATTAGAGATGAAGAGTACAGTATTGAGGGCCTTTCATGATGTGCCCATGGCTGGCCATCTTGGGTATTTCAAAACTTATAGGCAGATTCAGGAGCGTTTCACTTGGAAAGGTCTCAAGTCATATGTTCTTTGGTATGTTAGAGAGTGCCCTGTTTGTCAGTAAAATAAACAAGAGCATACTTATCCTACAAGGTTACTTCAGCCACTTCCAATTCTCGACAGGAAGTGGGAATGCTTTTCTGTGGATTTTATTACGAGCTTTCCAAAAGCCTAGGGCAGAGACTATATCTATGTAGTTGTTGATCGCCTCACAAAGTATGCTCACTTTTTCCTGATAGCAGCTACATATTCAGCTACATAGGTAGCAAAGTTATTCTTCCATGAGATATTTAGATTGCATGGGTTACCTCAGAGCATTGTTAGTGACAAGGATAGTCAGTTCTTGAGCAATTTTTTGCAAGAGATATTCAAATTGTGTGGGACCAAGCTTACTCCGAGCACCAACTACCACACACAAATGGATGGTTAGACAGAGATTGTTAATAAATGGTTGGAGGGATATCTCAAGAACTATATTGCAAGGTAGAAAGAGGATTGAGTGAAGTGGATTTACCTTTGTGAGGATTGTTATAACACCACTCACCATTTTTCTATTCAGATGGAACCATTTAAGGAATTGTATGGTTATGATGCACCTAGCTTTCTTAATTTGCTACTTAGTGACATTCAAGTGCCTAGTGTTGGGGATCTGTTGCAGGAGAAACATGATATTATGAGAGCTCTACGTGAGAATATTTAGAAGGCACAAAATCAACAAAAGTAGTATGCAGACTAGAAGAGAGTTGAGTGTTATTTTGAGGTTGGGGATATGGTGTATTTGATGTTGCAGCCCTAATGCTAGTCCACTCTTAAGAAGAGTGGTGCAGAGAAACTTAAGCCACGATACTATGGCCCCTCCAAGATCATCAGGTGGGTAGGCGAGGTGGCTTATTAGTTGGATTTACTAGCTAATAGCAGGTTACACAATGTATTTCATGTGTCACACATCAAGAAGGTGTTAGGACATCATGTTGTTCCTTCCACAGCTTTACCACCCTTGGATGACAAGGGGAAATTGATTCTAGTGCCTGAGGCCATCCTGGATGTCAAAGAGAGTTGCAAAGATGGGTCATCAGGGAGTATTTGATTAAATGAAAGGACTTGCCGGTTGACGATGCTACATGGGAGAGCGAGGAGATTCTGCAGCATCCGAAGTTGAGATTTCTTGGGGACAAGAAATTTTAGGGAGGGTGGACTATAATGTCCCCTTCTAGCTAGAATTCGGTATTTTAGTGGGATTATCCTATCAGTCGACCCTCGTAGGCTAATGGGATTGGACACAGGGTCCTTGTAGTAGAAACTTGGTCATTTGATGGTTTTATTCTTCTCCAGAGTTCAGAGAGGTTCAGGTTTGGCCTTTGCAGAGGATTTGGAGCTCAATTTCTCATACTTACTATTTATAGTAAGTCATTAAAGTAGGGTTACTATTTATAGCAGGGCACCTGATTGGGGTATCTTGGCAGTGTTGATCCCGGTATTCAGTTGGTTTGGAGAAATAAGGTTTTTTTCCTAAGTTATGATGTTTAATTATTATTAAAGGTCACTTTAATAATAATTAACATTTTAATGTTATATTATAACGTTATATTTTCACTTTATATTTGAGGGTTTCATTCATCATTATAAGGGGGTTATTTAACTTCTTGTTTGTAAAAATAAAAAGATTAATTTTGAAATTGACACTAAATTTCACTATCGAAAATGTGTGAAGGCAGTCCTGGTGCGCGCCAAGACTGCGATTTTGAAAATTTTCAGGCTCTTGGCGATGGTCGAGCACAACGTTCTGGGGTTAAGCCTCGGGGAGGCGCAAAATGCAAGTGGCAAAATGCCTCTGGGTTGGGTGTCCGCGGTGGTTCCAATGGAGATGGGCGCAAACGTTATGACCTCCGTTCTACTTTGGCCCTAGATTCACTGGCTTCCACTCAAAACGCTCTGATTTTTGACCCTTTAGGGTTGGCTCAGGCAAGAGCGTCGCCTAGTTTTTTGCCTGCTCCTCCTATTCTTGACCCGAACTCCCTTGCTGCTTGCAAAAATCATGCAAACCCTTTCCACACGTGCTCAGCCTTTTGTTTGGAACAGATTTTGTGTGCTAACCCTAGCCCACCTCCTCTTGCGCCCCCGTCTGATCCGCCTTCTTCTCCTTTGGTGGAGTAGCCCCCCCGTTTTGGTGGTTCCTCTGTCTCCATTGGGGATACAGAGATTGAGTTTTTTGATGAACCCTTGGATCTTTGCATCATAGACGGTTGCATTGAGGAAATTTTTGCTGCTATCGGGAATCGCTCTTTGGTGATGAGATGTTTGTGCAGGCGCCCGCCCATTGCTTCTATCCTTGAGTGGGTGAAGTCTACTTGGAATAATCTAGCTACCCCAAAGATTGAATCTCTTGACTTTGGCTTCTTCCTGCTCACTTTCAACAGCGCTGATGATTGTAATTTTGTGGTTCAGAACAGGCCTTGGTTTTTTGGGAATACCGACCTTTTCTTCTCTGCTTGGACCCCCTTTTTTGATCCCGCCACTACCAAGATTACTTCTATTCTGGTTTGGATCAGGCTCTACAATTTTCCCTTGGTCATGCGAAATGTGGACCTCATTAGCAATCTAATCAGTCAGGTGGGTGTCTTTGTCAAGCTGGATGTTGAGGCTTTGGCTCGTGATTGGAGATTCTATAGATTTTGTGCTATGGTGGATATCTCAAAGCCCCTCTCTCATTCTATTCGAATTCATTCTTCTCATGGTGTCTGGACTCAATATTTAAACTATGAAGGCTTGCCTTTTCGCTGTTTCCGCTGCAATTTGTTGGGCCACAAAATTGAGGCTTGTTCTCTCCAACGACAAGTTGGATCTAGGTCTATTAGGCCCAAAAAATGGGTCATGAAGGCAGGCTCTCCGGATACATATTTTATTTGGCGAAATCATGGTATCTTCATGGAATCACACCCTGTTATGACCAATGATCCTATGCAACCTCTCGTGACTTCCTCCCCTCCTGCGATCCATGTTCATGACAATGCTTATGAGGCCTCTCTTGGTTCGAAGGAGGATGATTATGATTCTAATGGCACCTTTCCTTTTATGAATGATCTAAACAATATGAACTATGACTATTTTGACCACGACATGACTGTGGCTCCTCGAAAACTTGGGATTTCTCAATCAACAAATAGCAAACTGAAACCGGATTCTGGTGGTCCAAAGAGAAAAGTTGGGAGAAAGTCTGAGGCTGAGAAACTTCGTATCGAAGGAAAGGAAGCTGTGGAGGAGGGCTATCAATGGACCATGGAGGCTCTCCTTTCCAAGAACAATAGACGAGCTTAGTTGCTTATTATGTGGCTGTGAACTATTTCTTAAGCTCCTGTTTGTAGCAGTGTCTTGTTTTTGCTTTTCTCCTTTCTCCTCTCATTGTCCCTCTTTGGATGTCATATTTCTTTTAGGCTCTAGCTTCTCTTTTGTTCCTTCTTTCTGCCTTTATGAATCAAAAAAAAAGGGGGGGTTATTTTAATCAAGATGGTTAGGCGCCAATTTCAAGGAGGTTATTATTTATTTATAAAGTGGAGACATTATAACATTTTAAAATAATTAAAAAGGCAAATGAGGGCCGACTTCTTTGAGAGGAGTATATAAGCTGCCAAGAGAAAATCGAAATCATCTTTTGAGCATTTGAAAACTTTTCTTCATGACTTATATTGGCGTTTGGAGAACAAGGACGAGGGTTTCTACATTTTTGGAGCGTATCAAAATTGGAGAGCATAGCTCCTTCAGTGTATCAACATTCTAAGGTTGTGAAACTATCAGTTGAAGATTGCTTAACTATTGGCTTCATCCAGGAGTCAAGTTTGTGCAAATTCAGAGAAGTTATTTCAGGGTCTCAAGTAGATTACATCATAGTGGAAGCGAATCTCATAAGGCTGCATTTAATAATCATTCAAAACTCTTCACAAAGGTTGTACTTCTACTTTTTGGCTAGTTGTACCTCTTTCTTTCCTGGCATGTTTTCATTGAAGCTAAAAGCCTTTATTTTGGGTGCTCTCCCTTCACCATTTTGGGCGTTGGTATTAGAGAAGGGCTTTGGTGGGTTTTTTGATGAGGAGACTTCATCTTATGTAGAAAATTGATCACATAACCAAATTTAGCTATGGCTACTAGCAACTCCAGATTTGATATTCTAAGATGTCTTCTTTTTTGGGTATGCTTATGTATGTAAAAGCTTTGAAGAAAATATTCAATAAATAATAAAGATAGCTTGTAGCAGTATTTCTTTCAGTATTTTGTTATTTTCTAGTATTTCCTTTATACCTTGCATTATCATTGGAAAAATACAAAAAAGCAAATATTCATCAAAAACACAAAAAATCGCAAAACAAACAAAACAAATTCTAGTAGACAGTTTCAATAGTTAGAGTTTACAGTTTGGGAGAACTTAGGGTTCTTACAGTATGAGATAGAGCAAAGTAGGGACAATGAAGCAATGATCAAGCAAAAGGACCAATGGAGCTTGGCGATTTGTGTTTGAAAACTAATGAGTAGCAATGAAGTGCTAGCAAGGACCTAATTCCCTAACCAAAGGGGGCATGGGGCCCTAGGCCTATAGCCACAAGTAGCAAGTATGGGGTAACTATGTACAAATTTCTTATTTTAATATTTTTTATTGAATTTAACTTTTTAAGTTTTGATTTTAATTTTTTTAATTTGAAATAATGTTTTTATATGTGCTGGATCGATATGACCTCAAGATGCATGTCTAGGGTTTTAAAAAATCCCTTAATTTGAATTGCACCAAATTTTATGATTTGACAATTGATCTTTATGTTTTGATGTCTTCTCAATGCAATAGCAAGGTCTATTTTCACCAAAGTGCTCATAAATACTAGTGACCTATAAATTTCTTCAGTAAATCCCTACAAAGAAAACTTTCCAAATCAAGCTAAACAATCTCTATAAAATCATGATTAAATTAGGACTATAGTGGTTAGTTTGAAGTCTGGTTCATCAAAATGTAAGCACAAAAATAGAGTAAATAAATAAATACATTAAAAATCAAATATAAAACATAACTACTAATCTAGGAAAAACTCTAGTTGAGTGATGAGAGGAAATATGTACAAAACCTCTATTGAACTCAATATAAATGATATTGATTCAAAATGTGTACGCAGATGCTTCCAATTCTTGTAGCATAACATTAGCATTCTTCAGATGATAGATTTAACAATATGAGTTTTTAAATATTGTATTATATAAAAATGATGGATGAAGGGTTGAATGTATATTTTTTTTAAAGAATAATGGATGGATGAGAATTGATCTAAGATTACATGGATTGTAGAGTCAATATGGAGGGGTGGAAATCATGTGGAAGAGTTGAGAATTATTTTAATTTTTAAGTAAAATAATGATTATTAGTCAACTAAATTTAATTATTGAGTTAAAATAAGTTAACTATGTACATGAAATAGTTAACTAAGTGTATGGAAGATTTTATTGAATGCAAGAAATAATTGATTAATTGTATGAGGGAGTGGACTAATTACATGAGTGAATGGACTGAATAAATTGAGTTAACTAATTTTGATTAATTAGTCAATTGAATGAGATGAAATTTGAGGGTTTACTTATTTATTAAATAGATAATTGGTGCATATTATGTGGAATTTGATATTTATTTAATTTATTGATGGATAGTAAGTTGAAAAATGAGTGGATTAAATTAATCATTTTAATGGATAATGTTAGCTCAATTTTAGAAAATAATAGGAATTTTTTAATAAAATTATTATGAAGGATAATGGATGATAATAAATAATAATATGATAATGATGAATATTATAATGAATTAAATGATTGTATATTTTGATGAATTAAAGAAGAATCATTTTAGTGTCTATAGAGAGAATTAAAATGGAGTTTACATACTGGACTAGGAAAATCATCTTGGATTATTTATTATGAGGAGTGTGTAAGAACATATTGTAAGAGGAGTTACATCATCCAATTAGAGTACCTAGTTTGATTCTTTGACTAGTCAAACTATAAGAGTTATATTTGCACATAAGAAAGATGGTGCTTGGGTTTAATTGATCCTGTTGGCCATAATTGAATACCCTATTGGTATCCCATGGTGTATTAAAACTACAACTAGTTTCCTAGATAGTGTATATCTTAGAGACATAGGGCTTGGGTTGGATTTTATGTATGCATTATAGGATATTGTAGGTTTGAAGTGTGGGATTGTCTATTAACATACTATCAAAGTATCGATGTTGTTGCTACATCAAATTTTTTACCTTCTTATTGTGTCGTAAGAATTGTTTAGAATTTCTATAATGAGATCTATATTTAAGGAAAGATTCTTCCCTTAAAAGGGTTTGCCATGATACATATTTTGTTATTATTATGTTTTTGGTTCTTCTTTTTACTTCCTCAATTCTTATTTAAGTTTTTTTTAATTCTCACTTTTTTATTTATACTAGTTAGATATAGTCATATGAATTGCCTATTTTATGTTCCTAATCGAAGTATAAACATCATATAATCACTAATTTTTCCTTGATCAAATTATTTGATGGATGATTGTTTTCAGATTGGTTTATGTGGTCTTAATTATGATTATGTTAGATATTTCAATGTTGTTTGAGTGTACTTGATGAACATCTTGACTTTATTATGATATTTGATGTGTTTTATTTTATCCATGATAATTGTTATATTTTATAATATTTTATATACTTTAGTATTATGACGATATTATTCAATTATTTATATTTGAATATATTGAGTGAAATGAGTATGCAAAATGAATTTATTGAATTAAGTGGATAAGTGAAAGTGATCCTAAATTCCAAACCCAACAACACTATCATGAGCCACATGTTTCCAGGCGTATCTGTATTATAATTCTATGATTATAAATGCATAACAACTAACTTGAGTTTGTGGTATTTCTACCCTTAATGTTACCCACCTCACCTTTATGTATTTTTTTTTAACATTGTGTGATCATTGTATGGTCCTTTTTAGTCTAAAATTTGTTCTTTATTATTTGGTGATTTTTAGTTTAAAATTTGTTCCTAATTAATTAATCCCAATTTATATTTAGAGTTTGTTTCTTTGCTAAAAAAACTAATCTATGTTGGGACTTTTAGCTCCCTTCCAACTTGGAATTTTAACTTATTCAATTTTATTTTACAAAACAATTTTAATTATATTTGTGAGAAAACGGATTTTTTTTAAATAGCTTTCTCATGGTGCAATCATTATGAAGGACTTTGATTTGAAAAAGTAATGAGATGACTTATTGTTGGAGATGATGATTAATTTAATTTAATGTTTTTTGTTTTAAGAGTGGAGGTATAGGGTGATTTAAGAATCCATAAATTGGAGATCTTTTTATGTGTGACAAAAGGATAAAAATTAGTTCATTTAGGGAAGAATGTCACTTCAAAATGAGAGAGTATCATTTGGCTATAAAAGAGTGGTTTTAAGACAAAATTTTGATCTTTTTGGAAGGATTTTATGTTTATGAAAGAGGAAATAAATGTTGATTTTATTGCTGATTTTTAGGGTGCTAAACAGTAGAGAAAAAAATATGTTGAGCACAATCAGATTCAAATTATATTTTAAATGAGGGTTTTGATTTTTTTTTAAATTATTTTATGCTATTGTAAATATTTGTTTTTTGTCATTTTATTTAGTATTTATATTTAGTTAGAAAGGGGGGCTTTTTAATTGAGAAAATATATATATTTGGTATCTTTTATTATTTTTGTACTTAGTTAAAAGTGGGGAACATGTGGAGTCCACTTGTAGGAGCATTGGGCTCATAGAAACATCATAATCATGATACACTTTGCTAGTAAAAGGTATGTTTTCCCTCTTTGAATATTATTTTTCTTGAGTTTTTTTTTTTAAATTGAGTCAAAATAAGGAAACAAAATGAGTAAACATTGTGTGTGGTTTAGGTTTGATGGTTATGAAGCATTTCCTTATTTCCTTGTCAAAAGGTTGTTCATTTGTATGACTAATTTGTTGCTAGAAATAAACTAATTATCATATAATACATGACACAAATTATTCTTATTTTATTTTTTAAGTTTGGGTAAATTCATGCATGAAAATAGTAAAAATATAAATAATTGTTACCTTTCTAAATTAAAATATATGTGATATTTAATTTAGATATTTGAATAATGGTTGTAAAAAAATATTATTGTATTTTTTATGCACTAAAAACCTCTTCTTACAATTTAAACCTTTTTTTTTTACCATTCATAAAGTGGGTAATCAAATGTTGAACCTTGAGATTTGACTTGACCATTCTTATATGAAGCTAGTGGGATATGATATTTGGAAAATCAAGTGTAGAATAGGGTCTATCTAAGCAATGGAACCCATACAAAATATGTTGGTGTTAAAATTATTTAGAAGTTTATAAGGAGATAGTCCTACTACTGTTATGATTTATTATGTAAAGTAATATTTGACAATATAAATAAATGGGGGATTCTAATGGGATAACCCCGGTGACATGGCTATTTTTAATATTGTTTTAGATGGAGGATATTGAGGGGGTGGCCTTGCAATAGAATTTTATAGAGGACAAAAAGTATATAAGAATACCTTTTCAAAATAATAATTAATTTTACCGTGAGGGTTTTGAAGGGATGAATCTACTCTCCATTTTGAAATACCTCCACTCTTAAAACAAAAAACTACATCACTAAAATACCTCCACTCTTAAAATTAAAAAAATGATAATATTGAAATACTGCATCGCTAAAATAGTACAACAATTTATCTCCTTTATTGTATTTCAATTCAAGAATTATTTGATCTTGTGTGCTCTTGTAAGGTGTTGAAGGAGGTCTTACCACAAAATTATGTGGGAAGTATCACCACAAAAGGGTTATGGAAGCAACAATACAATATTTTATGTGGTTGTAAGATGTGATAGAACATGGTTACAAGACATTGTTGTGAATAGAATATGTACTCTATGGTAGTGTTATGTGTTTATTTGGATGTATGGTCCCCCTTTGTTGACTATACACAATATGTTACATGTTTATAAAATAATTTTAACCATATTTTTTAATGTATAATTTAAACCTTGAGTGGCACTTGGATTGTCTCTAAGATTGGTATAGGCTATATACTAAAGGAATGATGATGCCACATAGTTGAGAGGTTGTCCTACCTCTTGCTTGATTGTGGAATACTATCATTGGATTATATTATAAATTTATATATTGTTAGAACCATGAGAAAATTGATTTTAGCCTCACTATATATGTCATTGTTACATTAATGAATTAAAATAATTTGTATGAGGCAATTTTAAATTAAATGTGTGACAACTTATTTATTTATCTATATGATATAAAATTACTAATTGTTGAATGGAAAATATATCATAAGATTATTTATGATTGACTAAAATAAAATAAGAAGATTATTATTATTTTTTAAATGTAATAATAAATTTAATGAAGGTGAATTCTTGATAAGAAAAATATATGCATGCATAAATTTGATTGGTGTTGTTATAATTTTGCAAGGGTTGCTTTATAACACTTGAAAATTTCCCCATATTGAGATGTGGAAAAACTATAGAGGTCCAACAATAGTTGTTGGAAAACAATAGAGGTCCCTTATTAGTTTCAAGAGAATTTTAGAATATATAATCTCTAAGATAGTTATTGAGGGTACCACAACTAACAAAGATGAAAAAACAATCACTCTAATCTCACACAAACTATCCACAATTAACCATTGCTAATAGACAATACTTTGCCCAAAATTTACAACAAACTACTTATTCAAATTCACCAAAATTCACAAATTTAATAACTTGAACACAATTTAAATTGACAATTGCACTTGTCAATTAAATTCAAATTTAAATTTATAAATAATTTACAATTTAGTTCCATTATGCTCAATCCAGGTATTTATAATCAATTTTTTTTTGTAGTGGCTCAATCTCTTTCTAATTCTCAATTTGTGTACTCCCAACTACTGGCACAAACTTTCCCTTTATTCAATTCTACATTGTATTTGAATGGTATGATCTCCATCTTATGCACACATCTGCATTTTATTCAAATTTGAGTTGCCTTCTCAAAGTGTCACCCTTCTATCTATTTTTGCATACTAATTTGAAATGTCATTTTAAATGGCACATATCCTCTGTTAGTTTTCTTGCTTTCACAAATTTTCACTTTTATTCTCTACAACCGCTGCCCCAAAATCTCATCCATCCCCCCTCTATCTGCAATGCAACATGTAATTATTTTATTCCTTTGTTACACCCTTTCATTTGCAACTAAATTTAAATGCAACATTTATTTATTTTCTTCCTTCGTTCCACCTTGTCATCTGCAAGTAAATTTGTTTCCTCTATTTACTCTCACAACCCCTCTCTCTTCCACACAACCCCTCCTCTCTTTGAACCTTTTTTAAATCTACATCTATAATTTTATTTTCTTGTAGCTCTCTTTTCCCATATATGACCTTGTCACTTCCCCTTCCAATTTTATTTTTTTTAATCTTTTGTCCTCCTCTCTATGTTATGCCTTCCTTCCCATCAAAATTGTTGTTTATTCTTTAATTTTTTGGAGAGGCAATAACAATTTATACCTGTCCATTTCTCATAATTTTATTTTATCTACAATTGCCAATACCCATATCTCATTTTTTGGTGAACATTAATTCACAAAAATAATATTATTCCAATATACTAAAATGGGGTACATATTTCATTTCTTTCACAGATTCAATCTTAAAGAGTTTTTTTGGGTGTTGTGGATAGCTTGTTTGCTAGGGATGCTCCTACATAAGACACGTCGAGTAGAAATTTTATGAGCATAGGCTCACAAAGGTGGAGTTAAGTAGTCGAACTACTCTTCCAAGTTGCAACCAACTTATGGAAAACTCCATCGCTAAATCTTGTACACACTGTTAGCTCTTTGTCCTCTTCTTCCCACATCTCACCAGAACTAACTTCACACTCCAAAAAATCTACTCACCATTTCTCCTTTCTCTTGTGGACTTGCATCCACCATGTATCATCCTCCTCCTCCAAATACTCTCTACTCTCCTTTCCTCCTTCATGGGATCCAACCTTCCACAAATTGACCACCTCCACCAAGTTTCACCTACAACATCCACTACATCTATATGCAAATATGTATTATCTAGACCCTAATTTGCAACTACATCAAAATATGCTTTTACTACCTCATAGAAATCAAAAATTTCCATCTTCATGCTCTCTTCTTTCTCTACATCTTCAAATACAATGCATATTTTAATACAGGGAAAGTTTACAATCTCTATTTTTTTTCTAGTGGCTTGATCTCTTTCTAATTCTCCAATCTATATACTCCCAGCTACAAGTGCAAACTTTCCCTGTATTAAAATATGCATTGTATTTGAATGGTGTGACCTCTATCTTATGCACACATCTATATTTTATTAAAATCTAAGTTGCCTTCTCAAGGCATCACCCTTCTTATCTATTTTTTATATTAATTTAAAATACCATTTTAAATGACACATGTCCTTTGTTAGTTTTCTTGCTTTCACAAATCTGAACTTTTATTCTCTATAGTTGTTGCCCTAAAATCTCAAGCATCCCCCTCTATCTGCAATGCAACATTTAATTATTTTATTCCTTTGGTGCACCCTTTCATCTACAAGTAAATTTGAATGCAACATTTATTTATTTTCTTCCCTTGTTGCACCCTATCATCTGTAAGTAAATTTGTTGCCTCTCTTTACTCCCACAACACCCTCTCTCTTCCATGTGATCTCTCCTCTCTTTGAACCTTTTTTAAATCTGCACTTGTATTTTTATTTTCCATTAGCTCTGTTTTCCCATATGTGACCTTGTCACTTCCCCTCCCAATTTTAATTTTTTTAAGATTTTGTCCTCCTCTCTATGTTATGCCTTCCTCCCCATCAAAAATTTTGTGTATTCTTTAATTTTTTTGAGAGGCAATAACAATTTCTACTTGTGTATTTCTCATAAAGAAAATGAATTGAAATTGTTTTATTTTATCTAAAACTGCCAATACCCATACATTATTTTGGTTGAACATTAATTCACAAAAAGAATATTATGCCAATATACTAAAATGGGGTACATATATATCATTTCTTTCATAGAGTCAATCTTCAAGAGTGTTTTTGGGTGATGTGAATAGCTCGTTCGCCCAAGATGCTCCTGTATCAATAACAATATGTGGGAGAAATATAGAAGTCTCATAATAGCTATGGGAGAACTATAAAGGTATAGCAACTATTGCAAGAGAATTGTAGAAGCACATAATAATTGTGGGAGAATTATAAAGGTCCCACAATAACTATGAGATAAATGTAGAGGTCTCACATTAGTTGCAAAATAAATATAGAAGTATGACACCACATATGAGAGAGCTACACAATTTCCATAACAACTATGGGAGAACTATAGAAACTATATAGCATGTTGAGGGAATTTATGAAAGTTTTTATAGTAGATACATACAGTTGTAAGACATTATTAAATTTTGCACAATGTTATAAGATGACATGAGAGACTTTTTAAGATCATTTTAATGATTCTATTAAATTTATTATTGCATGATGAGATAACTTTCCACTATCATTAAATTTTTCCCAAGCTATGGGAAGTATGTAATAATTGTTCTAGAATAGTGTTTAATATTTTTTAATGTTCCCTACTAAAGTAACATGATTTATATGGTTTAATGTGCAATATTTGTTGTGAAATTATTGAAATTGATTATCAATTAACTTTTAATATGATTTTCATTGGTTTTGAACTTGTTTTTGCCTCTAGACTTAAAGTGAATCAGAATGGTTTTCTAACCAAATTAAGTAAGAAGGATGTAATAATTGTGACACAAAAATTAATAAAGTATTTACTCAAGGAAATTAAAAGATGTTATAATTTATCTTTATAAAAAACTTCCCATTTTTGAGTTGTTTCCATGGGTGATATTTTTAACATTATATTGTATTTTTGAAATATTATAAATCTAAGTCCATATTTTATATTGAGTAATGGAAATGAGTAGTTATCATAATTTGAATCACTAGTTTGTAATTCATTATTACATATATAAGATTTTGTAAGTGATTGATTATTATTATTAATGTGCTTGGTCTATGGTGGTCAGTTGGTTGTATGTATGTGTGTATAAAGTAAGGGACGAATGCCAAAATCACTAAATTTATTTTCTTATTCTTCCACATACAATATTTTGAGGTTGAATAAATCCAAATAATCTTTTATATTAGCATTAACATTGTGATGTGTGTCTTATGTTTTAGGATGATTTTTATCTTTTGTTAATTGATTTTGAGTAGCTATATTAATTTTTAGTTTCAATTATTTGAAAAAATTTAAAGGGGCCTTTACCAATGCTAACAACACAAAATTTATCCTTGTAAGTAAACTTTAGTGACCAATTCAAAGGGTAGGTGGGATAACTATTTTTGTAGGACCATGGATGCCCTAACAAAATATTGTATGGTAAAAGAGTTGATATCACTTAGAATGATGTATAAAATAATTGGTCCCAAATTGATTGGTATGTTGGAGTTGATATCTTAGCCTTCATCTCCCAAGAATCACATGTAATCAAACATATGTCATAGAAAGAGAGAAAAATAAATAGGGGTTGCTATGCATGTCAAAGGGACTACTAATCTAAAAAATCATGAATCATTAGGAAAATGTGTTCATGTGCATTGAATGGGAAATAAAATAATGAATCCTTATAATAAGGAAAAATAAAAAAGAAATACTTGATGAAACCCTAGATGAGGATAAAAATATATCATGACATGTGTCCTAATTCTATGACTTGACACAAAAAAGAATATGACCTAACTAAGCTTAATTAGCTAGTGTAAAAAGGGATCTAAGTAATTAAATAATTAATTAGGGAAAAAAAAATTTACTCTAACTATCCCCCCTAAGTGTAACTTAGGGAGAAGATAAAATCTCTAATGATGAATGTATAAAAATAAATAGGTGGATCTTGAAAACTAGGCTTGATGAGGTACCCACATACAAATGAAAAAGATATCTCATAACTACAGAAAAGAAGAAACTCTCATGGGAAAAACTCCTCTCTAAAAGAAAGAAATACATTTGAATGACTAAGAGGCCTACAAAAAATGTCCCAGAAGAAAAAGGAACTATTAAGATGAACATAAAAACACTATTGAAGAATGAAGAATTTGTAAACAATTATCAAAAAATGACTAAGTTATAGTGTTGAAACTAAAGAACCTCCTCTAAAATACCAATGAAGATCAAGATGTAGAAGAAAAAATATGCATGAGTGACCCCAATAATACTAATCAAACAATTATTAGATAGAAAACAAAGGAAAAAATTTAATAGACGAAGATACAAATGACACATAAATTTGCACGAGTGATCCCAACAACACTACTAAACCAATGCAAAGTAAAGTATAAATAAAAAAATATAAATGCCAATAATCTGAAGAAACTAACAATTTGAGGATGGAAGTTCACCTCCACAAAATATGAATGCAAGAATGACTATATAGTATAAATATTTCATTTCAATGAAACACATGGGTAACTATTACATATTCTTAGTACAAAGGAAAAAAATTTGGATACATAGCTCACTCCAAATAGAAACCAAGGAAGAATTAGCACCAGCATTATAATGTTGAAAGTATAAAGTGTTTTCATTGATGTCAATTGGTTGGTGTTGTCATTGATGTCAACTATGTGTAGAGGAAGCTAGTTATTGAATGTATATGTCGAGGATATTAAGAAAATTGTAATAAAGAAGGTTTGTTGTTTGTGCATGTATATTTGAGATGTTGAAGAAGCTCCATGAGTACATGGAGTTGCTATGTCTAGAAGTGTGTTAGAGTGAAGTAATGTGCTGAAATGATGTCTCTGGTATTTGGTCTCCAAGCGCTTTTGAGAAAAAATGATAAATAGAGAAAACAATGTCATGTAGGTATTCAGTGTATGCTATGAGATGTGCTCTATGTTTCTTCTGTGTTGATTCTATGCTTGTGTAGATCTAAGGTATTGTTCATCTTTTTTGGTAGTTTCTATATCCAAAATTTGGGCTTCTGGATCATTTACAATGTGAGACATTTTCACCATTGTGTGAACTAGATAATTTTGTATTTTGGTTGTGGTATGGGAGAATTGTGTTTTCTCCATATTTCTCTGCATCATGGTTTTAGGACTTGCAATTTTGAGAATAAGTTAATGAGGTTGTTCTCTTGCTTGGTTCAAGAAGAATCAAGATTTGGTGTTGCTAATGTTGGGTTTTAGAGTTACAATGTATTACAGTGAGTTCAAATATACAAGATGGTCATAATCTTCAAGTGAAATTTGTTGTGAAGGTTCTGGATGGACTTACAAGTGTTCATTGAATTCTCCAAATCTTGTTCAAGTGAATTTTGTTGTTTGGAAAGATTGGACTGAGTTAAGGATGTGTGTACTTGATTGTTTTATGTGTTTACATGGGTGTTGGCTGACCTTGTGCTAAACACTACTAGTGAATCTTATGGAAGCATGTTGAGGCATGTTGGGACTCATTTAGGTCCTCATTAAGAATGTGTATGGGTCACCCTCATTCTCTTCCACTGTGGAATATCTTGGCATCGACCTAATTTGGATTCGTAAATAAAAAGTGTGTATGGTCAACCTTAGAAGGGTTTCAAGGTTGAAGACAGTATAAGTATGAGTTGAAATGTTTGTGAGAGATAGAGAGAGATGCGAGATATGTGTGTGTGATGTGAGTTTGAGCATATCAGTTTGAAATTTAAAGAATTGAGTCCCCAAAGGCAGTGAGTTGAATGTGTACTCCATCTTTCAAGCATGTCTACAAGAGTGTGAGCAAATTGTGGTGGACCAACCTATTGCATTGAGATAGTTTTCTCTCTATTAAAATTCTCTTCTATATTCTTTGTAATTTTGTGGTAGTGAGCCTGCACAATGAGCCCTCACTAGATACTGTGTCATATTCTGGTAGTGAGCCTCTATAATTGGTTTTGGAATTCTTTCTATTGTGAGCTAATCCTCACCATGGTTTTTCCCTCATTAGGTTTTCCACGTAAATCTGGTGTTCTTATGTGGATGGTTTTACTACTTTCAGTTTTTGTTTCTACATTTAATAATTAAACACATTAGCAGAGTAAAGGTTTTGTGAATGCTTGTAGATCTAACTTATGTTGAGATTTTTAAAGGTTAAAGTTGCTACAATTGATTCACCCCCCCTCTTAGTCAAGTCTTGTTCAAAAATTGGTATCAGAGCCAAGTTCCTTGGAAGAAGAGCTTAACCACTTAAGGTAGATCCAAGATGGCGAGAAAGTTTACTTTGAATTGTCCTAAATTTGATGGCACGGATTATGCATTCTAGAAAACATAGATGGAAGGCTATCTGGCATCACATGGATTTGAAATTGAAAAAGCATATAAGAATGCATATGTTCTACCTCAAAATGGTCCAAGTACAAGTGCATAGATCAAGACACATGAGTCAAATGCTAAGGCAATATTTCTTATTACGAATGGTCTTTCAAAAACTGAATTAGTTAAAGTTATGAGTTTGAAGACTACTAAAGAAGTTTGGGATAAGCTAGAAAGCATCTATGAAGGAGACGAAAAAGTTAAAGAAGCAAAGTTGTAAATCTTGAAGGAAAAATTTGAAGCCCTACAGATGTCTAAAGATGAACCAATCGTAATCTACATGCAGAAAATTGATGAGTTGGTAAGTGAAATGAGAGGTCTTGGTGCACAAGTCAAAAATCTAAAGTGGTAAAGAAAGTTCTTAGATATCTTCCTAATTTTTATAGTGAAATTTTTTTTGCCATTGAGGAAGTTGTAAATCTTGAAAATTATTCCAGAGATCATATGATTGGTACACTAACTTATTTTGAGATGAGGAAAAAGGGATTGAAGAATAGCATAAATGTGGAAACTTCCTTTTAAGCTAATACATCATAAAAGATTGAAGAACCAGATACGGAAGATCTTGATGATGTGGAAGCTAACTTTGTGAGAAGAATGAAGAATGGAACCGAAAAGTACAAGGGTAAATTACCTTTCAAATGCTTTAGTTATGTTGATATAGTTCATTATGCTTCAAGATGCCCAAAAAGAGTTGAAAGAAATAAATATAGAGAAGGCAAGGAAAATAAAGGAAAGATGATCAAAAGAGCATATTATTTCAATGAAGATGTTGGAATTTTTGATGATGGGTTTGATTATGGATATTTTGATGATAATGAATCCTTGTTCCTGGCCTTAAAAGATGAATCTACTCCTACTAACTCTAAAATATGTGTGAAGGAAAGTGCTCCAGAGAAAGTTGAAGGTACTATGGTTTCTGCTCTTCATGCTAAACAAGGAAAGAACTACTGGGTTTTTGATAGTGGCTACTCAAATCGCATGGCTGGTGACAAAATTAAGTTTGTTAAAATTGAAAAAAATGATGGAGTTTTAGTTAAGTTTGAAGATGATTCTAGTGCTAAGATTTGTGGGATAGGTTCAATCAGTTTTGATGGCAAGCATAAGATTGATGATGTCTACTATGTTAAGGGTTTGAGACATAATCTCTCGAGTGTTGGATACATGTGTAGTAAGGGATATAATCTTGTGTTCAAGAATGAAAAATGTGAAATCGAAAAAGGGTCTGAAATTGTGATTGTTGTTGGCAAGAGGATTGAAGGAAACATCTATCAACTTAAAGGTGTCAATGGACATTGCTTTATTTCTTAGATTACTGACAGTTGGTTATGCAACTTGAGGATGTTCCATATGAACTTTGACAACATGGTGAGAATCAATTCAGTACAAATTGTGAGATATTTACCAAGAATCACAAATCTGGTTAATGTTGTCAGCAAGAATTATCAGTTTGGAAAGCATGCTAGAAACACCTTCAGAACAAAGGAACAATCTACTACTGAACTGTTGGAATTTATTCATACAAATCTTTGTTGTCCTACAAGGGTGAGAAGTCTACAAGGAGACAAGTATTTTATGCTTTTGATTGATGATTACTCTAGAATAACATGGGTTACTTTTCTTAGAGAGAAATTTGATACATTAGACAAATTCAAGACACTCAAAGCTATGGTTAAAAATGAAATGGAATTGAAAATAAAATGTTTGAGGTCTGACAGAGGTGGTGAATTTGCCTCTAATGATTTTAACATGTTTTTGTGAAGTTCATGGAATAAGAAGATAATTTTTTGCCCCTAGAACTCCTCAGTGGAATGGAGTTGTTGAAAGGAAGAACAAGACAATTCAAGAAGCTGCTAGAACAATGATAACAAAGGCAGGTCTACCGGAAGTCTACTTGAGAGAAGAAATTCACACTATTTTTTATGTGCTCAATTGAGTTAAATAAAAAGGACCCCCTATGAGCCGTGGTATGGAAAGATTCCTACTGTTAAGTATTTCAAGGTATTTGGAAGCAAATGTTATATTAGGAGAGATGAAGAAAATCTAGGAAATTTTGATGCAAGATGTGATGAGGGTGTCTTCCTTAGATACTCTACAAGAAGCAAAGATTATAAATGTTACAATAAAAGGTTGAGAAATATTGTAGAAAGCACAAATGTCAAGGTTGATGAAGCATTGTAGAATTCAATTAAATTTGATGGATATGTGTCAGATGAACCTGAATGTAGAGAAGAAGAAGAAAAGGTTGAAGAATAAGAAATGAAAGAAGAAGAGGAAGAAGCTCCAAAAAATGCTCCTAAAACCCCTAAGTATGTGCAAAAGAATCATTCTAAAGATTAGATCATTGGAGACAAGAGGAAAGGTGTATTGACAAGAAGCAAAGTTGTTGAAGTTTATTGAAATTATTGCTTACTTTCTAAATTTGAACCTAAGATAGTGAGTGAGGCATGTAAGGATGAACACTGGATGAAAGCAATGGAAGAACTTATGCAAATTGAGAAAAATAAAACTTGGGAATTGGTTCCTAGACCAACAAATAGGAACATAATTGGAAGCAAGTGGGTTTTCAGAAAAAAAAATTGAATGAGAATGGAGAAGTGATAATAAATAAGGCAAGGCTTGTGTGTAAGGGTTAATCACAAGTGGAAGGAATAGACTTTCATGAGACATTTTCTCTAGTGGCTAGAGAGGAAGCTATTAGAATGTTTTTGTCATTTGTTGCTTATCAGGACTTCAAGGTTTACCATATGAATGTGAAGTCTACTTTCTTGAACGGAGAGTTGGAAGAAGAAGTTTACATGGAACAACCGGAGGGATTCCATTTTTTAGATCAACCGGATATGGTTTGTAGATTGAAATTTTTTTTATATGGCTTGAAGCAAGCTCCTAGAGCTTAGTATGCAAGGTTGGACGTATATTTGATTCAGCAAGGCTTCAGCAAAGGTACTACAGATAGCAATCTCTATTTCAAAATTGAAGATGGAAAGATCTTGATAGTAGTTGTGTATGTGGATGACATTATCTTTGGAGGAAATGAATCTATGTGTAAAATGTTTGCTAAAGAAATGTAGAAAGAGTTTGAGATGTCTATGTTTGGTGAGATGAATTTCTTCCTTGGACTGCAAATTAATCAAACAAACAAATGGATTTTCATTTCATAATCAAAGTATGCAAAGAAATGTTGAAGAAATTTGGGATGGATGGTTCCAAACCGGTATGTACTCCTATGGTAATTGGATGCAAATTGAGTAAGGATGATGATTCACCTAAGGCTGATCAAAGCAATTACAGATCCATGATTGGTAGAGTTTTGTATCTAATTGCTACCAGACCAGATATCATGCATGCAACTTGTCTTGTTTCAAGAGGATCTTAAAGAAACACATGTTGTAGTTGTCAAGAGGATATTCAGATATCTAAAAGGCACTCCAAATCTTGACTTATGGTATCCTATGGATACTAAATTTACACTAAGAGCTTAAATAGATGCAGATTGGGAAGGGTGTGTTGATGATAGAAAAAGTAAAAGTGGTGGTGCATTCTTTCTTGGATGCAAATTGGTGTCATGGTTAAGTAAAAATCAAGATTTTGTTTCCTTATCCACTATTGAGGCTGAGTATATTGTTGCAACATCTTGTTGCACACAAGTTTTGTGGATGAGACAGACATTGAAGGATATCAGAGTCATGTATGATGATCCCATCTCTACTTTGTATGATAATACAAGTAAAATTAACATTTCAAAGAATCAAGTGATGCACTCAAGGACAAAGCATATATCAATTACATATCACTTTTTGAGAAAGGTCATGGAGAATGAGGTAAAGCTTGAGTATGTACCTACAAATGATCAGATTGCTAACATATTTACTAAGGCTCTTCCTAAAGATACTTTTGAGTATCTTTGGGATAATTTGGGGGTTATTTCCCCTCCTTTCTTGAACTAGATGCATATGGAGATGCATTAGTCCAGTGGATCTATGGATCTATATTATTTCTAGACTAATGTTTGGTGGCTACCTCTCAAGGGGAGTAGGTAGTGTCATGTGTTGTCATTCTACAATTGATTGGGTATACTCCTAAGGGGGAGTATTCAGTGCTGGTATAGATCTTGGTTCAATTTCAAAAAGAGAGAATAATGAAAAACATCTTTTTCCTTTGTCATTTATGTCAAAGGGGGAGGGAAAGTATCATGTGAAAAAGATTATTCATTCAAAAAAGTTGTAGGAAAAGTTGTTCAGAATTATTGTGGTGTATTTGATGGTTTTTCACATCATGTGTTGCCATCAATGACAAAGGGGGAGATTGTTGAAAGTATAAAGTATTGTAATTTACTTCAAATGGTTGGTGTTTTCATTGATGTCAACTATGTGTAGAGGAAGTTGGTTATTGACTGTATATGTTGAGAATATTGAAAAAATTGTAATAAAGAAGGTTTGATGTTTGTGCATGTATATTTGAGATGTTGAATAATTTCCATGAGTACATGGAGTTTTTATGTTTGGAAGTGTGTTAGAGTGAAGTAATGTGCTGAATGATGTATATGGTACTTGGTCTCCAAGTGCTTTTGATAAAATTTGATAAATAGAGAAAAAAGTGTCTTGCAAGTATTCAGTGTATGCTCCAAGATGTGCTCCATGTTTCTTCTTTGTTGATTCTATGCTTGTGCGGATCTGAGGTATTATTCATGGTTGTTGGTAGTTGCTATATCCAAAATTTAGGCTTTTGGATTGTTGTACAGTGCGAGATATTTTCCCCAGTGTGTGAATTAGATAATTCTATATTTTGGTTGTTGTCTAGGAGAATTGTGTTTGCTCCGCATTTCTCTAAATCATGGTTTCATGACTTATGATTTTGAGAATAAGTTAATGAGGTTTTTCTCTTACTTGGTTCAAGAGGAATTGAGATTTGGAGTTGCTAATCTTGGGTTTCAGAGTTACAGTGTATTACAGTGAGTTCAAATGTACAATATGATCATATTCTTTAGGTGAAATTTGTTGAGAAGGTTATATATGGACTTATAAGTGTTCATTGCATTCTCCAAATCATGTTCAAGTGAACTGTGTTGTCTAGAAAGATTGTACTGAGTTAAGGACGTGTGTACTTGACAGTTTTATGTGTTTGCATGGGAGTTAGTTGATCTTGTGCTAAACACTACTATCAAAGCTTATGGAAGCGTGTTGAGGAATGTTGGGACTCATTTAGGTCCTCATTAAGAATGTGTATGGGTCACCCTCATTCTCTTGCACCACAAAATGTCTTGGTGCCGACCTAATTTGAATTTGTAAATAAAAAGTGTGTATGGCTGACCTTGGAAGGGTTTCAAGGTTGAAGACAATATAAGTATGAGTTGAGATGTTTGTGAAAGATAGAGAGAGATGAAAAATATGTGTGTGTGATGTGGGTTTGAGAAAATCAATGTGAAATTCAAAGTGTTGAGTCCCTGAAGGTAGTGAGCTGAAGTTGTACTCCATCTTTCAAGCATGTCTACAAGAGTGTGAGCAAATTGTGGTGGACCTTCCTATTGCATTGAGATAGTTTTCTCTTTGTAACAATTCTCTTCTATCTTCTTTGTAATTTTGTGGTAGTGAGCCCTCATTGGATAGTTTTTCCTATTATGGCATTGAGCCTCTATATTCAGTTTTGGAATTCTTTATATTGTGAGCTAATCCTCACCATGGTTTTTTCCTCATTGGTTTTTCCACGTAAATTTGGTTTTCTTGTGTGCATTTTGAATTTAATAATTAAACACATTAGCAAAGTAATTTTTTTGTGAATGCTTGTATATCTAACTTTTGTTGAGAGTTTTAAAGGTTAAATTTGCTACAACTGATTCACCCCCCTCGCAGTTGTCTTGTTCAACATATGAAAACCCCTATAATAATAACAAGGGAGAGATATGATAATTCCATTGAAACTATTTCATCATGGAGTGTAAGAAGGAGAAGAAATGCAGAAGATAGTACCTACAACTAAAAAAGGATGTGCAAGACAACAAAAAAAGTATAAAGGTAGACTGGGTTATGATTGGAAATAACAAAGCCCACACAAAAAATCCCCATGGCACTTTATAAAGTAGTGTAAATATAAAATATGACACAATATGATGTACAAGATCCCCAAAAATACAATACAACTGTGGAACTTTATCTCAATGTGTATACAAATGAAAAGGTGTATTCAATATACACTTACAATATCTAGAAAGAACTACATGCCGAAAATAGATAAAACAACTCAAATGAAGTAATCTCATGCAAATAAAATTTTCCAAGTGTCAAAATGTCTAAGTGATCAACTAAAATATGAAAAAAAAATCAAACTAAATAAAAGATACCTAGGATAGATTTTGGAAAAAATTGCATGGATAGCTATGAAGAGCTCTAAAATACCTTTCCAACATCACAAGAATTGCAAAAAAAAGAGTTACAAAAAAAATGAGCTCAAGAGAAATAAATGAAGATACGATTTTGGTAGGAAATAAAATGAACCAACATGAAAATTTGAGAAAAATACCTACACTAGAAATTTCTTCGAATCAAGTATTTGATAATATCTTGTTTTCCAAATTTTGACATCATATATCCAGGTGTGAGATCCATCCTTCAATGACAGATTATCTTGCTACTTTTATGCTACTTTTGTGACTATTTTAGTTGATATCTCCATGGACACTTTATGTTATGGTTATTATTATGTTGTGGAATTTTTATTCCTACCATTGAATTTAGTTGATGATATGTTACATGCACAGGTTAATTTTGAGTATGGTTGTAATGATGTTTATGTGAATGTATAATTAATTAAGTGATTTAATTCTTATGTGATGTATATTTGTAGTTTAATTTATGTTTTCATGGTCATGGTTCATTAGGATATGTTATGAATTGATTATTTCATACCTTGTAAAATGACGTTCATTTGGAAAAGAAATATTATTATTATGACTAACTAAATTATGTGATAGAAATGATTATGAATTTTGTTTGAATTTGAGTGCATTATAATTTATTTTTGCTTTAGTTATGACTATTACTATGATAGACTAACATTTTTAATTGATTGTGTAGGTTATTTCTATTGCCAATAAAAATCTGGAGGTCAATTGTAACCTTGATTGTGCCTAACATATTAAGCTGACCATAGTCTATATGGAGGGACTAAGGTCTCTTGTGGTGGGTTATTGGCCTATTTTGATATGAATTTGGTTTCTTTGTGATGTGAAACTATTATATTTTGATGTGTAGAATTAATATATGTTTTATAATTGTGTTAATGGGTCCCATGAAGAAGGAAATGTTACCTAAATATTTATCTTTGAGTTTATTTTTTAGGGGTTTATAAAGTGGTTTTAAATTGGTACTTTCATTTTAATTATTCATTTTTAAATTTCTAGGTCATATAACTAGTAGTTGAGGTCATTTTGGAATGTAAATTTAAACTAAAACTAATTTTTTAACTCCTAAACTTGGCATTTTGAAAAGTGACGAAATTTGTAAGTGGTTAAGATGAGGATGGGTGAATTTTCACCACCAAATACCATCATCTAGTTTATTTTTAGGTTGGTTGAGATAAGGATAATGTATCCATGACTCACCATGGGTGAGGACACCTGGAGGCCCCTTTTGAGAATAATTCTTCAAGGGGGCTAGGTCTCATTAGGACATGAGGTTTAGGGTTGGATTAATATTTTAGGTGGAGGTGAAAAGTGTCACCTCCATGTTCAAGAATGGGAAGATAAAAATTTCTAAGTAATTCCCTCTCTAAACTTATATATATTCTAGAGAGTTTGAGAGATAAGTGTAGAAGGTGAGCATGATAGAGGATTTTGGAGAAGGTTGGTGGGAAGTCTTTATCAAAGTCTACCTCAAATTGAGGTAGGGTCTTCACCCTTAATGGTAGTTGTTTTGTATGGATATATGGATGTAATTTTATGGTATTTGTTTAAATGTGTGGATTATGATTGGTCCAATTATGTGTAGTTTTGTGTAGATGTGTTGTTTAAGATTTTTCATATATGTTTTGTTTGTGATTGGGGTGGTATGGTTTGGGGTAGGCTCTCCCAATTGATTGAGAGAAGCTCATGTAATGGGATAGACTTAGTGAACAATCTTGGGGAAAATTATAGGGTAAGAGTACCCATATGTTATTTTGGTTTTGTTAGCTATGGGTTTGTTGATGTGTTGAGAAGGAGAAATGAATGCAATGTTGTGAATTTTTGTGAGAATTAATGTTGAGCAACTTTCATATCTTATGAATCATGATTTCCCAATGATTGTTGTCTCTAACCCCACCTATCATGATTCTCTTGAAAGAATCTTTTTTTAGTGTTTACTCTTGAGAATTATTGGGTAATGTTATTGTGTTCATTGTTCTATTTACTTTTGTTGTGTGTATGAGTATTTTATTGTACCTGGTTTACTTTGTGGCCTCCAAGATTGGGCGTGGATTATTTTGAGTCCTATGGTTAGGAGGTGAGCTCTCATTGGTAATGTGAAGAGTTTTAATATGTTGCATATGTGCAGGTTGAAAACATTACTTGGGACTTTTATTCCTTTTAGGGATTAGTTTTATTTATTCACTTTCCAAGTTATAACTATGTTGTAAATAGTTTTGAAGGAGTTATAATTTCATTGTAAACATGGCTTATATATGGTTCAAAATGTAAATATGGGATTTTAGTCATGTTAAGAAATTTTTTTAACATACACTTCCTTCCTTGTAAATATGTTGATTATAGAAATGATTTATTGTCATATTTAAGAATTTTTGTATAAATCCACTATTCTTTTTACACCTGATGTTGTGATAGAAAAATAACATCGAAATACATTTATGGTTAAAAAATGATTTTGAAAATGCAGATAAAAGAAATGTTATATTTTATTTAGATAGGGAAAGATATATGAAAATTAATTTTGTATTAATTTCCTTTCATGAAAATTCAATATGTTCCATCTTCTTACTACTTTTATTAATTAAAATAATGGAAAATTTATTATTGTTGGTATATATTTATAGAAAAATGTGTATGTATATATGTATGTTTTATTTCTTTATAGTTCATTTCTATTTTATTCTTTGACCAAAAAATAATTTGCATGTGTTTATTTCTATTTGTGTTTAGATCTAAATAATAGATATAATTGTGTGTACAAATGTGTATATATATACATATATATATGCATTTAAACTTTTTGATATAATAATATAAATTTGATTGCATATATATAGATAACTTTTTGGTTATATATATATATATATACATATATATGCATTTAAACTTGTTGATATAATAATAAACAAATTATGGCCTGGAAAGGGGCTTGACCTCTCCCCAAACCCCTAGTTGTTATGACTAGATTTTGGGGGATTTTTTCCCCTCCCATACAAGACACAACACCTATAAGGCGGCATGACCTCCCACAAGGACATATCCCTTACCATTACTTGTCATATATATTTTGTGTATATAAAAATAAAATAAAAAATATAACTAGGTTACTACCCAATTCGGTTGTGTTGTTCATCATTAGAAATGAAAATTGTAAAATACCTTTAAAATATATGTATGTATGTATGTATGTATGTATGTATGTATGTGTGTGTATTATTTATATAAATATATATATATATATATATATTTATATTTATTTATATATATATATATATATATATCCATTGAAGAGATTACATCTAGGTAAATTCCTTGAGAGGGATTTTTTTTAAACTGCACAAACAAATAATAATTTCTCAGCCAAGATAAAATCATAACCTTATTCGATGAGAAAATTTTAGAAAATATAGAAACTTAACCTTAAAAATAGCATATGAATGTAAATCTATGGTTGAAGTGAAGCCATCTCTCTTATCCATATAGCTTCTTCAAACCTGCTCTTGCAAATAGACTATGAGATTAAAATAAAACTCCCCTTATGATTTTCTTATAAAGTTAGGGAAAATTGAAAGAAGGCCTTGATCTAAAAGTGAGGATGAATTTCATCTAATGGATAAGATTCATACCTCACCCCATAAAGTGACTATAAAGTGTGTTGAGATAAATATTTTAAGAATTATCACATGTTGAATTATTTTATTTAGTGAACTTAAGCCTAAAATTAGTAAAATATTAATATTTAAACCAAATAATAGTAGAGCAACATTAAGTAACAATTGGTCTATTAAAAGATAAAATTGATATATATTTATTTTAATTATTTATTTTGCAATCATTTAATCAAGAAATTTGAGATTAATTTAATATGTTATTAAATTAATTTTACAAAGCGGACCTTAAAGGTACATGGGATGTGATGAAATAATTGATCTCTTCACCTAGCGTATTTAATCAAATGTTTTGATAATATAAGCAGGGAAGGGCCCTGATCTCATGGAACATAGCAGATCAAAAAAGGAACCCAAGGTGGGAAACAACACCACCGGCCACACCAAAAAATAGTAAGATACTGGCACGGAGGCCCAGATTTAACATCAAAGCTATAGTCGAGCCCATAATTATCAAAAATAGAAAGTTGCTACCAACAAAGTTTAATCTACACAGACCATTGATTAAATCCATAATATACCAGGTGGTATTCCACCAGATCTTAAAGATAATATATGAACAGTCCTAGATATTTAAATAAAACAAAAATGCATCAAAATCAGGGATGATAGTTGTATATGTCTAAAAATGGTCATGATTAAGCTTGTTAATTAATTAAATATGATTTATTTAATTAATTCTCTTGAAGTCATCTACATATAAATAAATTTAATCATTTATTTATATCATTCATTTTCTAATTCTTCTACCTTAATTAAATAAATAATTTTATTTAATTATTAACATTTCCACCTTTCGCTTAATTAAATTAAATAAATTTTCATAATTTATTTATATTTGGTTATCATTTTATTCTAAAGTTTGAATATTTTGAATATTCAAATAATGGAATATTCTCCATCCCATAATCAATTTAAATATTAAATATTTTATTTAATATTTTCCTCACTCTAATTTCATTTTCTAAAACATAATTAAATATGATTTATTTAATTATGTGGGTTTCCATTTTCATCTTCACTTCCAAATTAAATAAATATATTTTATTTAATTTCTAACTCATGCTAACTCACCCTTCCAAATTCTCATCTCATCCTTCGAAATGGAAGTTTCCCTTCGAATCTCAATGACGGAAATTGAAGGAAAAGGGAAACCTTCCATTTTCTCTTCCACTTTCGAAAATCTCCCACTGTCCATTTGAACAAGATTAATCCGGGCCGTTGATCAAATCAGCCAATCGAATCCTCTCAAAAACTCTATAAAAGCCGGCGCAAATCCAAGCTTTGGTTACACACTTACTCACTTACTTACACGCACGCATTCACTTAATTACGCACTCACCTACGCTTACCATATGCAATCAGCTCATGCATTCACATCATTTTCATCATCACAGTCATACTTTCATCTTAGCATAGCTTTTGCACTTAGCATATTATGCATTTTAAAATCTCGTTCTTTAGCTGTCATTTTGTTGAGCTTGATCTGAGAGCCATTCGAAAACAACAAAACGTTGGAGTTAGAGGAAGATAAGATGATTTCAGGAAGCTGCAGTAACGGTTTGCATATTTTTGTTTCTTTTTCAGTTTTTCTAATTTAATGTCTTATTAATATGTGTTTGATTTCATATACATTGGTACAATTTTCACTCACACATAAAATGGCACCCACCGTGGGGCTCGAACCCACAAATTTAACATTATTTGCAAGTTTGTTTTGATAGTTTCTGCGTTTTGGAGTTGATTTTCAAAAAAAATTGGCGTTTAGGCGCATTCAAAATTTTCTGCGACGCATACAGGGTTTTAACTTTTTGTTTTGCAAGATTCTGGAGCACATATAGTGATTGTTTAAGCGCATCTAATAACTATTTAAGCGCATCTAGTAACTATTTAGGTGCATCTAGTAACTGTTTAGGCACATACATTAACTTTCCTTTGGCACACATAGCAACTGCTTTAAAAGCATATAATCTTTCTTGACGTGCATATAGCTTCTGTTCTAGCGCATATAGCTTCTGTTCCAGTGCATTTACCTTCTGTTCTGGCACATTTACCTTCTGTTCTGGCGCATATACCCTCTGTTCTGGCACATATATCTTCGAGCGCATATAGACTGTAACAAAAATACAGAATTTTGAGTCTGACGCCTTCCGCAGATAGAATTCTTTTCCTTTTTTTCCGAATTTTAAAATGAAGCAATCCTAGGGTAGCCACATCTGGATTAAAATGAAGCAATCTAGGATAGTCACCAAACTATGATCTTGCAGTTAAAATTGAACAAACTTGTTTTTGGTGAAGCAATATCTTCACTTAGATTAGATCATTGTGATTTGGAATTTAAAAAGAACATCTGCTTGCTTTGACTGTGGCAATAGGTCTATGCTCTCCCCTTAACTGGGTGATCAGAATACCAGACTTGCCTTTTTAATTTTCATGCAATTTTACTATTTTAATTACATCCTTTAGAGAGCCTACCGTAGTGGGAAAAAGTACTCACCCTACGGGAACGACTCAAGTGGGTTCAAGCCAAAGCCAGGCTATTCCGCCCACTACAAAATTTAAAGCAAATCTGGGGAAACCCTCTTTTGCCAGTAGTGTGTAAGATAACCATCCCCAAAACCTTTGTTCTAAAGGTTGGGAGATCTCCTGAGGGAGTTTATTATTGCCGCACCTAATGGAAATCCTTATTACAAACTTAGTGTAGTGGCCAGCCGAAGTCAGTTTCTGAACATTCTAATAATCACAGTGCAAGGGGAGGGAAGAATCTGCCCCCAAGACACTCACCATATAACTACCAAGGACTGTTTGCTCAGGGGATCCGGTATCCACTTCCGTAACTCTGAGTACGTGCCTGAAAAAGATAAAAACACGGGCGCTCCTTTGGGGGTGACATGGTTGTGTGAGTCGACGGAGTTCTAAGATGTGGGCTATTGATTACTAGAATGACCTACTTGAGCATTTAAGAGTGAGTCTGTCTGAATTGTCTTTCATGTGCAAAACCTGTGAAAACATTTGTTGAAAACATTTTCTTGATCAAACACTTTATGTTAGTACAGGGCTTTAAGAACAACTATTTTCAAAAATGTTTGTTGTGTCTTCCATCACATTAATTCAGATAAAGAGATCATGCAAAATGAACATGAAGAACAACAACTGAAATCACTCAAAAAAAATTCATACCATTGGTCCAATAACATTCCCAATACTTTTCCCATGCTTAGAGATTGGAAATCAACAAAATTTTGCAAGAAATCAGTTTCCAAGAGAATCAGAAAACCCAAGAAACCGTTAGGATACAAGAAAACACTACAAAAGAGAAAATTCTTGTACAAAAGTCGACAAGTCTTGCTTCACTACTGAGGATTTCTTCACAGATACCAAGACTTTGTTAGAGGATTCACTGATGAGTATGATGTACATCCCTTAGATTCTCGAGCTTATTATCAGAGATTAGCTCTATCACAACGGCATAATCATAACCAACCTCTTGAATTTGAAAACATACCACAACCTTCCATAGAGTATCCTTCACATCCCAATCAAATCCTTTAGTGATTTTAGAACCTTTCTTCAAAAAACAAAGATCAAAACTTTAAAGAGTGCATCTCTCAAACAACTTTCTAATTTTTTGTTCAACTTCCCCAGCAGGATTCTAAAATCCTTCATCAATTGGAAGCCACAATCAATAAATTAGGAGCATCCTTGATCATATCATAAGATTTCACATCTTATCAGATCAAAAATCATTCCCATTGCACTTGTCAGAAACCGTGATCTAAGTCTAGAAGAAATTTTCAAATTCATATGCCTATCTCCACAAGATTCCAACACAATAAATTGAAGGATATAATCCAAAAAGAAAGTCATATTCAAAACACTCAAGAAGAAGGAGAAAGTAGTAATCCCCTTTCCAGCATAAATCAAAATCCATTTTTCAACAACAACATGGACAATAGAGAAGAAAATCCATTTCATAATTACAGAGATAAAAACCAGGTGGATAGTGATGAGGAACAAGATGAGGAACGTCTTAGAGAGGTTGAGCAAGATCCAAAATTTCATAAATCCATCGAAAAGATCTTGCAGCGAGATAAAGAAAATTATTTTTGCTATCTAGTCGAACAAGGGGCTAAATTGCCTCATGACTTTGATACTGAAAACTTGGAAAATAAACCTGAAGAGACACCCCTTTCTGATCTTAGTGCTTTGACCCAACAAATCAAGGCACTTCAAGGACAAGTTAAAGAATTACAAGGGGGAACAACTACAAAGAAATACACTCTCGAGGACATTTGTCCTTATCCTTTCGACCGAAGTCTTAACATGATTCCTTTTCCCAAGCATTGTGAAATGCCAAAATTTGATCGCTATAATGGAAAAACGGATCCAATCGATCACGTTAGAGACTTCGGAAACATGACATTGGAATTCGCTCATGAAGATACTTACTTGATGCGATTGTTTCCAAGGAGCCTTGGAGTTCACTCTATGGAATGGTTATCTAAGATTACGCCTCCCGTCAGGACATTTGAAGAATTGATCAATCTATTCATATCACAATATACCTACAACATACAACACCAGATCTTTCATTACATTTCTTCAGAGATGGAGAAGAATGTTTGCCAGATATCCACATCATGTTCCTGAAAAGGAAAAGATGGTTACTTTCATTAACAATTTAAATTCAGAAATGAGCTATCACTTGAACTTACATTTTCCTCCTTCTTTTGAGAAAATGATCGAAGATGCCATAACCATCGAAAATGCTTTGGTCAAAAGAGGAATAATCAAACATGACAAAGAAAATCCTAGCTCATCTAACCATCACAATAATCAGGACAATTCCAAATTCTAGACTCGCAACAAAAATATGGTGAATGATGGTGTTGTTGATGCGAATCATGCCTTGACCAAACCATTTGTCCTTAGTACTCCAAACAGTCGCAACAACAATGTCAACTCGATTGCAAATCATGGAAATAATCCTCCTCCTTCGAGGAACAATGCAAATCAACACTCTACTCCCCATCAAGGGACTTCCAACAACCAAGGTTACCAAGGAATCAATAACAATCACAATTCCTTAGGGAACACCTCAAATTCAAATCCACAAAGATTTTCATTCTTCTCGAATAGAATAACTTTCACTTCATTGGGACAATCTTTAGAATCCGCATTCAAAGAGTTGATGGCCAAAAATGTCATTACTTTGCTGCCTCAATGAAATTATGAACCCAGTGTAAAGCCTCCATCATGGAATGAGGCATACTATTGTGATTATCATCGGTGTAAAGGTCATCGTACAAACAACTGCCAGGCCTTGAAGAATTCCATTCAGGACTTGATCGACAATGACATCATTACAATAGAAGGAAATCAACAAACCAATGTAGACCACCAAGTATTTCGCAACCCTTTGCCCAATTATCAAAAGGGTGAGTCTTCTGAAAAAAATGTGAATCATATCAATGATGATCATATAATCAACCATCTCTATGCAAACGACGAGCGGGTGAATGTCATTAAAGTCAACAAAAAGGTGGAATATAGAGAAGTCAACGCAACAACAAGAGTGCAAGCTAAAGTTGTCTTAAAGGGTGCCTCTTCAAAATCCACTAAACCTCCACCTCAACATCAATATGATTTGGTTAATCAACTTCGGAAAGCCCCCGCTCAAATTTCCATTCTGGAACTATTGAAGATTTCCCCAGCCCATAAGGAAATTCTAGAAAAATCCCTCGTTGAAACTAATGTATCCACCGACCTAGATGTGAACCAATTTCAAGCCATGGTAGGACACTTGTCCTCAACCACTTGCCTTTCATTCTCTGAAAAAGATGGCGTTTCCATAACTCATCATTGTACTTAGAAGTCATGATTCACAAGTTTCGTATCAGACGAGTTCTAATAGATGGAGGTGTTGGTTTGAACATTTGTACTATGAAGTTGGTTAAAGCTTTAGTATTTTCTGAAGACTCCATTGATTTCAGAAGAAATATTACCATAAAAGCTTATGATGATGAAGAAAGAGCATCTAAGGGTCTAATCATGCTGCCAATCAGAGTGGGCCATGTTATAAAGAATACTTTCTGTCAAGTACTGGACTGTGATCTTGCATATAACATCTTGTTGGGTCATCCTTGGATCCATGAAATGCAAGCTGTCCCATCAACCTATCATCAATGTCTTAAGTTTCCTTATGATGGACAGGAAATCATGATACCTGCTGATAATTCCAATACTCAAACTTGTGCCAACATAAAAGCCAGTCGAGACACTTTGGTCCCTAACAATCGAGAAGCTCATGCTAGGACTTCTCTAAAGATTGACACACAAATCAGTCAGTTGACCAATAGTTTTGACAAAAAGATGAAATTCAAGGATCATGGAGTTGGAGAATACTCTCTTTGTCTTGCCAATTTACCTACATCACCTCGATTGCATGGACAGTCGTCTATTAGAGAACATCAAATATCAGCAACATCAACATCAAAGCAACCACCAATAGAGCCAATCACAAAGTTTAATGGACAATTCATCAAAGAAAAATTCCCCATGGAATATCCTGAGGATACAGAAATTTTAAACTGGCTCTATAAAGATGAAGAAGAAGCAGTCCTTAATGTCAAATTACCCACAGACAAATATGGAAAAGGGTATTCAATCATGCAGAAGATGGGCTATGATGAAGGCCTATTGGAAAAAGGAAGGAAGGAGTAGTTGAACCCATTCACCTCCGCGGACTCGCTGCAAAAGAGAGAAGCGGATTGGGTTATGATACTCACTCCAAAGAAAGCACATCCAAACAATTGCATGGCACTGTCTTCGCATTGCAAGAAGGCTCAGATTCACAAGAAGCATGTTTAACAATAGTTCAGAACTTCTTGGATAACAATTCTGACACAGACTCTGCTGAATATGAATGGGACACCATTTACAATGATGAGTTCTAGAGGGACAAAGAGGTTGATGTAATACACTAGTACGTTCCAACTCTAATTGAAGGTCAAGGTTCAGGGTCCTAACCGCAAGAATCTGAACCACAAATTGGCTATGATTCTAGTGATACTGAGTCAGATCTAAATGAACAAGATTATCATGAGGATAGTATCATCATTGACCCACCCCATACCTCGGATTCTACGGACCACTCTGTTATGACCATAACCATAGCTGATTTCACACAACCTGACAATCCAATACCTTTAATTTATCCTGATCTCATTGATTGGGATTCATCTGAACCTATTGATATACCTATGTTTCTAAATGATGAAGCTATCGTAAACTTCCTTTCCACAGATGATACAAATGATTGTTCCACCAGCGATTTTTGACATAGAGTTTTTGATCAAGAGAGTGTCAAGTCTCCCAGCTACAAAAAAAAAAAAGATCTAATGGTGAAAACCAGAATCTGGCAGTATTAGATCAAATAAAAGGTAAAATAAAGAGTGTATCTAATGGTGAAAACCTCTTTGAGGCACCAGACGATGGGAATCTTGACACTCTCCCGGAGCACTACCATGAGTGATCACCTATTTTGATTGAGCCTACAAATGTTGTCGATCTTGAGACTTCTAACAAACCAAGAATTTTACAGTTATTTGCATCAATGACAGAGAAAGAAATACCAGAGTTCATGGAATTCATGAAAGAAAATCAAGTAAATTTTGTGTGGTCTTATGTTGACATGCCTAGTCTTGATCCTGATCTTATCATGCATCACTTGTCTATCAAACCAGGGGCCAAGCCAGTGAAACAAAAACTCAGAAAGATGCACCCTCATGTTGCATTATTAGTTAAGGAAGAACTGAGAAAACTCCTTGATGTGGGCTTCATAAGACCAATCGATTATGCAGAATGGATTTCCAACATTGTTCCTGTATCCAAGCCAGATAAAACTGTGAGAATATGTACAGATTTCAGAGATCTTAATAAAGCATGTCCTAAGGATGACTTCCCATTGCCAAACATCGACACCATAGTTGATCTAACAGCTGGCCATGCCATGTATTCATTAATGGATGGTTTTTTTGGCTACAACCAAATCAAGATTGCACCTGAAGACTAGGAGAAAACAGCTTTCACATGTCCATGGGGAACTTATTGTTGGAACGTCATGCCTTTTGGTCTAAAGAATGCTGGGGCTACCTAGCAAAGAGCCATGACTACAATCTTTCATGACATGATGCATATCTTCATGGAAGATTATGTAGATGACATATTGGCAAAATCATACACCAGAGAAGGACATCTTGAAATATTGTCCAAAATATTTGCAAGATTACAGAAATTCAAAGTTCGCCTCAATCCCAAGAAATGTGTTTTTGGGGTCAAATCTAGAAAACTCTTGGGGTATATTGTTTCAGAAAAGGGAATTGAAGTAGATCCTGCAAAAGTATAGGCAATTATGGAAATTCCTCCACCAAAGAACATCAATCAGTTAAGATCACTACAAGGACGACTGCAGTCTATACGAAGATTCATTGCACAATTGGCCGACAAAAGTTTACCTTTCACACATCTACTGCATAAGAATGTTCCTTTTGAAAGTGGGATGACAAATTTGAATTGGCCTTTCAACAAATCAAGCAGTATTTAATGACTCCACCAGTTCTCATACCACCAAATCCAGACAAACCCCTAATCTTATACATTGCCGTAACAGAGACATCTTTGAGAGCACTGCTAGCACAAGAAGACTCTACAGGAAAGGAATGTGCAATCTACTACATCAGTAGAACATTGACAAGTCATGAGCTCAATTACACTTCTATTGAGAAGGCTTGTATGGCAGTAGTCTTTGCTTCACAAAAGTTTTGGCATTACATGTTAACCCATACAATCAATCTGGTCTCAAAGATTGATCCACTTAAGTATTTGTTAAGCAAAGCATCATTGACAGGAAGGTTAGCAAAGTGGGTAATGATTTTAAGTGAGTTTGACATTCATTATGTTGATCGCAAAGCAATCAAAGGACAAGTTATCGCTGATCAATTAGCTGAAGCACCACTACAAGCAGATCATCCCCTACACATTGAATTTCCAGATGTTGATGTCTTTACTGCAGAATCTAAACAACCATGGTCCTTATATTTTGATGGTTCTTTCACTCAACATGGATCAGGAGCAGGCATACTTTTCATCACCCCTCAAGGACACACCATTCCTCGATCATATAGGTTGATGTTTCCATGCACCAACAAAATAGCCGAATATGAAGCATTGATCATCGGGCTCAAAATAGCACTGGAATGGAGGATTACAGAATTACAGGTATATGGCGACTCACAGCTTGTCATTTATCAGATCAATAATGATTATCAAACCAAAGATGAGAAACTATTACCATATAAAAAGATGGTTGATGGCTTCAAGAAATATTTTGTGGATATCAAATTCACACAAATTCCAAGGCTTGATAATAAAGCAGCTAACGCCATGGCTATGATTGCATCATTGTTACAACTCCCAAAAACTCAGAATCATTTGAATTCTGGTGGAACAATCATTTACACCTGCTTATGATACACCTGAAAGCCAAATCATTTGCCACTTGGTAGGATCCGATTTGCCTTGGTACGAAAAAATTTATGCCTACCTCAAAGACGATATCTTGCCACTCGATTTATCTCGTAACCAAAAACGCAATTTTATCTGCCAATCCACTCACTACACTCTTATCGCTGACACCCTTTATCGCCGTGGTCTTGATGGTACTTTACTTCAATGTCTTGAACGTGAGGAATCTGACAAAGCTTTACAAGAAGTTCATGGTGGCATCTATGGTACTCATTCGAGTGGACTGACCTTATCCAAGAAATTGATTAGAATGGGTTACTACTGGCCTACAATGGAGAAGGAATCATTCACTTTTGTAAAAACATGCTCAAAATGTCAGATTCATGGGAATCTCATTCATGCTCCTACACAGGAACTTCAACCATTCACGCCAACCTGGCCATTTTCTCAATGGGGGTTAGATCTAGTGGGAAAAATTCATCCTTCTTCATCGAACGGGCATAAATTCATCATCACAGCTACAGAGTACTTTACCAAGTGGATTGAGGCAGTCCCTCTTACTAAAGTCACTGGCAAACAAATATCATCATTCATACTCAACTATATTATTTGTCGGTATGGCATTCCCAACTCCATTATTACATATAATGGACGTCTATTCAAAAATCAGGATGTTGATGAACTTTGTGAGAGATTTCACATTCAGCATAGATATTCAACACCGTACTATCCACAAGGGAATGGCCAACCAGAGGCCTCAAATAAAATAATATTGAAAATATTGAAAAAGACTGTGAATGCTTCAGGGAAGGATTGGCACGTTCAACTCAATCCCGCCTTATGGGCCTACAAAACCAGTGTCTGCACACCCACATGAGCAACACCATTCGCTCTTGTCTATGGAGAAAAAGCCATACTGCCTTTAGAAGTTGAAATTCCCTCACTCATAGTATCATTGAAAGGTCTTACAACGGATGATGAATACAGAGTATCCCGACTCCAAGAGCTTGAACTTCTAGATGAGAAGAGACAGCAGCAGACCACATAAAAGCATATCAATAGATGATGTCTTGCAACTATAATCATAAAGTAAAGCCACGTACCTTTCAGGTGGGTGATCTTGTTCTGAAAGAGAACCCACGCAATCAGCAAGACAGAGAGAAGAAAGGAAAGTTTGAACCAAATTGGCTAGGTCCTTATGTGGTTATCGCAGTTTATGGTTCAGGAGCCTACAAACTATCAACACCAGAAGGGGACCTATTTGACGAACCTATCAATAGCATGCACCTAAAAAAGTATTATGTCTAAGGCAGTTATCATCATCAGAAAAAGTCCTAAAGAAATCCAAAACAGCAGAAAAAGTCCTGAAAAAATACAAAAAAAAATCAGAAAAAGTCCTGAACAAATCCAAAATAGTAGAAAAAGTTCTGAAAAAATGGTTACCCTGGTGAAAACCTAGCAAACAGGCACCTCGGTAACAACCAAAAAAAAAAAAAGAAGAAAAAGTCATAGGGTGAAAACCTGGCAAACAGGAAGTCTATTGACAAGAAAAATGCAATAAAAATAAATAGTGAAAATCTGGCAAACAGACGCTATTTGTAGCTCTCCATCTATTACTTCATGTTCTGCACTTAACTTTTCAGCCTTCATTTTCATGTATCTTTTCCATCATCTTAGGGTCACACCAGCACCATGCTATCATCATTTGCCTCGAGCGGTAACGTCTTACCATGGCTTGACTATTGTACATATTCATTTCAACAAGTTGTGTTGATACCAAGGATAAACATGGGCATACTAGGGGCAATCAACTTTCAAGTTTTAACAAAACAGTGACACAATGACATTGAAGCAAATCATGCAAAAACAAAACAACCAAATCAAACCAAAACATCCAATCATTGATCCATATCACAGTAGCTTTCAGTTGCGTACCTTATCATGACTCATATCTGGATGATCTCTAATCTGAATAATGTTTGGAATCACAGTATTTCATTTTGGAACAATGGTTGTTTAATTTTCGATATAATTTCTCTGGAGCACACTCGATGATGTACTAAACTAGAGTGGCAAGGAAAGAGGATGATTTTTCTTTGTCTGTTGTCTGGAGGTTAATCATTTATCTGTTGCAAATAGGTCGTGAGACATGATGATTGAAAGTTTATCATTGATGACAGTTCCAAATTTGCAGCAAATGGTGGTTAGTCTTTGTCTATTCACGCAAGAAATGCTCAAGTCATCTTGGTTCAATTATACTTAGATGCTTGTGTTCACTTGCTATATCAAAAATCATGAAAGTTGTACTCAGGTCATCATTGGTGCTAATTTCCCCTCTGATGCTTGTACACACTTTCAACATTTTCAAAAGCTCTATGATGATTTAAGCAAGCTCACCAAAAGGCTCAACAAAATGGTCAGTTTCATTTAGTTGCATTTCATTTTAGGTCATTGTACATAAATGCATATTGGATTTGCATCAAGAGTTTTTGAAAGGTCAATCGCTGTCATTTTTCTTTGGACTATTTGTGGAGGACAATGCAAACATTTGTGTCATTATCATTTCATCATCATTTCATTAGCATTGTCATCTCATCATTGCATTTTCATTATCATTTCATATTAGTTTCATATCATTTCATTATTGTATCCATTATCATTTCATCATTTCATATTAGTTTCATATCATTTCATCATGGAATTCATTATCATTTCCTCATTTCATATTAGTTCTATCATTTCATCATTTCATATTAGTTTCATATCATTTCATTATGGAATTCATTATCATTTCCTCATTTCATATTAGTTCTACTATCATTTCATCATTTCATATTAGTTTCATATCATTTCATTATGGAATTCATTATCATTTCCTCATTTCATATTAGTTCTACTATCATTTCATCATTTCATATTAGTTGCATTTCCATTATCATTTCATCAACATTCCATTTGCATTTCATTTTCATTTATCATTTCATATTCATCCTCATTCCATGCATATCCATATCATTTCGTTTTCATTCCATATCGTTTATCATTTTCATTTCATATCATTAGCCATTTGTTATTATTTCATTATCATTATTATTTAACAATTCCGCTTCATATCATTATCATTTAATATTATTATTTCATCATTTCATTATCATTATCATTTCATCTTTTCATTATCATTATCATTTCATCATTTCATTCATTATCATTCAGATTAGTTTCATTACCATTGTCATTATTCATTCTTGTTATCATTACTATTTATATTATTATCCATTATCATTCCCTTTGCATATCATTTTCATTTATCATTTCATATTCATTATCATTCCATTCGCATTTCATTTTCCTTATCATCTTCATTGCATATCCATATCCTTTCATTATCATATCATTTATCATTTAACATTCATTATCATTTATCATTTAACATTTCGTTTTCATTTATCATTTAACATTTCATTTTCTTTTATCATTTAACATTTCATTTTCTTTTATCATTTAACATTTCATTTTCATTTATCATTTAAACATTACCATTATCATTTCATCATTTTTCTTTACCATTATCATTTCATCACTTCATTTTTCATTTCATTTTTTATCATTCATTGCATCATCATTCATTTTATTTCTTTCATTATCATTCTCATTCAACATTTTATTATCATTTCATATCATTTCATTATCATTATAATCTCATTTATCATTTCATTTATCCGTTTGTTCTAATTACAAATTATTATATTTCATCACAAATCATTTTATCATACATCACTATTTACTCATCCCAATCTTATATCAGTATTCCTATCATTTCATCTCATATCATTTTATCATACACTATCTACTCATATCATTTCACATCACAGCATATCATAATGCATAGCATGAACACGACATTCATTTATCATCATATCATCTTTTCTCTACATTAAAAAATCCAAAAACATAAACATACATACATATCATAAATCATTCACTTGCATGACATCATTAGTACACATTATCAAATCATCATCATCATAATAAACACATCATAATCGAATCATCCTACATATCATGTTAGTCATCAAATCATTCAAATGCATACCAAAATCCATAACTGCATATCACATAATCAACAAATCATGATGGACATCACATAAATCATATCATAAATACACAAAACATCATCCAAAATCATCATCACTGCATATCATCGCTCATCAAAAATGGTACAAATGTCCAAATGTCTAATGAAATTAAAATGTCGAAAGCAAAATACATCAAATATAATCAAAATCTGTATACATGCTCCAAAAATGGTATACATCACAAGACTAGCTGGTTGATGCCCCTGATGGTGTTGGTCCAGAAGGAGGTGGCCTGCCACTGGTGCCTGCATTTGGGTCATGTCGAGGCCCCGTCACTCCCCTGCTTTGCGTATGTGTCTGTGATCTACTCCTGGTCCTGCTATGGGACCGCAGGTATGGCTCTCTGCACTCTAGAGGACACAGCTCCTCATATCTCACTCTGTAGTACTCGGCCTCCCTAGCCATCTCCATGCCCTCTGCAATGGCATCCCGCAGTGACGCACTCTCTACAGTGCCCATCAATCTCTGAGCCACACCCTTAGCCTCTACTGCCCTCCGTCTGAATGCATCCCTCTTTGTAATCACCTAGGCTAACTGTGGGTCTGGGGCAGGTGCCTGTGCAGGTGCCTATGCAGGTGCCTGTACCTGTGCCTGTGCATGTGCCTGTGCTAGCTATGCCTGTAGCTGCACAATAAATCCCTATGCCTGCCCCAGCTGCCTCTGCAACTATCCCTGTTATTCCTGTAGTGTTTGCACCTGGGCCTGAAGTGTAGCAATCTGCCCTTGCTGAGAGGAGGATGCCATCAAGATCACTGTTCATTGCCCAATCCCTGTCCTCGGCCGCCGCATAATCTAGACACCCCTCAGAACATCTAGCCTCGACCTCCCCAACACCTGTCCCTCTTCCCCACCATCATCTCCATCGTCATCATCGGAACTCTCCTCATCTCCACTCTCCACCTCATCTCCTCTGACTGCTCCCTACTCACCGCTGGCCACATCCTCCTGTCTCCCTGCCCCTGGTTGTGGTGCTACCAAAATGGGTGTTGGCTCATCAGGACTAGTAAACTGTGGAAAGGGATGCGTGTGAAAATATGTTGAATACTCATCATACATACCAGCATCCATAATGTCTCGCCTGTCAGCCCATGCCTCAGGCGCTAATTTCTGGAACTCTGTATATGCTATCTAATAAGAAATACATGGCCCCCATCCGGCCTCATCTCTACTCCAGGCATAGTGTGCAACCCCCTGCGGCATCCCCTGAGTGAATCTGAACTACCTCTGCACCTGAAATGCCAGAAACCTCTCAAGAATGAACGGAGTCTTCCCTATCAGAAAATGAGGAATGCATACATATGGCATCTCTATATCATCTGTCAACCATGGTTCGCAATCAAGATATGGTCACCATACAACTATATCCATATCATCCAGCAGTCGTCTCCAGTAATCCACCTTACCCAGCTTGGGTTGGGTAAGGAACATAGCATACATATAGATATAGGGCCTGCCTGGTGGCCTAACTCTAGGGCACACCAGTCTCGTCACAGCAAGATGCTCCCATGCCCAAATCTGCAACACTGTCACCCCACAAGACAAACTGGAAGATCCCATGTATACTACCTGATGCAAATCATGATAGAGATGTGCTAACATGCAACTCCCCCATGCATATCTCCGCGGCTATAGCAACATCTACTCCAGAATCCTGCCCCATCCCACTGATAATCCCTTTGCCTAGCGATCCAGACAAAGAGACCTCCGATGAATGCACCCAAAACTGTCGGCAAGGCTGGATATCCTCAAAAATCAGCCCACGGTACCTAGTACCCAGCGATCTGTGCATCTTCGTACACCCTCCTCAAAGCATTCGTACCCCCAAGCTCCTTGTGATTGTAATACACAAGGGCACCAACCACGGGGATACCTAAGATCCTGTACACATCCTCTAGAGTCACCGTCACCTCACCAGTCGGCATATGAAAGGTGTTGTGATCTGAGTGCCATCGCTCTGCCAATGTCGTCAACAAACCTCTGTTGACCCGAATCGGCGGCATTGCCAATAAGGATCTCAAACCACACGTATCTATCAAGGCTATGTTAGCCGGTGTCAACTCGGGAATCCTATCCCATCCTACTGAGTATCGCTCTCTAATATGGAGGTTTTTGTAAACCTCCTATTTTCATCACAAGGATACATAACCAGAATCATATCAATCATTTAGTCTCAATCATTCAAACAACATCAATTAGACTCATATCTATCAAGTGACCTATATCATTGAACTATATTAGACCCATATCAATGACTCATATCAATGCATCAAATCAACGACCCATATCACACAATCAATCCTATCAAGGAAAACACATCAAATTTGTTGTACCATCAATTACTATTTGTTTTCTATCGCAGAAAGCAAATTTATCAGAAGTCATATCAATCATTTACTCTTTGTTTTCTACTCTAGGAAGCAAAGTTATCTGTTCAATCTACTCTTTGTTTTTTCATTCAAGGGAAGCAAAGTTATCAGTTCATTTACTCTTTGTCTTCTAATCTACGAAGCAAAGTTATCAAACAATCATTCTATCATTCTATCATTTCTATCCATATCAACATGATGACACGACAATTTCACAATCTATTGACTAAGGAAGCAATACAAATCATCATTTTCACATTCCTATCATCAAAACATCAATTCTGCCTATTTTTACCATATGCGCCACTCTATGGACTCTATGCGCTAAAACCTATATGCGTCGTTCTTTTCACGGGATGCGCTAAATCTTGTATGCGCCATTCTTTTTGCCCGATGCGTTCAAACAGATCTCCTATGCGTGTTTTCCCATATTCGCAACTTTAATCTACCTAAGCACGACTCAAATCACTGGATGCGCGTTTTTACTCTATGCGCCACCGTTTTCCCTATATGCGCTTTACCCCTAAATTTTTCTATCATACCCTATATGCGCGTTTGTTTTCACTCTAAGCGCTAAACTGGTTTTCCTAAATCATTCAACATCTATGCCATATGCGCAACAGTTTTTACCCTAAGCGTGCCTTTTTTTTTCGAAAGCGCATAAACTATCCTAAATGCGCGCAAACGTCATTTTAAAATCTAAAACCGTGGACAAAAACAAAAATTTAAATTCAAAACGCAAAAAAATTGAAAGCATAGAGGATAGATCGATTCACCAGTGGTCCATACGCAGCTAGCCTCTGGTATCGGCGGGATCTCTCGAATCGGTGGCGATGATAAGGAATCTCCATGTCGCGATGTCACTCTCAGAGCTATAGTATTCACCAAAGTCAAAAGTGCAAATGACTTGTCTTTTTCAACCTTTTTACCTTTTAAAGGTCAAATAAGGGTAACTTGGCTGTCTTTTGACTTTATTTTCAAAACGGGACATTCTTTTTCATCATTTATCGTGAGCTAAATCACTCTCTCTCTCATCCGTAATTTACCTCCCGAGGGGGCATCATCAGCAGAAATATCGAAAGCATATCAGGGGCAAAAAAAATTATTTTCTTTGAAGCAATGTGTTTTACACATCACTTCAAAGAAGGGCAAAATGTATACGTCTAAAAATGGTCATGATTAAGCTTGTTAATTAATTAAATATGATTTATTTAATTAATTCTCTTGAAGTCATCTACATATAAATAAATTTAATCATTTATTTATATCGTTCATTTTCTAATTCTTCTACCTTAATTAAATAAATAATTTTATTTAATTATTAACATTTCCACCTTCCACTTAATTAAATTAAATAAATTTTCATAATTTATTTATATTTGGTTATCATTTTATTCTAAAGTTTGAATATTTTGAATATTCAAATAATGGAATATTCTACATCCCATAATCAATTTAAATATTAAATATTTTATTTAATACTTTCCTCACTCTAATTTCATTTTCTAAAACATAATTAAATATGATTTATTTAATTATGTGGGTTTCCATTTTCATCTTCACTTCCAAATTAAATAAATATATTTTATTTAATTTCTAACTCATGCTAACTCACCCTTCCAAATTATCATATCATCCTTCAAAATGGAAGTTTCCCTTCGAATCTCAATGACGAAAATTGAAGGAAAAGGGAAACCTTCCATTTTCTCTTCCACTTTCGAAAATCTCCCGCCGTCCATTCGAACAAGCTTAATCTGGGCCGTTGATCGAATCAACCAATCGAATCCTCTCAAAAACTCTATAAAAGCCGGCGCAAATCCAAGCTTTGGTTACACACTTACTCACTTACTTGCACGCATTCACTTAATTACGCACTCACCTACACTTACCATATGCAATCAGCTCATGCATTCACATCATTTTCATCATCACAGTCATACTTTCATCTTAGCATAGCTTTTTCACTTAGCATATTATGCATTTTAAAATCTCATTCTTTAGCTGTCATTTTGTTGAGCTTGATCTGCTGATCTGAGAGCCATTCAAAAACAACAAAACGCTGGAGTTAGAGGAAGATAAGAAGATTTTAGGAAGCTGTAGTAACGGTTTGCATATTTCTATTTCTTTTTCAGTTTTTCTGATTTAATGTCTTATTAATATGTGTTTCATTTCATATACATTGGTACAATTTTCACTCACACAACAGTAACCCAAGCCATAAGCTAGCATTTTTAAACAAGTCCCCATACTCTCCTAAGAGAGCTGCATACTCACGCCAATCAGGTCCCTCAGTATCATCAAGCAACTTGAGGGAATCCACCTTTCCTTGTTTGTTGAGTTTTTTATTAATCTTTGCTTCACTCAAGGATGCACCCAGCATCATGCGTCTCATCAACCTATTGGAGAATCTCATCAAGGTCACTAGAGCCTTTTCCATGTCCTCAAATTGGACCTGCAAGAAAGTTAGTCTGATTTTAAGAAAATCAATACTCAAAGCCTCAGAATTATTCTCCCGACCAAAGAGCCCTTCCTCCTCAGCATTCCCAGTTTCCGTCTTTTCACCAGACATCTCGACTTGCTCTTCCTCTTCCTCATCTTTTTCTTCCTCCTCCAAATCTTCTTCCCCCATATCGTAGGTCATTTCCTCAAAGTTAAAGTCCTCGGAATCCTCATCATCCTAAGCCTCAAATTCTTCGTAGCTCGGGATATCCTCCACATCAACAGACATTTTATCTTTCCCTTTTTTCTCTTTTGATGTTTCTTTCACTAGCCTAGCTGACCTCCTTTCTCCACTCCCACCACTACCCTGGCCCTATAGTTTCCCCTTAACCTCTTCCTTATGAATGAAATCCTCCAAAATATGGATAACTTCACGAGGGGTGACCTCTTTTCTAGATTTTGTGGCTTTAGGAAGTTCAAGCAGCAAGGGAGAGTGTTTACATTTTTCAGGGGTAGCTCTGGCAAGCAGCAAGTCCACATTTTTAGAGTCCTCACTTTTCTAGGACCGGGGGGTAGATGGGTTCGACACATTAGCCATCAGAGATTAACTCTTAGCAGGGATAAGCAATCTTCTAGCAACAATAGCAGGGGGGTTGCAGGGAGGATACTCAACCACCAGAGGTTCAACAAATTCAAGGTTTTCCACCCTCTGAAACTTAGCTTTTTCTTCTTCAACAAGGTCAGGAATCTCCTCTCTAGCATTTACATGATTCCCATGGGGATTTTGAGAAAGGGCATATTTATACAGCATAAGCATTAAGCCCTGGTAAAGCGGCAGGTTAGCACCTTCTCTATATTCAGCTGCAAAGAGGAGAGAAGGTAAAACGGAAGATTTATGTGTTCCCCATGTCTTATGTGGTTTAAAATGGGAAAATGATAAGCATGAACAGACATGTAGCGACCCTCAAGGGTGAAATATCTCAGGACAAACAAATTGACAAGGCCAAAGGGAGGAGGAAGTTCAAGTCTAGCATACCCGTTTTGAAACCACTTCAGATTTTCTCCCTGATGCAGAAAATTATCAATGAAATGTTGATAATCAGCTCCACTCTTCTTAATAACCTTCAATCCAGAATTTTGCAACCACGTAACTTCTACTATGAAATGGGTCGTGACTTCAAAATTCACAGCACTAATTGAAACACAGCCTCTCCTCCAGGAGTTAGTAAACTTTGCTATCAAATTTTCATTGTAGCCTTTTAGGGACTAGAAAAAGGAAGCCATACCCGCATTTTCGAACATTCTCTAGAGGTCGCCATTTTGCTTCAGGGCCTAGTAGTTAGGCGGCCCAGTTCTTTTCCTCGGCCCTCCCATCTTGCTAGTCTAAATTTTTTTTTGCAGAGACTGGCTAGGATTCGTACTCTACCCAGCGACCTACTTTCTTCCCAGACCAAAAAAACATACAAAACCCAATGAAACAACCGACTCACAAAGGAAATGTGAAATAGAGTGTTTCTTCTTAGGGACGAATGTCGCACGTTTCTCGGAGCCCAAAAGGCATTATGAATTTTGCAATCAATAACACCTGTAATTAAAATCTTGCCATTTCCCTCTATAGAAATTCATGAATAACTAACAGAGGGAAAATTGGCACACTTAGAAAAGACAACCTTTAAGAGAACCATAATCTGCATGTGATTATTGCTTGAAAACCTTAACTAGAAATTAATGCAAAAATTTCCCTCAAGGATCCTCCCATGTACACACATACCACTTAGGCCATCATTATTATGAAATCTTGACAACTCCCCACTGTACTCTTCCATCCCGTCACCAACCAACTTCTCAAGAATTTGTTTGATATGCATTTTCAAACTTTTCATTGAGTATTATATTTCTCAAAGGTTGTGGTATTTTCCCATTGGTCAACCTAGTCCAACCCATACACTGGAGTGCCACATTGGTCGTACAGTCAGCCGCACAATTCCCTTCCCTATACACATGTAGGACCTAGCAATTAATAAAATTATTTTCAATAACTTTACATCTATCAATTATATCCTTAATTTCCCACAAGGGGTAGCAACATCATTTAAAATATCCACAATAAGTTTAGAGTCCCCTTCAATTATAACATTTATGAACCCCAACTCCTTTAAGAATTTAAAAGCTCCAAAATCAGCCAAAGCTTCATCTTTGTTATTCGAACAAATCCCAAGATTCCCACCATAAGCCATAATACAGTCACCATTTTGGTTTCTCACGAGGCCACCAGCTCCATCCTAACCCATATTTCCTTTCGAACATCCATCAAAATTACATTTCACCCAATCTTTCATAGGAGGGCACTAGACCGTACCCAACCTTTTGAGCATCTTAGTCCAGTTCAGATTGGTTAGGTCTCTCCTAATACCCCAATTTTGTTTTATTCTCATTTCCTTATAGTTTAGCCAGGAGTTGGAGAAGCTGAGTTTTCTAACCTCCATATTTTCCTTAATTTGAGTTCTAACTATTTGAAACACCTCCTTGTTGCTTCTCTCCTCCTCTCTAAAAATGTTGTTGTTTCTCTCCTTCCAAATCCCCCAAGACACAAAGAGGGGAACTCGATGCCACAGATCCATTATGACATTATGAGAGAACGGGCAATTACACCAGCCTTCAATAAACAGCTTCATAGAGTTAGGAAAGACCCAATCCAAAGACAACAACTGCAACACCTTGGACCACACTTCCCTCACATACTTGCAATGGAAGAACATATGAGTTATCAATTCTTCCTCATGCTTACAAAGAGAACACCAATTAACAAGGTAAAAACCTCTCTTGACCAGGTTATCAATGGTAAGGATATTGCCATGGGCCACCGACCACCAAAAATAGTTTATTTTAGGAATCATATTCTTGAGCCGGACCCCTTTCTAGAAGGGACTAGGAACAACATCTTGGGCCCTCATCAAGTCTTCATAGGTCTTTCTCGCTGAGAAATAGCCAAAGGGGATGCTTTTCCAAAGCCATTCATCCTCCCTTCCCCTATCAAACCATTTAGCTTCCCCAATCAAATTATGTAGATTGATGAGAAGAGGAGCCCATTCAACCTGTCTAGGACCCCTCAGATTATTTCTCCTTAACAAGGCCTCAAAATCCTTCCATTTAGGTTGTTCCCCTTCCCAATTTATATAATCACTCACCTTAGTGCCGCAAATTATGTGGAGGCTACACTTTAGAGGATTCAGATCCTCAATAGCAGACAGAGTAGCATTCTCTATCCAAGGGTCCTTCCAAAAATTTGTGTTAAAACCATTCCCTATTCGCTTCCTAGCCCCCAACTTTAGCACATTTCTTAATTTGGAAAGGTGGTTCCATAGGGTAGAGCCAGAAGGGAAGTCCAATTGAGACAAAAAATAGATAGTGTTCCTATTTCTGAAGTATTTATCTTGGAAGATTTTGACCCAGTCTTTTGAGCCTTCCAGAAGGTTCCATCCAATTTTAGCAATTAAGGCTTTATTTAGCATATGAATTCTTCTCATCTCTGACCCCCCAAACCTTTTTGGCCTACAAACTTTATCCCAACTGACAAGAGAAAGTCTTTTTTTTTTCTTTGTACCTGGCCACAGGAATTTCCTCTGAATCTATTCTATCTTCTCTCCTATATGAGCAGGAATTTTGAACAAGGAAAGGTAATACACTAGAATATTCTGGAGAGAGGCTTTTAGGAGTTGGATCTTACCAGCTAGACTCAGCAACTTCCCCTTCCATCCTGCTAATTTATGTTGAATCCTTTCTAATAACTTATTCCAGTAATTATTTTCTAATCTCTTGGAAAAAAGAGGCAGCCCCAGGTAAGTATCAGGAAACTCAGCTTCTTGACACCCCAAAATTCTTTTCACCCTGTCCCTTATCTAACGATAAATGTTGAAGAAATAAATTTTTCTCTTATCATAATTAATGCACTGACCAGAAACTTCAGCATAATCATTGAGAATATGTTTCCAAGCACCAGCTTCCCCCATCGAAGCATCCCCAAACAGCAAGGTGTCATCAACAAATTGTTGATGGGAATCAGGGCTGAGAGAAGAAGCCGCCTTTATACATTTAAGAGCTTGCACATCAACCAACCTTTTAATATTTCTTCCTAGGGCCTCAACAACAATTATGAACAAGTAGGGAGAAATGGGATCCCCTTTCCTGAGACCACACCCACAAGAGAAGAAGCCTTGGGGAACACCATTCACCAAAACAAAGTACCTAGGAGAAGTGACACAAGTTGATATCAACTTAAGGAACCTACCATCAATCCCAAACTTCTTAAGGACATCAAACGGGAAAGGCCAAGAGACCCTATCATAAGCTTTAGAGATGTCAATTTTAAAAGCCATTCCAGGATTTTTTGAATGCTCCATGGAGTGGAATATCTCAGGGGTCGAAATGATAGCATCAAGAATGTTTCTACCCTCAACAAACCCTTTTTGGTTGGGGGCTATCATTTTATCCAACACTAGTTTAAGTCTAAACACCAAAATTTTAGAGATCTTATAAATAGTATTACAAAGACTAATAGGCCTATAATATTTCATAGAAGAGGCATCTATATATTTAGGGATAAGAGCTATAAAAGTAGCATTCAAATTGCCTAACAACCTACCCAACCTAAAAAAATCTCTAGCCACATTAAAGAGATCATCTTTAACAATTTCCTAGTAAGTTTGGAAAAAAACAAGAGGGAAACCATCAGGACCTGGGGCTTTAAGGGCACCAAAGGAGAAAATAGCCTTTCTAACTTCTTCCATGGAAACAGTATTATTCATCATCTTAAGATCTAATTCAGAGACAACATTAGGAATAACATTCAGAAAATCAGCATTAACCTGGGGATCATTGAAAGGGTTTAAGGGGTAGGAGGAGAAAAAATTAACAACTTCCCTGGCAATCTCTCTTTCCTCAGTAATAATAGAGTCGTCCTCTTTAACCAAAGATCTTATTCTATTTTTGCTTCTATGTTTGAGAGTTGATTGGTGAAAAAAAAATTTGTTCCTATCCCCTTCCGTCAACCATTGAACTCTAAATGTTAGAAAAGAATAAATTTTAAATAATTTTTTTTTGTGAATATTAGTTCACTTAGGGTTTAAAAAAATTAATTATTTTGCAGTAATTGTTGACATGATAAATTTTAACATAATTTCATTAAAATTAAACTAAATAATTATAAGAGATAAGGTAATTTATTTAAAACATTTCCATTAAATCTTTTATAGTTAAAAGACTAGAATTTATCATTAAGGTGATAAATTAATTATTAAATGATAATTATTTAATGTAATTAAATTTAAAAAATTAGTTAACTTTAGGGTTTAGGTCTCATCTTGGAGACTTGACCTCCTCTGGTTCATATAAAAACCCTAGAGGGAATTATCTTAGAATGAACTTTCCTTTAGGTGTCTTGTATTAAGACACCTAACCCTATTTAGGATAGCCTCCATCATAGGGTGTACAAAAATAGGTTTTATCACACCCAATTACATGATTCCCCTTCCCTCACCTTATGGTTGTTGTGCTTGTGAGAATATTTTTTTTCTAATGTGAACAAGTATGCATGTTAATAATGATATAAGATGAAATTTTAGTGTTTTGAGAAAATTTATGGGTTTGTGTCTATGCTCATATATTAGAAAGGTGGGCATGACATTAGGTATCAAAGCATGGTTCCAACATCAAGAACTTTGGGTTTAATTTTATTTAGAGATTAATTAAAGTTTGACATTTAAAAATTGTAGGATATTATGTGGATTGAGGAGAGTGTTCCCACGTGCTAGTGCTTTCGGAGGAGCACAATCCTATGAGATTCAATCAAAGTCCCATAATTTTAAGAACATATATCAACATGTGTTGCTAGATCTAGGATCAGCTTTGCAAGATTTATTAAGAGTTATGCAAGAGAGAATTCCACTAGTGGTTGAGGCACAACATGAGGACTAGCCTCAACATGTATATAAGGAGCACATATTTTCTTTAATAGAGTGTAGAAGGAGTCCATCTCAAGTTCAATAAGCACATATCAAGAGGGCCATTATAAATTCAATGCACATTACTCAAACTCCCCATGTTTCATAGCAACAAAATTTAGTGATTGTTCCAAGAGTTCCCCATGATGTGGGAGACTAGATTAAGGATTTACTTTAACTTCAACCACCCACTTTTTTAAGATCCACTAATGGAGTGGAGGAAAACTCATGGCTCCTTAACCTTGATTGCTAATTTTGGTTGTGCACCTATGAGAGCAACTTAAATTCATATTTTTGATTCATCACTTAAGGAGACCCACTTCTACTAAGTGGTGCTAAGAGGAGCAGAGCATCATCTTGTTTTGGATGCTTTATCTTGGGATAAATTCTTGGAGAACTTCATGGAGTGTTATATTTATGAGGATTTTTCATTGGTGTATTGATGAGTTTCACAACTTGCAACAAAGGGGTCTTTCAATGGTCCAATATGAGAGTTGATTTCTTGATATTTTGCAACATGTAGACTACATTTAGGACAATAATTTTCTTGTAAATCATTTTTCCAAGGTTTTTAACCCTAATATCTCATGTCCAATACATATGATTGATCCATAGAATCTACAATTTATTGTGGAGAAATCCTATATTGTAGAGGAGGTTGACAAGATATCACAAGATATCACAAGAGACATGAGAGTGGTTTTGAAACCACAATCAAGGTCAAGAAGAGAAAAGTTTCTGAAAAAACTTCCTTCCTCTGAAGGGAGGATTTAGACCTCCTCCAAGACCTTTGAGACCACCAAAATGGTAGCAGCAATAGGGACAAAGGTTGAAGTTACAACAAAGACTCGGATTTCATTCAAAGACCAAAGACCATAGGGACATAATGTAGGACCACCTAGATCACAACAATCCTTTAGAGTAGGACATTATGGTTCTAACAAACCTAGAGCATCTCAATTTAGTAGGACTCATTTGGTATATGTGTGGTCGAGAGGTCCATGTTATGTGTGTGGAGGTACAAGGCACTTAGCTAGAGAATACCCACAAGGGTTTGGAATTGGAGGCCAATGTGAAAGAGTGTCAAATAAGATAGTACAATATGTGGGAAAGGCCCACAATTTTTTTTCTGAAAGTTAAAAACCATCAAGTTGAGCATTAGATTGGTGATATTTCAATTAGTGTTCTTTTTACTCAAGGCCATCTAATTATTGTATTTACCTTTCTTTAGTGGAGCATTTTAGGCTAGTGGAATCTAGGAAAGCAAATAACTGTGAGGTGAGTTAGATTTAAGGGCCAAGGTGGTTGTAGATTCTATGGTTTGAGTTGGTTCTTAGAGCTATATCTACATCAATGTATCTTCAAGTTTCACCTTTGGGATCATATGATTTAGATTTGGGTATGTATTAGCTTGATACATATAAAGCTATGAATGATTCTCATCATAAGGTGATAAATTTCCTTGTTGTTCATGGTGAGATGGTAGTGATTTCAAGGATTTAGAGACATATTTCTCTTCATACGATGTCCTTTATGCATCGTATATGGCGTGTGTAGAATGGATGTCAAATATTTGACATTATTAGTGATGAGTTAGAGGGAATTACAAATATATATATATATATGTATGATCATCCCATTCTCAAAGAGTTTTTAGATGATTTTCATTTAGAGTTACCAAGGATGCCACCCTGGCATGAGGTGGATTTCCAAATTGATTTAGTTTTAGGAGATCAACCAGTTTTTATATCACAACACAAGATGATGACATGGGAGCTTAATGAGCTCAAGATTAAATTGAAAGATTTATTAGAGAGGGTTCATATACATATTATCATCTCTTCCTAGGGTGCACCCATCATCTTTGTTAAGAAGGAAGAATCCCTTCATCTATGTGTAAAATTCAAATAGTTGAATAATTTTATTATCAATAATTGTTATTTTCTACCCAATATTGATGACCTATTTGATTAGATTAAGGGAGCCACGGTATTCTATAAGATAGAATTTAATTCTAGTTATCACCAATTGAGGATTGTAGGATCTAATATTCATAAGATATTGACTTAGGATGGTCTTATGAGTTTACAGTTGTGTCATTTGGATTGATGAATGCCTCCATAGTATTCATGAGACTAATGAATAGGGTATTTGTACTTTCCTAGATTGGTTTGTATTGATATTCTTGGTCTTGATTTATTCGCAGACAAAGGAGGAGCATGTGGATCATTTACATCATTTTTTGCAATGCTTGAGGAGGCATCAACTTTATGCCAACTCGGCTAAGTATTATTTAGAGTCATTTTGGAGTTTCCACCAACCACTAATATTCTAGAGGTCAAGATCTTTATGGGTTTAGCAATGTGAGAGGGAATTCTAGACCCTCAAGGAGCATCTTACTAGTGCTCCCATTTTAATAGTACATGGTATGACATTAATTTTTGTAGTTTGCATTTATGCATCATTGGGTGGTATAGGATTATGTTGGTATGTGGCGACTAATCATGCTATACTATATAGCCCATGCTATACTATACAGTTGGTGGGACAAAAGTGAATTGGATTTCTCAATTGCAAAAGGTGGTTGCTTTATCCACCACAGAGGCAGAGTATGTTGCTGCAACAGAGGCAGAAAAGGAGATGATATGGCTGTAACTTTTCATGGATGAGTTGGGAAAACAATAGGCTGGAAATTACTTGTTTACAAACAGCCAGAGTGTTATACATCTTGCAAAGAATTTTGCCTTGCATTCTAAAAATAAACACATACAATTGAGATACCATTTCATTCAGTCGGTATTGGAGGATGGACAAGTCAAGCTGGACAAGATACATACAGATGCCAATACAGCGGATATGTTTACGAAGGTGGTGACAAGGGAGAAGTTGAGCTTCTCTTCAGCTTCGGTTGGCCTTCAAGGTTGAATTCAAGTATAACAAAGCAGCAGGGTCCAAGGTACTTATTTCTAGTGGGAGCTATAATTGCAACAATGTCGTCCAGGATCAATCTCCAAGTGGGAGATTGTGTTGGTGTGGAGCCTGATCAATCTCCAAGTGGGAGATTGTTGGTATGTGGTGACTGATCATGCTATCTGTATAGCCCATGGTATATTGTACACCCCAGCATGTATCCTTGTCGAGGTCCAGGGTCGGGTTGGGCCCTGGGCAGGGGTTCAGGGGCAGCCCCAAGAAAAATTTTCCTCCTACTTTTTCGCATCATCACCCAAAAAGGGAAAAATCAACAAAAAAGGAAAAATCTGATTTTGTAGAACCCAAAATCTGGAAGCTTCTAAACTTGATAAAAAGGGGTTCGGATGGGTGTTACAGAATGATGAAAAACGCGATTATTCGCAAGATTGTAATAGGTTTTTGCACTGGCTAATAAAATTATTGGATGGCTGCGGTTTGGTGGATGTAGCCCGGATTGGGTGAACCACATTAAATTCTCTGTGTTATAATTTATTCTGTGTGTTTTTTTAGTTTCTCTATTTATTAATTAAATCTGTATTAATTGTTAGATATTTTCCTTTTTCTAACCCTAACAGATTAGTGCTTATGAAAGAGGGTAGAGTGATCATGTATGAGTCATGAAATCTCAAAATCCATGAGATAAACTACCCTACTCATGACTTAGATTTTGGAGCAGTGGTTCATACTCTAACTAGATGGATACATTGTCTCCTTGTTTGTCATTTTTAGCTCCATTAAAATCATGTAATATTTAGTATATATTCATTTAGTCAAACTTGAATTCATGGTAGAGGTGTTGGATGGAGATCCTTTGTGAGTATGACTTGTATGTGCAATACATGAAAGGTAAGGAGAATTTTTTTGCAGATCCCTTGAGAAAATGATAAAATGAGGTTATGTCCATGAATTTCAGCACAAATTTGAGGACTTGTATTCTTTAGCAGTTGTCATAGGATGAGTGGTATCATGATATTTAGCATGAGATAAAGTCTTAGAGGGTCCTTAAAAGTAAATATTTAGGATATACATTAAAGGAAGATAGGTTATTGTGTTGAAGAGGATGTATTTGTGTGCCACCTATTAGGTACCTTTATACAATGATCTTATCAAAGGCTCATAGATAATCATATCTAGTACACCTAGGGGTGAAAAAATGCATATCAATCTTTGTCAGTATACCATTGGGTAGGCATTCATCATGGCATTGCAGATTTTATTACATAATGCCTCGAGTATTAGAGAGTCAAGGAAAAACATTAGCATCCATTAGGGTTACTTTATCCTCATGAGATACCAAAGTGGAAAAATGACACCATTTCTAAATATTTTATTATTGGTCTAGCTTTGTCTTCTCAATGCCATAATACCAACTTGGTGATGGTTGAAAAGTTAACCAAAGTAACACATTTCTCTCTAGTTAGGACTACCTGCATAGCTTCAATAATGGCAAGGGTATTTTTGGATGATATTGTTAGGTTACATGATTACATTAGATAGAGATTTATTTCTTAATTCATAATGTTGGACAATATTATAGATATCATTAGGAATACAACTCAATTTTAGTACAACTTATCACCAAAATATTGATGGTCGAATGGGGAGGGTGAATCAAGTGTTGGAGGATATCTTGCAGATGTATGTTACAAATCACTAGTCCATATGGGAGGAGCACTTTTATTTAGTTAAGTTTTCCTACTACAACAATCTTAATAGTTCATTGGGTGAGGAACCTTATATTGCATTGTATTTCAAACCTTGTAGGATTCCCTTGAGTTGGAATTATATTGAGGATAGAGATGCTATTAGTCCAAAGTTAGTGTAGGATATGGAGTAGTAGGTGGTTTTGATTATACTACATCTTTAATAGGATATGGATTGTCCAAATAAATATGTAGATGCTAAGAGTGTTGCAAGATGTGTGTCCCTTGGTCTCCTTGGTGCAACACGGTGCTTAGGTTCATGACATGGCTTAAACACCTCTCGTGGACCTTGTATAAATATGGAAGTTGTATCAAGCATTAACTGGTTGATCTTTTGGTGCAACGGCAACCACCAATGCAACAATTGGTATCAGAGTCGAGGTCATGGTTTCGAACCCCTTGCTTGCACTGGGGGTATTGTTGCAAGATGGTGTGTCTCTTGGTCTCCTTGGTGCAGCACGGCACTTGGGTTCGTGACATGGCTTATCTAGAGGTTGTATCAGGCATTAACAGGTCAATATTTTGGTGCAATGGCAACAATCAATGTAAAAAATAGACCATATTATATTTTTTTAATGGGAGATAGAGTATTCTTGAGAGTAACAATATAAGAGTTCAATATATTATAGGAAGGGATCTAATCTTACACCTCAATTTATGGGTCCATTTGAGATTTTAGAGCAAATAGGACCCATGGCTTATCATAAAGCCTTGCTACCTAGCATTTCATGCATCCATGATATGTTTCCTGTTTCATTTTTGAGTTGGTATATTCATGATATCACTCATGTTTTAGAATTTAATGTTTTATAGGTGGTGTTAGACAAGAAGTTGGTACTAGAGCCCATTCACATCTTAAATAATTAGACATTGGCCCTTTCAGACTGAGAGTTGAAGCAAGTTAGGATCCAATGAGACCTATATGAAAAGTCAGTTGCCACCTAGGAGGATATTAGATGGATGAGGATGCTTTATCCTCACCTTTCTTAGGACTTCCAAGAGAAAGTATAATTCTAAGGGTGAGGATGTGAGACCCATCCTTCAACGATATATTACCTTGCTACTTTCATGACTATTCAGGTTGATATCTCCATGGACACTTTGTGTTATGGTTATTATTATGTTTTGGACTTTCTATTCATGTCGTTAACTTTATTTGATGATATGTTACATGTATAGGTTAATTTTGACTATGATTGTGATGACTTTATGTGAATGGATAATATATTAGGTGATTTCATTCTTATGTGATTTAATTTTTTAGTTTAATTTATATTTTTTATGGTCATGGTTCATTAGGATATATTATGAATTGACGATTTCATACCTTAAAAATGTTGCAAGTATGTGAAATTGGTGTTGTCATTGATGTCAACAAAATTGTGTTGTCATTGGTGTCAATAGTATGAGTAGGAGATTGTTGCAATATTGTGAGTAGATGGTATTGAGTGGATGTTGTCTTTGATGATGCTTTGATTAGTTGTATTATGTTGTCATTAGTAAGCTACTAGTGTCAACCTCTAGTGTTGCTTTGATAATATTTTGTTTATGGATGTATGGTTGAGTTGCTAGGTTGCAATTGGATTGGTGGTGATGAGGAAGTGTTAAAGATGTTGATTATATGTTTTTGGTGCTTGATTTCCAAGTGCTTTTGAGAAAATTTGAATAAAACTAGGATATAGTGTGTTGCAGTGGTGTTTTGTGTTACAGAGTAGAGTTTTGGTTTGGCTCCACATTTCTTCTATGTTGAATATTTTCTTGCGTAGTTTGGATATGTTGATCAAAGATGTTCAGAGGTGTTGCATTCAAAATTTGGTGTGTTGGATCATTGTCCAGAGGAAAGTGGGTTCACTAGTGTGTGAATTGTGTATTACATAGGTGTCTGGGAGAAATATTTTCACTCCACATTTCTCCATAGAGCAGTTTCAGGTCTTGCGGATCTAGAAGGGTGTTGATAGTGTTTGTATATTTCTTCTATTGAAGTTGTTTGAGGTTTGGTAGTTCAAAAGTTTTTTTCTTGAGTTGTAGTGTATGGTAGAACTATTTGAGTGTATTGGGTGTATACATTCTTCAGGTGAAAGTTATTTGTGAAGGAATTTGTTGGATTTTAGGGTGTTTGTAGAATATTCTAGATTGTTTTCAAGTGTTATGTGGTGTTTCCAAGTTGCTTCAATGTTTGTAGAAGCATGGTGTGGCATGTATGAGTGCATTTAGATCCTAGCAAAGGTGTTTCATGGTTTTCCTTCCTTCCTTTCCATTGCAAGAATTTTTTGGTGTCAACCTAATTTCAATTTGTATGATTGAGGTGCATATCCAACCTTGGAGAATTTTTTTAAGGCTGAATATGGTATAAATATGTGATGAGTTGTTGAGGGATGTGAATTGCAGAGTTGTAGCGTGCAAAATTGTGTAGTGTAGTGCAAGCTTTCATGTGTTAGATTATTGGATGCAGTGAGAAGAAGGTGTTTGTGATGTTGTGGTGGACTTCTTTGTTGCATTGAGATGGAGTTCTCATTGTAACACTCTTCGCTATCTTCTTTTCTATTATGGCAATGAGCCTTTCTTTCTTTTGGTTTGTGAGCCCTCCTGCGGTGAGCCCTACTATATTTGGTGTTGATATTTCTTTCTTTTATGAGCTAATCCTCATCTTGGGTTTTCCATGTAAATCTGGTGTTTCTTTATGTATGGTGTTGATTTGGTTTTGTTTCTATCATATTCTTTCATGTTTAATCATTCTAACAAGATTAAGGGTAAATTAAATTAATGTGGATCTGAATTTTTATGAGGGTTTTGAAGTTTTAAGGTACAACTTATTTACCCCCCATCTCAGTTGTCTTGTGTATTCAACAATTGTTATCAAAGCAAGGTTCCTTGAAAGAAAGCTTAACCGCTTGAGGTAGATTTGGGATTGCACACAAGAAATATGTTCCTATGTTTGATGGATCATATTATGCATTCTAGAAGCCAAGGATGGAAGGTTTTTTGGCTTCTCTTGGATTTGAAATATGGAAGTTTGTTGAGAGATGATACACTATACCTATAAATGGTCTGAGTACTGATGATGAGATCGAGGCCTATGAAAACAATGGTAAAGCAAGGCATGCTCTCTTAAGTGATCTTGCTAATTCTAAATTGGTGAAAGTAATGAATCTAAAAATTACTAGAGAAATTTCCTTAAATTTAAAAAGCATTTATGAAGGAGAAGATAAGTTCAAGCAAGCTAAGATGCAGAATTTGAAGATCATTTTTGAGACCCTGTGAATGTACTAAGATGAAAACATCACAAGCTACTTGCAAAAGGTGGATGAAGTTGTCAATGGCATTAGAGGTCTTGGTGGAGAACTAAAAGAAGAAGTGGTAAAGAAGCTACTCAGAACTCTTCCTAAATCTTATAGTCATAAAGTCTTTGCTATTGAGTAAATTTAAAATTTGAATTAACATACCAAAGATCAATTGTAAGGCTCTTTAACAACTTTTGATATGAGATAATTTGGTACAAGTAATACAAAAGTTGAGATTGCTTTTAAGGTTGGCAAATCAAAGAAGACTATGGAATCGGATTAGAAGAATCTTGATGATGTGGAAGCTAACTTTGTGAGAAGAATGAAAAAGGGTACTGGAAAATATAGTGGTAAGTTTCCTTTCAAATGTTTCAGATGTGGAAAGATAGTTCATTATGCTTAAATATGTCCAAATAGAGCTATGAATAACAAAAATAGGGAAAACAAAGGTAAGATGATTAAGAAGAGTTATTATGTTATAGAAGATGCAAGTATATATGATGATGAATCTGATTATGGAGATGATGGGAATGGTGAATTCGTGTTCATGGCTTTAAAAGATGAAACTAATTCTACTAACTCTGAGAGATGTGTGAAGGAAAGGGCTCTGAAAGCAAGTGTTAATACTGGAGGAACTTTGGTGTCTGCTTTTCATGCTAGAAAGAAGAACTATTGGATCATTGACATTGGATGCTTTAATTATTTGACTGGTGATAAGACTAAGTTTTTTAAACTTGAAAAATATGAAGGAGGACCAGTTAGGTTTGGAGATGATACATTTGCTAAGATATGTGGAAAAGGTTCAATTAGTTTTGATGGCAAGAATAACACTAATGATGTTATTTATGTTAAGGGATTGATACATAACCTCTTCAGTGTTGGTAAAATGTGTAGTAAGGGATACAATCTTATGTAAATCAGGATAATGGTTGTGAGATCAAAAAAGGCTTCAAAACTATTATTGTTGCTAGAAGAAGGATAGATGGAAATGTCTATCAACTCAAAGGTGTTAATGGTTATTGTTTCATGACTCGGATCAATGAGAATTGGCTATGACATAGAAGAATGTATAACATAAATTTTGATATCCTAGTGAGAATAAGTTTAGTTCAAGTTGTGAGAGATCTACCAAAGATTACAAAGCATATCAATGTTGTCTATAAGGAATTTCAAGTTGGAAAGCAAGCAAGAAGAAGTTTCAAATTCAAAGAACAATCTTCTACCAGACTATTGGAATTGGTGCATACAGATCTTTATGGTCCTATCAGAGTAAGAATTCTTCAAGGTGACAGGTATTTAATGCTATTAATTGATGATTATTATAGAATGACATGGGTTACTTTTCTCAAAGAAAAATCAAAAGCCCTAGATAAGTTTAAAGCATTCAAAGTTATGGTTGAGAATTAAATTGATATAAAAGTCAAGTGTTGGAGGTCTGACAGAGGTGGAGAGTTCACCTCCAATGAGTTCAATATCTTTTGTGAGAATCATGGAATAAAGAGGCATTTATCTACCCCTAGAACTCCTCAGTAGAATGGAGTGGTTGAAAGAGGGAATATGACTATTCAAGAAGCTGCAAGGATGATGATGAAAGAAGCAAATCTATCAAAATTCTACTTGAGAGTAGAAATTCATACAGCTGTTTACATACTTAACAAAGTGCAAGCAAGAGAAAACAACACAAAGACTCCTTATGAGATATGGTATGGAAGGATTCCTACTGTCAAATACTTTAGAGTGTTTGGAAGTAAATGCTATATCAAAAGAGATAAATAAAAATTAGGAAAGTTTGATGCAAGGTCTGATGAAGGTATCTTCCTTGGATATTCTACTAAAGGAAAAGCTTATCGGTGCTACAACAAGAGGCTAAGAAATATTGTTGAGAGTTCAATTTTCAAGGTTGATGAAGACCTATAGAAGAATTCAATGGTGATAGATGGGTATGAATCAGATGAGTCTTCTTGCAGAGAAGAAGAAAAAGCTAAGGAAAAAGAAGTGTGGATTGAAGAGGAAGAAGCTCTTGAAAGGATTCCTAAAACTCTTAAGTATGTATACAAGAATCATTTTGAAGAACAGATCATTGGTGGTAAGAGAAAAGGTGTACTGACAAGAAGGAAAGTTGTTGAAGAATAGGTAAATCTATGTTTACTTTCTGAAGTCGAACCTAAACAGTGATTGAAGCATGCAAGGATGAGTATTGCATCAAGGATATGGAAGAATAACTAATGCAGATTGAGAAGGATCAGACTTGGGACCTTTTCCCAAGCCCAACAAACAGGAATGTGATTGGAACTAAGTGGGTATTTCAAAACAAACTGAATGAGAATGGAGGAGTTGTAAGAAACAAGGCTTGTGTGTAAAGGCTACTCACAAGTAGAAGGAATATAATTTGAGGAGAAATTTGATCTGATGGAAAGAATGGAAGCTATCAAGATGCTTTTCACTTTTGCAGCACATAAGGATTTCAAAGTATATCAAATGGATGTGAAGTCTACTTTCTTGAATGGAGAATTGGAAGAAGTATACATAGAACAATTGGAAGGATTTCACTTATCAGATAAATCGGATATGGTTTGTAGATTAAAGAAGGCATTATATGGATTGAAGCAAGATCCCAAAGCTTGGTATGCAAGGTTAGATAGGTACTTATTACATAAAGGATTCAATAAAGGTACCTCAGATAGTAATCTCTACTTCAAAGTTGAAAAAGATCAAATCTTAATTTTTAGAGAAAAACGAAGCTATGTGTAAGAAATTTGCAGAGGAGATGCAGAAAGAATTTAAAATGTCAATGTTTGGGGAGATGAATTTCTTCCTTATGCTACAAATCAATAAGAAAAATAAAGGTATTTTCATTTCACAATCAAAATATGTCAAGGAAATGTTGAAGAAGTTTGGAATGGAAGATTCTAAACTAGTATGTACTCCTATGGTCAAGCTGAGCAAGAATGATTAATCTCTTAAGGCTAATCAATTCAAGTATAGATCAATGATTGGAGGACTATTATATCTAACTAATACTAGACCAAATATCATGCATGCAATTTTTCTTATGGCTATATTTCAAGAAGACCCTAGAGAGTCACATGTTGCTATAGTGAAGAGGATATTCAAATACTTGAAGGGCACACATGATCATGGCTTGTGGCATCTAAAGGATACTGACTTTACTCTTAAGTGCTTATACAGATGTAGATTGGGTTGGTTGTGTAGATGAAAGGAAACGTACAAGTGGTGGTGCATTCTTTCTTAGATACAGATTGGTTTCATGACTAAGAAAGAAACAAGATTCAATGTCATTATCTACTACAGAGGCATAATACATTGCAACAACATCTTATTACACACAGGTTTTGTGGAAGAGGAAAATATTAAAGGATATTAGAGTGATATAGGATGAACCAATTTCTATCTTTTGTGATAATGCAAGTGTTATCAATATATCAAAGAATCCAATAATACATTCAAGGACAAACTGTATCTCAATCTGGTAGAGAAGGTTGTAGAGGATAAAGTGAAGCTTGAATATGTGCCTACAAAGGATTAGGTTTCTTACATATTTACTAAGGCTACATATTTACTAAGGATCTTCCTAAGGATACTTTTGAGTATCTTTGAGAGAAGTTAGGGGTTACTTCGCCCCTTCTTTGAACTAGATGCATAAGGAGATGCATCAGTCTAGTGGATCTCAAGATTCATTCCTTGGTCTAGACTAATGTTCATGGCTACCTCTCAGGGGGGAGTAGGTAGTGGAATTTTTGGTTTTTATAGTCAGGATGAGTGAGAGTTGTCATTACGTAGTGGTTGCTAATTGATTTAGTTTGGTGTGTGCTCCTAAGGGGAAGTATGTAGACCAGTAAAGGAAAGAGAGTTGTAGAGCAATGGTAAACAATATGATTAATTTCAAAGGGGGAGAATGAGGGATGCAAATATTTTTCCATTTTCCATTAATGTCAAAGGGGGAGAGAGTAATGTGAAAAATGTTCGGTTGAGAAAGAAAAGGGGGAGAGAATAGTGAACCAAAAAAAGAGTAATGTGGAAAAGGAGAGTATGATGTAAGGAGGAGAAAGAAAGAGATAATGAGTTGGTATGGAGTAGAGTATTGATGATCAAATTTATGTTTATTGTTGATGGTTTTTCACATTATGTGTTGTCATCAATGACAAAGGGGGAGATTGTTGCAAGTATGTGCATTTGGTGTTGTCATTGATGTCAAAAAACTTGTGTTTTCATTGGTGTCAATAGTATGAGCAAGAGATTATTGCAAGAGTGTGAGCAGTTGGTATTGAGTGGATGTTGTCTTTGATGTTGCTTTGATTAGTTGCATTGTGTTGTCATTACTAAGCTACTAGTGTCAACCTATAGTGTTGCTTTGATAAGCTTATGTCTATGGATGTATGGTTGAGTTGCTAGGTTCTAGCTAGCTTGGTGGTGAAGAGGAAGTGTTGAAGATGTTGAAGATATGTTTTTGGTGCTTGTTTTCCAAGTGCTTTTGAGAAAATTTGAATAAAAAGAGGAAACAGTGTGTTGCAGTGGTGTTTTTTGTTGCAAAGTAGCATTCTGGTTTGGCTCCACATTTCTTCTATGTTGAATATTTTCTTGTGTGGTTTAGATATGTTTATCAAAGATGTTCACAAGTGTTGCATTCAAAATTTGGTGTGTTAGATCATTGTACAGAGGAAGGTGTGTTAACTAGTGTGTGAATTGTGTATTGTAGAGGTGTTTAGGAGAAATGTTCTCGCTCCGCATTTCTCCATAGAGTGGTTACAAGTCTTGTGGATCTAGAAGGGTGTTGATAGTGTTTGTATCTTTCTTTTGTTGAATTTTTTTGAGGTTTGGTGCTTTGGAAGTTGGTTTCTTGAGTTGCAGTGTATGGTAGAATTATTTGAGTTTACTGGGTGTGTACATTCTTCCTGGGTGAAATTTTTTGCAAAGGAATTTGTTGGATTTCAGGGTGTTGTGGAATATTCTAGATTGTGTTCAAGTTTTATGTGGTGTTCACGAGTCATCTTTGAATTTGAGGAAGCGTGTACTTTAATGTTAATGGTGTTAACATAGGTTCGGTCAACCTTGGGTGTTACACTGATTTCAGAGTTGCTTTGGTGTTTGTGGAAGCATGGCATGGTGTGTATGAGTGGATTTAGGTCCTAGCTAAGGTGTGTTTTGGTCTTCCTTCATTCCTTTCTACTACAATAATGTTTTGGTATCGACCTAATTTGAATTTGCACAGTTGAGGTGCATAGCCGATATTGGAGAATGTTTTTAAAGTTGAAGTTGGTATAAATATGTGATGAGTTGTTGATGGATGTGAATATAGATGTGAGAGATACGAATGATGCAAATTATAGAGTTTTAGGGTGCAAAATTATGCAGTATAGTGTGAGCTTTCATGTGTTAGATTATTGGATGCAGTGAGTAGAAGGTTTCTACAATTCTTTAGTAAGATTGTGAAGGTGTTTGTGATGTTGTGGCAGACTTCTCTATTGCATTGAGATAGATTTCTCATTGTAACACTCTTCTCTATCTTCTTTTATATTTTGGCAATGAGCCTTTCTTTCTTTTGGGCAGTGCGCCCTTCGATAGTGAGCCCTACTATATTCGATGTTGATATTACTTTATAATGTGAGCTAATCCTCACCGTGGTTTTTCCCATCTTGGGTTTTCCATGTAAATGTGGGGTTTCTTTGTGTATGGTATTGATTTGATTATGTTTCTGTTATATGCTTTCATGATTAATCATTCTAACAAGATTAAGGGTAAATTGAATTAATGTGGATCTGAATGTTTGTGAGGTTTTTGAAGTTTTAAGGTACAACTAATTCACCCCCCTCTCTTAGTTGTCTTGTGCATTCAACAGAAAAATGGCACTATTTGGAAATTAAATATTATTATGATGACTAAATGAATTGTGGCATAGAAATGATTAGACTTATGTCTTAATTTGAGTTCATTATATTTTCTTATTGCTTCAATTATGATTATTACTATGATGGACTAACATTTTCAACTGTGTAGGTGATTTCCATTTCCAATCAAAATTTGGAGATCATATGGTAACCCAAATTGTGCTTAATCAGTGAAGCTTGACCCTAGTCCATATGGAGGGACTAAGGTCTTGTGATGTGATTTTTTCCTATTGTGATGTGATTTTGGTTTCTTTGTGATGTGAAACTATTGCATTTTGACCTAAATTAATGGTTATTTTGTAATTATGTTAAGTGGGTCCTGTGAAGAAGGAAATGGTTACCTATGTATTTATTTTTAAGTTTTTTTTTTTAGGGGTTCTAAAGTGGTTTTAAATTGGTATTTTCATTTTAATTAGTCATTTCTAAAGTCCAAGGTCATAGGAATAGTAGTTTTAGTCATTTTGGAATGTAAAATTTAAACTAAACTTAAATTTTGACCTCCTAAACTTGACATTTTGAAAAAATGACGAAATTTGTAAGTGGTTAAGATGAGGATAGGTGTGATGTCACCACCCCATCCCATCCTATAGTTTTTTATTGGGTTGGTTGAGATAAGGATAAGGTATCAATGACTAACCATGGGTGAGGATATATGAATGCCCCTTTTGAGAAGAAAACTTCCAAGTGGAGATACTTGGAAGTTCCTCAAGGGGCTAGGTGTTATTAGGAAATGAGGTTTAGGGTTGGATTAAGAATGAGTTGGAGTCGCCAAGTATGAGGAGATAAAATTTCCTATTAAATTTTCTCTGTAAATTTAGGGAAGAACTTTTGCATTTTGAAAAAAAATATTATAAGTATTTTGGAGAGTTTAAGAAAGAAGTATAGAAGGTGAGCTTTATAGATGAGTTTGGAGAAGGTTGGATGGAAGTCTACATCAAATCTATTTGTAAGAACTTGTAAGGTACGACCTTCACCCTTAGAGTTAGTTGTTTTGTATGGATATATGGAAGCAATTATATTTTTTTTGTAAATGTGTGGATTGTGATTGGTCCACATATGTGTAGTTTTGTGTAGATAAATTGTTGAAGATTTGTCATATATGTTTTGTTTGAGTTTTAGGGTGGTATTGTTTGGGGTAGGCTCTCCCAATTGATTGAGAGCACCCCATGTAATGGGGTAGAGTTAGTAGGACCATCTTGGGGAAAATTACAAGGTAAGAGTACATATTTTTTGTTTTGGTTGCGGGAGTTATGGGTGTGTTGATATCTTGAGAAGGACAAATGAATGCAATATTGTAAAGTTTTATGATAGGTAATATTGAGCAACGTTGATATCTTATTCCCCAAATATTATTGTCCCTAACTCCCCCTATCATGATTCTCTTGAGAGAATCATTATTTAGTGTTTATCCTTCGTATTATTGGGTAATGTTATTGTGTTGTATATTTTTTGTTTTTTGTGTGTACGAGTTTTTTATTGTACCTAGTTTAATTTATCATCTCCAAGTTAAGGGGTAGATTGTTTTTAGTCCTAAGGTTGGGAGTGAACTTCCATTGGCAATGTGAAGAAGCTATACTTGTTGCATATGTGTAGGTTGAAAATATCACTTAGGATTTTAATTCCTTTTTGGGATCATTTTCATTTATTCACTTTTCAAGTTGTAACTTTGTTGTAAATAGTTAGTAATGGGTTGTAATTTCATTGTAAACATGGCTTATATATGGCTCAAAAAGTAAATATTGATTTTTAGAGATGTAAGAAAGTGGTGTAGCATACGTGCTTCCTTGTAAGTATATTGATTACAAAAATTTATTGTCATATAAGAAGTGTTGGAAAAGTCCACTATTCCTATTACACCTGTTGTTGTGATAGAAAAAGAGCATTAAAATACATTTTTCATTAAAATATGTAACTATTGAAAATATAGATAAAAGAGATTTTATAAAAAAATTATTTAGGTATGGAAAGATATCTACAAATTAATTATGTAGTAATTTTCTTTCAAGAAAATTTAATATGCTTCATATTTTTACTATTTTTTAAAATTAAAATAATAGAAAAATATATTAGTGTTGGTATATTTATAGAAAATATATATATAAATGTTTTTTTTTTTTTGGCAAAATCAGAGAGTATAGCAATCTATTATTTTGAATGATTTTTAGAGATGTAATGAAAGTGAGTGCTAGCAGGAGATATTCTGCCTAATGTAGCTTACCTTGTAGATTGGTGATATAATGATTTACAATCTGGAAATTTATTGTCCATATATGTAAGAAGTGTTAAGGAAAAGTCCACTAGCTATCCTAATTACACCTGTTGTTAGGTGATAGAAAAAGAGCATTAAATATACATTTTTCATTAAAATATGTAACTATTGAAAATATAGATACCAAAGAGATTTCCCTATAAAAAAATTATTTAGGTAAAAAATGCACAAGGGTAAATACTAATTTCATCCTCCAAAGATATCTTTACATGAATTGCAAATTATTACTCCTCTTTGTATGTTGTATATTTTCTTGTCTGAAGAAAATTTAATATGCTTCATATTTTTACTATTTTTTAAAATTAAAATAATAGAAAAATATATTAGTGTTGGTATATTTATAGAAAATATATATATAAATGTTTTGTCTTCATAGTTTCTTTATGTTTTATTCTTTGAGAAAAAATAATGGATATGTTTATGTATATAATTGGGTGTGTGTATATACAACTTGTTGGGAATATATACTTATAAATTGTTACATGGGGTAGAAATATATATATATATATATATAATATTCTTTATTATATATGTGTGTAAATGTTTTTATATGAAATAAATTATAAAAGCCCCTACCATGGGGTATGAATCCTCCTGTAGGAGTCACAAAACCCTACAAGGGGGTGTGACCACCCATAGGGGTGACCCCCCTACTATTATACTATCATATCTATTTGTGTATATCAAAAATATATATATATATAACCAGGTCAGTTAGCTCGACCTCTATTGTTCATCCCTACAAATGAAACTTGTAGAATACCTTTGATATATATATATATATATATATATATTTGAAGGGATTACATCCAGGTATTCCTTGAGCTGAATTTTAAAAAAAAAACTGCACAAATGAAACAAATAATAATTTCTCAACCAAGGAAAAAACTATAACCCTAAAGACCCTGAGAAAATTTTAGAAAACATAGAAACTAAACCTTTAAATGAGTAGATGAATGTAAATATATGGTTGAAGCCATCTCTCTTCTCCATTGTAAGCTTCTTCTTCAAACTTGCTCTTGCAAATACAATATAAGATTAAAATAAAAAAATTGTTATGAGTTTTCTTAAAAGTTAAGGCGAATATGGGATAAGCACTTGATCTAAAAGTGAGGATGAATTTCATCTAATGGATGATATTCATACCTCGCCCTATAAAGTGATTGTAAAATGTTTTGAGATAAACATGTTAAGAATTATCAAATGTTGTTGAATCATTTTATTTAGTGAACTTAAGTCTAAAATTAGGAAAATAATAATATTTATACTAAATAATAGTAATGATCATTAAGTAATAGTTGGTCTTTTAAATGATAAGACTAATATCCATATATTTTAATTATTTGTTTTACAAATTTTTAATTAAAAAATTTTAAATTAATTTAATATGTTATTGAATTAATTTCAAAAAGTGAACCTTAAAGGAAAGAATTAGATAGGCTATGATAAAATTCTTGCAATATTCACCTAGCATATTTAATCAAACATTAGAAAAGAAGACATTTTAAATAAATTATTTTCAAAAATATTAAATCACTTAGGGTAGAAAAAATCAAGCATTTTATGATAATTATTGACATGATAAATTTTAACATTACCACTTCTATTAAATATTTGATAGTTCTAAGATTAGAATTTATCAGTAAGGTGATAAATTAATTATTAAATGACTATTTATTTAATGCAATTAAATTGAAAAATTAGTTGAATTTAGGGTTTAGGTCTCATCTTAGAGACTTGACCTCCTCTAGTTCATATAAAAATCTTAGAGGGAATGATCCTAAAATGGAATTCCCTTGAGGCATCTTGTATTAAGACACCTAACCCTATTTAGGATAACCTCCATCATGGGGTGTGTGGAATGAGTTCTTCTACACCCAATTACATTATTCACCTTCTCTCACCTTATGGTTGGAATGCTTGTGATTATGTTGCACATGCAACCTCAACAAGTGTACACATCAGTGGATCATATTAAGCATGATATAAGATGAAGGTTTAGTGTTTTAAAAATTATGGGTTTGTGTCTATGTTCACATATTAAAAAAGTGGGCATGAAACCAAGTTATGCCAAGAGAAAAATAGCTCCTTTAGAGAAAATCTAGGCTAAAGGGTAGGCTAGGGTATGGTTGTACAACTAATGTCAACAAATAGATTGATAAAATATACTTCTAAGCACCAAAATATTCTCTAAGGGACATCAAACTATAAAAAAGGTTGGGAAACCACTCATAAAAGTCATAAATTATAGAGACCATTCAAGAGATGGTTTTATTTGAAAATCATTGAAAAAGTGTTGAAAACTATCAAAATTGATAGGAACCACCTCATGTTAGTCAAAAAATGATTGGAAACAATGGAAGGGGGTTTGCAGCCAACTAAGGGTGGCTTACAACTAGGTGAAGTTAGATTTTGGTATGAGTTATGCTACCTAGGGTACATTTGCTACCAATGGGAATTAGTGTTGGTCGATGGTGGGTGGTTAATGATGGTGTGATATTCACTATCAATAAGAGAACTTGTTGCTACCCAAAGAACTTTCTATAGTTAAAAAACTAAATCGGCGTCAAGTAAACAAAAAAACTTCAAAAAAATTAAAAAATATATATCATTACTTTTTCAAAAACCTCGCTACTAAATCAAAAACATTATAAAAAATGAAAGAACTCACTACTGCTAAAAATATTTTCATTAGAATTTGTAAATGTAAGAAATTGTGCATTGTGCATATTTTGTACATTTGTATGGATCTATACAATGTATAAAATATCTTAGTCCCAAATACCAAGGCCCAAAAAAATTTTAAAAAAATTCACTCTTTGATTTTAGTGTTTGGATAGGTGATATTAGGGTTTTGGATGTTTTGGATGTAATAGTGAGTTTTATTTTTCTTTGAGATGCATCATTTGATCACTTAAGGCCAAATATCTCAAAAATGGGATAGCTAATCATAGATATAGAGCTCTAATACCATGTTAGAGTTGATTACTCAACCCTACAACTCTTAAAGATCACCTACAATCAAACACTTCTCACAAAAAGAGAGAAACATAAATAGGAATTGCTATGGAGTTCAAAGAGACTATTGATCTCAAAATATTATGAATCATTATGAATATGCATTCTATGTATTGAATGAATAATATAATGAATGATAAATCCTTATAATAGGGGAAAAAATAAAAAGTAACTCTTGAAGAAACCCTATGTGTGGATAAAAATAGATCATGACATGTGTCCTAATCATATTACTTGAAACAAAAAAGCACATTACCTAACTATTCTTATGTAGCTAGTATGAAAAGGGACCTAATTAATTAATTAGGTAAAATACCTTTTTACTCTAACATGGTAAAGTGATGGTTATGACTAGAGGACATCTTCTCACATTATCAAAGCCTTTAATTGTGTCATTAAATTTTTGTATGATTATGTGATGTATTTGCACTAAACTTATGAAAATAACTATTTCTATAGATGTTTAATATGGACCTATTATCAACTAAGACATATTTAATTCCATATACGTAATTGGGAGTTCACTAGAGCCAAAGGTAATTGAATCATGTCATTGTCATAAATGAAATATAATATTGTAGCAAATTTATAGATTTGATATTTGATTTAACAATGATATTTTCCAATGCCTTTATAATATATTCATATATGCTTCAATATGAGCATTAAGTACCAAAGAAATTCCTTACTTTGAGTATATTACATTTAATCAGTACTAGCATACTCTTTTTGTGCCTTAGAAGATAACCTAGGTGTAGGAGGTAAGTTAAAATTATGATTTCAAGATCAAGCTTGTTGATTTGTTGTCTTATTTTAGCATCTTTGAATTATCTTCGTAAGTATGATCTATGACATGAAAATATGTGTTATTGGAAGGTTCTTGGAGCATGGAATTATTTTACACAAGTGAAGTTTGTGAACAAGTGTGAAAGTGAAAGAATCCAAAATATAAGGAAAAACAATGTTCCATTAAGGATCAAAATAAATATATTAGAACAATGCATCTATGGAAAATAAATCGCCATGATTTTATAAAAGGATATGATATCATTAATTATCAATATGCAATATGTTAAAAAAAAATATAATGCATTAAGATCCTTGATGTAAGCATCAATGGAAGACAATGACAAAGATTGATGGTGATCCATACTGAAAGAAATAACAATGAAATTGAGCTATGAATTGTGAGAAGATAACCTAAAGAAAATCCCTAGGCAGGTTTAGACATCACATTCACCAAAATACAAGGAAGTAAAGTAAATGTTAGGGTTACTCTACATCTAATTAATGATATAGCAATTAATAATAAACTATACCTAAATAAACATGAGATAAGATTGATAAAGAGTATGTGTAATTAAGTGAGAGCGATAAGGATTTCTTAGCTAGATTCAAAATATGATATTGAATTTTTCCCTTGGATTAGATGATATGATCGTTAGGTTAGGTGATATTTACCTTGAAAATCTGTCATTTTTATGTATCCATGTTTCTTGGAAAGTGTCTTAGGGGACATGTGAGAAATGTATTTAATATTGGGATACTGTAATTAAATTTTCAAGAGGAAATTTAATGTTGGTGGAGGTTACATATCACTAGAGGATAAAATTATCCCTCCTAGATGTTCACATTGGGAATGTGAAGGGTCTTGAGTGGGGCACCAATTTTGGAGGGAAATAGGTGTCCATTGGTTCTCCATCTGGAAGTTGAACAATCGTTGGAGCATCATGAATGCTAGAAGTTGAAGGAGCTATGGTTTAAGCACCCATTTTGAAGCCTTGTGCACATTAATTAATTTATTATCATGACTCTTGGTTTTCCAAGGAAGGGGCATGGGTTTTTTCAAGTAGTTTTTTCACCTCTTATCTTGGTTTACCATTGTGGTTTTTCCTCCCACAAATTCTATAAATTAGAGTCTTGAGTTGATAGCATCATCTTGTGCTATTTGCAGGTGTATGGAAGAATCCCAATTGTAAAAGATCAGCAAGGAATTTTATTGTGGTGTATCTCTCATGTGAAGATAAATAATATACTTAGCCTCTTTTCTCATGTGGAGTTTCTTCTCAAAAGGGTTTATCCACGTAAATCTAGAATCATATTTGTTTGTTGATTTTTCTATTATGGTGAATGTGCAATCACATACGTATAATCAGATTTGGTAATCTTATTTTCAGATTTGAATACACATACATAAGTTAATATTGCAGCTTAGTTCCACCTTGTTTTCAACATTTAGTATCAAAGCTAATGGTTATGTTTAGAAGGGGACACCTTTCTCTTAAGTGTTGGAGGTTTTTTGGCTGTAGTGGGAGCTTTTGTTTTTGTTGTATATTGAATATTTTTGAAGAATATTTTATAACATGGCTTCTAGCTCTTGCCAAGCTATTGAGAATTTCAGTGGAATGGGCTATAAGATGTGGAAATTAAAGATGGAGGATCTCCTTGAAGAGAGAGATCAGTGGTTGTCGGTTTCACAAGGAAGTAAACTAGCTATAATGAGTGATGAAGATTGGAAAAATTTAGACAATAATGCATGAGTAACCATTTGGTTGTGTCTTATAGATTCCACCCTTTTGAGTGTTTCCATTGAATACATCGCATATAAGTTGTGGAAAAGGATAGGTGATATATATCAAACTAAAAGTTTTTATGGCAAGTTATATCTCAAAAGATGTCTATATTCTTTAAAAATGGAAGATGGTGAATCTATTTCAAATAGTTTTAATGATTTTAATCTGATTATAATTCAACTTATATCCATAGAAATTAAAATAGAAGATGAAGATTAATGCATCTTGTTTCTTTGTTCTTTTCCTGAATCTTGGGAAAATTTAATTATTGCCATAAGTAGTGGTAATACAAAACCAAAGATGGACTCCATGATCTCCATACTTCTTTTAGACAATTTGAGGAGAAATTTTGTGAATGTTGGCTCTCAAGAGGGATAAGTCTAAAGGATGTTCTAAAATACTCAGAAAGAGTAAAGTGTTGGAATTGTAGTAAAAGAGGGCATGTGAAGAAGGAATGTAGGAATAAGAAAAATATTTTTAATTCCTCCATGGAAAACCCCTTTGATGATGATTTTGATGCTTTGTTTATTTTAGCTAACACCATTAGTGATGATTCTTGGCTTATTGATTCAGGTTTCTCCTACCACATGACTCCTCATAAGGAGTGGTTCACTAGTTACAAAGAATATGATGGAGGATAAGTTTTCCTTGTTGACAACAACACAAAGAGGATTGTTGGTAAGGGAAAGGTAAAGTTGTGCTTCAATGATGGGAGGATTAAAACTCTTCATAATGTTTTGCATATTCTAGGGCATGCAGGAAACTTAATTTTAGTGTCCAAGTTGAATGATTCTGGTATGCATGTGACATTCGATAAGTTTGGTTGCAGGTTGGTAAGAGGGAGTTTGGTGATAGCTAAAGGATCTCATATAGGGACTTTATTTAGGCTAAATGCCTCTACTTTAAGTAACTTTTACAATGTAACTAACACTGAAAATGCATGTATGTTGTGGCACCATAGATTGGATCACATAGGTGAAAAAGGACTAAGACTATCCTACACAAAAAGTTGGTTAATGGTATTTTTGATTATTTTGTTGGTAAAAATGATTTTTTTGAAAATTGTGTGTTTAGCAAACAAAATAAATCATCATTTTCTAGTGGAACAGATAAGGCAAAGAGATTATTATAGATCCTTCATTTGGATGTATGTGGTCCAGTGGATGTTGACTCTTTAGGTAAATCTCAGTATTATGTATCTTCTATTGATGATATCTCAAGATACACTTGGGTTTATTTTATGCATTTTAAATCTAAATTTTTCACTAAGTTTAAGGAATTTAAGGCCTTAGTTGAAAAGAAAACATATTATAAGATAAAAGTGTTGAGGTCTAACAATGGGGGTGAATATTGTTCCTAAGAATTTGATGAATTTTGTAAGCATTCAGATATTGTTCAACAAAAGACAACTCCTTATACTTCCCAACAAAATGGGGTAGTAGAAAGAATGAACCGTACCTTGATGGAAAGAGCTAGGAGTATGTTGAGTAGTACTAAGCTTGATAAATGTTTTTGGGTAGAAGCGGTTGGTACTACTTATTATTTAATTAATATAACTCCTTGTTCAACTCTTGTTGATAAAACTCCTTATGAAGTGTGGATTGGTAGAAAGCCTTATATTTCAAACTTAAGGGTCTTTGGTTGTGTGGCTTTTGTTCATGTGCCTCAAGAGAAGTGGTCTAAATTGAATCCAAAAGCACATAAATGCATCTTTTTTGGTTATAGTGAGAATGTAAAAGGTAATAAGCTTTGGAATCCTCTCACTCATAAAATAATATTGACTAAAAATGTGATTTTTGGGGAATTTAGATCTAACTCAAGAGAAGAACAACCAAAGGATAAAGACATGACAAAGACAGTGCACTTCAAGGCAAAGATTCAAAAGCAAGAAGATGCACATGTAGAAGAATAATTATATGGATCTAAGGATGGAGAAGAAGAAGATGATTTCGATAGTTTAGAGGATGTGCAAGATGAGCACACATAAGAAGATGAACAGGTCGAGCTCATTACTCCTACCTTGAGTAGGTACAGAAGGAAATGGAATATAGTTGACAAGTATAGCCCATCAAATTACCGTTATGTATTTGATTTTTTGAGTACTGACGATGAACCTAAATATTTCAAGGAGGCTCTCTCTTTGGAGAAAAATGAGTCTTGGTTGCAGGCCATGTAGGAGGAGATGATGGCTTTGGATAGTTGTGACAACTAGGATCTTGTTAGTTTGTCCAAAGGAAAGAATCCCATTGGTTGCAAGTGGGTATTTAAAAAAATTGGTATAGACAATTAGTTAGAGTAGTACAAAGCCCAATTAATGGCTAAGGGATACTCCTAGAGAGAGAGTTAATTTTGATGAAATTTTCTCTCTTGTTTTTAAATTAACTTATATTAGATTTCTATTATCCATTGTTTCTACTTATGATTTTGAGATAGAGAAAATGGATGTTAAAACTACTTTCTTGCATGGGGATCTTGAGGAGGAAATTTATATGCAACAGCTTGATAGTTTTGTTGTGAAAGGAAAAGAACAATTGGTTTACAGGTTGAAGAGATCTTTGTATGTTTTGAAATAGTCACCTAGGATGTCGTACCAAAATTTTGATACATTTGTATTGAAGTTGGGTTTTCTTAGGAGCGAGGAGGATCATTGTGTTTATATTAAGATTATTGATGATCAAATTATAATTATTATCTTGTATTTTGATGATATGTTATTCATGGGTAATAGCAAGGTGATGATTAGGGAGACCAAGACATAGCTTTCTAGAACATTTGATATGGACTTAATGGCTATAAAATATGTTCTTGGGATGGAAATCAATAGAGATCAAGATCACATAAATCTTTGGTTAAGTTAGAGTAAGTATGTTGATACTGTTGAAAATATGTGTTTTCATTGATGTCAACTCAAGATGTGTTGTCATTGATATCAAATGTATGTGCTAAAGACTATATATGCTCCAAAGATAGTCAATATGTAGTGATATCAACTAGTGCAAATCAGCTGTGCAGTATAAGGAAGAATGGTGATATATTTGATGTCTTTGTGTGATGCAGAGGTAATTAAACTTGTTCCAATATGTTTCTTGCATGCCTACATTGATATCTTACCAGTTTGGTGTACTACACTTAGAGATAAGTTGCAATTTTTTTTGCTAAGGCAATCATAGAGTATACTCTAAGATAGTGTCATGGTGTTTTTGTCCACATCCTTTCATAGAGAAAGATTTTTTCTTGCGGCTTAGATGATAAGTTGGTCAAGATGTGAAGGTGTTATATCCATTTTTTTCAATCATTACACCTTCGGCAATGAAAGTTACAAGTGATTTTGTTTCAATCTATGCTTCGACTGAGTAAAGTGGTGATGAAGGTATAATAGAATGATCTACATTCCTCCTGAAGTGAAGTTTTGGCCTTATGGTTTTGAGGAAATTTTCAATGATGTTCAATGTATACTATACTGTTGTATCATGTGATTTGGTGGTCTACAAGTGCATTTTTCATAGGAAGGAGTAGTATAGTTGGTTCCAAATGCTTAATTATTCCACATAACATATGCTTCTCTTCTTGTGCTAGCACTTAATAATCAGATACTTCAGAAGAAGATTGAAGAGATATTGTGCATAAACTGTACATTGTTCACATCTTGGTTTGTATGATGTTGTGGGTTTCTCCCCAATGGTGTAAAGATGAATAGTTGGATGCTTTGGTAGTATTGATGTTTTTTGGGATAACAATTTGTTTCCTTCATTTGTGGTTGATCTTGATTAATTAATTTTGCTTTGGAGAATGTGTCATGATGTATTTGGGGCCTTTTATACCATGTGTGGATCCATAACTCATTTTCTCTTCATAATGCATATCTGTGAATCTGACCTATGTAGTATCACTCATTTTATTTTATAGGTCATCTTGGAGTTGACCTAATTGGTGTTTTGAGTTGTTGTAGAGGGTATTTATAAAAGAACAAAATTAGTTGTGAATTGATTGATGTGATATTGTGTAGTATGTTGAATATGAAGTATGTGAAGTTAGTATGATGAAGTAAAGGTGCAAAAAAGGGGTTGCAACATCAACATATGATAGATGCTTCTTTTATATAATTTCATGTTCATGTTTTCATTGTAATTTTTATGTATCATGTTATCATGCAGTGAGCCTCCTCAGCAGGTCCTTGTATCTTTTCTTAAGGTTGTGTGTCTTAGCCTACAAGTCCAAAAGGTAGTGAGCCTTGTTGCAAGTATGATGGTGTTGTTATTGATTTCAACAGGATGTCTACTAGATGGTGTTGTCATTGATATCAACTATGTGCTAATGAAGAATGTTGCATAATGAAGATGTGGAGGATATTGAGAAATTTGTGAAAAAGGAGGAAAACAGGTTGTTGCAGGTTGTGCATGGGTAGTTGAGACTTTGAAGAAGTGTTGTGATTACATGGAGCTATCTTTATCTTGTAGTGTATGACGATGAGTTGGAATAGTGTAATGAGCTGAGATGATGTCTATGGTACTTGGTTTTGAGAAAATTTGATAGACAGAGAAAACAATGTTGCACAAGTGTTCAAAATGTGCTTTGGGATGTGCTTCGTGTTTCTTTTATGTTGATGCTATTCCTATGCAGATATGATATGTTCAAGGTTTTTATAGGTTTCTATATTCAAAATTTGGGTTTCTAGATCGTTGTATAGAGTGAGATATTATCACCAATGTGTGAACTAGTTTTTCAGTGATGTTTTATGTGGCCTGGGAGAAATGTATTTGCTTTGAGTTTCTCCACAGTTTGGCTTCAGGTTGTGAAAATTTAGGAAGTTTCTTATAATGTTTGTATCTTTTAGTATTCAAGGTTTCACTTGATTTGGAACAATAAAGTGTGTATTTCATGCATTAGTGTGCGAATAAGGTTTACCAGTTGTTCTAAGCTAAAGTATTTATATGATGCAAGTTTGCATGAAGTGTTTGATAGATCTCAGGTGGTTCGAAGATAATTGTAGATTGTGTTCAAGTGAATTTTGTTGCCTGAAAGTTTCAGATTGATTTAAGGAAGCATGTACTTAATGATTATGAAGTTTAGCACGAGTATTGGTCGGCCTTGTGTTAGCACTACCTGCGAAGTTTTAAAAGTGTGTTGAGATGTGTTGGGATTTATTTGGGTCCTAATTAATGATTTTTAGGTCACCTTCATTCCTATCCATCATGGGAATGTTTAGGTGCTTACCTAATTTGAATTTGTAAGTGTAACGAATAGTTGACAACCTTGGAGAAGATTTTCAAGGTTGAGGTTGATATAAATAAGAGTGATGATGTTGTGAGATGCAAGAGAGAAGCAAGATAGATGCGAGATCGATGCAAGTGATATCTTTGATGTGAATTTGAGCAGAGCAGTGCAAATTTCAAGTATTGGATTCCTGAAGGCAATGAATTGAAGGTGTCTAAAACCTTTCATGCAAGATTGTGAAAGTGTTGGATCATTTGTGCTAGATTCCTTGTTGCATTGAGAAGTTGTTCTCTATGTAACATTTCTCTTCTATCTTCTTGCATTCTTTCTATGTTAGTAAGTCCTGGCTATAAGCCTTTTTGGACAGTGTGTCATATTTTGGTAGTGATCCTTTGTACCAGTTTTGTAATTACTTATATTGTGAGCTAATCCTCACCGTGGTTTTTCCCTCATCAGGTTTTCCACGTAAATATGGTGTTATCTTTTGTATGGTGTTATTATTTCAGTTTTTGTTATCTGCATTTCATGATTAATCACTTTAACATAATAAGGGTTTAATGAATGCATGTGGATCTGATTACTATTGAGGGTTTTGATGTTTTAATTAGCTACAACTAATTCACCCCCCATCTCAATTGTCTTATTCAAAAATTAGTATCAAAGCGAGGTTCCTTAGAGAAGAGCTTAACTACTTAAGGTAGATCAGGGATGGCAAAGCAAATTGATTGCCCTAGATTTGATGGAACAAACTATGCATTATGGAAGACAAAGATGGAAGGATATCTGGCAACTCATGGATTTGAAATTGAAAAGGCTTATAAGAATCCATATACTCCACCTGCAAATGGTCTAAGCACAAGTGATGAGATCAACGCACATGAGGTAAATGTGAAGGAAAAAATTATTTTGACAAATAGTCTTTCAAATTCTAAATTGGTTAAAGTTATGAATCTTAAGACTACTAAAGAATTTTTTGATAAGTTAGAGAGCATTTATGAAGGAGATGACAAGGTCAAACAAGAAAAGTTGTAGAATTTGAAGGCATAGTTTGAGACCATGCAAATGTCTTAAGATGAAACAATTTCAACCTACATGCAGAGAGTAGATGAATTGGTAAGAACTTAGGTTGGTAAAGAAAGTTCTCAGAACTCTTCTTGATTCATACAGTGAAAAGGTATTTGCTATTGAGGAAGTTGCAAATTTTAATACTTATTCTAGAGATAATTCGATTGGTACACTAACTTCATTTGAGATGAGAAAGTTTGGTTTGAAAAATGGTGCAAAAGTGGAGACTGCTTTTAAGGTTGGAAAATCAGAAAAGATTGAAGATTCAGATGGAGATGATCTTGATGATGTGGAAGCTAACTTTGTAAGAAGGATGAAAAAGGGCACTGGTAAGTACAAAGGTAAACTACCTTTCAAATGTTTTAGTTGTGGTGAAATAGGTCATTATGCTTCAAGATGTCCAAAAAGGGTTTTAAACAATAATAATAATAAGGAGAACAAAGGAAATATGATTAAAAGAGCTTAATATGTCAAATAAGATGTCGGTATTTCTGATGATGAATCTAATTATGGATATTTTGATGATAATGAATGCTTGTTCTTGGCTATAAAAGAAGAAACTAGTTCTGCTAACCCAAAATTTGTGTGAAAGAAAGTGTTCTAGAGAAGAAGGATAAGATTGAAGGTACTTTGGTATATGTTTTTCATGTTAAAGAGGATAAGAATTACTAGGTTGTTGATGGTGGTTGTTCTAATCACATGATGAGAGACAAAAGTAAGTTTGTTAAAAGTTTGAAAAATATGATGGAGGATTAGTCAAATTTTGAGATGATTCAAGAGCTAAGATTTTTGGAACAGGTTCAATCAATTTTGATGGAAAGCATAATACTGATGATGTTTAATATAATAAGGAATTAAGGCATAATCTTTTGAGTGTTGTACAAATGTGTAGCAAAGGATATAATCTTATGTTTAAGGATGAAACATGTGAGATCAGAAAAGGAACTATGATTGTTTTTGGTAAGAGGATAGATGGAAACATTTATCAGCTTAAGGGAGTTGATGGTCATTGCTTTATGTCTTAGATTAATGATATTTGGTTATAGCACCAGAGGATGTGTCACATGAATTTTGATAATTTGGTGAGAATCAGATCAATTTATGCAATAAGAGATCTACCAAGAATCACAAAGCCTATTAATGTTGTTTGCAAGAATTGTCAGCTTGGAAAACAAAGAGTAGTTTCAAAGGAAAGGAACAATCTGTTACCGAACTACTAGAAGTAATACATACAAATCTTTGTGGTCCTACAAGGGTGATAATTCTTCAAGGCGACAAGTATTTTATGCTTTTGATTGATGATTATTCTAGAATGACATGGGTTACTTTTCTTAGAGAAAAATTTGATGCATTAGATAGATTCAAGGCATTTAAAGTTATGGTTGAGAATGAAATGAATGTGAAAATAAAATGTTTGAGGTCTAAAAGAGATGGAGAATTCACCTCCAATGAGTTTAACATGTTTTGTGAAGTTCATGGAATAAAGAGGCATTTGTCTACCCCTAGAACTCCTTAGCAAAATGGAGTTGTTGAAAGGAAAAACCAGACTATTCAAGAAGCTGCTAGGACTATGATGAAAGAAGAAAATCTACCGAAAGTCTATTGGAGAGAAGCAATTTATACTATTTTTTACATACTTAATAGATTTCAATTAAAAGCTAACAGCACAAAGACTCCCTATGAGTTATGGTATGGAAGGATTCCTACTGTGAAGTACTTTAGAGTATTTGGAAGAAAATGTTATTTCAAAAGAGATGAAGAAAACTTCAGAAAGTTTGATGCAAGGTCTGTTGAAGGTATCTTCCTTGGATATTCTACTAAAAGCAAAGCTTACATATGTTACAACAAAAGGTTGAGAAAAATTGTTGAAAGTGTAAATGTTAAGGTTGATAAAAATTTACAGAATTCAATTGCAATAGATGGATATGTGTCAGATGAACTTGATTGCAGAGAATAAGAAGAAAAATTTTGATGAAAAAGAAGTGCAAAATGAAGAGGTAGAAGCTCCGAAGAAGACCCCTAAGTATGTGCAAAATAATCATTCCAAAGATCAAATCATTGGAGATAAGAGGAAAGGAGTATTGACAAGAAGCAAAGTTGTTGAAGTTGAGGTAAATTTGTGTTTAATTTCTAAAGTGGAACCTAAAACAATGAGTGAGGCATGCAAAGATGAACATTGGTTGAAGGAAATGGAAGAAGAACATATGCAGATTGAGAAAAATCGGACTTGGGAATTGGTTCCTAGACTAGAAAACAAGAACATAATTGGAACTAAGTGGGTATTCAAAGTGAGTATTCAGAAACAAGTTGAATGAGAATGGAGAAGTGGTAAGAAATAAGGTAAGACTTGTGTATAAGGGTTACTCACAAGTGGAAGGAATAGACTTTGAGGAGACATTTTATCCTTTGACTAAGATGGAAGCTATCATAATGTTCTTGGAATTTGCAACACATAAGGACTTTAAATTTTATCAGATGGATGTGAAGTCTGCTTTTTTGAATGGTGAATTGGAAGAAGAGGTTTACATGGAACAACCAGAAGGATTTCAGTTGTCAGATCATCTGAATATGGTGTGTATATTGAAGAAGGAATTATATGGATTGAAGCAAGCTCCCAAAGCTTGGTATGCAAGATTGGACAAATATTTGATATAGCAAGGATTTAGTAAAGGAGCCACAGATAGTAATCTTTACTTCAAATTTGAGGAAGACAAAATATTGATAGTGGTTGTGTATGTGGATGATATTATCTTTGGTGGAAATGAAGCTATGTGTAAGAAATTTTCTAAAGAGATGTAGAAATATTTTGAAATGTCAATGTTTGGGCGGATGAATTTCTTCCTTGGGCTACAAATCAATCAAACAGATAGAGGGATATTCATTTCATAGTCAAAGTATGTCAAAGAGATGTTGAAGTTTGGAATGGATGACTCCAAATTGGTATGTACTCCTATAGTGACTGGTTGTAAATTGAGCAAAGATGAAGATTTACCTAAGGATGATCAGAGCAAATATAGATCTATGATTGGTGGAATGTTATATCTAACTGCTACCAGATTGGATATCATGCATGTAATTTGTCTTGTGGCTAGATTTCAAGAAGAACAGGTAAAGAAACACATGTTATAGTAGTGAAGAGGATATTCATATATTTAAAAGGCACTCTAGATTATGGCTTATGGTATCCTAGGGATACTAATTTCACATTAAATGTTTATACAAATGCAGATTGGGTTGGTTGTGTTGATGACATGAAAAGTACAAGTGGTGGAGCATTCTTTCTTGGATGTAGATTAGTGTCATGGTTAAGTAAGAAGCAATATTTAGTTACCTTATCCACTGCAGAGGATGAGTATATTGCAGCAGCATCTTGACGTACATAAGTTTTATGGATGAGATAGACACTGAAGGATATAAGAGTAGTATATGATGAGTCTATATCTATCTTTTGTGATAATACAAGTGCAATTAACATTTCAAAGAATCCAGTGATGCATTCAAGGAAAAAGCATATATCTATTGGGTATCACTTCTAAGAGAGAAGGTTATGGAGAACGATGTAAAGCTTGAGTATAAACCTACAAAGGATCAGATTGCTGACATATTTACTAAGGCTCTTTCTAAAGATACTTTTGAGTATCTCTAAGAGAAGTTGGGGGTTATTTCCCCTCCTTTGAACTAGATGCATATGGAGATGCATCAGTCTAGTGGATCTATGGATTCATTCTTTTTTTTATTGATGTTGGTGGCTACCTCTCAGGGGGAGTAGGTAGTGTCATGTGTTGGCATTGAGTTGCTGATTTATTTAGGTGTACTCCTAAGGGGGAGTATTCATAGCAAGTATCTTGGTTTTGTGTCAAAGGGGAAGAATAATACAAAAAAAATTATCCTTTCCCATTGATGTCAATGGGGGAGAGAAAATCATGTGAAAAAGTGAAAAGTATTAGGGGGAGAGAGTGCACAAATGTTGTGTAGGCTATCTAATCTGAAAAGAAAAGGAGAGTGTGTATGTTGTCTTTGATGGTTTTTCACATCTTGTGTTGCCATCAATGACAAAGCTAGATATTGTTGCAAGTATGATGGTGTTTTCACTGATGTCAATAGGATGTTTACTGGCTGGTGTTGTCATTGATTTCAACTATGTGTTAAGGAATATTGTTGCACAATGAAGATGTGGAGGATATTCAAAAAATTGTGAAAAAGGAGGAAAATAGGTTGTTGCAGGTTGTGCATGGGTAGTTGAGACTTTGAGGAAGTGTTGTGAGTAGATGGAGCTGCCTTTATCTTGCAGTGTCTGAAGATGATCTAGAATAGTGTAATGAGCTGAGATGATGTCACTGGTACTTAGTTTTGAGAAAATTTGATAGAAAAAGAAAGCAGTGTTGTGCAAGTGTTCAAAACGTGCTCTAGGATGTGATCTGTGTTTCTTCTATGTTGATGTTATTCCTGTGTGGACCTGATATGTTGTTCAAGGTTGTTAGAGGTTGTTATATTCAGAATTTAGGTTTCTAAATCATTGTACAGAGTGAGATATTTTCACCAATGTGTGAACCAATTTTACAGTGATGTTTTCTATGGCCTGGAGAAGTGCATTTTCTCCATGTTTCTCCATGGTTTGGCTTCATGTTGTGCGGATTTGGGAAGTTTCTTATAATGTTTTTATCTTTCATTATTCAAGGTTTCACTTGATTTCAAATAGTACAGTGTGTGTTTCATGCGTCAATGTGTGAATAAGGTTTACCAATTGCTCTAAGCTGAAGTATTTATATGATGTGAGTTTGGAGGCACAAGCCTAGAGGACATAAATTTTAAATGAATTCATTTGATCCTCCAAAAGGTAAATCAAAAGTGGTTTTTTTATCAGCATTTTGATAGTTGTAGAGGAGACTCCATTATAGGTATGGTTTAAAACTAATGGGGTTCTATCCAAGGGGGCTTGATATAAGGGGTTTGATCAAGCCCTCTTTAATTAAAATCTTTTAAATAAAACCTTTCAAGGCTTAAATCATTATATTTTCTAAAAATATGTGATTTTAGACAAAAATCAAGATGTCCCAAAAAGTGTAACCCATTATTGTGGTGGCACCCATTACATCCATATTTAATTGAATGAGATTGACCATACTTCATCCTTTGAAGTGGTCTGGAATGAGCTGCTAAATGAGAATGGAGTATACAAGCCAGAGTATGCAAATGTGGTAGCAAAGGGTTTGGACATATGGAAATATTTTCTAGACTTCTACAAATGCAAAGAATGGGTAAGAATCATTTTAAGTCGCATTCATGAAAATTTCATTTGGCTAGACAAAACCTACATGATCACAAAGGAAGCTATTGGGGTAGTTACTGGTCTTTGTTCCTTCAAGCCAGTCCCCATGTTGAAGTATGTAAAGAATGAAACGGTTATGGAGCTCACCGGTGCCAACTAAAAGAAATCTAATTGTGAAGGATATCACAGACCCCAGTGTCTAGTATGCATCAATGTTTATTGCATACAAAATTTATTTTAAAAATAGAGAAGGGTCTACAATTTCCACTGCAATTCACACAGCATATCAAATGGTGAAGGAAGGAGCTAGCTTTGACTTGTGTGAGTTTTTGAGAGAGCAAGTGATGGAAAACTTGAAGAGAACAAGAGAAATTGGTTACAATTTCAAGTTTTGTTTGTTAATCATTTGTCTCACATTCTTCTTTTTGAATGAGTTACTTGGTTTTAAGGGTAAGGTTTGGGATAAGTCCACTCTGGTAGCAACACAAATCAAACAACATATGAAAAAATTTCAGAATAGGAATGTATATAATACTTTCTATTGGGGATTTTTGAAGAATTTGCAAACTGAAATACAGAGCAGATATAGGATACCATCAAACTTGGTCTAGAAAGTATGAGAATGAGGTAACTTTTATGGTGAACAAAGATCATTGTTTCATGGAAGCAGTGGAGCCGAGAACCTCATCAATTCCTGAGTTGCCTTATGAGTTTGAACATGAATTTGTACAAGGTTATATAGATATTCTATTGTCAAAACCTAAGGATCCCAAAGCAAACATATTTGGTACATATAAAGAAATCATAGATGAAATTTACTAGAAGTAGAGAGATGAAGCCAGTGAAAAGAAAGTGGAAAGGGTGCTTAAGGAGATGGGTACTCCATGGTACTCAAAGATAAAAGATAAAGATGGGCGTCACAAGAAATTGGGTACTTCTTCAAAGACTGCATTTAATGTTCTAGTGGAGGTTTCTAAAGACAAATTTGTTCCTTTATAAGCTAGTCAAGGTTCAAGAAGATCTAGTAGATCCTATTTTGTTTGTACATCTACTCCACAACCCTCTAGATCAACTCAATCATCTGGTGGAAGAAGAAAAGTTGCATATGTTACTACATCGCAGAAGAAAACCACAAGTGTTGGGCAACCAAGGCACAAGCAAAAGGAAAAGAGAAAGAAGCCTAATGAGGAAGAACTAGAAAGGGAGGAAGAAACTGAAATTGAAGATATCTCCTTGAAAAAGAAGAAAGGAAAGAAGATTGCAGAAGAGGAAGCTAAGCAAAACCCTCTTATTACACATGAACCCCTTGATTTTGGTGCCATCTTAAATGGAATTGTTAAGTATAGCCTATTGGATAGTATAATGGGGCTACATCTGGATGTCCCTTCAGAAGACAAGAAGACAATTGAAAAGTTTTTCATTGAATATATGCTCATATAGAACATTCCCTTCAATGACATTGTTGAAAAAGCTCTAGATAGCCTTGCTGAGGCTTTGAGGCAGAGAAGAGAAGAAGCAATCAAGGTTGAAGAAGAACTTAAACAACAAGCAATTGACAAGTCTAGGATCTTTGTCTCCTAAAAAGAAAAAGAAAATATTTTCTAGAGATAAGCCAAGGAGTTCCACACCAAAAGAAGAATAGATCTCCTAATGAGCCTAGATGAGGATATTAAAAGAAAGGCTCAAAATGAAACTAAAGACATTAATAATAAAATCATTAATGAAATACAAAGTGAAGTAAAGGTTGATTCACAGGTGCCTTTGAATAAATATGAAATTGATAATGAGCCCCCTCTAGAGAAAACAAATGAACAAGATGCATTTGGTTAGCAAGAAGTACAAGGACCCTTTGAATAGAAAGATGGAGAAGATATCCCTAGTATGCATGATAAACATGAAGTCTTCAAGATGGAGATAGAAAAATAAAAGGAGAAAGAAGAGGAGACTTCTCCTCCAAAGAATATTGGTGCACAAGGTACAAAAGATCAAGGTGAAGTGAGTGTCCCTACTCTAGGGAACACTAATTCTAGTAAAGAATGAAATATTCCTCCTTTGGAGAATTTAGGAAATGATGAGCAAGAGAAAGAGGATGATCCTGAGAATGTTCAAAATGCAAAGAAGAAGACAATTGAGAATCGAGATTCTTTATCTTCAAATTATTTCAAGGACCTTCTAGGGTTGCAGATGTAGTTTCAACCTGTGGTGGCACCCTACCTTTTGCAAATTCCTACTCATGAGGGACAAGTTGACTTGTCAAAAATTTCTTCCCTTCATAAGTTAGAGCTTGGTGATATTTTGCATGCTTCTGCAAGCAAAGAAATTTTGCAAGAACATATGAAGAAAACTCGATTAATTGATGATGTAATAAAGACTATTCATGAGGGTTTACCAGAGGTAACATTGATTCTTCCTTGCCTCTAGAACAAAAGTTGACTTTTAATGGATTCTTTCATAGATCATTCCTCTCACATGGAGAAAAAGGTAGAACAAGAGGCCTTGAGGAAGGCAAATGAAAAAATAATGGATGATGTATTTGCTCGGTGTGCAAATGCACACAAAAAACTACAAGAGAATTTGAAAATGTTTTAAAAATGTATTGATGAATTTACAACTCTATATCAATTTTTCTTGAAATGGTCAAATTCCACCAAGAACATCAAAGACCAAATTGACTCCATTGAGTCACAAATCACACAAATGGTCGAGATATATAATCAATCAAAGAATAAGGATGGATCAACAAGAGCTCAAATAGAAAATCTTCATGTGTAGTTATCATTGCTTTTGGACCAGAGAGAGAAATTAAAGAAATGGTTTAGTTAGCTAAGGGAAGTAGTCAACTTGAGACTTGCTTCATTATCTAAATTTCTTGTTGAAGAAGAAAAAATTGATCAGAAAATGAAGGCTCTAAGAAATGTAGTTGAGGTTGAGGACTTATACATACAATTTGAATGTCAGAATCACATTCTTACCTCAGCAAAGGAAAACTGGGTATCTACTATTTCACAAATCAAGGTAATCTATAAAGACATTCCACCTTCTAAGTGAGTTTTGAGAGTATTGTAGCTAAGAAATTTTTTGTCTTTGTATAAACTTGTGGAGGCTTGTAGTATCATTTTAAAAGACCATGTACATAGCATCCTTTTTGGGGCATCTCCATCTTAGGGGGAGTATTTTTTGTAGAAATCAAATAGAAAGGGGAGTTCATACCACTTTTTTGGGTTGTTATAAGTACAAGATATTATTCCCTTTTCCCTTGATGTCAAAGGGGGAGAGAAGTCTTGTAGATACATGTTGCCAACAATGACAAAGGGGGAGATTGTTGGCAATATGTGTTATCATTGATGTCAACTCAAGATGTTTTTTCATTGATGTCAGATGTATGTGTTGAAGATTGTATATGCTCCAGAGATAGTTGAAATGCAGTGATATCAGCTAGTGCAAGTCAGTAGTGCAGTATGAGGAAGAATGATGATTTGTGTGATGCAGAGGTGGGTACAATTGTTCCAATATGTTTCTTGCATGCCTACATTAATATCTTACTAGTTTGGTGTACAACACTTAGAGATAAGTTGCAAAAGTTTTTACTAAGGTAATCAAAGAGTATACTCTAAGACAATGCCATGGTGTTTTGGTATACATCCTTCCACAGAGCAATATTTGTCTTGCAACTCAAATGATAAGTTGGTCAAGATGTGAAGGTGTTATATCTAATTTTTTTAGTCATTACACCTTCAGTAGTGAAAGTTATAAGTGACAACACGTTCTGATTTGTGAGCTCCAACTGAGTAAAGTGTTGATGAAGGCATAATGGAATGCTTTGTATTCCTCCGCAAGTGAAGTTTTGGCCTTGCAGTTTTGTGGAAATGCTTAGTGATGTTCAATGCATACTATATTGTTGCATCATGTGATTTGGTGGTTTGCAAGTGTAGTTTTCAAAGGACATAGTAGTACAGTTGGTTCTAGACGCTTAATTGTTCCACAAAACATATGCTTCTCTTCTTGCGAAAGCACTTAATGACCAGATACTTCAGAAGAAGGTTGAAGAGATATTTTGAATAGAATACATTGTTCACATCTTGGTATGCATGATGTTTTTGGTTTCTCCTCGATGGTGTAAAGATGAAAATTTGGTTGCTTTGGTAGTGTTGATATTGTTTGGGCCAACAATCTTGTTTCATTCATCTGTGGTTGATCTTGATTAATTAGTTTTACTTTGGAGGATGTGTTGTGATGTATTTGGGGCCTGTTATGTCATTTGTGGATCTGCAACTCATCTTCTCTTCATAATGCATATGTGTGAATTCAACCTATGTAGTATCACTCATTTCATTTTATAGGTCATCTTGGAGTCAACCTAATTGGTGTTTGAGTTGTTGTGGAGGGTATTTATAGAAGAACAAAATCAGTTATAAATTGATTGATGTGAGATTGTGCAGTATGTTGAATATGAAGTGTGTGAAGTCAATATGATGAATTAAATGTGCAAAAAAGGGGTTGCAACATCAACATATGATAGATGCTTCTTTTATAGCAGTTCATGTTCATGTTGTCATTATAATTTTCATATAACCCGCTATCAGGTAGTGAGCCTCCTCAGTAGGTCCTTCTATCTTTCCCTAAGGTTGGGCACTTTAGCCTACAAGGTCCAAAAGGTAGTGATCCTTAAACAACATTGTAATTTTTGTAAGCGGTGAGCTTCATATATTGTGAGTTAACTCTCACTCTGGTTTTCCCTCATTGAGTTTTCCATGTAAAAATTTGTGTCCTTGTGTGGTGCATGTTTTCATTTCTTCTTTTCTTTCAGTTAATGTGATTTGATATTTAATCTAAAAATGGAATGGTTTAAGTTTTAGTATATGTTGATTCACCCCCCCTCTCAACATTTCAGTGTGTTCAATAAATACAATTTTGTGAAGGTTTAACGGGTGTGATTGTAAGCTAGTTAATATTCCATTTCTAGTTAGTATTAAGTTAAGCTTGGTTATGTGTCCTAATTTTGATGATTATTTTGAGGATATGTCTAAGGTTCCTTATTCTAGTGTCACTAGTATTTTAATGAATGCAATCGTTTACACTAGACCAGATATAGCTTGAGCAGTGGGAGTTCTAAGTAGGTTTATGTCTAACCCTGGTAAAGAGTATTGGACTTATTTCAAGAGGGTGTTTATATATTTATGTGGTACTTACAAATTATTATTTGGTTTATCATGGTATTGATGATGTGGTCAATTCATTGGACATATAGGGGTTTGTTGATGTAGATTGGGCCAGTGACTTGGATAGTCAAAGGTCCACAAGTGGCTATGTGTTTAATTGGTACATTGAGTTGGATGAGTAAGATTCCTCTTATAGTTACCTTTTCCACCATTGAAGCAAAGTATATGGCTGCTACACATACCTCTAAGGAGTCGGTTTGGTTATAGAGACTTGGTAATGGCATTGGTTATGATTGTAGGACTATGAGGATTGGTTGTGACAATTAGAGTGCTATTTGTTTGGCCAAAAATCTATGTATCATGTTTGTATTAATCATGTTGATGTTCAGTATCACTTTTTGTGAGATATGGTTGAGAATAGTAAGGTCTTGATTGATAATTTTGACACTTTGGATAATGTTGCAAATTCCCTTATGAATCCAGTGACTATAGATAAGTTCTCTTGGACTATGAGGATAGGCCTTGATCATAGTACTTGATTTATTATTTGTATCTCATAATGTATAATGTCAAGTTGGGATAATGTTAGGTTAGGTGACATTTACCTTTCAAACCTATGTCATTTTTATGTCTCCATATTTCTTGAAAAGTGTCCTAGGGGACATGTGAGAAATGTAATTAATATTGGCATATTATAATTGCATTTTCAAGAGGAAATTTAATGTTGGTGGAGTTTACACATCACTAGAGGAAAAAAGTATCCCTCCTAAGCATTCACATTGGGAATGTGATGGGTCTTGAGTGGGGCACCAATTTTGGAGGAAAATAAGTGTCTGTTGGTTCTCCATCTCGGAGCTAAATAGTCATCGAAGCATCCTGAATACCAGAAGTTGAAGGGGCTATGAGTTAGGCACCCCTGTTGAAGCCTTGTGCACATTAATTAATTAATTATCATGAATCTTAGTTTTCCAAGGAAGGGGTATGGGTTTTTTGCAAGTGGTTTTGGCACCTCTTTTTTCAGTTTACCATTGTGGTTTTGCCTCCCACAAGTTCTATAAATTGGAGCCTTGAGATAGTAGTATCATCTTGTGTTATTTGTAAGTGTATGGAATCATTTGAGTTGTAGGAGATCAACAAGGAAATGTATTGCAGTGTATCTCTCTTGTGAAGATAAATAATATACTTGCCCTCTTTTCTTGTGTGGTGTTTTTTCCTGAAAGGGTTTCTCCATGTAAATATGGTGTCATATTTGTTTGTTGATTTTTATATTATGGTGAATGTGCAATCACATACATATAATCAGATTTGATAATATTATTTTTATATTTTAATACACATGTACATAAGTTAATATTGCAACTTAGTTCCACCTTGTTTTCAACAATGATGTGACTAATAAGGAATTATTCAAATATGATATTAGAATTTCACTCCAAAATTAGAATATGATTGGTATAGGTGTTTATGGTTCCTATGATGAATATACATGCCTATGATATAGATATACTATTGTGGTCATTTTTGTAAGTTCAAATATGTTATTTGTGCATGTATACATATGGACCATATTTGCTCATGTTCACACCTACATCTAAAACTTGGTGGTGTTGAAAGGCACCTTTAGGGTCCTAATTAGATAGAGGTAAATTATTTTGAATTCCTTAATAGCAACCAATCCCCTATGTCAATGTACAATTTTAAATACACGCTAATCAAAAATATAAAGATGCAACATGAATAGATAATTCAATGATGTGTAATATTTGATGAAGTCATATTGATCCAAAATTTATGATGTTTTGTAGTGATGTGAATCAAGTCTTTTGTATTCTTGGATTTTCAACTAATGGCCTAAGACAACCCTTCAAGTACACAATCCTTGAGGCTCAATTCTAAGTGTTTTTATGTGCAAGTTTATGGGCAATAGTTAATTTTTAGGATTAGCAACCTTTGGATTAGTAAAAGTAGAATTTGAAAAGAGGGTATCCTTCATGAATGGATTTTTTTAAGGGACAGATTCACAAATATAAGCTTAGTCTAAGAGCGAAAACCCATAATAACATTGCTAATCTAATTCTATGGCTATCATAATGGTAATATTTTAGGGTGGCACTTATATAGGGTTATGGTTAGCTTATGCATAAAATAATAAAAATTAAGTAATATTACATTACATTTGTGATAGTACTGAAATTAGGTGTAAAGTAGGATATTAAAAGGGTAAGGTATGCATTTTTATCCTCTACCAAATCAAATAGAAGCTCCAAAACCATTCTACCATTTTATTCGATACCACTTAAATCTCACATCACTTGAGTTAGAAATAATCATTTTGTGGACCACAAGCCAATCTATCAATAGAATTTGTAACAACTTCACCTTTGTTTCATGGGAAAAGCTAGCTAACCTTGTTTACAACTCTAGCCAAGTTAGGGAGGAGACTCCAACCAATTAGGAAATTGATATATATGAGAAAATAATGTATATAAAGTTTACATAGTTTATGAAATCGTAACATGAAATTGATCTAGGTTGATTGTGCAACATAGAGTAGAACTTAGTGTGGAAAATTGATTTGCTATGTACAAAATTGGCCTACCAGTTTTAGTGATCTAAAAACTAGTTTACCTCACCTTTTGAATCTAAAAATAGATTGGTAATATTTGTGAACACCTTTGAGAAGCTTGTTAGGTAGGGTATATTCTCCCTTTATCAAAATCATAGGTGAACCTATTTAACGACTTATGAATAAGGATCAAAGACAACAAGAAATCATGCAATATGTTGTTTGTCACTAAGTATGTAGATGTTGATGTGGCAATGAATGCTTATATATGCTCCTTGAATGGTGATTCAAGTAGTAAGTGAGATAGCTACATGGATCTTCAATGTCCTTAGATGTGTTAGAATGAATAAAGGATTTCCTTTTTATACAAAATCCTAGGATACAATTTGAAATGTTTTGTGATTCAATTTGTCATATAATGGTTAGTTAGAGGGGGTCACCTAGGCCCAATTTAATTTCTGAGTTTTAAAAAGGAAATTTCATGCCATAAAAGTGAACTACGTTCAATTTCACTTTGCAAAATGTCTAGGTAGAAAAATAGATAACTTGAGGATAAGAACTAGTTCCTTCATATATGTGGAGGAAAACTTATGTAATAGATAACTTGAGCATAAGAACTAGTTCCTTCATATGTGTGGAGGAAAACTTATGTAAGGTTCGAGGAATATGCCAACTCTAGTAAATAAATAAGTCGCTTGTACACTAATTATTGCATACGACTACCTCAATCAAAGTGAGTCCAAAATTCATTAGAAAAAGTGACATAACAACTTTTACTTTTAGAATAAAGTCCATACAATCCATTAAGTTAAATGAATCGATTGTTGCATATCTGTGGAAGCAAAATTAGAGTAAGTTCAAGAGATATACCAAATCTTAGTACAAAAGTAAGTCAGTTGTCCACTAATTACTATATAAGACTATCTCAATAAAAATGAATCCAAAACTAATAAAAAAATATATCATATGTAATTTTTTACCATTAGAATAAAAAATTCACAATCCATTAAATTGAAATAAAAAGCTAGAAAATAAAATAGTATATAGTTTAAAGAAGTGATAATGATATGATGGAACTTTGTGCCGCCTATAGTATGCAAACCAATAGGAACACTTAGTCAATACTCTTGGCTCCATTATTAAGGATATTTGTATAGGCCATATAATCACAAAATGCCAAGATGAGGCTCACCTTGCCAATCTTCAATTCGACAATGATTGGTTCCCACTAATGTCCCTCCAAAACAAAGTGGTCACCCCCATGATATCCCACTTAAATATTCAATCTTTATAACACATGTCCCCTTAAATAAGTGTAGGTGAGGTCATGACAAAATACAGCTAAGAAAGCCTCATCTTCAAAGAAAGACAAAATTATATTAAAAAATCAATTGAAGTTTGGTAGATATGTGTGAAAGTAAATTTATTATAATAATTTCTTATGAAGAGAATATTTATTAAAATTATTGGTTAAAATATATAGTTATAACTTTTTAAATGTAATAGTGTGGAATCATATTTTAAAATTAAATTGATAGAATGGGGAGATAATAAAAGTACTTAACTTAAGAACATTTAATGATAGAAAATAAGAAATGAGAGCATGAGTCATTGAAGAAAAATAAAAACTTATAATTATAAAAGAATAAAGATGAACACTTTCAAAAAAAATATTTTATCTTTTTATTTTATTTTACATGATATGTCATGTAAAATAAAGAAGTAAAATAAAATGAGAAATGAGAGAACACGAGTCATTAAAAAAAGGCATAACTTACAATGACAAAAGAATAAAGAGTAACATTTTGAATAAATTTGTCACATCTATACATCTATATTTCTTTGCTTTTTATCTTTATGTGTTGTATTTTTAAGTATATTTGTAAGAGATAAAAGTGTATATATTTTGTTTATATAATTTATTGTTTTGTATTATATTGATTATATATTGTATTGTTGTAGTTTTCAATTCAATTTTATTTATTGTATAAAGTGATTTTCGCCTTAAATTTTATTAGTTAATTATTATTATAGATCTCTTTGATTTAGATAAATCTTTATTCATAGTTATTTTTAGCTAGACATTGGGACCTAGTCCACCTCATTCAAATTCTACTTTTTTATTATTTTATTTTATTTTACATGATATGTCATGTAAAATAAAGAAGTAAAATAAAATAAGAAATAAGAACATGAGTCATAAAAAATATATATAATTTACAATGACAAAAGAATAAAGATTGACACTTTGAATAAATTTGTCATATCCACATTTCTTTGTTTTTTATCTTTATGTGTAGTATTTTTTTAATATGTAAGAGATAAGAGTATATATATTTTGTTTATATGATTTATTGTTTTGTATTATATTGATTATATATTGTATTGTAGTTTTCAATTCAATTTATTATTGTATAAAGTGATTTTTGTCTTAAATTTTATTAGTTAATTATTATTATAGATCTCTTTGATTTGGATAAATCTCTATTCATAGTTATTTTTAGCTAGACATTGTGATCTAGTCCACCTCATTCAAATTCTACTTTTTTATTCTCAAGTTGAATCTTTTGAAGATTAACCATTGTTCCACTATCTTCATGCCACATATATTTAATTGAGATATGAAAGGCATGTATTTATAAACATTCCTAATTTATTAGCAATATAATTCACTAGCACTTCAAAGCTATATTTTTACATTTATAACAATTCATTAGGTCTTTGCATTTTACATTGCTTGTGTGGTGTAATTGTGAATTTGTATATATCATTTAGGGGCTTGACTACCAAGACAAGTCTACGACTACTCTACTTCAAAATCAAATAGTTCAAGATTCAAATAGTTTCAATAGCAATTTTACACCTCATCCATGAACAAAAATGATAAGTTGTTTATTTTATTTATTTTTATTGGTGAAAATTTACCTTTGACTATCAAATTGTTTGATATTTAAAAAAAGTGATCCATAATTTCCCCTCTTGCCTTGAACAACCTCATTTGGCTTTTCAACACAACCCCTTTTCATAAACAAGCCAAGAGACAAAGGCACAACAAATTCTACAAGGTGTACTAGTGCAAAACTAGGCCACACCACAAGGACAAGGCTACACAATAGAGCCTTGTGCAATGCTAAGTTGCACTATGTGACCCTATTTGCATCATATGATATCTTGTTAAAGTCTTGTCGTGTTCTTTTGATCATTGTTTCGTTATTTATAATTTATGATGTGATCACCTCTCAAAGTGCACTAGCAAATCAACATAAAATTCATATCAACACCTCATCAAAAATCAATAAACACTCTTAACATTTTCCAACTACTCAATTCTCAACTCTTTAATGTAATTAAATATATTTTATAATGAAAACAATTGAACTACATAATTCTCAACTCTGGTGAGTTGTGTTTCCTTTTTGCCTTAATGGCTACTTTGTAACGGGTACTAGCCCTTCCAGTTTTATCATAATCAAAACAATTGAGCTACATAGATATTGTGTATCTACCTTTATATAGTAGATTACAATATTATTAGGGAGCATACATCTAAACTAGAAGTATTCTTTTGTCTAAGCTACCACAAGTAGAGGGATCCAACATGTCAAAGTCTCTTTAGGCATGACTAACTCAATGCTACTTAATGAACTATTTAGTGCACCTCATCTAAGTGATCCAAGATCCATTTTGATTAATGAGTTGGGTATCGCATAAAAAGAAGGGATGATAAATGGGAATTCATGCCATGGGCTATCTCACAAACTAACTCCTTATGTAATGGGTCTATTGGTTTTTTCAATTGAATTTGCAATCTTGTAGGATCTATAGCTAGCTATCTGTTCAAGGCACCCAAGTGTCAAACTTGACCCAATCACACTTCTAAACAATTTAAACTTCTACGGATGATATAATCAAAGAACACGCCATCATTCTAATCAATCAAGCTCATCCAATTGTTTGACTATTTAATTGGATGGAGAGGTAGTACAGTCGTGTACCTAATACTTTGTGGATGAGGACGTTTTATGGGCTGTCTAAGTAATATGCTTAAAATATTGCCATAGGGAGAGAGAATCGTCTTTAGGTGTTCTGATTCTGATTCTGTCTGGGGTTGCGTGTGGACCAATATCAGAGAAGAAGATAATGCATAACATATTAACACGTATCTCGGGCAAGGGATTTCTACAATCTTCAGAGACGAGCAGAGCAATTGGTGCGTATGCTCTTTTTAAAAAGTATCCAAATGTCTCGTGACGGTTCTTTCCCAGAGACAATTCACATGGATTCCATCCCTGATTATGAAAGAATTCTTAGTAAAAACAAGTGTGGGCAAGCGATTGGAACTGCAGTTGCAAAGCAGGTGCTTTGATTCTCACATTTTATACGCCAAAATCAAATCTTTAGTATAAATCAGCAGAGCTACAGGGCATTTTTTAAGAAAGTAATCAAAATAGTCTTCCGTCTGCATCAACAAACAGTAAGATTTAGCATGTAAAAGTGGGGTAATTGTGTTGTAAATGATGGGTCAGATAAAAAAATGGGCATCGCTTTCTATCATTGTCACTTGCCCCACATTTCCCATCAGGGAATGGATCTAGTGCCAGTGCGCAACATCGTAAAATTGGACCCATGGGCTCTAGATATTCGTCTATGGAGTCAGCCCATAACAATCACAAATCTCCAAGTACTTCTCCTTAATTTTCATTTTAAAGGTTTCTGAGCTAATGTCTTGATCTTGGTTCCTTGACAAAATATCTCTAGCACATCAGGCACCAATTCTGGGATATTTTTTTGCTTAGCTGTTGTAATGGTCCATGACTACGAAATCTCAGAGTTTTAGAGCCGTGGAAATGAGGTCTTGACTCTGTGAAAGAAAGCATAAAAGCTGATTACTGAGAACAATTATAGATCGGGAGGAGGAGGAGGAGAGGGTGATAGGCATGCTTGGTAAGAGGCCTCGTGGTCTTCAGAGAAGCACAAGCACTTCTCACGTGATTGAAATGGTTGCCTCATGTCCACCTAAAGAGAGGGCAAGACCCTCTGCAGTCAAAATTCCTCCTCATTATCATAGAGCCCCCAAAGATAGCCTTGTGAATGGCAGCACTGATATTCAGTCTAAGAGTCCAGATAAATTAGTGTCTCCTCGTTCTCCCCTCTCGGCTCTCCAGTGTATGCTAACGAGTTATTTTAATCGAAAGGCAGAAGCTGGAGAGCCTAGGACTGGTGTTGGCTTGAGTATTGTTATAGATAATTTGAATAATGCTGATAACAACATCATGTCTCCTTCTTGTGTAAGCAAGATACAGATCTTGAATAAATCCATGCAGGTTGCAGCACAGTGTAAAGAGTCAGGAAACTTCAAGCAGAAAACAGCACCAGCAGCTTCTTCCCTGCCAATTGCTCCTTCTCCACTCCCTGCCATAGATTTTCTGGATGCATGCTATCTCTGTAAGAAGTCCCTGGGTCCTGGAAAAGACATCTACATGTACAGGTAACTTTCAATACTTCCATCTCTTCTATCTTTGATTCTGATTATTAGAAAAAAAATGGAAGGAGAGTAATTTAAGGCAGAGTATCAATGTTTCATTTCTGTGAGTGTCATCTAGATGTAATGAATGTTAAATGGATCATTCATTCTCATGAGAGATGGGTTCATATGAACTACTCCTCATAAAATATGGATCAATGAACTTGATTAAAAAACTACACCATTGAATCTGATAACAATATCATAACTTGTAAGAAATATAGATAATCAATCTATATTTATTTCTAAAATCTCCTAAAAAAATTTGTCCATCATTCTACAAACCATTATTTTAATTTTGGATCATTTCATAGAGGATTTTTTGAGGGGGTATTTAGTGAAGGTGTAAGAGTTGGTATAGAATACTCTACACCGTTCAAGATTTGGTTGAAGATTAATACCTCTGAAAATAGAAAATGACAACTTACATAATATTTTTTATTTTAAGTTCTTTATATAATTGATACAATTTTTCATCTAAAAATATTCACTTCTACTTAAAAATTCTTTTAAAAAAATTAAAAATCTATAAACTCTTACTTTTTTTTCTCAAGAAGACCTGCTGAAAATTTTTAACCATCAGAAGGGTAAAAACTTCCCTTTTTAAAAAAAAAGGTAAATTTGCCATTGATTGTCTTACAATTAAACCATATGAAGTGAATTTGCCATTAATTATTTCACAGTTAAACCATTTAATCTAAGCAGAGCATTTTGGGGTGTCAAAAAATCCTGCAATTTAAAGCTAAAATTATATCTGCGTTGGTGTGTAGGGGCGATCGAGCATTCTGCAGCGTAGAGTGCCGATGGCAACAGATTCTGACGGATGAGCGAAATGAGAAGTGTTCCTCTGCAGCCATAAAACCGGTGACGGCCTCACCTTCTCGTCGCTCTGGAGGCCATGGCCATCGTGCCCGTGGCACAGGCAGAGCAATGGCCACTGTAGGATAGAAATATGTCAAACTTATGAAGCTTCACAAGCTTCAGGCTTCGAGCCCTGCTGTAATCGGCTTTTCATCTTTCAGCATATAGTATATTGAGTTTTCCACTCAGCCCACATATAGTTTATTGAGTTTTTCAGTCAGCCCATATATAGTAGGGGACAGCTAGTAGCTTTATTGGAGACTGCTGGGATATACAGCTACAGCTAAAAATAGCTTTTGTAGGCCTCTTCGGTGGCCACTACGCTTGCTTAAATATAGATGTTATGAAGCCACAGGAACAACCCAACCCATTTCAGAGCTTAAAAAGTTTGTAATTGCCTCTGAAATGTTTATAACATCACCGAATGTCAATGGAATAGCAGGCATACAAGCCAATTAAAACTTTGAAGATGCTGATTACATTAAATTTTATTATGGTTAGCATTTCTAGATTTTACATATTTTTCTGGGTCGGTTAGTAGCTCTTCTTTTGGAGATTTGTTTGTGAATAGCCAAGCCGGAAGAGGGTCAGTCCGTTTATTCTGGCATCAAGAAGAGTCTCCCAGGGATCATGTAAACTATGTGAACTGGGTATCTGGCAGAAATAGAAGTGGAAATATGCTATTTACTTTTCTCAATCTATAGAAAAATGTCTTTTTACAAAGTTCATCTGTGGTTGGTGAAGAGTATCATGGAGAAAGAGAGTATATACAGAGGAAACGTACCGTATGTAAATAGCTGGACTGTTGATTACAAAGCCCTCATTGTTTGCGTGATGAATTGGGCAGTTAAGGCTTGGGTCCCATTGACTGTGTGGTCAAATTCACGTCATTAAAATACAAAGTTGTCATTGTTTGTGTGCAGAATGGCACAGTTCTATTTTTTTTGGGTCACATAGACTGTGCGGTCTTATAGACATCATTAACAAAATTATTTTCATTTCATTTTATTTACGTAGAATTCAATTATTGAATCTCATAGACTACCTAATTTGATGGACGGCATTAAAAACTTTACTTTCATTTCATTGCACTACTTCTGACACAACATGTTAGTTGTTTAAACTTTTCATTTATGCACATTAATCATAAGTGTGGGCGGTTTACGACTAGCTGAGTTGTAGGTGGGTAGGGCTTTTGCTACGGCAATCTAAATGATTATAATTGTAACGGTTACATGGATACTTTTAATGATACAAAGTTTTCAATGCTGTTCAATTATTGTTTATGGTTTTGATTGTGTTAGTGTTTTTTCATCAACGTTTCAATCACAAAGTGTGATCCGAAACAATGATCTGAAATGTTGATGAAAAAACACCAAGATGATAGAAAACAGAAAGAAATGAATTCCATCCACAAGATGAAGCAGTAGTCGACAAGGTTTGACAAGATATTAGATTTTTCTCAAAATCTGTGATCGATCATCAAGATGATAAAAAGCAGAAGGAAAAAAATTCCGTCCACAAGATAAAACAGTGGACGACAAAATTTGACAAGATATTAGGTTTTTCTCAAAACCCAATTGAAGACGAGGGTTGGTTTACATTCAGGATATTACTCCACCGACAGTATTGAAACTGAATGTTACAGGGAATAAGTACTGAGTTGTTCTGACGTACTTATTTTCTTGCAGGAAATGTGAGGTGTACGTGTTCGGTTTCTGTACAAGCTATTACTGTATTTGTCATGAAAATAATGTTGTTGCAATGCAAATTTGCACATGATACATACGAACTACCTAAATTTCTGTTTTGATTTCCTTTCCTTACAGCTGTGGCTTTGTGTTTTTTTCTTCTATGGCCATGATTCGCTACTTCCTCTTTTCCCTTTTTCTATATTCAATAACAAAATGCATATAATCCAATATTTAATTCAAGTTTTAGAATGTGCAATAGATATAAAATGGTTGCATTTATTTATAATACTATACTAAATTAGTTAATTATATATATAGAATTGTTGCATTTATTAAATTAATTAGAGTTATTTATCAAGCAATATTAGGTGAAGATGAGTTTATATTTTAACTTTCTTTTTTAAGTTTGATTTTTGATTGGAGATTCACTCTTAGCTACTTAAAATTTTCTTTAGACAAGGTTTTGGTGAAACTATTTACAAATTGTTTTTTTAATTTGCAAAATTCAAGCTTAATTTCTTCATTATTGATTAATTATCTTATAAAATAATATATCATATCACCATGTTTACTTCTATGAAACATGTGATTATTTGACAAAGCTATAGTGAAATTATTGTCACAAAACTTTTTATACTCCTTGCTCTTGTTTTACATGAAATAATGTTCACTCTTCTCATCCATAATACTTACATGTTGATGTAGGTACCACATATTTTGATTTCATTGTAGAAAGTGAGTCCTAATGAGTTGTTTCCTTGAATCCCATAACATTGCTCTAGAAGGTAGAAAACATAACCAAAGGTGTTTTTTTCTATCATCAACACTTCCTCCCCAATCACTATCAACATAACTAGTTAAACCAAAGTTATTAGATGTAGTATGAAAAATACCATGATTTTTTGTGCCACTTGAAAGGAAATTTGCAACCATAATAAACTATTTCCCCATAACCCTAAAAGAGACAATATGCAAAAAAAAAAAAAAGGAATCCACAATGCAAAAGAATAGATAATGTACCCTAAAAATCCCTCAAAGGGAAGATCCTAACCCCTAAAAGTATCACACACTCAATGTATTATCTCATGAACAAAGATTACAATCCACTTACAGATCTTCATGCAAGGCTTCTAAATCATCAAGCTACCTAATTACACTCTATGTGAACAAGCAAATCAGAATTGTGTAACTACACATCTCAATTCATGCTTCTCCTCCTCACATATGCAACCTACAAGAGATGTTCAATCAACCTTAAAGCCAACAAGCCAAAGGTTATATAAGCCAACCTTAACAAGTGCTCACATGTTTGTTTTCATAAAAATAATTTTGCACAAAACCAAGTGGTACTACATAAACCACCAACTTGCAAAACCATGTACCCCTCATTTATTTGTGGTACTAAATTTTCCTATTAAATTTTTCAATTGATACTAAGTTCTTTGATATTAAATATTTTATCAATGTGCAACTCATATTAAGGGTAAAAGCACAAATCTTTGTCATTCTTTTTAAAGGAAATGACCAACACAAATTTTTAAAAAAAAACTCAATTTTGATTGTATAAAAATGGTCTTTGTGTTTTGAATTTCAAAATAATGTAAACTAGTGAAATGTAGAACTCTTAATGAAGTTTATACTTGTATTTAAAAAAAAAAAAAAAAAAAATTGGTTTGATATATTTTTTATAAGTTTAAGAACAAAATTTGAATTGCTCAAAAAAAATTTAAAAAGTGAGGTTGATGGGATGTTGCAAAAAAAAGAGCAAACAATTTTTTTCTCCAAATAGATAACTTCAATATCTAGTGCATTGAAAGAAAAGAAAATTTGATGAATATTTTTTTGGTAATAACGTTTTAAAGTGAAACTTCACCAGAACATCATAGTTTCATGGGACGTCAACTTTTGTCTAATTTTTATCATTTTTATTAAAAAAATACCCTTTTGAAGAGGATTATTTCCTCTAATGCACCATATATTTTTTTTAAATATGTTGTAATTTTTTTTTTAATCAACATCATGTTTGGTTATAAAAACCTACTTATAGTAAACTTTAAAAATTCGCAATAAAACAAATCAAAATATCAAAAAAAAACCTTTAGTTGGAGAAATTCAAAGTTGAAGTTGATTTTTTTTTTTTAAAACTCCAAATGAGGGGTTAGGCTACCACATAGGTAAGCTACATAGACAGTTTCGATTGAAATTGTTTCACCCTGAACACTTTCAACTAAAACTCTTTTGCCTGAAAATTTATACATAAATTTAGTCACATTTCAAAATTTCAATATTAAAAAAAAAAATTTATAGTTTCGGGTGAAAGGGTTTCACCTGAAACTATATGTGCCATGTAGTTTTAGACAAAATTATTTCATCTGAAATTATTTAGGATGAAACTATTTTGCTCAAAACTATTTAGCTAATCAAAAGTGTGACACAACTTTGTGCTTTTTCCCTTAAATATTTATCTCATTGTTACATATGACATACAAAATGTCCCCAAGAATGTCTAAACATGTGACACATGCATCACACATGCATCCCTATATTTTCTTGATGTACCACAATTAAATATTACATCTTATATTATAATCATTATGTAAGGTGTACAACACAACTTTCCCAATATTCTACCTCTTGTTGGAACCATTATGTAAGGGGCCAAAAGTAAATTCAATCATGAAGGGAACAATCTATAGAGCCAACATGTACCATCAAAACATCTGAGTGCTCCAAGTGTCCCATTAAGATACCTACACAAATAACTAAGGCGGTCACCATCTCAAACATGAATCCTTGCATCCTCCATCATGTCATGCGCAAAAGATTAAATCCAGTCCAAAGGTATGTCACATTAACTATCACATAGAAGCATGAATCCTTCCTCAACTTGATATCCATATGCAAACACCAAATCCAATGGTAACAAATCATCCTAAGAAACTGCCAAGAACTAATTACCATAGTTGGAATAGCAACAATAGCTAGTTGCTAACACATCTAACTAATCATACCTAAAAACCAACATATACTCATTCTAATAGGTAGACCTTATGTCTAACATATTCAACCCAATATATTATAAAAATTCTATGAATATAAACTATTCAACATACAAAAGTCCTCCAAGGTAACGACACATGAACATGCAGTAAATAACTTCAAGACCCTCAACCTCATAGCATAATAAAAATATCCAACATCCAACAAAGGACATGTATACAACCTAGAGCTCCCACTACATGGGTAATGTCAAATATGAAATCAATTAAAGCTTCCAAAATTCCACCAATAGCACTCACATAGAAGGGTCTAGCAAATGCCATCAATATCATATACTACAAAGGATCATCCACAATAATATGCAAACCCCACAACTAAACCTTTGCAACATAACTTTCACCACTAGTCTCTTCAACTCTCACAAGTTCTCCACATCATAGAAGATAAATATTGAAGAGCCTTCATGTTATTATCTAAAAATAAAATAATGAAGTACAAAAATATCAAAAGACCACAAACATAAGGATCACAATGGTTCCATACAAACCTCGACTCCAATGTCATGTAAAAATAAACCTCTAAGAAGAAACACAAGACCATAAAGGGAGAACTTGTAAATAAAAACCATGAAGCATTTCCTTTTATTAACACCTTTAAGTGTTCAAGTTGCGATAAGTAAGATATCCTTTACAAAAATTCGAGTAGAAAATACTTATCAACATCCAACCATTCAACACTGAGATCAAACATATGATATGTATCAATCAACTAACCATGATGTAGGCCTATCAAATCAAAGAAATATTAAACCAAAATATCCATTCCATAAACCATTTGAATAAGCTCAAAACCATCCTCTACACTTCTCAAATAAATCCTCTAGAATTAACATCCATAGCTCAAGAGTCATTCCCATGAGAAGACAAAGGAAAAATCAAATGCATACAAAAACAAGGTGGCCAATAATAATTAGATGATTCATTACCAAGAGGACCCAAGAATGGGGAATGAAATTCCTCACCCAAGATACAACAAGTCACAATGACTCTCTCTAAGAATAATCTCCTCAACATGACCATATTGGAATCACGTCCAACCTAGGTGTAGGCTCCCTTGTCTTCTTACTTAGATATTATCAAAAAGTAACCATATCAACATATGATCTCCAAGAATAAGAGATTTCTAGACTCAACCAAATTTGATATAGGTGTACAACCAATCATTGCATGCCAACTAAACTCCAATGCAACATGTAATATCCAAAATCTCACAAGAAAAATGAGCACATTGGACTCATCTATAAAATTATTATAAATCAACAACAAAGCTCCAAATGTATAATAAAGAATTCACCATGACATCATGATCTACATCTCCTCAAAATACCATAAATCTCAAATTAACATATTTTCTCCTAAAAGCACTTATATCATGCCAAAACTCTAATGCACAGTCAAGATTCCACCATGGCACAATAACATTCGTCTTATAAATAAGGATCATTTTTCAAATTGAAAAATCACAATTGATGCCTCAACCAAAGACAATAAGGGTCCCTCATCATCAGAAGATATCAACATCTACAAACCACATGAATATAACTATATCCTATCAATAGAACTCAATATGTCAAATAACTCTCACTACATAAAAGAAACAAAATCCAAGGGTTTATCCATGACACCAACAACCACTATATAATATCATCCACCACCAAGTGATGAATCCATGTGACTACCAAAGCTTCCACTAAATTATGATACCAAGCTACATATGGAATCATGATAACCATCACCTAAATGAATATCACTCATGCTCCACACACATTCAACTACAACATCAATAGCTCCAAATGATGAAGTAGAACCAAGATCTCCAAACCAAGAATTGATAAACCACCATCTACAGTTAGGAATCCATCCAACACCATCAACAATGAATCCACATAAAAACCATGTCATTCCAAAGCTCAAAGCATAAAAAGAACCTCCATGACACCATGATCATCACCTAATATACCTTTGTAGTTAAACAATCATGTTGTGGCAAAATTCTAAGAATATTAGGAACCTCCATGATGCCATAATCACAACCCAATGTACTTGCATAAAACTCTAACTAAGTCTCACATGTATGTACCATGTAGTCAAAAACTATAGGTCCCACAACACAACTATCTTAAGTAACACCATCTCTATATACCTCAAAATGACAACTAAATCAATGAACTAGATAACCAAACTAGGCCAACCAAACAATATTTGCATCATCACTAAAATATCTATGCATATAGATGGCCCCACATTTAAATTATCTATGAGACTTGTAAGTATATATCCTATAAAAATGAACAACTTAGATAACATAATACAAAACATAAATTCAACATCGCATTGGTAACCATGTCAAATAGGGACAACTAGAACTAACATGTAAGTTTTAACATGAACCAAATACCAAATCACCTCTCGAGTGACCAATTCACTATTTCCTATAAAATATTGCAGCCAAAGGAAACACCAAATAGCTCAAAAAATGTAAGTGAACAAATCACATATCAATGCACGTCCAAACCTAATCCATTTTAAAATGCTCAAAAAATCATTTGCATTGCTTATAAGAAGTCTAAAATTAAACACTATCGGCACAAGATATGACATGTCAAATCAATGAGAGCAAAACTAGCTTCTAACTAAAACTTTCTATCAAAAATAAAATATATATACAAAAACTACTAATACCACTATGCAATACTCTAATTTTTTTCCCATTGACTATAAGAAAATTAAAATTTGAATGCTTGTGTGAAAGTTATACTCTCTAGAAAAAATTGTTATATAATGCCTTCACAAAGTGTTTCAACTGCAAATGAGTGGTAGATGGGTGACACCACCAGCAACTAGCTACTAATGATGGAAAATAGGTAGCATTGGGTAGTAATGTAACCCTAATAACTTGGTAGAGCAACAAGCATAGGAAATTGGCATCTCCCACAATGGAGATGGTTGTAGTCAATGGCTAGCCACTAAGGCCCCAATGTGATGAGGGGTTAAGCCCTAGGTGATTGCTTTTCTCACACTAGATATTTTGGACCTTTGGATTAACAATGATGAGATTAATTGTAGAGTAGTCAACAAGGATCTTGTGAGATTCTAATCAATATTATAGCATGGGAATAGCCTTAGATAGACCCCACAAGTACACATTCTTTGAAAAACCATCTTATGTCCTAAGTTTAACTTTTATTAGATCCATTTGTTTTAGCTAGTTGAATTTTAGGTAAAGTGGAGTTAAAATGTATGTGTTTAAGCAATAAATAAGAATGCTATCTTTTTTGTTTTTCACTTTAATTTTCACACTTTTTGGGTTGTTTAAAATTTTGATGGGCTAGTGTTTATATTTTCCCATTTGAGGCATGTTTTTTCAGTACTGGCAATAATTTAATTGCCTAGATAAAAGCACATTCACCATGGTGTATGCATAAATACCCCCAAATATGCATTCACCCCTGTAGAAAGAGGTGAATTTAGGTAGATGGATTTTCTAAGTTATTGAGATATTTTTTAAATATTTGAAAGATTTTATAATTTTAAGGGTTGTCTAGATAGCTTACAATGGGTATGTGCATGGAAGTGAGTGGCCAAAAGAGTTTCAAAAGTGGCCATTTTTTCCCTAAAATTAACCCAAAAAAACCTTGGATGTGAAATTCAAGGTAATCGCTAAACATTTCAAGAAGTGACAATAACAAGATTATTAGTTATTGGAATCTAGTTTCTAATTATTTTTTAAATGGTGGATATTAAGTGGATAAAATTGAGGGAGCACGCAAAGTGGTCTTATTTTTATGAGAAAAATATAGCATAACGTCAAGTGTGCTCCTCCTAAATATTGAATTTTTTAATTATTTCGCAAATCCCTTGATGAAAAGTTAGCTAGCATCTCATAGTTTATGCAAGATTTTCTACTAAATTACTAATGAATATATGTTTGTTTAGTAATTTTCAAAGTGGACACATCCTAAAAATGAAAATTTGAGTGTGTTTCCTCCTTAATTTTGAGAAAATTCATTTTAAAAAATGAATGTGTATAAAACAAAATCCAAAATATAAAAAATGTAATATATTTCAAATTTGTATGAATGCATCTTGAAAATGAAGCCAAAAAATTATGAATACATTTTTAGAAATAAATGAAGACGTTATCAATTTAGAAATTTAAGATCAAAATCTTAATTATTCAAAATGTAGAAAAAATTACATACATTGAAAGGAAAGAGAGAGCTTGACACTATTGTGGAATTTTTTATAATAATGTCTTAAAATATGCAAAAAATTGATGGAGAACATACTTGGCATTTATTATGAAAAACACATCCTTTGGAACTTTACATACAAGCCCATCCCTTTAGCTTAAATATCCAAGCCAAATCTAAACATAAGGGTAGTATTCCAAAGCAACTTCAAATTAAATGCATGTGTATAATGGCTCAGGATTCTTGAACCATAACACTACCATTATAATGCACTTGTGAAATGTTATATTTTTATTAAAAATATTTTCTCATTACTTTTTGGCCCCCATCTTGGTGCACATACCCCAATGTGCTTGTGCAAGATTCTTAAATTTCTTAGAATAACTTACATGGAAGAAGGCATGGTTACCATGTATTTTTAGGGAGATTTCAAGTGATGAATAGGCCATACTCTATAATGTAAATTTGGATAGAGTAGCATGGACCCTAATAATCCACTCATCTAATAGAGTTTTTTATCACTCTCATTTGTATTAGGATTCAAATCAACACATTTTTAATTTCTACATGTCTCAAGAGAGTGGATGATCACTCCTTATAATGTTTAGAGAATGTCGGATGTCCCCACCTAGGGGGACCAACTTATTTTAGATGAGGTTACCTATAAGCAATAGATGTTTCTCTAGCAAGGACACATTGGAGACATTAAACCAAGTGAGTAAAGGGGAGTGTGGTTCAATATAGTCCTAAACCTTGATATTATGCCTCTTAGGAAGGTGATTATGGGATAAACTACCACACATATTTTTGGTGGCAAGAAGGTGTGTGTTCTTTTGTATAGCCAAGTCCCCATTGTTATGCAAGTGGAGTGGGGCTAGGACTTTGTTTGGAGATTTGATATCTTAGTCAAGTCTACCATGACCTATATTATATTTTTAAATGGATCAAACACTCCTTCTAGGGTCATCCCACAATAATGGGTTACACTTTTTGGCCAAACTTGACATTGAAATCAACATTTTCAGAGAAAACTTCACTTTCTAACACTTATAGTAGGTAAACTATTAGGAATTTGAAAATGATGTAAACTAGTGATTTGTGAGATTTTGTCTGTAGATTTTAAATGTATTTTAAAAAAAAAATTGAAATTAAATTGTAATTTTTTTGCGTCTCCCTTGATAACTAGTTTTTAATAGTAAACACCATTTTTAAAAAGTGGTGTGTACTTCGGCTCGCATAACTTTTTTTCTACAAAGGATAAAACTCTAATTCTTTTGAATTTAGGTTGGTAACACAAGTATCTAGGGTTTTCATTTTTTTTCATAGAATTTTGTTGAATATTTTTCTTTTGATTAAGTTTTGAAGTCAAAACATTTATAATTTAGACATAGGTGCGCTTCGGCTCGCATAACTTTTTTGGTATGTATTGAAATTCAATTTTTCTTTTTTTGTTAGAACGAGGACATCAATACCTAGTGGATATATATTTTTCAACTTTTTTTTCCTCAAAATTACTATTTTTCCACAATGATTTTTCATCGAACTTGACATTCGGTGAAAAACTTATGTACAGTAAAACTAAAATATAAAATATAAAATAAAAGAAAAATATATTAAATTTATACTTGTTGGAAAGCACATTTCAATCCCTACAATCATCCAACGTGGTTTATCAAGTTGACTCCATTTGCACCTCCTTCCCAAGCTTCGATAGTCAAACAAATGCATAAATTTTGAAATGGTGGAGGGGAAGGTGAAAAAAGGAGGTTCATTAGAACCCCCCTTATATGGTGCAAAAGGGGGTTCATTAGAAGGGAGGGGGGTTCATTAGAAGGGGGGTGGTTCATTCGAACCCCCTTCATTAGAAGGGGTAAACCATTTTAAATTTTTTAATGAGCATTTCTAATTATTCTTCGTTCGAAAAATTGTAACCCACTATTGTGGGTTTACCCTACTATCCTTCATTGATTATGGGGTATACATCAAAGAATACTATCCACTTTTAGTGGTAGGTACCTACTGTATATTGAGAAACCCTAGGGTAATGAGATGGGATAATATTGGATAGCTCATACTTGGTACACACCAATGCTCAAATCGATAGATGCAAACATGATTGTAGATCCTTGTGTTGGGGATTTACACCCCTATTGCAAATGACTAATAGACTAGGATAAAAAAACTCAAAATTATGTGATCCTAAAATAGTTAGTGGTATTTGAATATCTATCTAGCAATGCTAACATAAGTAAATGGAAAATCATGCACACACAAGATGACACATGATTCAAATGTTTACATGGGAAACCCTTATGAGAAAAACTGACCACCAAAATATATTTATAGTTGTATTATTTAAAATCAAGGATTCAACCCAACAAGTTTTTTATAGAGTCTCAATTTATAACATACTCTTCTACAATCACTATAATGTCTTGCCAACAATTTTATATCCAACACTAACCTTTTCTAGTATATCCAATCATAGCACCTTCACACAACTATATTCAAATAATATTACAATGTCAGCATACTACAAATATCACCAAACATTATGTCTCCCTCTAGATAATCAAATTGTATATGTCATTGGTGTTGCACAAAATGAATCAATAGTTGAACACTTAACATTATTAATGAGTTCATATTTTCTTGTATATCCACCACTACCAGCTCCAAGACTTTAGTTGCACACATAAGCATTCACATCACTTTTGATTACTTGTGGCACATTGTGTCATCTTCAAGAACATTATCCTACTCTCATATTATGCCACATGAACTCCAAATTTTCTATAAGTGCTCCTATATTACCATTCATGCTTCTCTAAATACTATTTTCTATGTATAATTATGATATATTCTTCAAATAACTTGTGCTTACTACCAAAACATCACCACATGTAAACTAGCATGTGTTGGTGTCAACCACCAAGCCCAGGATCACAAGATGCGAATAAATCTTCACAAGGAAGGAGAGAGGCAACACAAGGTCATTTCACCAGAGAAAAAGTAGGAGATGAGTTGTGTAAATTACATATTGTACAACCTTTTAAAGGCAGGAAAAAAGGTGGCGGGTGTAAAACTATCCAATAGGGGAAAAAACCACTTGAATGATTAAATGCCTAAGTTAAAAAATTAACTCACTAACACCCCCCTTAAGTGTGAACTTAGGGAGAATGAAGATACAAAAATGCAAAAATGCAATATGGGCTCCAACTACACAACCATGTTAGGTACCCATTTACAATTGCAAAAAAGAAAATCTCACAACTAAAGAAAAGGAAAAAAAAACCCTATGGGAAAAAAACCCCTCTCCAAAAGAGAGAAAAGAGAACAAAAATGATGCATGGATGGAGGACTCAATCACACCCCCCAGGGACTACGTACATCATGTATATACAATCAATGACCCCACATAAGAGGGAAAGAGAGAGACTATATAGCCCCCCCATAATGTGTAATCACCTTTAAAAATGGTAAGTGCCTGAAGACAAAACATAATCCAATGTCGACAAACAACTTCTCTCCCTTTTGGAAGAAACAACACCAAGTACAAATGCAGGAATGCTTCCCACTCCAGATAGGAATTGAAAGAAAGAAGCATGAAAATGTATAATGATGTCTCTGAAATTTTCTCATGTGTCGCCAGGACCTTGGAAGATGATGCCACGAACCAATCAGGAACATGCCCAATCACAATAGGAGGTGATAAACAAGGTACCACTAGAAATTGATTCTGAACAATCTCCAGAGACTAAGATAGAGTGACAACAATGCAGATATTGTCATCAAATAGGAGGGATATTCCCTCAAATGTGTCTTCCAAGTCAGAAAAATGAGATTCTACAAACAAGGAACCAATTTCCAACAAATAAGAATCCCAATCAAAAAGACAATGATAATCTTGTTGCTCAAGAATGATAGGAGCCTCAATCAATGACTCTGCACAATGAATCACTAAAGGTGAAGGTACATCAACTGTCCCTGATGGAGAAGAAGGAGCATCTGAAGAACCCTTGTCATCCTCATCTGAAGACTCAAAGTATTCCAAAACTTCAAACTCCTACACAGTAGCATGATCATAGGGTATCCTGTCTGAAAAATGAAGAGGCACAAGACAATCTAAAATAGGATCATCTGGGAATAATTAAGTATTAGGATCTCCATGTATTTCCCAAATTTTAGTCCAAAGAATATGAGGACACTCTCAAAGTGGCATCATCAATATGCATTATAATAACTCCTAGGACATGATCCCTTTTGCAATTCCATGCAAATTTCTTACTATCAGTACTAGGAAGGGGAACAATATTATATAAATGTGGCAAAAAATGAAGCCATCTGAGATGTTTTATGATACCATCTCTCCATTGTTTATAGTTTCCCCTTTTCAACATAATCACAACAGGATGAAATGAAAACCCCATAATCAACTATGAAAAATCTCCAAGAATACAAAGACGTTAACCTTCAACAACAATTAGAAAACTCTCAAATACTACAAATGAAGCCTTCTCAAAATAAGTTTCATAAATAAATAATGCAAAAATAGGGTTGAAAATCTAAAATAAATAAGCAAAATAGGGGCACCTTTACATGCAATCCACATGGGCTCCACCTCACAAGTTAAACCACAATAGACCAATCTAGAGATCCTCCAAACACTCGAGCAAACTTGACTGGAACTCCGTTGGTGAGGAACAATTTTCCCCACATGCGCAAACCTTTTCTTGCACCAAGGCGAGCCTTTGCTCACACCATCAATGCGAAACAAAAGGTATTTAAATAGATTGAATTTACTACCCTCAACCAATGTGGGATAAATGGTCTCAAAACAACTTCAAAACCAACTTGGGGCCCACACCACTGCAGAGAAGCTTGAAACCCTAAACAAATATTTGGTTGCAAACTTTATAAAACATAAATTTTGATTAAAATATATGGCCAAATGAGAAAGTTGCAAGCCTCCTCAAAAAAATGCCTCCAATAGAAAACTCAATGCCTGAGCGCAGAAAGAATCAGCTTGCAAAATTATTTATGGCCTATAGAATAGACAAATCATGCCTCGAACTGCCTCCTCATAGAAGCGTCGCCTTGTGCACAACCAAAGGTAATCAAACATGGGCCTCTTCAAATCAGTTTCCACAAATACCTTGCATCCAAACCAGCAACTGATTTAAATGCCTTTTCTCAAGTACAAACGCCTCCAAATAGGAAAAATCTCAGCCACAAATTGATTTGCATGCCCTCTCAGAAGTAGTCACTGCCTCCAATCAAAATTGTGGTCATCAATGAATCAACCCAATGCCTGGAAAAAAAAGATTTAGGGAGGAAAAGGACATTCTTGATAGCTCATTACTTCTGCATGAATGAAGAGCCTCCAATGAAGAAATGAACCTTCAATTTGTAGCGCCTAAAACAAGCAAAAAATGTGCCATCTTAGCAATAATGTGCCTCTGCAAGAAATCATACCTCTAAGCCTTCAAATCACTGCCCACAGATTACATGGCTGAAAAAATTTTGCAAAAAAAGGGGCCGACAATATTTGCACACCCTAGCAATGAAAGTCACGAACAATGGAGAAAATGTCGGCGAATGGAGACTAAAGACCCAGTGAATAGGAATTACCCGGTGGTGAAGGGAGCTTTTCGAGGGATAGCTTGTGAATGTTGTCAAAACAATACCTATGGATGAAATAAAACTCAGCCAAATACCCTTCAAAATTGCAAATCGCACCTCCTTAGAGCAGAAAAATGCACCCTTTGCCAAATGTAAAAAAACCCAGCCAACAATGCCCAACAAGGAAGAAAGAAACCTCAAACCACAAATTCTTGGTAATTAAATGCTGGAGGTTGCAAAAGTAATTGAGGTTTCCTTCTGTACAAAAAAAATGCCTCTCAAACACCATCTGCCTTGCTTCCTTTATGGAGTAAAGAGAATTGTTGTTACCTCCACAAATTCAACACCAGAGTGTAGAAAAAACAAAGCAAGTCCCAAGAAAATCGCATCTCAAGAGAAAAAACATGCCTTACAATGGAAGAATGGTTGCCTTTCTGGTTGAATCGGCTTGGAAAAAATCATGCCTTTAATGAATCTTTCCTCCTCCAAGGCATACATCGCGCCCTACTTGATCTTCAATGCCAAACAGAAGGAAGAAAATCGCCTTCAAGAATGAAGAAAACGTCATTGTAGAGGAATTCATGGGAAAAATATTTTCTTCAATGTAGTTTAAACAACCATCATTGGAAACAAATGTGCAATCACAATCACCAAATAGCAAAAAATGTTCCAACAATCTCGAACCACAGGAAGATGAAGAATAGAAATAAGGCAATATGAAATTTAACAAATTTCAAATGTCAAACAAAATACAGACAAAAATTGTTCAGATCTCAAAACAATTCGGACGAAAACTCTCAATGGAGGAAGAAGGAGCAAGTTGAAGGCTCTGATACCATGTTGGTGTCAACCACTCAGCCCAAGATCACAACCTGCGAATAAATCTTCACAAAGAACGAGAGAGGCAACACAAGGCCATTTCACAAGAGAAAAAGTAGGATATGAGATGTGTAAATTACATATCGTACAACCTTTTAAAGGCAGGAAAAAAGGTGACAGGTGTAAAACTACCCAACATGGGAAAAAACCACCCAAATGATTAAAAGCATAAGTTAAAAACTTAACTCACTAACAACATGTATATTATACCACAACATAAGAAACTCACTACATCTTAATGCATTGCATTTCATAAACAAAATCTTTGTACAAAAACTCTCTACAAGTGAGAATCACCCAAGTCCCAACACCTTACACATATATGGATATTTTATAGGCTAGAGATGATGTAGTGTAATATTTTCATAGGGAAGGAATCATCCTTATAGATAAGAGTAATGAAACAAATATCCATCCCATGCCATGGGTTCTACAACATTTTGGGGTGGATCCAACAATAAATTTACCCTAATTTCCTTAATATATTTGTTATCTTGGAGTTAGCAAACATTCAATAGGGAACAACCTATTGGACTCTAGTGATGCCAAGGATTTCCATTACAAGATTCATCAAAAGAGCATTCCTAGCCATAGGCACCACCAAACATCCAAATAACTCTCAAAAATCCAAAAACATTCATAAAATGGTCAAAAACATCAAAAACATTATTAACCATCCACGTATGAGTTGATAGCCCAATCCAATAATCAAACTACATAGCCTCTGTGTGTGTCATGTAGGCAAGGCTATCATTGATGATTCCATGAGGCATTAGGTCGGTCCCCTTAGGTCCCCCTCTCTATGTTTAAATATCTTCACAATACCAAAAAAATCAAAATACTTATCAAAACACCAAAAACATCCTCAAACAATCTCAAAAGCACAAAAACATTCAAAAAATATCATTTTCATTGTCGCCTATCCGTAATAAACTATCCATCCATAGTAAATTTATCATCACCCTCATCCTTTGACAAAGCAATCAAACCAAACACAGCAGCTATCAAAATCCAAAACATTCAAGCAAGAAACATGAAAACTTGATCATTATTGACAAAAATAATGGTTGAATATCAATTTCCTTACCTATTGACATTATCAACATCAACATCCTTGCATGACCCTTAACGGATATATTGTTCCTACAATAGGCATCATCAACAAATAGCATCTCTATTTACTACAAATATCCTTGGCAAGTGATATGGCAACTTTGTTTGTCTATTTTGATCTTTTCTTCTGGTTTATCTTTTGATCATTGATTTTGTATGCCGTGTTTGTTGGATATTCTTGTAATACGACCATGGTGAATACTTTCCTTCTATGTGTAGGGATAGTCTCAATTAATACAATGGATGGTACATGTTAGGTTCTTCATACCTTTTTTGTATAAGTCTTCTTACTTTGATGGCTTTATTCTCTCACATTATTTAACAAGGTTTATGTATGTCTAGTATGAATAGGAATACTCCCCTTGTTTGTAGAGTCAAAGTCCATACAATAGATACAAATCCGCCTTGGTTCTTCATACCCCGGTGCATCATGTCCACTTTCTACATTAATAAGGATTGCTAATCATTAGTTTCTCTCAAAAAAGAAAAATCATACTCATCATATTTTTTTCATACATCATCAATATCATTCATTCATCCACATTCATAATCAATGGATTTTCAACAAATATATCAACATCATCTATTCTTCTATCATTTGATCTTTCTATCAATTCTTCTAATTAACATTTGCATCCTACATCATAACATCATTAGTATCATGTGCATCCTGCATCCACAAACTCATTAGTTATAACATCCATACATCATGCATACCATCATAATATTAAAAAAATACAAAAATAATCATATTTGCATATCATATCCATATCATAACATCACATCATGTATCATAAATTATGCATCGCATCTCATAATAATCAATGCATCCATATCATAATCATAAGCATAAGCATCATATAGAATCATAAACATCATACATAATTCAACATCATGCATGTCATTGGTCACATCAAAATCATCTTGTCTCATATATCATCAAAAATAGAAATACCATGATACATCAGGAATTGTAACATGTGTGATACCATCAATACATCATAAATTTACATATAGACGAGGCTCAAAAGGTCAATGAATGTATATACATCAATAAAAAGAGTCATGTCTCCATCATATAAAAGCACAACAAATATTAGTATTTGTATATTAATGTCTACCCCTCCCTATGCTCCTCTCCATTAGGAGGCTGGTGAGGGGGTGTCTTAGCAATATGCTGACCATCCTACACCAAAGATCTTTGGGTATGCTTGTTGTGTGTTGGAAATTTGTGTGGTCGTAGAATAGGTCCTAAAGGTTGTTGTGAGGGTATTCTAACTAAAGCACCCCTTGACCTGCTACCTCTCCTCCTGTAGTACCACTTCTCGACCCAAAACTCGATTGTCTTTGTGCTCATGGAATGGTTGCCTCATATAAGGTATCATAATATGTCATCTCCTCTATTAGGTGCTCCCGCTCTCTCATATACCTATCCATGATAACTATGGAAGCCTGTGCAATCTCTAACTAAGTATGTCGACCTCGCTCTATGTCCCTCTCAGCAATAGCAACATCCCTCTCACTATGGGTCTAATCTCTCTTGGTCATAAGGGTAGCAACTTGAACCTCTACAACCTGTCATCATGCTATCTCTACATCCCTCTCTTTGGCTCGTGCATCTCTATCAACGAGATCCTAATCTCTCTCTATTGTACATGCATCTCGCTATGCACTGTTGGAAATAGGTTGCCATTAAATTGCAAATCCTAAACATTAATTATTTCATGTATCTCCTTGATTCTTGGAATGTGTTCAACAACACTAAGATTATTGTGAGATTAATATTTGATGAAATAATCATGATTATTGACATTTGTAATTAATTCTAAATGTAAGAAGCATGTGAGGGCGTCCATATTGAGTTCCTAAATAATAGGGACACATGGGACACTCACATGGTAAGGTGAAACTCACCTTGTGTTCAGTTAACTATACGGAGTAACAGTTAACACTTCTAAATGCATGTAAAGATCCTAGGAGTTAGGATTTGATGTTTGCATGCTTGAAGTTCAGTTAAGTTCAGTTCAGATCAGTTCAGTTCAGTTCAGTTTTTCAGTTCAGTTTAGTTCAGTTCAGTTTGGTTCAGTTATCTTCAGTTGCATGCAAGTGCATGTTGCATGCATGTAAGTTATTTTGAGTTGCATGTAGTTAGCTTCAGTTAACTTGTAATGCATGGCTAAATAACATTGGGTTGTATGACAAATAACAGGGACTACCTCCAGTTAACAAGGGATGACCATTCTTTAGGAATGGTGTTGAGTAAATGTTTCAGTTAACTATAAAGCACTTGAAGCAAACTTGGGTGCCCAAGATGCTTTATTGGAATTAAGTCCAATGCATGATAAGATATTTTTGAAGGCTCAGTTAAGTAGCTTTACTTAAGGGTGCCATCTTTGAGGAATAGCTTTGGAATTATCACCGAAGTGAAGGAGAAGTTGTAGCTTCAGTTTGGGACACCCAAATGCATGATGCACATGTTGTAAGCTTTAGTCTTCACTGAATAACTCTACTTGGAGGAATATGGCGTACCTTTTCAAGGGCTTGAGCTTATGTATTGTAATTATCACCATTTGGAGATTACAAGGTTGCATATTGTCTCTATATCTCATTAAAGTTGAATAGAGTTTTCAGATTGGTTATTGTAGGTGTGAAGAAGATTGGTAAAGACAGAAGAAGCATTCTCAAGCAAGAATTGGAGCTATTGTAATTCAGAGTTTGAATAATAGAATTATTCTTGGTGGAGTTTTTTCCCGAAAGGGTTTCTCCACGGTATATCTTGTGTGATCCTTCTATTATCCTGTCTAGTTCTTCTAAATAATTCTCTCTACATTTTACAATAGTAAAATGGATTAATCAAGATAATCATCCACAAAGAATTTATGTAACAAAGAAAAGACTTACTTAGAACAGCAATTTTGAAGTTTTACAGAGTATTAAGCTAAGAAAACACCTCATTTTTCAACATTCACGCATCTAGTCCCTCTTTGCAGTGATTGTAGCTAATCTAGCATCTCCATCATGATGTGGATCAAGCACAGGTGGTACCTATCCATCATGTTGATCCTACCTCCCATGATCGTCCTATCTCTATTGATCTTGATGTTGATCAACCCAAACTACTTCCTAGCGCTCAACCTTGACCCTCTTTCCTTGTTTGACCTCTTGACCAGCCCCTATTGTATCCCTCCTCTGTCAAGTCCCAATAGCTCCTGGTGCACCAACTCTTGCAACTAATGTAAACTTGAGTGGACGCCTCTACGCCCACCATGTGTCATAGTCCTGAGTGGTCCTCGGATCATCTGGACCACCTGCCCATCCCCATGCTAGGGGAGCCATCTATGCAAACTCTATTAAAGTTATGTGTGAAAAATCTATAGGGCCCCATACTGGCACCTCTCTGGTGGTGCATGCATAGTGAGCATGATAATTAGCATTGAACACAATCTACCTTTCACCAAATTGCCTTTGGACCCTGTCCGGGATATACCTCTCAATAATGTGCTTTGTCCTCTCGATAAGCCATTGGGTTTTCCTATAAAATTTCATATGGAGATGGTCGTCTCTCCATACCTCGCATCTGATCCAGGGGTGCCATATAATCTGATTCATGTCATCAAAAACCTCCTACCAATAGTGTAGTCATCCCGGCTGCTTGTATGTGAGAAAATTAGAATATCTATATGAATAGGGATCTCCATCCTCCCTGTCTCCAATTCCCTCTCGTTGTGTGATCACGATCCTCTTCCATGCCCAAACGTGTAGTAAAAGGTCAAGCTTGTTGAGATGTTGGTAGCTCCTATGTAGCATACTTGATGCATATCATGATATAAGTGTACCAAAACACAAGGACCCCCATGCATATGTAATTCCCTCACGCATCATGCCCTCAATAACCATCCCCCGTCCAATAGGAATCTGACGAGATCATCTATCGGGCACCAATGGCCCCATGATAAGTCCAACAAGAATTATGGTAATCTCATGTGCCTCTCCAATGTAAGGTTGTAAATCAATCTATCCATCTCTAATAATCAGTTGATCCTCTCCTAAGAGTTTGGCCATGGCTGCTACTCCTCTATCCACATCGTACTCTACTAGAGCATCGTGAATGGGAATACTAAGGATGTGCCATATATCCTCAAGGGTCACTATACACTCTCTTGTAGGTAGATGGAAGGTAGTTGTATCAGACCTCCACTGCTCTACTAGCACAGTCATCATAACTATGTGTGTTATGATCTCAGGGATATAGTCTATATTGTGTAACCCAATAGCAACGAGGAACTTAATCTCAAAGTCACCAATGTGAGCTAATCTATCCAATATCCTGGGTCTCCACTCTCTCGCATAGAGAGGATGAAGTGTTGACTGCAAGTATAGTGCCAACCATGTCAAAAATGCAAAGGTAATCTTATGTTTTAATGAAAAAAGCAAATGTGAGCTTTCTTGCAAACACGTCATTGTATTATAGTCAAACACATCCTTTTGTACAAACGTGTCAAGGCCCTATTCACTATTGAGCAAAATTAAACGCAATCACTTTTTGCAACTACGATAATACATATGTGCTAGCCTTTGGCATATGCAGTCCAGATTTGCACACATATCCTCTTTCATAAACACGAGCTTTCATGAATACAAATATGGCCTTATCGCGTGCTATTACGCCAATCCTTAGATCGACGTGTTTTCTAGCATACCTTTAGCTAAGAAATTAAATGCCTAAATCTACATGCAAGATGAAATTAAAGTTGTATGTACCGTAGGTCCTGCTCCGGCTAGCCTCTGGTCTTAACGAACCAAGTCCACTTGGTATGGTGCATGAGGTACGCAAGCCATCATAAAAGCACGTCTGAAGACTCCAGATGCTCAGAGCTCTGAGGGAGTAGAATTTTCTAAAAGCTAAGAGTGCAAATGAGGAGTATTTGAGCCCAACTGCTTATCTATACCCCCAAAAACCTAGGATTTACCAGCAGTCACCATGTTAGATCTGTTTTTCGAGCCTTGTTTTTATCCTAAATATTTTTTGGGACTCCTAGGGCCTAGTTTTTCATCCTCTTCTCATTTGAACTAGTCTTGAACTCTTGTCATGAGCCTAACCTAAAAAAAATAAAATTTGGCCAATCTCCCAAGGTAGCAACCTAGCATCCTATCATCCTTTCGTCACTCATTGGAGCACAATGAGACATCAAAATTTAACATTTTTATTTGAGCAGCACAAATCTTTGAAACAACATAACAAGTACATTGTGTCAAAGAGAGGAAAAATGTAGACATGCAAAATTGCCTAATTCATATCACACATCATTAATATTACATTTTCATCATATTCATCCTTGATCAGTGCATAATGCATATTTTCATCACTTGCATTACTAATTCCCCTTTTAACATCTTTTTCTATCATTTTCACCTTATTTCCTCTATTGATTAAATAATTTTAAATTATTTAATTGATTTGTCATATTTCACTAATTTTCCTCGTATCTCCCCTAATTGGATAATTTTAATTGTTTAATTAGCCATAAATCTAATTTCCTTTAATGTCTCATGATTAAATAATCTTGAATTATTTAATTATCTAATTCTCATCACATCATTTGGAAAATTCCTTTTTAATAAATAATATCCTAATCCTCCATAATTAAATAATATTAAATTATTTAATTATCCTAATTTCTCTCTCAAAGGCATATTCCCTTGGAATATTCTTTTTCAAAATATCCTAAAATTTCTCATTCCTCTCACTCATTCTCATCCCTCCATTTCTTGATCTATCTTCACCCTTCATTTTAAAATATCCTAAACCAATTTCCTTAAATTGTGGAGATACTTTGAGTTCAAAATGGTCTTGATCCCTCATCTTCCTTGATTCACTCTCCTTCATGGGTATTGAGGTTTAATCTCAACTGTTGATCATAATCATGAAAATATATAAAACAAACATCACTCCATTATCATACACCTAGATTATTTGTGAAGCACTTTGAATTCTTGAGCAGATGAGCATAGCATTATCATTGAGAATTTGAGCAATTATCATCATCTAGGTCATCATCTTCATGCTTTTGCAATCATGGGAGCTTCTTGATTGAGCAATCCAACATACCGTCACCATTAAAATGGAATGCAAGGTTTGCACATTGGTTTGTTTTCTTTGTTTGGAATTGATTTGTCATTACTATATGTTGATTTCTAACCATATATGCACTCAATTTCATTTACAAGTGGGATTTGATCATTTCTTGAGTAGGGTATTGTGAGTTCTAACCATTTTATTGATAATTCATGTTTCATTTCCATTTTCCATTAACCTCACTTCATAGTTATCTCTCTTTGTTGGTGAGGCTTCTTCTTCTTTGGGGGGATTTGATATGTACATGGATACATAACATGGCCTCATTTGTTGGGATGCATCATCTTTTACATCCTCCTAAGTTATGCTTAAGGGGAGTGTTGGTGTAGGTTTTTTATTTTCCTAGTGGGTGAAATGAAGGGGAATAGGGTGAGATAGGTTTTGAATGGGGGTAATGTACCTATTTCCTTATTTTCATTAGGAAAAAGAGATCTTGTAGGGAAAGATTTACTTTCAACCTTTAGGTGAGTGAATCTTAATGGAGATCTTGTTGTTTTCCTTATGACTGAGGATGAGGTAAATCAGCCTGAAATGCACTTGTTACCTATTTTTCACTACAAGCTCAAACAGGTAGAGCTGAGCCGGATTCATCATTGATAGGTACATAAATTTTCAAGTTTGTTGTTAAAGTATTCATGGTTCATCATAAAGATCAGATTACATCTGAATTACAGTGTTAATGTGCAAGTATTTAAAACAGAAAATTGTAAATTTGCATAATAATGCCTTTTATTCATTTTGTAAAAACACTGAAATCTCGCACAAGCCATGAGAGTAACTGAATTTGATTATGACAATCAAGTAATGAATACAAAATCCAATGATAAATTACACTACTGAAAATAATGTAAGCACAAAGAAGAGGAGCAATTCATCATTGCCTGTGATGATGAATCACTTTCGCTTGATGTCTTCAGTTGTCGCATCTCCAAGTTGCAGCCTCATTTCCAAGCTCCATGAACCTGCAAAATTGTAAAATATGATGTTAGAGGTGTACTCTAATTACATTCTACTTTACGCCTACGCTACCAACAGGAATGTAATTTGCATCAAATCAGGCATTCACCAGATGATTGAGTTACAAAGGCTGATAATCAAGGAACACGAAACTCAATGGAAGCTTTCACCTTCTTGTATTTCACTAACATGTTTGTTTCAATGTGCAGGAACAGGTTCATCACGTTCGTGATCATCTTATCAGATATGTGGAGCAAAACGGGATCCCACAAGGGTAGAGCCCGACATATCATAAGGACACCTCTCATTCACATTATTACATGAGATTCTTCAAGTATTACAGTCATCAAACAAGACTGTTGTAAAGCAATATTAAATAATGAAAGCAGTCTAATTTAGCATGGTGAAACAGATTAAGCAATTATCTTTTGCTCATCATCTAAAGGAACAATTAAAGAAATATATTAAGAGAGCATTGATTGCATTTATCATCTCTTGTTTCAGCTCTGCCTTTCATTCATATTTACATTTTAATGAGGCATTGAGCCCCTTTATACTGAAGGGAAAGTAGAGCATTCAACAATTCAATTGTTTCTTGCAACTCCAAATTACATACATAGTTCATCCAAAGATTCAGGAGGATAATTAACATGATAATAGAGCAGCATTATTGCATCTTAAGATCAAGAGACAGAACTGAGTAATCTGTAACAGCTTCATATCAAGGAAAGCCATATATGTAAGTAAGGCATTGTCACATTAAAGCATCAAGAGAAACACCATTACTATGTGCCATTCTAGTAAAGCATATCATAAAAGCTACAGTCGATAGAAGACTAAAACAACATTCTTTCGTGGACTATTATCACAAAAGAACAAGTTTACGTGAACCATAGCAAGAGCAAATTTCAAAATAATGTTTTGATGGTTAAGGTTTTCTACACAAGAGCAGTCAATAATAGAAGTTGCAGCAGATGTCTGTATGCACAGAAAATAGAATTCAAGAAGAAAACATTTGAATTAAGAGCATTATCATCAAGGGACATCATAAAAGACCAAATCAGAAAATCATTATCTAAGGGAGGAATATATTTCAGCTGTGCAGGGAATATCATTTCTATATGCCAAGTCTATATTATGTTTCCAAAGTCTTTAAAAATGAAGCCAAACATCGAGCTTGTGCTGGGCTGAGTCATTTATCATACACCCACAATGGGAGAAGTTATGGAAACAGCTATATTAATATAGAAAGTTTTACTTTGCACATAGGACAACAAGCGAGTGTTGTTGATAATGTTATCACACTTTCATTTGAGAAGTTGTCACACAAAGCAATGTTTAGATCATAATTTTCTGAAGGTATGGATATTAGAGGCTACAATTGATTTCATCAAAGCTACAAGAACATATTATTAAAACAATGTCGAGTTTGTGAGAGGTAAGGAGACATTGGAAACACTAAGAAAAAGCAGAGTATCATTATAAGGAAGCAATTTCACATCCATTCTTCATTTGAAAGGAGTTATCAAGATCACACAGGCCGAATGAGAAGTAAATATTTTTTGATACATGGTGGAAGGAACATGCAGCCATCAAATGCTAATAATTTCATAACTAATACAGAGTATTTTTTTGAATCTCTTAAAGTTGGAATTAAACATTCTACTAATGTTGAAGATGCTCAAAAGTGCAGAGATAATGTTTGACGAGCATGATGATTGACAGAGGTTGGTATCTTTCAAAATTTGCAAGTTGTATATATAAATCAAAAGAGAGGTTTTCAATAGAGTCAATACTCCATATAGCGCACAAAAAGAAAAAATATACAGATTAATGATAAGAGCATAGCACAGGGCACCTTGAATCACCCATATAGCTAAGTAGCCATGCCCAGACAAGAAGAATGAACAGATCAAAGCACATACAACAAGAAGGTGTGAACAAGAGAAAATACAAATGAAATCATCAGTACAACCGCGACCTTAGGGAGTCTATCTTTTTCACAAAAGGAAGAAAATATCAGTATTTCTAGCAAGAAAATAACTTACAGCAGCATGAGAGGCATTGAAGAAGGCATGAAGACTTTCCATAAAAGTCAGGTCGAACCCCACAAGAATAATAGAAGATTCACAGTGAGATTCAAGCTGAAAACCCTTCCATGGTGGCACAGGGCTTCTCCAAAGCAAATGAAGAAAACAAATGAGTGAGATTTTTAGGGCTGTGAGTTTTACCCTATTTCAAATGATTAATTTTGACTTTATATTTTCAAAAAATAAAATAAAATCATTTCATTGCCCGTGGTCATGATTTACTAAGTCATCGACTTAATAATGCAAATGGAGGTAATAAGATTATATGCCAAGGCATATAAAACATTTATTAAAGCATTATGATATGGATGAAGCATGTGGCTTAAGGAAGGTTTGACGAGAGTTTACAAAGTTAGAATTGTTTTGCATGAATTATCAAAATATTCAATTTATTAAATATTAAAGGTAGTATCTTGTTACCTTAATATTTAATATATAATATATTTAGAGCAAAACAATTACATATTGAATATTAAGATAAATATTTGGTTATCTTTAATATTTAATAATGCTATCATATCTTCCAAGGCATGCGAGCGCACAAGTAAAGTGAAGTAGATCAGTTTGTTTTATCTTCATGTACATTTTAAAGATAGACCTCCAGTTCTTATGGGCGGATTGGCAGAAACGAGACAATTTTCGCATGCTTTAGCCCACTTTTTAAGGGATTTTCAGTTCAATTTGAGTGCTCTATGGATCAATTACGAGTTGACAGCCAGTTTGAGCCTAAGTTCACTCATTTTTGCATGAGTTTGAGCCTTATTTTTAGGGAATTTTATTTTTGCTCGGATTTTTCCTTGGAATTGTCATCTGCACACGGAGTTTGACTTCCAGTTTCATCTTCATGCCTTTGAGAGGCTTATTGCATAAAGTGCAATAACTTAGTTATTTTACACTAGTTCTTGTTTTTCAGCCTTTGCATTCTGCAAAGTGAATCATCTTGTAACTCAGCTTTCATATTCAGATATTGCAGCAGTCTTTACAAGTTATGTTAGAGTATCATTTGCAGAATTTTCCTTTTGTTGTCATTACAAGTTAAATATTAGCCTTCTTAGATTCAGTTGTCTTGTTTCATGAATGTTTTGGATGCAAATTTAATGTGTTTACATCAAAACCTTTAAATTTCTGTCACATTTGTGAATGCATGTACAGAAAAAAAAATGATTTTAATTGCAGGTCATAAATTGTGCTTATAATACATTCATATCTTTAAGTTGTGAAAACAAATTCTTCCTTCATAAAGAATGAATTACCAGGCCTTTCTATGAATCGTTTATGCGATTAAATTGTTCAGTCTAAGTTGTGAAAATAGGCTCGAAGGGAATCAGTTGTGAATTAGTCTGCTTTCTTTAAATCAAATAGGTGCATCACCGAGGTTTTAGTTTTAGTTCATGCATTCATCTTAGTCCTTCTTACCCTTTTCTTAAAATAAATCATTCAAGTACCTAATTGATCATCATATAGGAACCAACCTAGAATCTGGAGGTCTATCTTTGCCATAGGAATACCCATAGCCTGAAGATAGTTCCCATGTTTCAACAGATTGTTGGATTTAGTCATTCAAGTGTTTGGGTGCAATCTGATTGACAACAACGCTTTTGGGAGATAAATGAAAAATACTAAATGAATCTAATTATGCAATGTAAAACTTGAATCATCAATTTAAAACCTTAATCTATCAGAATCAACAAAGTTCTAGTAGATCTGAGATGAGTATAAATTTTTGCACCTAACACAAAAAGCCTTTGTTGAGTGTCCTCCTGGGATAGATTCGTCCTAGGGTGAATGAGTCTGTGTAGGGATTTTCTACTCAACTTTCGAGGTCCTCTGGAGATGGATCTAAGCTTTTTTTTTCCCCAGGTTTCACTACTAAAAAGTTGGAAATAATTTAGGATCTAAGTTTTTGTGTCTTGACAACTTTGATGACAACTTTGACAATTTTGCAAAATTGTACTTTTGATCAATCTTCAATCCTTTTTCACTTGCAAATCTGCAAACAGAAAGAGAGGGAAAAAAAATAAAAATTTGTTGAATGGGGGTTTGCCTTGGTCAAACCCCATTTTGGTAATTAAACCTTGAAATGAAATGAAACACGAATGAAAGGAATGATGAATGAACAATGCTATGTTGCAACTCACCAAACCCTTGAATAGAAATCCTTAGAGGACTGAAATCTAACACATCTCTCCAAGGTCTTGATCTTGCATGAAATGGATTGATTGGATGTTGATCTTGATGCTTGAATCTTGACTTGAATGTTTGAAACCTACATCACAATGTTAGCTCCAAAAACACATGCATGAATGAAGATAACTTTGAAATGATGCTTGATATTTTGAATGCTACAACAAATGGCTAAGAAATCTACTCTTGAACACCTTTGATAATAATCTTAGCTCTTGTGAAATTTTCCTTCTTGATTCTAGGATTTGAATTGATAAAAAAGACTATGTATTTATAGGTATTTTTCTAATTTCCCGACAATTAAAATTCAAAAGCCGACAATTGCAATTTGAATTTGAATCATAAAAATTCTGCCAAAAACATATTAAAAATTGGGGTCCTAAACTTAAGGAGGACCCATTCGTCCTTGGGCGAATGGGTCCTAGGACCTAAATCTAGGACACTCCAATTCCAAGGCAATTTAATTAATGACTTGCAATTGTTTAATGCAAGTTTCCCTTTCGGAAAACAAGATTAATTAGGCTTTTAAATGCATAATTGGGCCAATTAGAGGCTTAATTAAGTCCAATTTAATTAGGGGACCCAAACATAGAGTGAAAATGTAAAGGAGTGCATTTTTTGACCCTACAATGGGATAATTTATTTTCCCCTAGTCATAGTTTTTCTTACACTTTTATTAAGCTTGCTTAGGATAATAAAGTGAGTTTATTATTTAATAAGTAAGAGATAAATTAATGAGGTGTCTCCACCCTTAAAGGGTGGAGTATTTACTTTTTCATCACTTTATTTAATAGTGGTGGTTATTGGTGGATAATTTCTATTGGTTGATTTGCCACCTTCATCCTCTCCTTAGTTCTATATAAACTCACTACCTAGCTTGTGTTTTTCATTTTGGAAGATAGTAATACAATTATGTCATCCTGACATTGCATATCTCTCAAAATTGTTGGTTTTTATTGTTTATGTTTTTCTAGTTTATGTAGCTTTGAATTTTTCTTATAAAGTTCCTTAGTTTATTCAATCTATTCATATTTCTAACATCTCAATTAGAATATGTGTTGCCAGTTTGGTTCAAATGGGATGAGTGATTATTTTGTGAAAAGGAATCATCATGTTAATTGAGATGGGAAGATGGATCAACATGGGTTCTAGGGGGATCATTTGTATGTGAGCATAATGGTCGAGGGATGAATTGTAAAGGGGTCTCTTTATGAGAGGAAGAAAATATGTCAAGTGAAGGTATGATAGGCTTTGCAAATTCTTGGTAGAGATGTGGAATGTAATTTATATGAGGTGGATTGTAGCTTGTAGGTAAATCTTGTTGAGGAGGTTGAGATATGGATTCTTAATGCATGTTTTTTATGTTATCTCTAGAAATGTTTGAATGAAGGGTAGGTAAAATAGTGCTTAGGAAGCCATCAATGATCTCATCTACTTGCTCTAAGATATGCTCTTTAGGAGGAGATACATTGGGAGAGGAGGAAACATGAGCCTCATCTATTGTTGGAGGAATGTTACTAAAATAATAGAATGACACATCAACCAAGGACTTCAAAGAAGACGTTATTTTACCAAAACGATCAAGTATTTTGAAAATAAAAAGTAAAACAACTATATATGTTGAACTCAATGGTATATAAACTGAATATAGTTATCACCGAGCAACTTCAATAGAGATACTAAAAATATATGGATAGAGGTTTCAAAGAATATTATCACTAAAATCTAGATAGAAAAACCTAGGTCAAGGGCGAGGGCGTCGTAGACTTGGGATGCAAATTTTTGAAAGTTTAAAATTTTGGAAATGCAATACTATGTTCAAGGATTTGAACTTGTACAGGTTTAGGTTTGATAGTAGGCATAATTATTAAAATACAAAGAGCCCTAATTCATTTATACAAGGCACATGCATGTATGAATCTTTTTGTTTTTAGAGCATTAAAAATGAGTGCAATAAGTTCCAATGATAATTTCCAGAATGCAAGATGTTATAACTAACCTAATTTATCTTTGTAATTTTGAAAGATAACACTTTTGAGCTTGTGAAATTAAAACTAGCATGCAAATATTTACTTTTTCAATTTTGAACATAACATGAAATACAATTTGAATGATAACACTTTGACATAACCTAGGATATCACTCAAATCTAAACAAATCAAAAGTTTTCCAAGATGTAAGACACATCAGGTTCACCAAAATGTGATGTGGGAAAAGGGATCTAAGGTCTAAATTACACCTTTCCAAACATTACATTTGAGAGGAACCAAAATTGATCATGTAAGACCAGTTGACTTCCTCAAGGAAGAGCTAGAATTGATGATTAGGGATTTGGTTTGCTTTTGGGGGTATTGAAAGATTTGATTAGGATTAGGAATTGAATTTGTTTGATCATACTAATTAGGTCAAATATGTAACTACAATGAACTGATGTAATTTTAGAAAAGTACTGAACAAAAAAATTTAAACTAATAATAGAAAAGTAGAAGGCAAATATAGAGGAACCTGGCATTTCAAATATGGACCAAACTTGACTGGTCAAGGGTGAATTTTCCCTAGATTGAAAATTTTGAATTTATGGAATCTTTGAACAAGTATTAGTATGTTATAGTTTGTAGGTTTTATCATATCAAACTCATCTTCAAAATTTTTTTTGTTGATGAATACTTCCTCTTGCCCTAATTTGATAAATATGATTGAATGCTTGATCTTGATGTTGAATCTTCAATCTTCTTCAAATCCACCTTAGATTTGCTACCTACAAACATGAAAGGAGAGAAAGGGTTATGTTGCATAGAGGCTTGCCTAAGTCAAACCATTTTTTGGTGTTTCCACCTCTACAATGACTATGATGATGTTGTATAAATAGTGCTTACCCTTAGTTAGGAAAAGGAAAATGGATAAATAAATGATAAATCATAGGTGTTGAAACTTACCACTTAGATTTAATTTCCTTGATGGACTAAATTCATGGTACTCATCTCATGTAAGGAGAATTGGATGCTTGATCGAAGGTCCTACAAGTGTTAGTACTCACAAAAAATTAACATGAAACGTAAAATAATCTTACACATGAATTTGATGATACATTGATAACATAAATCTTGACTAATTAAAAATGCTACTAATTCTACTCTTGACTACTCTTTTGATATTCAAATTGCTTTCTAGATTGCTTAGATTTTCAAATGGTGAAAAAGACTTGTATTTATATTCATTTCTTGATTTCTCATAAAATTAATTATAAGAGGCCCACAAATAAATTTAAATCTATAAACATAAAAATGTCGAGAATAAAATATTAAAAATAGAGCCAAAATAGGCTAGTCAACAGTGAATTCACCCTAGACTAAACCTATTTTGAAATTTGAGTTGTCGTTAAATAAATAATTTATTTTAAATCCTAATTTATTATGAATTTCCAAAAATGACAACAAAACAGGCAAATAATTAGTGAAATTAGGTCTAAGCACATAAGGGGAGGGGGGGGGGCAAACATAGTGTGAAACTGTCAGGATTGATAATTTACAATGCTACACCCATATTCATGTCACTTCTTATAAACTCACCTCAAACCAAGACGTAACTTGTGACATACTCCTAAAGGAGGAGCTATGCTTGAATATTTTTGGCATGACCAACGATAAATATCTTTGTTATGGTGGTTTCCTTTGTAAATTTTATAAAATACTTTGGGATGATGTCAACCATAATTTTCTTTTAGTATATCTTAAATCATATTATACCATTTCTCCAAGCCCTATACTCAACAAAGGAAATATTATTTTCATACCCAAGGTTGGTGATACAAAGCTAATATGTAACCAAAGGTCCAACACTCTATTGAATGTCTCCTATAAAATAAACAATAAGTCTTTAGCCATACATGTTAGAAATCTCCTCTTGTTGGTGGTTCATCTTGAATAAAGTAGATTTATTCAAAGTCAATAATCCTTGACAATGATATTGTGCTATGGAATGGTATGGGACATATATATATATATATATATATATATATATATAATCAACATGTGATTTTCATCAAAAATTATTTTGAAAAATATTACATCGTTGAATAAAATTTCATTCTTATTGTTCTCAAAACTCTTAGCTTTGGTCCCACATTCATCCAATTGGTCCAAATTCTCTTTGTTCATGCCTTTCCCTAGCTAAATAGCAATGTCATTCAATATAAATATTTTTTTCTCTTTTATTCTACATTGTAGGGTTATCCTCTTATGCCTTCACTTTATGTGCTTTCTATTGAAGGGTTTGGCTATCTTCTTGCTAATGGTATTTTATAGTAGCATTTTAAAGGAATTTCCCTTCTCAAAATTGCTTCTTAGCCATTGGCCAATAAGAAATCTGAAACTGCTTCATGCTCATTGAAAATAAAGATAATATTTAACAAGCTTTGAAGTATCTTGACACTTTTCGTTTGGCTTTGGTATCTAGTATCTAATGGAACTCTAGATGCAGCATGCTACAAATAATCCTTCCCCAACTCCCATCTTGGCTCCATACTTTTTGGATGGAAATGCATTTATCATATGGAAATTTATAGAGTAATCATTCATTAGTTAATAATTATTTAATCTTTAATTGATTTTTAGGCTAATTTCACTTTATGCACTTAAGCTAAAACTTAGGAGTGTTTTTTGCTTTTATTAGATCATTTTGTCTCATCACATGTGATGTTGACACTTGTCATGATCTAATCCCTCTATCATTTGGGGTTTTCTCTTATAAACACACTCCCTCATTGTATCATTTGTCTTGGGATTCATTTTGTAAGTTCTTTCTTTTTAAGGAAATAGCAAATTATTATTTACAACACTCATGTGTGGAAGGTGTTTTCATTTTATGTTTGTTTTTGCATCTTGTGTGCTTTCACAAATATAACATGGTACCAAAGTGGATTCAATAAACCCCTTCTCAATATTTGAGGGTTTTCTTCAACTAGAGTTACAAGGGTTTCAAATCTAGAATCTTTATTTTTTATAGGTTTTGGGCTTGAGCATTTTATTGGTATGTTTTGGAGCTAAATGAACCTCACCATTGCATTCAGGAGGTTGAAGAAATGAATTTTGACTATAAATTTTTGTATAGTTGACATTAGGAGCTTCTAAGGAAAAAACAATTAGTATAAGGGTCATACGACCCCTGTATGGCCACATGTATAGCACTTTTTTAAATCGTTAAGAAAAGTTTAAAAATTTTAATTTTTGGGTTTTTGAAAAAAATCAGAAAAAGAAATTATTAAAAGGTGGTCTATACAGGCTACCCTACGTAGGGCATACCTGTACCGCCCAAGCGTGGGCCCAAGTGGTCACACCAACGGGTACACAAACCCCTGTTGATGGCCACTAGTTGTTTCCCGTAGCAATAAAAGCCCCCACGACATTATAATCCCCAATATGATAGACCTTTTACCTGCATCCACAAACCTTTTCCAAACTTTCAAAAAAAATTCTCGACTATTGGCACACTTTTTGACAACAATGGAATACAAAATATTTTGTTATCATAGAGGTATATTCTGATGACATTTATTTTTCTCAGGAGTCAAAAAAAATTTACCAGTGAGGGAAATATTCCTTGAAATATTTTGCTAACATCAACATGTTGTCAGTGGTATGGTCATAGGAAGGGCCCCCTCCAAGCCCCCTTTGTGCCCTAAAGGAGCAATTTTTTTTATTTTGGCCATAACTTGGACGTACAATATCGAAATTGGGCGTACAATATCAAAATTGGGTGAATGAGATATCGTTGGAAAGTTGGTTTTGTGTACTTTCTAGTCATGTGAGTCTCATCACTTTTTTGTAGATGGTGCATTATACAACTTGTCAAAATTAGATGTGTTATTTTCACTTTCGAGCTCACAACTTTTGACCAGTTTCTCTATTTTTTTAATTCCAATGGTGTTGGAAAAGTCTTTCAAATCTCTTCACAACTATGCATGTACTTTTTTCCAAATTTTTCTTCAAATACATTTTATTTAGTTTTGGATGTTTTAGCTCTTGGAAACTTTATGTTTGTGTGGTGTGACTTTTTTTTGGCTATTCTCCATGTATTTCTAGCATTTTGTCCTATTTGGGCATTGCATACATGTTTTGTATGCACTTTCTCTTTTGTAGACACACTAAGATAAAATGTCAATTTGATGTATCTTTTTTATGGATTTTGCACATCATGTTGTGTCTTTTTTGTACTCACACTATGTTATAAAGTGTCATGGAGGGGTTGTGTAGTGCCTTTTTTTCCATCACACCTTTTCAAGTGAGTGTTCCTTCCATGACATCATCAAATCCTAGTGATTCTTCCCTCATACATGTGTGCCTTGTATGAATACTCCTTTTTTTTTAGTTGCACGGGTACTTTCATGTGCACATTCAAATGTTATTTGTTCTCCTACATGCACTTCTTGGTGACACACAATTTCAATTGACTTGTTATGGATCTCCCTTGTGAACATTATGAGGGGGTTTCTACTGTTGGTGCTAATGCTTCTTTGGTTTTGTTTTGGAGTGATCCATGTATCTCATTTTTGTTCATACATATTAGGCAGGTGCAGTGATTGGTTACCCATGCATTTCAATGAGATGAGCACTTACCATATGGACACTCTTGCATTCCTATTTTATGGAGGTGACCTATTTTCACTTGATCAACGTTCTTCAGATGATTGTTACTTGTATTTTCGACTTGCATCTTGCATGGTTGAGTAGTGTCGTGGGGGTAACTCATGTAGATTCATGTGCCATTAGTATCTTTGACTTCTAGATATTTTCCTTCATTTTCCATCTAATTCAAGTTGTGTCATTTGGGGCACTCACGTAGATTCTTATTTTCTTGATCCTGATCATCATGTAATTTTAGAGGAGGTTCTTCATTTCCTATAACAATCATTTTTGGACAATTGTCTACTACTTCTTCATCCTTCAATGATGTTATTCATGTTCCTATTTTTTTGAGACATTTTTTTGGAGGTTTCTTAGTCCTTCATTCGCCTTTCTCTCTTTTGGAGAGGAGGTTTTTCCATGAGGTTTTCTCCTTTTTCTCTAGTTCTGAGAGATTAGATTATTTGTACATGGGTGCCTCATCAGGCCTTGTTTATTGGGATCCATTCATGCTTTCTTTGCTTTTTATGTATTAGATTTTTAGGGTTTTTACTTACTCCCTAAGTTTTCACTTAAAGGCGGTTGTTAAACTAATCATTCATTAGCTAATAAATAATTAATCTTTAATTGATTATGTTATATCCCTGAGAAAGAAACCTAAAATGCTTATAATTTTCACACACACACACACATATGAATATATCTACATGCTTGTATTTTCATATTTACATATATATTAAATGTCATTTTTAGATAAAAGAATAAAAGGATATAATAAACATCAATATAAGAATATATTATAAATGATATAATATAAAAGAATAAAATAATATCAATATATTATAAATGATATAATATAAAAGAATAAATAAATATCAATATATTATAAATGATATAATATAAAAGAATAAATAAAGAATATATGTAGGAAAAAGAAACAAACTAAATCAAAACACATTTAGCAAAGTCGACTTCCTTGAAATCAAATGACACATTTGCTGGAAGAGACATTGATGGGTATAAGTGGAGAATTGATGGAGAATGAGGAGGGAGGAAAAACAAGAACAACAGGAGGAGCACAAGAAAGACTGCAATGAAGAACAAGGAACCAACATCAACTGTGAGTTATCTCACTTAACATTAATGTTTAGATCTCTAATCAGATATAATCATGCTACATAATCTTGTGTTGGCCTGAGTGCTATATGACCTGTGTATCATTAATTTTTCAGCTTTCTGCATGTGAATACATATATCCGCCGCTATGATATTTTATAAACATTCCTATTTGGATATCGAACTTGGAAATAGAACATATGGAACATGATAATTGGCTCTGCATTTGGGAAAATTATAGCTCATGGTTGCTCTTAGTTGTGATGGATTACTATCTACAAATGTGATTTTAATAATATTGACTTGCATCTCTACTTGAATTATGTCTGTCACAAATGCCATTTATATTGAGTTAATACTAGGCCTGTAGGCTACATTAACTTGCATTAGGAATAGAATTCTAAAGCCCTTACATTAAATCTTCTTTAGTACTAGACAGGTAAGGATCATTACAATGGTATTAGAGCACATTTCTTGCCATCCCATGGGAAATTATGAAAACCTACCACAAAAGAGGCTCTAGGAACAACAACCTTTGAAACGACCCCATGGGTGACCCTTTTAGAGACGAACTTAGAACCTTCATAAAGAATAGTGATAAGAAAACCCAAGCCCTAATGGAACAAAATGAAAAAACTAGCCAAGCTCTACTTCAACAAAATGACAAAACTAGCCAAGCTTTACTTCAAGCCCTCCAAAACCTGAGTAGCCATAATATCAGAGAGACCAACTCTAACCACTTTGAAAACAACCTTTTTACACCCTCATGGGACATGAGCTCTAGACCCACTTGACCACCCTTCTTACAAAGTGAAGAACCTATAGAAAAAGACCTTGTCAATAGACCCCCCGTAGAAGATGTTGATGAGATTGTTGAAGGCTACTATAGACTAGAACCTGAAAGGAGGGAGCTTGTACCTTTTAAAGATTATTGTGAGGCCAAACAAAGAGCCATCCCTAGAAGGGAGGGAAGGGACCCAACCGATAGAGAACTTAAGAGTAGGGTAAGCAAATTAACCCTCCCCAACTTTGATGGAGAAGGCAAGACCACCGCTTGATCATGGGTTCAAAAATTAGATACCTATCTATCCTTGAGTCCAATGACAAAATAAAATGCCAACAAGTTTGTCATTTTACACCTAACTGGGATGGCCCATGATTGGTTACATCACGGTTTCATAACACAAGGCCATCAAAAAGTTAAGACCCATGATGACTTCACTCAAAGGTTGATAAAAAGATTTGACCAAAGGCACCCATAATGGTATTTTAGGGAATTCACTCAATTAAGGAAACAAGGTGTTATAGAGAACTATGCCAATGAGTTTCAAAAGATAGCAGTCATGGTCCCTGAAATTTCTCAAGAGAGACTCACATACTTTTTCATAGAAGGCCTAAGAGGTGTTGAAAATTGAGGTGATTATGTAGCTTAATACTTTGTAAAACTTATGATTGTTGATCTAAATATGTATTCTTTGTTACAGATTCTTTGTGGATGATTATCTGGTTAGATTCTTTCTACCATTTGTAGAATGAAGACAAAAGGTTGTAGAAGAATTAGATAGAATATTAGAAGTTACACAACATGTACCGTGGAGAAACCCTTTCGGGAAAAAACTCCACCAAGAATCAATGTATTATTTAATTTCAGAATAAGATTACAATAATTCCAATCCTTGCTTGAGATGCTTCTTTTTCCTTCAACAAATCTTCTTCGCAACCTGCAATAAAAACTAATACAAACTCTCTTCAACTTGCTTGAGATAAATAGACAATAATCAACCTTGTAAACTCCAAAGAGTTACAATTACAAATCTCAATCCTTATCTCACAAAAGCTACGCCTATTTCTTGCAAATAGAGTTCTACTGTGAAGAACAATGTCAAATCAACTCCTTCATCCATTTGGGCATCCCAATCTGAAGTCATAACTGAACCTTGATTCTAAAGAGGTATTCAAAGCTTATCCTCAAAGTTGGCACCCAAGAATGGGCCCACTTAACTAAGATTTATGAAATATATTATCATGGAAAAGTGTTAACTCCAAGAAGCCAACTTGGGCGCCCAAGGTGGGTCCAAGTCAATCTTTGTTAACTAAAACATATCTCTCCACCATTCATGGAAGAATGATCATCCCTTGTTAACTGAAAGTAGTCACCTATTATTTGTCATGCAACTCAAGTCATTAGTCATGCATTCCAAGTCAACTAAAGTTAACTAGCATTCAACTGAAACTAACTACATGCAACTGAAGATAATTGAACCATAACTGAACTAAACTGAATTGAATTGATACTGAACTAAACTAAACTAAACTAAACTAAATTGATCTAAACTGAATTGAACTGAACTTCATGCATGTAAACATCAATCCCTAACTTCTAGGATCTTTACATGTATTACAAAAGTGTTATCTTTTTCTCCAAACAATTAACTTAACTCAAGGTGGGTTCCACCTTCCATGTGGGCACCCCATGTGCTCCTATTATTAGGAACTCATCTTGGATTCCCTCACATGCTCCTATCATTTAGAATTAATTACAAATGTCAATTAACATGATTATTTCATTCAAAATTAATTTCTTTCTAATCCTAGTGTTGGGGAACACTTTCCAAGGACTTAGGAGATACATGAAATAATGTTTAGGATTGCAATTAAATGGCATCCTATTTCCAACATTCTCCCACTTGACATTATACATTGCAATTATTCTAAACAAGGAATAATTATTATAAATCAAATATAGGACTCAAGGCCAATGGCCTTCCTACACCAAGAGAACTTATCTGTAGGAATTGGTTTTGTAAGATAATCTACAACATTAATCAAAGTGTCAAATTTATCAATTAATACCTTTTCCACTTTCAACCACTTCTCACACAAAGTGATATTGAACATCAACATGCTTAGTACAAGCATGATACATAGGATTTTTGGCTAAACAAATAGCACTTTGACTATCACATTCAAGTCTAACTTGCTTGCAATTAAAACCAATACCTTTACCAAGTCTTTGTAACCAAACTGCCTCTTTAGAGGCATGTGTAGCAACCATGTACTCTACTTCTGTGGTGGACAAAGCAACCATGGGCTGCCTCTTACTCATCCAACTAACCACAGCTTCAAACAAAGTAAACACATAGCCACTTGTCGACCTCTGACTGTCCAAATCTCCTGCCCAATCTGAATCAACAAAACCCTGTATGTCCAATGATCTATGCATAATATCAATGTCATTAGCACCATCATAACTCAAACAGTAATAAGAAGTACTTCATAAATATCTAAACACCCTCTTAACATAAGTCCAATGTTCTTTACCAGGGTTAGACATAAACCTACTTAGAACTCCCACTGCTTGGGCTATATCTAGTCTCATACAGACCATTGCATACATTAAATTACCAATTGCACTAGCATATGGAATTTCAAACATTTCTTCATAATCAAAATTAGATTTAGGACTCATGTCTAAACTTAACTTCGTGCCAACTGGTAAAGGAATATTAATTGGTTTACTTTCCTGCATGTTAAACCGTTTCAAAATAGTATCAACATAATTTCTCTAACTTAAGCAAAGCTTTCTGTTACCCCTACCTCTGTTGATCTCCATACCAAGGATATATTTTGTAGCCCCTAGATCTTTCATCTCAAATGTGCTCGAGAGTTGTGCTTTCAATTCTTTGATCATTACCTTGTTGTTACCAATAAACATGTCATCAACATACAAGATAATAATTAAAAGTTGATCATCAATAACTTTTATGTAAACACAATGATCTTCCTCACTCTTAACATAACCAATTTTCAATGCAAAAGCATCAAACTTTTGGTACCACATTATGGGTGACTATTTCAATCCATATAAAGATCTCTTTAACCTGCAAACCAATTCTTCTTTCCCTTTTACAACAAAACCATCAGGTTGCTTCGTATAAATCTCCTCATCAAGATTCCCATGCAAAAAAGTAGTTTTCACATCCATTTGCTCTATCTCAAAATCATAAGCAGCACCAATAGATAAAAAGAATCTAATAGAAGTTAATTTAGCAACAGGAGAAAATATTTCATTAAAGTCAACTCCCTCTCTTTGGGAGTATCCCTTGGCTACTAATCTAGCCTTGTACCTTTCGAAATTACCATCCACTCCAATTTTATTTTTAAAGATCCATTTACAACCAATGGCCTTTCTTCCTTTGGGAAAACTCTCAAGATCCCATGTGTTACAAGTTTCTAAGGATTCCATTTCCTCATGCATAGCTTGTGACCAAAGCTTGTTCTCATCTGAAGACAAATCTTCCCTGTAAGAACTAGGTTCATGATTAGTACTCATTAAAGCAAATATACAATGAAAATTAGGTGGTCTATACCTATCAATAGATTCTATTGTCTTGTGGATATTCTCAAAGGGGTTTCTACTTGTTCCTCAATATGCTCATCTTGAGCATCTATCTCAAAAGAACTTTGTGAACTCTCCTCATCCAATCCATCCAATTGTTCTTCAACATGTGCATCTTCTTGCTTCTCATTATTTATCTCAAAATGCACTATTCAAGAAGTATCCTTCTCCTGAATAAGCTCTAAATATCCTGAAAATCACATCTCTAGAGAAAGAAATTTTTTGAGTTAGAGGATTCCAAAGCTTGTAACCTTTTACATTTTCACCATAACCTATGAATATTCATTTATGTGCTTTTGGATTCAACTTAGATCGCTTCTCATTAGGCACACGAACAAAATCCTCACAACCAAAGATCCTTAAATGTGCAACACTAGGTTTCCTACCTAACCACATTTCATAAGGAGTTTTATCTTCAATAGATGAACTAGGGGATCTATTGATTAAATAACAAGAAGTATTTATAGCCTCAGCCCAAAGGGACCGGTCTAGCTTAGCACTACTTAACATACTCCTAGCTCTTTCCATTAAGGTTCAGTTCATCCTTTATGCTACTCCATTTTGTTGAGGTGTATATGGAGTAGTTTTTTGTCTCACAATTCCTACATGCTTACAACAATCATCAAATTACCTAGAACAATATTCACCACCATTATCTGATCTCAACACTTTTATCTTATGATCTGATTGTTTCTCAGCCAAAGCTTTTTATTCCTTAAACTTGTTAAACATATCAGATTTGTTCTGCATAAAATAGATCCAGGTGTATCTTGAGACATCATCAATAAATGTGACATAATATCTAGATTTTCCAATAGAGTCAATATCCATAGGGCCCATTACATCTAAATGAATAATCTCTAATAATATTTTAGCTTTATTTGTTCCATTAGGAAATTTAGATCTAGATTGCTTTCCAAACACACAGTGCTCACAAAAGTCATTTTTGTCAATATTATAATTAGGAATACAATCAACCAATTTCTTATTAAGAATGGTCCTAAGACCTTTTTCGCCAATGTGGCCCAATCTATGGTGCCACAACATACATGTATTTTTAGCTTCAGTTACATTGGCTAAATTATTTACATTGGAGGTATTCGACTTAAACAAAGTCCCAATTTAATATAACCACCATATTCCCTTTCACCAATCTGCAACCACCTTTGTCAAATGTCACATGCATTCCAGAATCATTGAACTTAGAGACAAAAAGTAGATTTCTAGCAAGTCCTGGAATATGTAAAACATCATTAAGGGTCTTAACCCTACCATCACTAAAACACAACTTTACCTCTCCTTTTCCAACAACCTTTGTTGTGTTGTTGTCTCCAAAGAAGACATCCCCTCCATCATATGCAGTATACTTAGTGAACCACTCCTTGTTAGAAGTCATATGATAGGAGCAACCTAAATCAATAAGCCAAGAGTTATCAACAACAATATTAGAAGAAATGACTAATGCATCATTACTGTCATTCGTGGATTTCTCTGTAGAAGCATTAGAAATCTTTTTCTTGCTCTTACAATCCTTCTTTATATGTCCAGGTTTTCCACAATTCCAACACTTTACCTTACTCTTACCAGGGTTTTAGACCATCCATTGGACTTACCCTTTCCTTTCTTGTCAGCCTTAGATTCCTTTTCCTTAGGCCTGCCTCTTACAAACAAGGCATCTTGGGAGCTAGTTTTAGACTTCCTCCTCATCTCCTTTGATAGGAGAGTAGGAATTATATTGTCCATCTTTGGATCTGCACCACTACCACTGATAGCAACAATTAGATTTTCCCAAGACTCTGGTAAAGAACAAAGTAACAAAATGCATTTATCTTCATCTTCTAGCTTTACATCAACTGATGCTAACTAACTTAGAATCAAATTAAAAGCATTTAAATGATTTTCAACATAATCACCATCTTTAATTTTTAAAGAATACAACTTCCTTTTCAGATACAACTTATTAGTAAGACTTTTGGTTTGATAAATATCACCTATTCTCTCCCATAATTTATATGCAATAGTTTCATTTGAAACATTCAAGAGAACGACATCAATAAGACATAATCTTATGGTTCCTCTTTCCTTCATATCAAGCTTAGCCCAATCCTCATTTGACATTGTTGTAGGTGTCTTTGTCTCATTACCAATAGCTAACCACTGATCTCTTTCTTCAAGGAGATCCTCCATTTTTAGTTTCCACATTCCATAATTAGATCCATTGAAACTTTCAATATCTAAATGAGAATTCATTGTAACAAGCTTATTTTCCAAAATTAGCAATAATTTTTTTTGTAAAAGCTCCCACTACAGCCAAAAAACCTTCAATATTTTAAGAGAAAGGAATCCCAATACTCTACCCAACCTCAGCTCTGATACCAAATGTTGAAAATTGAGGTGATTATGTAACTTAATACTTTGTAAAACTTTATGATTGTTGATTTGAATATGTATTCTTTGTTAAAGATTCTTTGTGGATGATTATCTGGTTAGATTCATTCTACCATTTTTAGAATGAAGATAGAAGGTTGTAGAAGAATTAGATAGAATATTAGAAATTACACATGTATCGTGGATAAACCCTTTCGGGAAAAAACTCCACCAAGAATCAATGTATTATTTAATTTTAGAATAAGATTACAATAATTCCAATCCTTGCTTGAGATGCTTATTTTTCCTTCAACAAATCTTCTTCACAACCTGTAATAAAAACTAATACAAACTCTCTTCAACTTGCTTGAGATAAATAGATAATAATCAACCTTGTAAACTCTAAAGAGTTACAATTACAAATCTCAATATTTATCTCACAAAACCTACGCCTATTCCTTGCAAATAGAGTTCTACCATGAAGAACAATGTCAAATAAACTCCTTCATCCATTTGGGCGTCCCAAACTGAAGTCATAATTGAACCTTGATTTTGAAGATATCTTTAAAGCTTATCCTCAAAGTTGGAATCCAAGAATGTGCCCACTTAACTCGGCCTTATGAAATATCTTATCATGCAAAAGTGTTAACTCCAAGAAGCCAACTTGGGCGCCCAAGATGGGTCCAAGTCAATCTCTATTAACTGAAACATATCTCTCCACCATTCATGGAAGAATGATCATCCCCTGTTAACTGAAAAATAGTCATCGGTTATTTGTCATGCAACTCAAGTCATTAGTCATGCATTCCAAGTCAACTGAAGTCAACTAGCATTCAACTGAAACTAACTACATGCAACTGAAGATAACTAAACCATAACTTAACTTAACTTAACTGATACTGAACTAAACTGAATTGAACTAAACTAATCTGAACTAAACTGAATTGAACTTCATGCATGTAAACATCAATCCCTAACTTCTTGGATCTTTACATGTATTACAAAAGTGTTATCTTTTCCTCCAAATAGTTAACTTAACTCAAGGTGGGTTCCACCTTCCATGTGGATGCCCCATGTGCTCATATTATTTAGGAACTCATCTTGGACACCCTCACATGCTCCTATCATCTAGGATTAATTACAAATGTCAATTAACATGATTATTTCATTCAAAATTAATCTCTTTCTAATCCTAGTGTTGGGGAACACTTTCCAAGGACTTAGGAGATACATGAAATAATGTTTAGAATTGCAATTAAATGGCATCCTATTTTCAACAAGAGGATTTGTTAGAAGCATGGTGAGTGCCCTTGAACTCACCCGTTTAGATGAAGCTATACAAAAGGCAATGAAATATGAGGATAGTTGGTCAAGAGACCAACCCAAGAAGTTCAAAAGTAAACCCCCTCATAGAGAAGAAAGAGATAGAAGGGAAGAAGTAACTAGAACTTGCCAATGGTGGAAGGGGAAAAGGTACAAAGATCACTGGTCTAAAAAATGGAAGAGCTGAAGAGAAATGGACAATACTTTAAATGCCAAGAAAAATGGGGGCAAGGTCATAGATGTGGTGGAAAATCCCACCAACTTGAAGCACATCCAAATGATGAGTATCCCAACAAAATGGCTAGATTTGAAGGTGAGAACCAAGCAATATTAGCCACCACCTCCCAAGCCTCTAAGCATAGCCCATTCCGCATTAAAATCACACTCAATGGACAAAAATTTATCACCCTTATTGATAGTGGGGCATCCCATAATTTCATTGACCAAAGAATAGTAACCCAAAGGAAGTTAAGAACCATGAATTTTGAAGGATTTGAGGCAACAACAACCACAGGTGCTAGGGTGCAATGTACAACAATAGTGCCCCAATTGGAAATTCTCCTAGGGAATCACCTCATCATAGAAGATTTCTATGTAGTCCCCTTAGATGCCGACATTATCTTGGGAACCCCATGGATCTACTCCTTAGGTTTCTTTATGTTCAATCTTCCAAACCAAAGTATCTATTTCCAACACAAAGGGAAAGAAGTCACTCTAAAGGGCCTACTTGATGGTTCCCCAAAGGTAGTCTCATGTAAAAGAATGGAAAGAATTTTTAGGTGAGGACAAGGAGAACGGGCATCCCAATGCATGATACTTGAAAAAATCACCACACAAGGAAAAGCCATCCACATAGATATCAAACCCATCACAAAGAAGTATAGAAAAGTGTTTGAAGAAATTCCCCCAGGATTACCACCTAAGAGAGGGTTCAAATGCACTATAGAATTGGAGGAAGGAGAAAAACCAGTCATAACCACTCCATACTGTCACCCCCATAAATACAAAGAGGAGATAGAGAAAACTATCAAAGAACTACTTGAGATGGGGCATATTCAACCTAGCTCTAGCCCCTTTGCATCATCTGCGGTCCTTGTCAAAAAGAAAGATGGCACTTTCAAAATGTGCATAGATTACCGAGCTCTAAACAAGAAGACCATCAAGAACCGCTACCCCATCCCTCACATTGATGAACTCATTGACGAACTCCACGAGGCAAGGTACTTTTCCAAAATCGATCTTTGATCGAGGTATCACCAAATAAGAATGAGGGAAGAAGATGTGCATGAAACAACTTTCTAGTGCCACTATGGGCATTTTGAATTCCTTGTCATGTCTTTTGGGCTCACCAATGCCCCAACCACCTTTCAATCATGTATAAACCACACTTTTTGCAAGAAACTCAGAAGGTTCCTCCTAATTTTCTTCGATGACATCCTCATATACAGTAAAACATGGGAAGAACACCTCCAACATATCGAAGAGACCCTCAAGATTTTAGAGCAAGAATATTTGTATGCTAAAGCATCCAAATGTGAATTTGGCATGGAATATATACTATATTTGGGTCACAGAATCAATACCCAGGGGGTTAGTGCGGATGAAGAAAAATTGCAGTTATCAAGGAATAGCCTAAACCTAAGACTCTCACACAACTAAGGGGATTTTTTGGGTTTTGTAGTTATTATAGACGCTTCATGAAAGGGTTCTCCAAGATTGCCACCCCACTCACGAACTTAACCAAGAAAGGGGATTTTGCATGGAACGAAACAACCCAACACGCCTTTGAAATATTAAAAGAAGCCATGAGTTCATGCCCAGTGTTGGCCATCCTCGAATTCACCTTACCCTTTGAATTATAGTGTGATGCCTCAGGAGAAGGGATTGGCGCATTTCTAATGCAAAATAAGCATCGTATAGCTTTTGAAAGTCGCAAGCTTACTCCAGCAGAAAGACACTACCCCATTTACGATAAGAAAATGTTGGCTATAATGCATGCCTTGGAAAAATTCTACCAATATTTGGTCTGCACAAAGTTCCATGTGAAAACTGATCATAATAGTCTAAGATACTTCATGCAACAAAAAGACTTGAATGATTGTCAACAAAAATGGGCTAGTCGCATACAAGCCTATGACTTTGATATAGAATATATGAAAGGGACCAACAATGTGGTAGCAGATGCCCTATCTAGACAACATTGCTTGAAAACTATAACCAGTATAGCTATAGATTGGAAATATGATATTATCTCAGAATATACTAAAGATCCCGAAGCCAATGAAATCTTGGAAGGACACCCCCTAATGAAGAGTACAAAATAATAGAGGAAGTTATCTTATATAAGGTTAGAATCTTTATAGTACCCAATTCCAAGGTAAAAGAGAAGGTTCTCAAAGAATATCATGACAACCCACTAGCCAGGCACCAAGGGTTCTACAAAACATACAAGCAAGTAAGGAGAAGTATTATTGGAAAGGACTCAAGAAGGATGTGCTAAAGTATGTGCAAGAGTGTATGATTTTCCAAAAGAATAAAATTGAACAAAGCCAACCAGTGGGACTCTTGCAACCCTTACCCATTCTCAATCAAAAGTGGGAGAGTATCTCTATGGACTTTATCACTGGATTACCCAAAACTCAAGGGAAGGATTGCATATATGTGGTGGTCGATCTATTTACCAAATATGCTCATTTCTTCACCATATCCATGGATTATAGGGCCCCCCAAGTAGCAAAAGTATTTTTCAATGGAATCTTTAAACTCCATGGCCTCCCCAAAAATATTGTTAGTGATTGGGATGTTCGGTTCATGAGCAAATTCTGGAAAGAACTCTTTTGGTTATCGAGGACTACTCTTACACTAAGCACTAGTTACCATCCCTAGATAAATGGTCAAATCGAAATTGTCAATAAATGGATAGAAGGCTACTTAAGGAATTACATCACAAGACAACATAACACATGGATCAAATGGTTGCATTTGGGAGAATATTTTTACAACACAACATATCACATGTCCATCCAAATGAGCCCCTTCAAAGCATTGTATGGATATAAACCCATCGCGTTTGGGAACTTGATTACCCAAGAAATCCAAGTACCCTAAGCTAGAGACTTTGTGCAAGAGAGCATGGACATCCTAAACACTTTGAAGGACAATTTACACCAAGCCCAAAACCAACAAAAGCTATATGCAGATAGAAATCGTACAGAGAGAACCTTCGAGGTCAGAGATCTGGTGTTCCTAAGGTTGCAACCCTACAAACAATCTTCCATCAAGTCCAACAGAGCAAAGAAGCTTAGGCTCCGATTTTATGGGCGCTACAAGATCACGAGAAGGGTGGGGGAAGTAGCATATGAGCTAGAATTACCCAACAATAGCTACATTCACAACGTCTTCCATGTGTCAAGATTGAAGAAAATGCTCGGCAAACAAGTGATCCCTTGTGAAGAATTACCTCCCCTTGACAATGAAGGTAAATTGGTCCTTGAACTGAAAGCCATCCTTGATAGGAGAGAAAAGAGGTTGAGGAATAGAAGCATCCCATAATTCTTGGTAAAATGGGAGGGCCTACCAGAAGAAGACTCTACATGGGAGAGCAAAGAAATTCTCAATCACTCAAACCTCCAAGTTGTTTGAGGGCAAGCAATTTTTGGGAGGGAGGGACTATCATATCCCCGAGAAAGAAACCTAACATGCTTATAATTTTCACATTTATATATATATATATATATATGAATATATCTGCATGCTTGTATTTTCATATTTACATATATATTAAATGTCATTTTTAGATAAAAGAATAAAAGGATATAATAAACATCAATATAAGAATATATTATAAATGATATAATATAAAAGAATAAAATAATATCAATATATTATAAATTATATAATATAAAAGAATAAATAAAGAATATATATACGAAAAAGAAACAAACTAAATCAAAATGCATTTAGCAAAGTCGACTTCCTTGAGTGTAAGTGGAGAATCGATGGAGAATGAGGAGGGAGGAAAAACAAGAACAGCACGAGGAGCGCAAGAAAGACGGTAGTGAAGAACAAGGAACCAACATCGACTGTGAGTTATCTCACTTAACTTTAATGTTTAGATCTCTAATCAGATATAATCATGCTGCATAATCTTGTGTTGACCTGAGTGTTGTCCAACCTGTGCATCATTAATTTATCAGCTTTCTGCATGTGAATACATATATCCGCCACTATGATATTTTATAAACATTCTTGTCTGGATATCAAACCTGGAAATAGAACATATGGAACATGATAATCGGCTCTGTATTTAGGCGAATTATAGCCCGTGGTTGCTCCTAGTTGTGATGGATTACTATCTACAAATGTGATTTTAATAATATGGACCCACATCTCTGCTTGAATTATGTTTGTCATAAATGTCATTTAAATTGAATTAATATTGGGCCTATAGGCTGCATTAACTTGCATTGGGAATACAATTCTAAAGCCCTTACATTCAGACTTCTTTAATATGAGACTGGTAAGGATCATTACAGATTATTAGGCTAATTTTACTTTATGCACTTAAGCTAAAGTTAGGAGTGTTTTTTTCTTTTATTAGTTTGAGCTATTTTGTCTCATCACATGTGATGCTGACACTTGTCATGATCTAATCCCTTTAGCATTTAGTTTTTTCTCTTATAAACACTCTCCTTCATTGTATCATTTCTCTTGAGATTCATTCTATAAGTTCTTTTTGAGGAAATAACAAATTATTATTTGCAACTCTCGTGCATGAAAGGTGTTCTCGTTTGTCATTTGTTCTTGTGTCTTGTGTGTTTTCACAAATCTAATAGAAATTTTATATTCTTAGGAATCCCTTTTTCCTTTCAAGATTACTAGTCCAAAATTTGGCTATATTTTTATTGATAGAGTTTAAAAAATCACCTTTTGGATAACCAAGCCACTTTTATTGGTAGGTGGGTTCTATATTTACTCAAAATTTCTTGTTGTGTTGCATGTGTATTAATCTTCTTGCTAGGCGCCCTACAAAGTGGCATACCATAAGTTGGATTAACTCTACAAGATTTTTTGGGCTAATTTAGATTGTAATAAAGTATTTTACTATGTCCAGGCTATAATATTTGTTGCTTACTAAGAGATTTAAGTGGGTTGGCCCTATTGATATATCAATAAACAAGGTATTTCTCTTTGTGCTAAATGGATTTTTAGATCTTGTGATAGCAATCAAGCCAAAAAAAATTATTATTTTTTCATTGGATTTAGCTCCCCATATGATCTTTCAAGATATAATGGTCTTGGATTCCATTATCTTAAAATTGCTTTGATATCCATCAAAATAAATGGAACTTTTATCACCAAAAGTATTTAGAAAGAATGAGAATCTATTTGGTCATGACTACTTTTGAATGAGTGTGGATTTTGCAATGGTGTTTCCATCAACCAACATTAAATATGGTGGTCTCTTACCATATTATTTCAAGACAAGCCTTTGGTAGCTACTCCTTGGTTTCATTCCCTCGAGTTATTTAAAAGGGGAATCAAAAATCTCTGGGATATTTATTCTAAGGAAAAATCCACAGGGATTTCTTGGCCTTAAGTTAAGGCTGAGAATACATTAATCTAGGTTGATCAAGATATGTACCAAACTATAATTGATATTGTGCCTTCTCAACATTAACATTAGTTTTTTGTGCATTATGTTAGGTCTTGGTGGAACGATTGAAAGTGGCATGTCAATGCTCACTTTTATTATTAGCTATGGAGAAAAACTGCATGTGGCTTTCTCCTTACTTTCAAACAGTTCAAAAGGTGATAACAAATGGTCTTTACAACTCCGCAACTTCATCTAGGATAAATAGTTTTAGACAATCTAGAGAAAAATATTCTGAAGCCCAAAATTGCTCAATTTGCTTAGTGCTTGCTTTACTGAGGTCTTCCTATCGATACTTGTTTAATATATGTTAGTGTTTCCAACCCAAGATGTCCTTTTTGTGAGAAATCAAAATCCCTTTTTTTCTGGCCTTTGAGGCGTAAATTGCTCACATGGTACAATGCCCTATAGAATGGGGTTGGAATTTCTATTGATTTTTACCAATTGTGGCATGATTTTAAACTAGAGTTTTTTCATTTAGAAAGATATAAATTCTACTATTTTTTCTAAATTTTTTATATATACTAATTTTTCTATTCGTTTCAAATCATTGGTGATATCTAATATTCTCACGTAGATTCAAATTCAAGATAACAAGGTTATGCTAGAACTTCAACATATTTATAATTTGTTGGATCATTAAGGGAATGTCCCTTGCACTATGGCTAGGGTTTCATTATCTTGTAATCAGGACTAGAGGTGTAGTCACCTAGGGTGAAAGTCTAGAGTTGTGTCACAGTTTAGGCCAGCAACATAGTTTTAGGAAACACAATTTCACTTGAAACTATTTGGCACCTATAGGGCACAAAGAGATTTGAGTGAAACCCTTTCATTGGAAACTATTAAATTAATGTGATGTAACTATAAAATTCAAACCAAGTTCAATTTGTATGCAAGATTTTAATTAAAAAAAAAAAAAAAGGTGAAAGAGTTTTGATTGAAACTCTTTTGTCCAAAATTCTCTATGTTGTAGCTTAACCCCTTTTTTGGGGTAAATTCAACGAAAAATTAACATTAATTATAAATTTATCCAGCCAACGATGTTTTCATAAAAAAATTAAAAACACCCTTTTGCAAGTTGAGAGTCTAGAATCTATTTTTAAAAATATTTTGATTAGTTTTATTATGATTTTTTGAATTTACTGCAAGTAACTTATTATAATCAAACATGGGGTTGATTAGAAATTAAAAAATATATATTTACATTTTTTGAAAAATATACAATGGATTAAATGAGAGATTCCTCTCCAAGGGAGCATAATCATATAAATCAAAACTATGACATTTCGAATAAATTTGACTTTAAAAAATTTATTAAAAAACACATAAAAAATAAATTTATTTTTCTCCATACATTAGATTTTGAAACTAGCTAAGTGAAAAAGAAATCAAAGAAAAGAAAATTAAATTTACTATTTTTTTACCATATCCCATTGACTTCACTTTTTTAATTTAAAAAATTTCACCAATACAAATACTTCTCTTAAATTTAAAAATATATATCCAAGTAATTTTTTTTAATTAGGTAATACATTTAAGAGTTATACAATGTATAGAAATGGCGAGAAAAGAGGTTTGGGAAAACAGGGCAGCGAAAGATAATAAGCAACCATTAAGGATACTACAGACTTAGGGAAAAGAATGTGTAATCAATGTCTCCTCCACGAAGAATTTGTGACATACAACGATCATTGGTGCGAATGCTAGAGAAAACTCAGATACGGGAGGCAATTCACGGCCGGATAGATGTGAATTGGAAGGATGCTGCAGTAACGAATTTTCTGCCCAAAAATTTCTTCGTGGTTGATTTCGACTTTGAAGAAGACAGGGAATGAATTATGAATGGTGGCCCTTGGAAATTTGAAGAGGCATATGTCTATATCCAAAGATGGGCACCAAATTTTAATCTACATGAGATGTCACCTTCTGATGGACTAATATGACTTTGTTTGCTTAATCTTTGGTCTAGGGTTTGCCTTAATCAAATCGGAGATTATTTGGGTATAACACTAGAAGTGTATCTGCGAGATAGTGATTCAATTATTTACACCCTAATTGCAATCAAAGAAATTTTGTCCATCATCAGATTGATCACTTCTACGGGCGAGTGGTTGTAAGAGGTGGAAATTGAAGGGAAAAAAAACATTTTGTATATGATAAAGAAGTCGAAAATATTTTGGCGGAAGGTGTACCCTAATGCAACACAAGCGCTTGATAAAAACACAAATGTTGGGGTTGCATCCCTCGTTATGGATAAAGGCGAATCAAGCCACCTCAATGACAAAGCCAAATTTAAAACTGGTTGTTTGGATTGTCAGATGGATTTTGTCCCATCGTACCCCATCGAACCTTGTGATGGTGTAGTGTTGGGAGACAAAGAAGGTTGGCCATAGTGAATATGTTGTTACCCCCATTGTTGTTGAGGGAGTTTGGAAGAAGATACATGATCTTGTGATGAAGGATATGACATATATGATTATGGGAATGTAGATCAAAGATTTCAAAAAGAATTTGGAGATTTCGTAGTTTTGTGGTTTTCGGTCTCTTAGAGTGTGTGGTCTCGTAGACGACATTAAAATCTCTCACTCACTCTCATAAGATGTATCTCTCTATCAACATCCAAAGAACTAGATCTTGTAAGGGTAGGGGAAAAAGGAAAGGTTAAAGACAAATAAGTAGAAAAGAGAGAGAGATAGTAGTGGAAAAAGGTCTTTCAAACATCAAATAATATATGATGACATTTAAGGGAGGAAATACCTCTCTTAGAAGACAATGAAGATTGTCCCATGGAACGTTAGGAGTTTAAACGCATTTAAAAAATGACATTTTATTAAGCGCCAAATCAAAAATCTGATTGTAGATATTTTACTAATACAAGTGACAAAAGTAGATACAAATAATTTTCAAATTTTTTTCAAGTTCTATGTCGGGTTTAGAAGCATTATTCAGTGGCATCTGGGATGGTTGGTGGAATAGGATTTATCTAGAGATTGAACAATGTTGTGCTTTCTCCAATGAGGACAAAAACAAATTGCATGTTATTTCAAGTATGTAGTTTAAGATTTGATCTATATTTCTTAATTTCCAATATATGGTACAATCAAAAACCAAGAAAAAAGAAAAATTTGGGGCTCCTTGAAATTAGAACTCTTGAACCACTATGGGGAGAAAATTATCCTTGGTGGAGACTTTAACACAATTTTGAAACTTGAGGAAAAAAGTGGTGGACTATGGATGGATCCTACCTCAATGGAGGATTTTAGAAGGTTTTTTGATTCAGTAGAGCTTGAGGAGGTACCTACCAAGAATGGTCTCTACACATGGACAAATCAACGTGCTAAATTCACAACACTTAGAGAAAGACTGGACCGATATTTATATTCACACAAGTGGTTTAACACTTCTATATTCCTAGATTCAATAATTTTGCCACTTTCTAGCTCAGATCACTTTAAGGTGGAATTATCTATCTTTGAAGACTTGAGACTTGCTAAATTTATGTTCAAATTTGAGAAGATGTGGTTTTGTAGGGCATATCTCATAGGCTTGATTGAAGATTGGTGGAGGATGATAACATCTAGCATATTGGCACAAAAAGTTATGTATTTATGAGAAAGCTTCAACACATTAAGGAAAGGTTAAAGGAATGCATTCCTTTAAGAATATATTCATAGAAAAATAAAGGATTGAAAAGGAATTAACTGAGCTAAATGAGCGATTTGTTGCATACAAAAATGTTTCAAATAGATTATGTGAAGGAAAAAGAATTGTTGAAAAAAAAATTAGATATTATTGCCAAGGAAGAAGAATTTTGAAGGGAAAAATCAAGAGAAGTATGGCTATTATCTAGGGAGACACTAATACAAAATTCTTCCACAAAATTTTCAAGATTTGGAAGTCTCAAAACAAGATTCTATTGATCGTGGATTCAAATGGGTAGACAATTGGCTCACTATACTTGTTGTTTCCAGAGGGAATCGTTTAGTTGTTTTTAAAATTTGATGGCACCAAATGAAATTAAGGATTTGTTAAATACAAATCCTATACTTGAAAACATGTCATATATTATTTCAAAGGAGGACAATGATATGTTGAACACTCCATTATTTGAGGATGAAATAAAGATGACAACCTTTCAACTACGTCTTGACAAATCCCTAGGGCTCAACAACATCCCAACACTATTTTTTTAGAAGTGTTGGCACTTCATAGGGAAGGAGGCTTGAGAAATCATAGAGTATTTTCATGGGTGAAAGAAATTTGCTAAGGATATGAACAACATGGTGGTAATGTTGATTCCAAAGAAGCAAGTTTTTTCCGTATTTGCTAATTATAGATTGATATCTTTGTGCAACATAGTTTATAAAATCCTTGCAAAGATAATGATGAATATATTGAAAAATACATTAGACAAAGTTATTTCGATCAACCAAAGTGGTTTCACCCCTAGTCGAGACATAACATATAGCATAATATTTACAAATGAGATCATTCATTTGATAAAAAAAGAGCAACACAAAAATATGAGAATCAAACTAGATATCAGTAAAGCATATGATCACATGAAGTGGAGGTTTAAATGCTAATTGTAATGAAGTGGTTTTGTTATGATGATTAATGGATTGGTATGATTTATCAATGTATCTCTGCTGCTAGATTCTCCATCTTGGTGAATAAAATAATGTGTGTTCTTTGAAAGTGAATTGATTGCAAAAAGTTGACCCCCTTTCTCTATTCTTATTTGTGATTATGGTAGAGGCTCTTGGAAGATCAAATGAAAAGTCTAGAAAGGTAGGCCTATAAAAAGGACTTATGGTTGCTTATAATGTTGACTCCATAATGCATCTTCAGTTCGTGGGTGATACTATCATATATGGTGAAGCAACAATCATTGAAACAGGATAGGTCAAGATGGTACTTGAGAGGTATGTGGAGTTCTCCAGACAATTAATAAATAAGGAAAAACCAAAGATATGTTTTCCATACAAAGAAACACATACAAAAGAGTATTACTCATGTTTTTGGATTTTCTATTAACTTCATCCCTTGCAAACACCTTAGAGTGCCTATCTTTAAAGGGATCGTAAGATCTAGATTATGGGATCATGTAATAGAGTGTTACATAATAATAAAACAACCACATGGCAGGGAAAGTGGCTCACACTAGTTGGGAGAATAATGATGATAAAAGTGAATATCATAGCCATTCTGATATACACAATGTCATGCACATGCGATTGACTAATAAAGCATCCTCGAGCATTGATACCACATTGAAGAAATTTTTATGGGAAGGGTCCAATAATAAAAAAATGCATACCCTTAATACATTGGAATATTGCTAGAAGAAATGTCACGTTCACTAATTTTTAGTGCGATTCATGGAATGGGTTTAATCCATTGATGGATTTTGAAGAACTTCAAAGTTGTTATGCAACTCTAAGGAGAGATGTAGGATGTCGAGTGATTGATTATTTGGAACATGAATTAAATGGTGAACCAAAGTGGATGAACTTTGATCTTCTCCCCATAAGCAAAGATGACAAAAAATGCCTTAAAGAGTAAGTTAGCACAAGAAAAATTCTAGTGAATGATAATCCAAACAAGATAATTTGGTGTGGGGCGAAGTCAGGGAATTACTCGGTGAAGTTGGGATATCAAATCCAAACACACTAATCTCCAAGTTCACAAACAAGGAAACTATGTTGGGGTAAGTGGGTGTTGTCGAAGGTAGGAGCTTTTGCTTTTATTGCTTTACACAGGCACATTCTTACTGAGGATCAACTTAGCATGGTTGGCATCAATAGCTTGAGCTAGTGTGTAATGTGCAAAGCCAATGGGGAGTCGATTGATCACCTTTCATTGAATTGCATATTCATGAGTTCCTATTGGGATTGGCTATAAAATAAACTAAGTTGGTTGGGGCCAAGACAAAATGGCTTATTAGACTTCTTCATAAGTTGGCTAAGAATTAGCAAAGTTGCATTTTGGAGTGAGATATAGATTGCTAGCCCAACCATTCTCATTTGGAATGTGTGGAAAGAAAGGAATCGTAGGATATTCAATGATGCAATGCGATTGGAGGAGGTGATATATTTGATCAACATAAACATAATTGAAGGGATCTATTAGTTCTCAAAAATGTAGGTGAAAAGCCTCAAGAGGTTGCTAATCTCTTGGTACATTTCAGGGTAATAGACAAGGTCAAAAGATTTAGACCTTCTACTCTTCAGGTGCTGCTAGACCTTGGTGGGTGTACCTATATGAGTGAGGCAGACTTGACTTGCTTATTTCTCTTGAAATGTTTTGCCCACAATGGCAAGTGGGAGTGGACAAATGAAATCAAATTTGGTATAAATTGTATAGCAATATTAAAGAATAAATCCTAATATGTTCATTTAACAAATGTGAAAAATATGAATGAAACTAAATGGTGAAAATGTAGAGACTAGTGCCTTATTGGGTATGCGGAGTCAAATGAAATCTAAATGGGCAACTTCTTTCTAGAAAACACTCAAATTTTTTGGCATATGTTTCTATTTGTAACTTGTATAAACATGCAAGACTGTGACTACCAAGTTCTTCTTACTGATCCAGACGAATTTCCCTGATTACTGTGATCAATTAAAAGGATTTAATCTTTTCTTGAAAGAACTGATCAATCAACCACACAGATACAACAAACGTGCACTGATAAACTGAATATAAACTTGTTACATCAATTTAAATAACCAGAAAGCATCAATCTTGGAGACAACTTTAGTAATACTTTCAATAAGCACAACAGACAATTGACACCAAAAATACGCTACCACATCAACTGATTCTCATTAATATCTCCATTTTGAAATCATACATCGTAGTCTTTGTTCTGTGAAAATTCTTTTCCTATCCTATCTACTTATTCTATCTATTGTCTTCTTTTACAATTGAAAATGAGCATTTATACATCAGTATTTGAAAGGACACATCGCTTTGCATTCAAATGTTGGCAATCAGTTGTATTTGGGATTTTGTTAACACTCGCTGAACACCCGCTGAGACATCCTCCAGTCATACCAAAGTCCAATGTCTCATCGACAATCATCCCTTTGGTCTTTATGTATCGTTGTGACAAATCTGAGTTGGGGAGACGTCTCATAGATTACATTATGTGTTATCGATCTACCCCGTGATATTTTCTGGTCGCTAAGACATAATCTTTCTCTCACCGATGAAACAATATTTCGGTGTAACATACGGGTCGGCAAGATGGCATGACCTCATTCCGATAGTCATTTGATATAATCCCCTTATGCTTTATCAGCAAGACCCAGCGAATTCAATAAGACTTCACTCTGATGCTTTGACTCTTATTGATATGTATATCTTCATCGGTGTGACATATGGGTCGCTATGACTTATTCTGATGAAATATTTCTCACTGATATTTTCTTTCTGTTGCCGGTCGGTAAGACATCACTCCGAGACCTTTTATTCTGGCCGATATACCTTCTGTCGCCGAGACAATAAGTTGTGTCCTGTCGATAGGTGCCTGTAGATAAATTTCGATCGATGTGACATCAAAGAAGTCTTGTCGATAGACTACAACATATGTATATTGGCAAAAGAAAGCATTATGGATCAGGGAGACCCTCATCAACTCATGCCGATAAGAATTATACTGTGAGATATTCAAGACTTGATGGATTTTACAGGAACCACATGGCAAAATATGAGCAAAATGTTGTGAAGAGAGGATTTTGTGCTTATGGTAAGGACTCATTCAGAAACTCATGGGTATGAACAACTTATAAAATTTTAGAATTTTACAGTTCTAACAGTGGCTCCGTCTGGGGATGAATGGTTGTGAAATCATTGCAAGGATCCAAATTTTTGGGTGAGCATACCAGACTCAAAGTGATGGACCCGTAAGCAAGATAGAATGAATGGAAATGGAAATGAATGAGACCCTAGACTACTGTACATGGAAAGATTAATTTTGAAAGAAGGAAAATCAGGATTGTCCATGTACTGGAAATTCCTGTTCCTTTTATTTCCTAAACTACTGTGCATGGAAAATAATTTTTAAGAGGATTATCAAGAGTTTTCCATGCACTGGCAATCCTTAATCCTCTGTGTTGCTCAAGAGAAAAAATGCTTCAAGAATTGCTTGTGTACAAGCAACTCCTGATCTTCACCAATCATGTTTTGCAGATAATATGAATCTTCATCTTTCTTACCAACAACCACAAAAGGTCCCAGCCATAAGGCTTCAAAATTTCCCATGCTTTCCCTTCTCCTGACACCTTGCGTTCCACATCAGCACCAGATCATTCTCCTCAAATTTTCTATCTTTTGCTTTCTTATCAAACAAATACTTCATCTGTGCCTACAACTTTATGTTCTGACTTTGAGCTACTCTTCTTATTTCATCAAGTTCAGCCAGTTGTTCCATTCTTTCCTCCATAGGTTCAAAAATATCTATATCCTTCTAAAGAATGAACCTGTAAACTGGTAATAGATTTTGTAAAGGCATCCTGGCTTGTGTTCCATACACCAATTCAAATGGGGATTTTCCAATTGCCCTTTTTACAGTGATTTTATCAGCCCACACAACCATTCTCAATTTTGAATCCCAAGCCTTCTTGTTCTGACCTAACATTCTTCTTTTTATTTTAAGAAGACTTTTATTGCTTGACTATGCCTGACCATTAGCTTGTGGATGGCAAGGAGTTGCATAAGAAATGGTAATGCCATATGTGCTACAAAAGTTTTTGAATTCATCAGATCTGAAACACATCCCATTATCAGTAATCAATCTTAGTGGTGTACCAAATCTAGTAATGATGTTATCCATTAGGAAATTTGTCACAACTTTACTTGTAGCCTGCTTGGTTGGGACTGCTTCTACCCATTTGGTAAAATAATCGGTAGCCACTAGTATCCACTTATGTCCTCCACTCGATTTCTCTTGTATCTCCCCAATGAAATCAATTCCCCACTGATGAAAAGGGGCATCAGCTTGCAAGGGTCGAAGTGGTAAAGCTCCCTAATACTTCATTTTCCCAGAGAATTTATGGCAGGCTTCATATTTTCTTACATATGAAAAGGAGTCATTAAAAATCTTTGGCCAGTAATAACCTGCCCTAAGAATTTTATGTGCAGTTGTCTTTGCAAAGTAATGGCCTCCACAGACCCCTTCATGCATTTCTCTTGAGACATGCTTAGCTTGTGATTCATCCAGACATAACAATAATATCTTGTCCCTGTTCTTCTAGAATAAATCACCTTCCATGAATACATACTTAGATGCTTGCAGCTTCAAAGTTCTTTTCTGGCTGTCACTCAATCCTTCTGGGCACTTCATGTATTTAAGGTAATGCATGATATATGTATACCAAGGAGTATGCTCAATGCTCGCAATTGCATTCCCTTCCTCTTCTACATTGCAAATTTGATTTACTTCAATATTCGCTTTTGCCTCAGACTGTGTCAGAATGTCCTTGACAGCTGCATGAGGGGCATAGGAAATCACCCTAGCTCCAACAAGATATGGCCTGAAAGCCTTTGTAGCTTTTACCAATGCAAAAGCCTATTTTTCCATTATATCATATTTCAATTATGACTCCTGCAATGACTTACTGAAAAAAGACACAGGTTGTTCATGGCCTTCCTCATTTTTCTATAACATGACAACAGTTATGGTGTGTAATAAGGCAAATGAAAATATTTGGAAGGGTTTTGAAAAATCTGGGGACTTAAGGACAAGAGCCTCCTTGATGGCCCTTTTAATGGATATAAAAGCTTCCAAGGCCTCTGCAGTCCATTTTATTTTTTGTCCCTTCCTCAACATCTTTGATATGGGCTTAATGATCTCAACAAAATTAGAAACGAACCTCCTAACAAAATTGATCTATCCAAAGAATGATTGGATAGCTTTAACAGTTTTAGGGATAGGAATTTTATCTATGGCCTCAACCCTTCCAGGATCTATCCTAATCCCCTCCTTCGAGACAATATGTCCCAAGAGCTTACCTTCAGTGACTGCAAAATGACATTTCTTAGGGTTCAGGCTAATACCATATTCTAAGGCTTTAAAAAATACCTTTTCCAGATGTTGTACATGATCTTCATCCTTCTTTGAATAAGCAGTAAGGTCATCCTGATACACCACCATGATAGCATTGATGAAATCTGCAAATGCTACGTCCATAGCTCTTTGAAAAGTTGCTCCTGCGTTTGTGAGACCAAATGGCATTCTTATGTATACATATGTTCCCCAAGGAGTTGTAAAAGTTGTCTTATACTGTTTAGATTCTTTGAATTTGACCTGGTTATAACTTGAAAACCCATCCATCATAGACAACAACTCGCACCTTGTTACCTTATGCAATATAGCCTCCATATTGGGTAGAGGATAATTATCTTTGAGGGATGCCATGTTTAGATTTCTGAAATCTACACATAGCCTGATATCTCCATTTTTCTTCCTCACAGGGACCAAGTTTGAGACCCAAGTTGAGTGCCTGATTGGTTTGATGATGCCTCCATCCCTGAGCTTTGTCAATTCTTCTTGCATTTTGGGCTCCAATGTTGGATTTATGGGTCTTTGATTTTGTCTAAATGGATTTTCATTTGGCTTCAATGGTATTTCATGCTGAAACAAGTCTTCCCTATATGCTTTTAGATCTTCATAAGACCATGCAAACACATGTTTATATTTTCTCAGTAACGCTATCAACATTTTTCTAATTGTAGGGCTTATTTTCTTCCCTATGTACACCTTTCTTGGTGCCACCTCAGTCCCCAAATTGATCTCTTCAATGTCCTCCTTCTTCACTGGTGTCTGCTTCATGAGAGACCAATCACTCCCATCATATACTCTCTCCAATGCCACAAGTCCTCTAGGAAGCTTATTAGTTTTAAGTTGTAAGATCTCCTTCCCAAATACTGTCTGCTTCCCATCCACTTCTTCAACAAAGACATTGAAAACAATTTCTTGGGCTTCATATTGATCTATACAGTGAAGAAATTTTAGAAGGTCAGTATCATCATTAAAAACCTACCAACTATATATATTATCAGGCACAATAGGCCTCGTCTTGAACTCAATATGTGACACTCCAGCCAGTGTGATATCATCCTTTTTTAGCGCCACATTTTCCAAGAAGTCTACCATTATGTTCTTTGACCTATCAATCCACTCAATTGAAAATGCATCAAGTAGCTCGATTGTGTCCCATACAACATTCTTGTATTGCTTCAATCTTTTATGTTTCGCTGCATATTTTGATTTGACTTGTGAAACAACCAACTTAGAATCCCCCAGAACAGCTAGCAACTTGATTTTGTGTTTTACAGCTATATTCAAGCCTATTAATTAAGCTTCATATTCTGCCACGTTGTTTGTACATTCAAATGCTAGCAAACATGAATACTTAAATGTAATGCCTTTAGGTGAAACAAATACTATTCCTACTCCATTACCTTCTTGGCTACATGCTCCATCAAAGTACATTTTCCACACACCATTGCAGTCTTGTGCCATATATTTTCCAATTGGATCAGCATTGACTAATTCTGGCTGGGTTGGTTCTATCTGAAATTCCCAAGATCCACATCACATAAACAATTGATTTGATCTTGAGGTACACAGTCAACAACTTGGTTCATCCTTGGCTCCCTATACAACTTAACTTCCAGACCATTCACTAGAATAGTTGTATAAGACAAATCAAACTGGACATTTCCCCCAACTGTTGTTGTCCATTGTCTTGATAGAAGCATCCCAAACTGAGGAGGGGTATCAATTACTGTTATATCTATATTATAAGCCATCTGTGGATACGTAGCCAGTTTGACCTCAACATATTTCATTATACCTACCACAGGAACAGGTCTGTTATCCATTGCATAGCACTTCCCTCCATTAGTATCCACCCACATGCCAAGTTGTTTCATAACTCCTACTGACATAATATTTATGGCAGCATTAGAGTCTATCATGCAATTCCTCAACAATTTGTTATTTATGAATAATGTAGTGAAAAAATGATCAACTTGTGGGGGATTTAACAATGCATTATTGAGGCACACTTATGGGATACTTACTTTCTCTTGCTTATTAATTGTTTTAGTAGCCATCCTATTTTCAAAATTTGTCATCAATTGAACAACACTGTCTCTATATTCCTTAATTTTCATCATCTCAAGTAATGGAACATACATTTTTACCTAGGATAAAGCTTGAGTGAAGTCAAAAGAGGAGCCTTTTGCCTTAATCATTTTCTTCTGCTCCAATGTTTCTCCTTTGTTTTCTTCCTTTTGATCAGTCTTTTGCATTTCTTTGCGTAGGCCTTTAATTTCCTCCTTTTGGACAAGCTTCTGTTCATTTTTATCATGTTGTTTGTTTTCTATTTTTTTCACAATTCCTTGTGTCACCTTTTGATCCTTCATAAAGATTCCCCTGGGGACACCTTCCTTCTCATTCACTGCCCTATTTCTCAACCAGTACTTACTCTTTGCTTCCTCAACTACAGCAATGGTTAATCTCTCTATCTCCTCTTCGGTGAGTTTCCTCATACTGCACGGAGTAGGCATCTCAATTGAATGGGGTTCTGCATAATCTTCTTCAGAGTCAGAAAGAACCTGTTGTTCAGCCATATGGACATTGCACCTCTGATTTGAAACATCGTACTCATAACCTTCATCCTCTGAAGATGAGTACCTCTCCTCAAAGCGGTGAAAAGTACTTGAAGTCAAATACACTATGTGATCTTCTCTACTATTTCCCATCAACATTCCTTCTTCTTGCATTATTTGGGCTACAACACAGTAATCTGGGGAATGTGGCTTATCACAAACTTCACAGAAATAATTGTTATTTACCATATAGGTTCCCTTCTTCCTTAATGGATCAGGAGTTTCTTTGTTTCTAGGCCTATCTGTTACAGGTTTTCCATCCTTCCAATTTGTATTATAGGGCATGTCATGCAGCCTAGGCCTCTCATTTTTGTATGTGTTCTCCTGTTTGTATTGATAATTATTGGATTGCTAAGGAACCCTAGGATTGTCTCTTTTATCAATTATCCCAGTAGCCCTCCTATTGTTTTCAATTGTTAATGCTATCTTTTGAGCTTCAGCCAAGTCTCTTGGGAACCTATTTCTTAATTGATACCCTATTTTTGGATCAAATGCATTCAAATAAACACTTAATGCTACAGAGTCTGGCAACTTTGATCTAGGAGGTATTTTATTCTGCAGTTTATTGAATCTTCGATTAAAATCATAAATTGAGTCATTCTATTTTTTCTGAATTCGCATCAATTCATGAAGAGCAGCATATGGTGCAGTTAGATTCCCATATTGCTCAAGGAATCGGTCTTGAAATATTTGGAGAGAATCAATAGAGGCTGTTGTTAGGCTATTGAACCAATTTCTAGCTTCTTCAATAAGTGACATCATAAATAGCCTCATATGAAAATCCTCATAAGGCACATCCAAATCTTGGATGAAAGCATTAAAAATCCTCAAATGATCTTTAGCAGTAATTGCACTACTCCCTGTAAACTTTGGAACAAGACTTCTCCAACTACCATCCATTGGGTAAGGATATAATTGAAACCCTGCCAAGTCGAATTGTTTGATCATTGTTGTGTATTGATGAGGGGGAGGATTAGGTGGGTACTAATATTGATACATCGGATTATTGTATTGTGTATGATGATGTGGCACATAATGCTGACTATGAGGTGGCTGTATATTTGTATATTGTGTGGGAATATGAGGTGGATGATTTGGTTGTCTGTATTGATTCCCTATTTGATGGTGAGGAACCTTTGATGGATCAGAAGGCCCTGCATTATGATTACCCTGCTTATGAAGTGGTACATACTTTGGGCAACTAGCTGTCTGAGCAGTATTTTGAGCTTTCTGCAATTTGAAGTCTCTCATTGCTTGTATCATCTAGGCTTTCTCCTGTTCTTCTATCTCCTTTCTCTGAGATTCAAACCATGCTTTTACTTCTTGATAAGTTAAAGATTCATAATTTTCTTGAGGAGTTTCATGATTAATAGGTCCATTCTGATTACCCTCCATTTTTAGATCATGTTCGTGTTGATATCTAATTCGTTCAACTTTGAGTTCATCTTCAAACTCAGTCTGTTTCTGAGGATCATAAAAAATGATTTCTTTGCTCTTCAGGGGTACAAAGTTCTGCACTTGAATTATCTCTCCATGTATCATAATGATCATATGTCTCACAATGTGGTCTTAATGCTTTGTCTTTGTTCGTCATGCACATTTCCTCATTTATCCTTTTACCCTTATCAACCTTATCATCCTTGTGTGTCCACTTACTCTTGCCAGCAGGACCTCCAGTATGACCTCCCTTGTATTGAGATCTTCTATTCATGTTTGAACAGATGCAATGTTTCTGTCAGAGTCACCACTCACTTTTTTCAAAAGTGAGAAAGTATTTGATATTTCTTATTCCCAACATAGTCTGTACAAGGTTTCTAACTCTATGATTAAGGCCCTGATTCTGAGTTTAGTCCCCAACAAATTCGCCAATTTGTTAGCTCTCAAAAACGCAGGCGAAAAGCCTCAAGAGGTTTCCAATCTCTTAGTACGTTTCAGGGTAACAAACAAGGTCAAAATATTTAGACCTTCTACTCTTCAGGTGCTGCTAGACCTAGGCGGGTGTACCTATATGAGTGAGGCAGACTTGACTTGCTTATTTCTCTTGAAATGTTTTTCCCACAATGGAAAGTGGGAGTGGACAAATGAAATCAAATTTGGTATAAATTGTATAGCAATATTAAAGAATAAATCCTAATATGTTCATTTAACAAATGTGAAAAATATGAATGAAACTAAATGGTAAAAAATGCAGAGACTAGTGCCTTATTGGTTATGTGGAGTCAAATGAAATCTAAATGGGAAACTTCTTTCTGGAAAACACTCAAATTGTTTGGCATATGTTTCTATTTATAACTTGTATAAACATGCAAGACTGTGACTACCAAGTTCTTCTTACTGATCCAAATGAATTTCCCTGATTATTGTGATCAATTAAAAGGGTTTAATCTTTTCTTGAAAGAACCAATCAATCAACCACACAGATACATCAAATGTGCACTGATAAACTGAATATAAACTTGTTACATCAATTTAAATAACCAGAAAGCATCAATCTTGGAGACAACTTTAGTAATACTTTCAATAAGCACAACAAACAATTGACACCAGAAATACGCTGCCACATCAACTGATTCTCATAATTAATATCTCCATTTTGAAATCATACATCGTAGTCTCTGGTATGTGAAAATTCTTTTCCTATCCTATCTACTTATTCTATCTACTGTCTTCTTTTACAATTGAAAATGAGCATGTATACATCAGTATTTGAAAGGACACATCGCTTCACATTCAAATGTCAGCAATCATTTGTATTTGGGATTTTGTGAACACTCGTTGAACACCCGCCGAGACATCCTCCAGTCATACCGAAGTCCAATGTCTCATCGACAATCATCCCTTTGGTCTTTATGTATTGTTGTGACAAATCTGAGTCAGGGAGACGTCTCATAGATTACATTATGTGTTATCGATATACCCCGTGATATTTTCTAGTCGCTGAGACATAATCTTTCTCTCACCGATGAAACAATATTTCAGCGTAACATACAAGTCGGCAAGATGGCATGACCTCATTCCGCTAGTCATTTGATATAATCCCCTTATGCTTTATCGGCAAGACTCGGCGAATTCGGTAAGACTTCACTCTGATGCTTTGACTCTTACCGATATGTATATCTTCATCAATGTGACATATGGGTTGCTATGACTTATTCTGACGAAATATTTCTCACCGATATGTTCTTTCTGTCGCTAGTCGGTAAGACATGAAGCGTTCGGTAAGACATCACTCCAAGACCTTTTAGTCTGGCTGATATACCTTTTGTCGCTGAGACAATAAGTTGTGTCCTGCCGATAGGTGCCTGTAGATAAATTCCGATCAGTGTGACATCAAAGAAGTCTTTTGGATAGACTACAACATATGTATATTGGCAAAAGAAAGCATTATGGATCGGGGAGACCCTCATCAACTCATGCCGATAAGAATTATACTGTGAGATATTCAAGACTTGAGGATTTTACAGGAACCACATGGAAAAATATGAGCAAAATGTTGTGAAGAGATGATTTTGTGCTTATGGTAAGGACTCATTCAGAAACTCATGGGTATGAACAACTTATAAAATTTTAGAATTTTACAGTTCTAACAGGATCAACATGCATGTTAAAGACCAAAAGAAACCATGCTTCTCTCATTGGGATGACTCATTGATGAAGAGATGGGAAGGCCTAAAATTTCTTGTTGATTCCAATATTTAACCAATTCAAAATAAAAGAGGGAAAAAATTGGTGGACAACTCCATTGAGGGGGAGATTGAAACCTAATTTTGATGGTATCATAAAGGACAACTCGAGATGATCTCGTGCAAGATGCATCATTGAAGATGAGTGTGGGAGTTTGGTATGGGCAAAACTCATGAAATAATCTACTAGGTCAAATAATGAAGCAAAATTTGAAGCATTGTTGTAAGGCTTACGAATTTGCAAGCATAAAGGTATTCACACACTGGATATCGAAGGGGATATGTTGATTTGTATTAATATGTTCAAACAAAATAAAGTGGTGAGTTGGATATTGCAACTAAAAGTAGGAAAGATAAGAGAAATGTTGCAAGAATTTGTCGATTTCTCAATTTCACATGTGTATAAGGAGTCAAACCAGGCAACCAATTTTCTTGCAATTTGGGGTGTTGAATAGAATGAAAGATGTATCATTTCAAACTGTGCCTTAAGTTGGAATAGGTTGGAAGAAATTATCGAGTCTAAATGGACAAGCTTAGAATGATATTAAACAACTCAGGTTTGGGGATTTGCTGTGTTCCCCAATACATATGTGGCACCACATGTTGGATGGACTAAAAAAATTGACATATCTTGCAGTATGGGATATTCAACTTTGTAATATTTTCATTGATTTACTATATAAAATATGGAAAAAAGTACAATAAAAAGCATAGGGATGGAAAGAGACTGATAGTTGAGAGTTTATTGGAGACCATGCCAAATAAGGGGATCACAGGGGTCAAATGCTTATGCAAGGAGGAGGATGTACAGACTCAGTTAATGATATTATTCCAAATCATTGATAATAATGGGATCACTACAATACTGAAGGCAGTTGGGACAAATCACTAGAAGGGTAGCCATGTTCACAATAATATGATATATGAGCTCTTCTTCAACAATATTATACATTCCACGGGGAACAAATCACTAGAAAATGGGCTCATTCCAAGTTTATTGAATCCAAAACTAAGATTGAAAGCGTCAATCTTGGTTGTAAAGATGGTTACAGAGCCAAAGAGTGGACGAGTCGACAATATCTTTGATGTGAATGTTGCCAAACATAAATCAATCACTACCAAAGTATTGAAGCTATTTCAAGAAGGGATAAACAAGGGAAACATGGAGACCTTTCACTTCTACACTTGCAACTATGGTGATTTGCTTTCCCTAGAGCAATCTCTGTGTGTGAATGAGTTGGCTAGAGGAATCATTACTCTAAAGTCTTGGAGCATCAATGTAATATGAAGCTCAAAATGATTTGTTGTAATGTTTCCTTTAGTCATCAATGAAAGGGAGCTACCCCCTTGGTAGTGCTTATTTACCAAAAAATAAAAAATAAAATAAATATCAAGAGTTCTACATTTCATTATTTTAAGTCATTTTAAAATTCAAAACAAAAAGGTCACTTTTAGGTGGTCCAAGTTGAAAAACTATATTTGTGTTGGTAATTTCCTTTATAAAAATATGACACAATTCTAACATTTTATCTCTTAAATTCTTCACATTGTTGCCCACACAACTACTAGAGAGCCACCATTTTGTCTCCACCATATCCAACAACACAACAATCTTATTGGACCTTACCTCAATGCTAACCTTCTAGTCATCAAAGTGGGTGGTCTTCATCTTTGCATCAATCCTCCATGTCCTTTCAATACTATTGATGAGCCCTTCTTAATAAGAAGAAAGTTCCATTCACTAGTTTTCATTTTTACTCTACCAAGGTTTGTTCAAAATCAAGCTTAGGAGAATGTTGATAATGGTGACAATGTTGCTCATGATGGGTGGGAGCCTATGCATGATGGCAATGATTCATCATTTGGAAAGTGGTATAACCTTGATGATCAAGACCCCCTCTTGATACCCCCTACCATAGATAGGCCCTTCCCTACCTTCCCCTTCCACCTTGCCCCATTATAGAGAGGGGGAGGGGGATGGAGAGGGGGTGAGGAGAGAAAAGTGACCTAGCCCTCATGCACTCTCTTCTCACCAAATAAACCACACTCTAATGTGATTTAGAGCTCATTATATACATGATTATGTCTTAATTATTTGGTTTCTATTTTTAATGTTGTTCTAATAATTTGACAATTATTTCCCTTATGGGGTTGTAGACTTGCTCATTTGATCGCTTTTTCCCTTTTTGGGCCTACATATTTTAACTCTTGGCTCTACCAATCTAGCTATGGTACATGCTCCCATGTCATCCATTAGTAAAGATTTGGTTGTATACTTTAACATTTTATTTTAATATATGCCATTTCATTAAATAAAACTATTATAGTTTATAGTAAAAAAACTTAAATAGGATCATATGACCATCAAAATTAAAGTATGATTCTAGCCCCCTACATTTTCTTATTGTTGGCATACTCACAAGTTATTTTCACCTCCCATTTATTAAAAAATAAAAACCTTTTATTGACTTTTAAGTTTAATTGTTCAATTTTGAATGTCGTTCTAGTAATCTAATGATTATTTTCCTTATGAGGTGTTTGGTTTATGAATTTCTCCTTTTTGAGGCCATATATTTGTTTTTGGTCTTAGCTATACTAGTTTGATTTTGGGACATGATTCCATGTCATCCATTTTTAAAAGATTTGATTGTATACTTCAATAGCTTATTTTAATACATGACATTTTGATTAAAAAACATATTAGATTTTATAGGAAAAAGTAAAACATTAAATATGATCATCTATAATCAAAAGTATGATTCCAACCCTTTACCTTTTTGCTTTTTGGTGTAGTTGCACTATTTTCACCTCCCACATGTTATATTTAAAAAGAAAAAAACCTTTAATTAGCCCTTGAGGTTTAAATGTTAGCCACATTTTGACGTAAGTTCAAAACTCTAATCTAATTGATAATGAATCAAATATAACAAACAAAACACTATGAATCAAAATAGAACCATAATCTTGCACAACATAATGAGTCAAACAAACATTCCATTGATTCTATGCTCAATAATCTTATTACTTTCCCATAAATAAATACAACTAACAACAAATTGTGAGCCTTTGCAATACTTTATTTAAATAATTTTTTTAATAACAATAATAAGACACATGTGAACAACAAAGCAAACCCCTATATAAAATACTAAAAACTAAAATAATAAAAGCACTAAAAGATCAACACTACAACTAACAACAAAGTAAGACTTAAATTTAATAGTTGTATAGTTATATCTAGACATTTCTATGTTTACATACAATTAAAATTTTAAAAAGACTATATCATATGAAATAAAATATTCTTACCAAATTATAAAAATTTATATAAGATTTTATTATTATTTTTAAATATCGTATACAAAACTGTCTTTCAACCTTTAATAATAATCCTAAAATATATTTAATTTGTATATAGTTTTTTTGAATTAAGGCATCTCTCAAAATTTGAAGGGCAATTTTGAGTGTGTAACCATATAAAAAATAAAAATTAAAAAAATCAACATACTAGGTAGCGGGAGCCACCGCATTTAAAGGCCGGTTCCACCCCGCAAAATAGGTGTAGACGTATGGTTATCTTTTTGGCGGGATTTTTAAAACCCCTCGCCCTCCCGCACTGCCATTCAGGGCTCTGGAAAATCCTACCGAAACTTCTCAAAACACATAAATTCTTGTAAGAATTCAGAAATTCCATTTAATCTTAACTGTGAGAGATTAACACAACAGATGGATTTTGACGATGAAATAATTCGACAGGTAAAAGCCTCAGGCTTCTCAGAGTCTTCCTTTCAGCAGCTGGAAAGTCTAATTTTGTCCAAGGACGATAAAACCATTCTCAACCATCTCGATAAGAGGTCGCGGGTTCTAGACCCGGGACAAGCAATAATTGACTATATCAGAGCCATGTTCTCAATATTGGGACGATCTGCGAGGGAAGACCAGTTATCCAGGCCTGCCAGGCTTCTGCTATTACTCGCTATGAGATGTCTTACCTTATTCCAAGCCAAAATTGTTAACAACGATAGAAAATGCATCGACTGCTTTGATTTTATAGTGCAAGAAATGGATGCCCTTCCCAAACCATTATTACCATCTATAACAGAATTTATATGTGTAAATGCGGACTCAATTGACGGTCCAGATGACGGGCATGAGCTCAGACTTTTGCCTAGGGCCTTGAGGTTTATATTTTTGACGCCCGAGGTTAAAGTGCCGGGGCAGGATGGGGACGAGATGGTGAGCACGGGCTCAGAGTACGCAGGGTTTGTTATAAAGCGGGTATTGCATGCAAAATGGTCCAATACAATGCTAACCAGAATGGTGAGTATAGACACTTTTGACTGTTTTTTTTAAAGGATTATACAAAGCCCTATACTTTTAGAGAATGCTGGTTATATACATTAATTGTTCTCAGTATAAGTGTCTTGGAGTTTTAAATAGTTTTAAGGGTTAATTTGTGCTGGTATTTATCAAAATATGTTGGTATATTTATGGACATATATACTTAGTATTGATTGTTTCTGAGCGTATCATTATTTAAGGATTGTTTTCTTACCCTCCACACTTAGATATGGGACCTCTCTTCTAGCCTTATTCTAAGGGGCACGCCAGCGTAATGGATGTGGTATTCTAATATTATATCCAATTTTAACACTTTATCATGTTTCGTGGAGTTTGAGCCTAGGGTTCCTCTTTGATTGGTTATTCAATTTCATAGCCTGAGCTCCTTTTGTTGGACACCTTAAAAGGTTGTTGAATGCCGCATTTTCTTTCAGTATATTAAATATTTAGGTGAACCTGTGCTTACAGTATAATTATTCTGGAGTTTATAATTCTGTAAAGAATAGTTTAAATTATATACTTCAAGTACTTCTTTTTATATTTGGATATTTAGGCAATTTAGTATTTTAGAGAATATAATTTTTTTATGGAGTATAATTTTATATTGAATATTTAGGTGCAACTGCACTTGGCATGGTTATTACGAAGCTTATATTTCTTTAGTTATCAATTTGTGCTGTTTCTTCCAAGTCTACTGGATATTTAATTATATATGTACTCGGTTTTGATATTCTGGATCTTGGAGTGTGTCATTTGTGATGGGTTGTTATAGTAAATTCTTAGGTGCACATTTACTCTTCCTATTATTTTTCTGGAGTGTATTATTTTTTAAGGATTATTTATGCAGGTATGTTTGTGTGTATATCGATTATTTAGGCACATCAGATATTCTGGTGTGCATCACTCCCTAAACATTAATTCATGATATATCCTTTTTGAGGGTAGTAATAATCAGTACATGTCTACTCTAATAAATAGTTTGAAGCTTACAATTCTTTTAGGATTAATTTATGCATGGTGTTTTAAAAGCATATTGAATATTTACCTACATCTGTAATCAGTATAAAAGGGAGTGTATGATTTCTCAACCACTGCTCTATGCTGTATTTTCTTAGCATATTAAATATTTAGGTACATCTGTATTCTCAGCAGTTATTCTGTAGCGTCTCATTCTTTCAGAATTAATTTATGCAGTATGTTTGTGGTATATTGAGTTTTAGTTACATTTGCACATGGTATGAATATTTTGTAGTGTGTCCTTCCTTACGAATTGTTTTATGCCTTTTTCTTTCTAGTACATTGGAGATTTAGGTTTATCTGTAATATTAGTAGCTGATGTGTGTGCTTTTCTGTTATTCTCTGCATATTTACAGTTCGGCTGCTTTTTTTCATTACAGGTGAGTCTACTGCGCGAAATGCAATTGGACAAGTCCCACATTGAGGAGTTTTTGAATAAAATCTTTGGCTGCATGAAGAGAGTGGATCCTCAGGATCTTCCTTCTCTTGTTTACCAACTTCTGCTTTTTGCCTCCAAGGGTTTGCACAAGAAATTAGTTCTGGGAGGGATTATTAACCTGTTTGGTGAAGTTCTGTGTAGGGTTTCAGAGGTGAATCCAGTTATTAAAAGGCCAGGTGGAAAGAAATCTTCTGAGGTTTTACGTCAGGTTGAGGGGACAGTGCTATTGCACATGAATTTTGCAATTAAGCAGGATCCATCTCTAGGTCAAGAATTATTGAATTTGGTTCGTGCAGATCATCGGCCGATTGCACCATTTACTGTTGCTTTATTGCTATCAATTGCACGTATTCAGAGGTTTGAAGAGGTTTCCATGGTCTTTTTGAGGACATTGATGGTGAAGTCTCATCAAGACTATAAACAAGCAAGGTAAGAGGTGCTTTGAATTTCTTAATGTTAGTCCAGATTAAAGTCATTTACCATGGCTTGTAAAATTTAATAGAAATTTGATATTCTGGTTTATCATACATGCTGTTGTTTGCTTCTGTTCAGCAATCCTGTTAACATGATTTTGTTAAATCTGGTAAGGAAAGCGGTTCTATGGAAAGGGGTTCTTCTGAGAAAATTTGAGAGCCTTTGCAATAAAATTATTCCATGGGCTTCTTAGATTTTCTCAGCAGACACACAGATTCAAAGACACCCTCCAAAATCACTTTTAGTGACAAATATAATAGAATAACCATAAGCCAGCTGCTACTTGACAATAGATTATCTTAAGATTTGTTACAAATTTCCCTTCTAATGTTTGAAATTAATCATTTTACAGTGACCTCGGTCATAATAATTCAAGCACTTGCCTAGAGTAGTCTGTCCATTTATTTTAGTCTTTCTTGAAATGTTTAACCAGATAAATATATACATGTGCCAATTAGCTTTGATTTATATTAAGCATCTGGTTAAATTTCATTAGTTCATGTATGTTGAAATGTAATGTCCCCTAGTTGGGGTATGCTTGATTTTGCCTAAAAAGAAACAATTCCAACAATATAATTTGTTTTACAAATAGTATTAAAAAATTAAATCATACAAAAGCTATTGAACTTAAGAGTAAATGAACAATTAATATAAATAACATTGCCTAATTAGGTCTAATCTATAGTTTCATTTCCAATAACCAATCATAGAAAGGATTGGAAAGGAAAGCATGATAGGGCACTTAGAGACTGTTCATCACAATTAAGCCCAAGAGCGTGGCAATCACCCCTTGGCCCCAAGTGGCAGGAACTCTCGTTACCATCCAACATGGGGTGGCCTACTTGCTTCTTGGAACCCGGAGACTATTCATCACAATTAAGCCCAAGAGCGCGGCAATCACCCCTTGGTCCCAAGTGGCAGGAACTCCCATTACTATCCATCATGGGGTGGTCTACTTATATTGTGGAACCGGTCTGCTGCCTCTCCCAATTGTCTTCCCTTGCAAATCCATGCCTGATTGCTTATAGGGAGACTAATAGATTAAATCAGTCATTATAAGAGCCTTAAATAGATTAGCAATTCCCATTAGTAACTGGGTTAAAGGTACATAATAGATTTTATATACATAAAACATTATACTCCATCACGATGCATACCAATCACTTATTATATTCAATGGCTGCTGCCTTTCTGAATGTAGATGTTTATTTATGTTTTGATCTCCTTCGATCTGCTTAATTTATCCTCCTTCATGTCCTCTTCAAATGATTTTCCCTCTCTTATATATCCCCTACTTAAGGGTGGGGGAGGGGGAGTCACACCCCTTCACCAATCATACCCTTGTCAAAGGTCATGCCTTTTCCAATATGGAGCATTGCCCTTGATTAATTCTTATTTATTTTATTTATTATTATTATTATTTGTTTATTAATTGTTCCAAGATAGGGCACTGCCTTCTTCTTATCTCAGTCGGCCCCCATTATTGCCGTTTATATTATTCTTTTTCCTAGTCAGCCACCATTCTTCTATCGTTGAAGGTTTTAGCTTGGTCGGCCTTATAAGGAAAAGATATTAATGTTTGTTAGTGCCTTTTATTAATAGGGAAACATTGTAATTTATTATTCTTGTGCCGGCTGCGATCAGGGGGTATGACAATCCACCCTTCCCAATATTGCTTGCCCTCAAGCAATAGGGATTGAAAATTCTATAGCTAGTGATGATTATCTTGGTCATGTTATATTATCATGATGTCCTTGGAGAGTGGATGTTAGTACACTTGTCTTGACTACCAATAAGGTTAATACCATCCTCTAAAGTATGAGGATAATTTATTATCCAATGTTCTTCTGACTCATGTTCTACTATTCTTGATAGCTCGCAACAACAAAACCGAGAGTTGGAAATTGGCAAGACCTGTTATTTAAGACTAGTTTTCTCTCATTTCATTACCACAAGGATTTAGAGCAATGAATACAAACTCTTGATTACCCTTGTTGTGTCATGTCCTCGAATCTTCAAGGGGTCCTAAACTCTTTTGGGCGGGAATAGTGTTTTCTTAACACGAAGATGAATTTTAAAATAATAATAAAATAATATTTAATAATAAAATGAATTTAAATTATTGCATAATAACATTTAAATTTTAAATAAGCTGGGACCTATTCGTCGACCCATTTGGGAAGTCAATCCTAATCTGTTATTTATATGAGCTCAAGTTTTGTGGAGAGGCATTGATCAGGAATTTGGAAAACATTTCTTTTGGCTTTTACAAAGACGAAAACCTCTGTAAGGCAGTAGCCAGGTGGGATGACCCCCCTCACTCTGGCAATTCGTGGACTTCTAGTTGTTGGAATCAATCGCTGGAAATAAGTGTGGCAACATTCACATAGTAGCTTCAAGGCATCTAAGAGCACCAATCCACATTCATCTCCTAGCAGCATTCCTGGTGATCACGAGTATCATAGCGGTCGCTACCCTCTTGTATTCATTGCCATCGCATTGTAAAGGGGTGACCCACTCATCTCGTGGTGCTATTGCTGTATCTATTGTCTAATGCAATCTGGGAATAACTTGTTTTTCGTTCTCATCAGGAGTTGATTCTAGCTATTACAAATCTGAATATTGTCTTAATCAAAGAGTTCACTAGGTGAAGGGCGCTAGTATCGGCTCATATCAACCTTTCTGTGGCTTTCTGCATCCATCATCCTGGGTTTGGGCTGGTCCCCTGTTCTCTAAATTTGTTGTAAGCCTTCATTATAGATCAGAGTGCATTAGCGATCACCACTGTGATTTGCTTTAATAAATATATTCTAAGCTTGTATGCAATCACTACAACTTGTTACTTTAGATTATCAGTTACTCTGCAATCTTGTGAATTTAGTTTGCATTCAGTTTATAGTGAATTGGTCTATGTCTGGGAGTTATTATAAATATGGGCTACTATAATTCTATTCCTATATCATTGTGTTGCATATGACATTTGTGCAGAACTATGTATAATTTCCTTGTGTTGACTTAATTGGTTATTTGGTTGAAATACCGCTAAGCAATCTGTGCGAATTCTGATTTGGCGTCTTACATGTTGCCCTTTGTGTAAACATTCAACAAAGTTTTGAGGCAAGTTCATTTCTAATGAGGATGTAAAATAGCTTATAGGGTTTTTGTAACACTTAACCTAGCCAAACATCTTTCAACATATGTCACCTTGTCACAAACTCATAGGTAATTAATGACGTGTTATCACCTTCTAAGTACATATTTTCTAGATGATAGTCAAGTACAAGATTATTGGATTGATCAAGTCCAAAAATGAAGGACGTACAAAAGTCTTAGCATTCATAACAAACTATAGAAGGACTTAAATTTATAGGTTTACACTACTATCCAATTCTTGTCCATTTTCTAATTCAATTGGAGGCTGTTACTCCTCTTGTGAAATTTGATATATCTCCATGTTTGATGCAGGAGCATCCTTGGGTCGTGGCAATCTTGCATCACCCAAAAATATTTTCCTTCTAGTTTGTCTTTGTTTTAGTTTCTGTTCAGTTCAAGTTGGTAGATCCAGTAATTCTTCCTGTTTGCTCGCCAGGCCTTGCAGATCTATGTTTACATCGTCGACATGTTCATTTGCCTTATTCCAAAATTTGAGCGCGATTGGTTCATTTTCTAGCAAGTTATCACTTCCGAATTATGTGGCAGTTTCTTGAACCGGCACCAGAATAATGTTCTTATCTAACGGCTAGTTTGATCGCTTGTGGATCGTCTCCGTATCTTGCAGATCTTGATGGTGTGATTCGAATTGTTCTATGGGGTGTCCCCGACCTTGTTTTAGGTCCACATTTCATCTTATGCATTCACCGAGGAGTAATTCAAATTTGAGGCCGACATATGCATGCACACATTACATTTTCTTTAATCAGAGATTGTAATAATCGCCGACGCGGAGGTATATAAAGCATTGTAATTGATCATTAGGGGGTAGTAGTAAGGGAAGCTTAGAGTTAGAGATTAGAGGAAGAAAGAGTTTCTTTGTAGGATTTTTGCTCGCATTGGGGAGCATGTAAGAAGAGAGTAATTTGAGCATGTTGTAATCAGGCTTGCGAGCCGGATCTGTAAGCTCGGATGTTGCCGACTGTTTGTAATTGAATTTTCTGATACTAGGAATGTTTGAATTGGTATTTGCTTCCATTTTTTGTGTTGCTTCCGTTGTGTGACTCTTGTTGCATGGTCCAAATTGTTCTCTTTGAGGACCCTTTGACCGTGGCTACATTAGATGGTATCAGAGTAGATGGTTGCGTACCTGTGAATCGTGAGATGAGAGCTGGTTGCGAACCTTGAATGGGTTGTGATCCTTGTGGTATTCCTTGGGTGAACAAAGCGCCGATTTGAGGCAGGCTGTAAGTGTCTTCAATAGATTGCCGAGAGAGAGGCAATTGAAATCTTGTAGTCAGATCGCCAAGCTGAGGCATTTGCACCTGAGCAAAGGAAGAGATGCCGCTGAGAAGGATGAACCCTAGAAGAATGGAGCAGATGATGGAGGACTTTAGGAATGAGATGAGGAATGAGATCTAGAACCTCTTGGGTGGTTTGAGGAGAAACCCTAAACCAGAGGATGAATATGAAGAAGTTGTAGAAGAACTTGAGACTGAAGAGGCTCAAGGGTTGACATATGAGAGAGAAGAGAGATTGTTGAGAGCAGTGGCACAAGTAAGTAAAAGTCATAGGGTGGAAGTTTCTAACTTCTTTGGTACATTGAATCTAGAAGACTTGATAGACTGGATAGGAGAGTTGGAAGACTATTTTGAGCTTGAGGAAATTAGAGACCCATTGAGGGTTAGGTTGGCACAAACTAAATTGAAAGGACATGCTGCTTTATGGTGGAAAGAGTTGCAGAAGGATAGAGTGAAGAATGGTGAAACAAGAATCACTCGGTGGAGACAGATGGTTGCAAGGCTGAAGGCTAAGTTTATTTCGGAAGACTATGAGTTGGAATTGTTCAAAAAGTTGCAGAACCTGAAGCAGAAGGAGATGAGTGTGAAAGAGTATATTGAGGAATTTTACAAGATGACAATTAGATCTGGGCACTGAGAGATGACCAGGGAGAAGGTGGCAAGGTATATAAATGGCCTTAGATTTAACATTCAGGATGAGATGAGTATGTTGAGAATTTCCATAGTTGAAGATGCCTACCAATATGCTCTTAGGCCAGAAGACAAAGTGAAGAAAAGACAATAGAATAATCACAGAGGGAGAGAAAAGCAGATAAAACAACAGCAGGGAGAAGCAGACAAGTGAAGAAGAATCAAGACCTAAGTAGAGTAAAGAATTGAAACAGAGGTTACAAAGGAGAGGAAATGGCAGTAGAGAGTTCTTGGGAAAATGTTTCAAGTGTGGAGAAATTGGACATCGATCTTTTGAGTGTCCTGAGGGATCAAGTAAAGGAATTGGTAAAAAGAATTGTATGGCACATGAAGAGTAGGTAGTTGAAGATGGGATAGAACCAGAGCAGGGAGAATCTTGATGAGGCAGAGCAGGGAAGAAGTTGACACTTCATAGAGGAAGAATCTTTTTCAGACTGTGTGCAAATCAAGAGGTAAGTGCTGTAAGGTTATTGTGGACACTAGAAGTACTGATAACTTGGTATTTGAGGAGATGGTGGAGAAACTTGGTTTGAAAAGGATTCCACATCCTTGTCCTTATAGGATAAGTTGGTTACAAGATGATCATGTAAAGGAGGTGAAAGAACATTGTTGGGTGAGCTTTAATATTGGCCCCTTTAGAGATGAAGTTTTGTGTGATGTTCTATCTATGAGTGCTTGTCATGTTTTGTTGGGAACACTTGGCAATTTGATAGAGGAGCTATATATGATTGCAGAAGGAATCTGATTACTGTAGAGAAGAATGGACAAAAGTTTACTTTGGCTTCCTTGAAGAATAAGCAAGAGGAAGTGAGGAACTTGAGTCTTGTGAAGAGTTGCAGGGTTGAGAAGCGAGATGCAGAGGTTGTATTGGTGGATGGCTTGGGTTTGAAGGAGAACCTTGTGGTTAAATCTAAAAGTGAGATGGAACTGGGAGAATGTAAAGGTAGAATTGTGCAGCAGAAAACTTGGGTTGTAGATAAAGTAGCAGATAAGGTGAAGTCGTATAGTAGGGATAGATCAAATGGGTGGAAGAGGGTGAGTAGTGGTAAAAGTCACTTACTACCTTGTGTAGATATGAGGCAGGACAAGGAAGATAAAGAGAAGAAGAAGTTGCAGGATTTGATAGGGGAAAGAGGAGAGGTTAGGAGGAAGAGAAGTACAGGCAGAGAAGACATTTGGATCAAGAATGAGCATGGGATCTACATCTTGAATCCAGTTCGATGTTCATGAGTTCCTCTCATGGAACATCTTTTCTCACTAGGGGTGTTTGAGGCAGGAGCATCCTTGGGTCGTGGCAATCTTGCATCACCCAAAAATATTTCCCTTCTAGTTTGTCTTTGTTTTAGTTTCTGTTCAGTTCAAGTTGGTAGATCCGGTAATTCTTCCTGTTTGCTCACTAGACCTTGCAGATCTATATTTACATCGTCGACATGTTCATTTGCCTTATTCCAAAATTTGAGCGTGATCGGTTCATTTTCTGACAAGTTATCGCTTCCGGATTATGTGGTAGTTTCCTGAACCGACACAGAAATAATGTTCTTATCTAACGGCTAGTTTGATCGCTTGTGGATCGTTTTCGTATCTTGCGGATCTTGATGGTGTGATTTGAATTGTTGTATGGGGTGTCCTTGACCTTGTTTTAGATCCACACTTCATCTTATGCATTCACCGAGGAGTAATTCAAATTTGAGGCCGACATATGCATGCACACATTACATTTTCTTTAATCGAAGATTGTAATAATCTTTGGGCCAACGCAGATTTTTCTGGATTTGCGGATGTATATAAAGCATTGTAATTGATCATTTGGGGGTAGTAGTAAGGGAAGCTTAGAGTTAGAGATTAGAGGAAGAAAGAGTTTCTTTGTAGGATTTTCGCTCGCATTGAGGAGCATGTAAGAAGAGAGTAATTTGAGCATGTTGTAATCAAGCTTGTGAGCCGGATCTGTAAGCCCGGATGTTGCTAGTTGTTTGTAATTGAATTCTCCGATAATAGGAATGTTTGAATTGGTATTTGCTTCCATTTTCTGTGTTGCTTCCGTTGTGTGACTCTTGTTGCATGGTCTGGATTGTTCTCTTTGACGACCCTCCAACCGTGGCTGCATCAATGTTTGACACTAAGATTATTTGCGTATCTATTTTATTTTGCTTGATTCATTTTAGCAATATCAATTTTTTCCCAAAGTTTGAGAGGTGAGAATGATCTTGGGATTTTTGGGTTATGGGCCTACAATGTAACTTAGCATAGGCTTATGTAACTTGATTTGTATCAAATTTATCTAAGGTACCTATATGCCTAATACTAATATCCTTGATCCTTAATCGTGAACGTAGAGCTACTCTAATCAAGAAAAAGGACTTAGGAGAAGAAGACCCTTGGATGAAGTGATCTACTCTTGATATTACATATAGAAGTGAATTTGGTCCACAAGACAAAGTTCACTAGATCAATTTTGTAGGTTACAAGGTAGATTGTACGTGGTATGGACTTGATTGTACATTTGATCTTGTTCAAGATGAATAGAACAAATTATTCTTTATTGTGTTCTTGGCTCAATCAAGCTTGATGAATATATCCTACAATAACTCTCAAATCCTCAAATTATAGTGCCAATGTTTCTTTCCGAACTTTCTCTTCATATCTCTCTAAGAGTCAAAATATGTTATTTGATTCACGACAAGAAATTGTATGTTCCTAATTACATTCTTAGTAATTCACTCTATGATGTTTTGAATTGGGTGTTATGGGTAAGACAAATTTTCTAGCTAAATCATTGTAGATTGTTTGGAATATTTTTAATGTTATTGTTTGATTTTTAAGAGGTTGACCATCTTAGGTTAAGATGATATCATGGTGCACTTATATTTCAAATTTCGAAAGTAAGATAATCTTAATCCATCTTTGTATCTTGGCTATGCCTAAGTTTTTGTGACAACTAGTGTTGACAACATGTGGATTTCTATTTGAAAATCAAGTTATATTGTTAGATTTTATTATGCTGAGTTGTTATGATTGATTGTTCCTTCGTTGGGAAATTTTTTTAGTATTTTGATTGCTTGATTTCCGGATGAATAGATGAGTTATGATTGCTTGATTTCTTGATGGATAGATGAGTGATGGTTGCTCATTGCATGTCAATGAATTGATTTATCCTTTATATCTAGTTCTTGAAGGAGTCACCACCCTTCACAATAAATGGGTCACCACCTTTCATTATAAAGGAGTCATCACCCTTCATAGTAAATGAATCACCACCCTTCATAGTAAATGAATCACCACCCTTTATGGCTGCCTTTAGAGAATAATGCTTTACTTCCAAATTTATTGATAGGTTTATTTCTTATTGATGATTCCTTCACAAGGAATGATTCCCCTTTTATATCTTATTGTTGAGGGAGTCACAATCTTTGACCCTGAAGGGTCACAACCTTTCACATTGAAGGGTCACAACCTTTCATTTGAAGAGTCACATCCTTTCTCACATCATCACTATTCTTGAGAATCTAATTTAATTTACTTGCAATCACTTAAAGTTCTATTCTCAATTGAATCCTTGAATGATGTTATGGATGTCTTTCTCAAATGAGATGCTCTTCCTTTTATGTCTCAAGTTTGAGGGAATCACACCTTTTCACCTCAATAGTTACAACTCTTCATCGCTGCATTTGGGGACTAATACTAAGTTAATTTGTTAGTGATTACTTGTAATCAGTCATAATAATTCCCTCTCCTTTGTTAACCTTAGGGCCTTTGAAGAGATGTGGGGGTGGCGGGGGGGTCCATGTAAAATTTGAAAATATCTCTCCTAACTACCACCAGTCGACATATTCATCTTGAGAATAAATTCTCTTTTATTTGGACAAAAAATATTTAGGTCCCTTTTTCTACACCTTTTAGAATGTTAGGCTTGCCCTACTCTGTCGTCATTTGCCTTTCTAATTTTGTTTTCCTTTATTATTATGGCAAAATAGACTACAATGAGGCATTTTCATAATTGTTAAGCATAAAGTAATCGTAACACACATGGATTAGACCTGCTGAAGACATATCAGGCATGGAGCAAGCACATAGATATACGTAAGACATGTAGCATACACATAAATACATGTGATACACAAAGCATACATATACATACACGTAAGACACGAAGTATACACATAAATACACGTAAGACACAAAGCATACACATAAATACAAGTAAGATACAAAGCTTACATGTGAAAGACACACACATATAGAAATGCAATGTTGGCCTACTTGATTTTATTTTTTGATTTACTTAAGAAGAGGGTTGAATAGTTAATCGTAATTGATTGGCGGTTAAGTAGGTTTGTATCATAGGCTGGTAGGATTGAAACTCTGATACCAATTGTGTCCCCTAGTTGGGGTATGCTTGATTTTGCCCAAAAAGTAACAATTCCAACAATATAATTTGTTTTACAAATCGTATTCAAAAATTAAGTTATAGAAAATTTATTGAACTTAAGAGTAAATGAACAATTAATATAAATAACATTGACTAATTGGGTCTAATCCATAGTAACGAGACTCGGACTCGGACTCGGCTCGGGTGACTCGACTCGGGACTCGGCGACTCGGAACTCGGACTCGGCATAGACTCGGAAAAATGAAAAAAAGTTGAAAAACCCTAGAAATTTAGAGATTTTTAAGGATTTAAAACTTGTTTCAAGCACCCTTTATTGAATACAACACAAATAAAAGCAAATTTGATCACATGCACAAGTATACAATGATCACATAAGTATAAAGTACACAAATTGTAGTTGCGCTGCTGAAGGAAATAGCATACTTAGATATATAAAATTAGTCAAATGTATACAGAACTCATGGAATATGAAATCCATGACATCAAATGTTCCATACAAATATGAAATATCAAAAGTAAAACAATAGCTATAAGACTATGACTTTATGGCATAGTGGAGCCAACATCCTTCCTATGAAGGTGTCTAAGGGTCCTGGATGATGTTGCAGCTGCAGCCATAGTCTCTGCCTGTGTTTGACTCTCCATGCCACTCTCACCAACAACAACTATGTCTCCTCGTGCTCTAGCCTCCTCCTCAGCCATGGCTACAACCTCGGCCTCTCTCTCTGCCTGGTCCACCCAATCAAGGTCCTCGTCACTAAAGACTACATCTGTAGCCTCAGTGATCCACTCAGACTGTGGATCAACCTCCTCTAGACTGATCGGGGTTTTGTTGTGGTCAAAAAGCTTCCTGTATCTGAGCCGAAGGTTGTAATGAACATATACCAAGTCATTCATCCTCTCCACTATCAATCTATTGTGCTTCTTGGAGTGTATGTGCTCAAACATACTCCAATTGTGCTCACAACTAGATGAACTGCATGGCTGGCTCAATATATGAATGGCAATATTTTGCAGGATTGGTGTATCAGAACCAAACATATGCCACCGTCTATCTGAGATGAGAAAAAGAAACAAAATCAATCTCATTTCAAGTTTCAAGTTCAAGTTCAACATTTAATAATAAATTATAATATAAAAAGATGAAAATTATGCCCTTAAATATATTTTTACCTGGCAGTAATGTTTTCCTACTATCTTTGCACATTTGACGTGCAAAGAAGTCTCCTTGTGCCTTAGTGAAGGCATTATCTCTTGCACCATCTGTGTAGTAATAGCGGGCAACATCCGCTCTATCGTTGAGTAGAGCACACTAAGAATTTCTCTATCTGCATGGAAATCACGATGGAATTGGAAGGCCGGATTTAGGAAACATGCGGCTGCATGGATGGGCCTATGAAGTTGGTTTTGCCATCTCCTATCAATGATATCCCAAATGGGACAATACTTCTCCTCAACTCCACCATAGACTGATCTAATGGCCTCTTTGGCCCTATCCATGCCCTCATATATGTAGCCCATTGTGGGCTTCTGCCCATTTGCAACTCGTAGGAGAACTAGCAAGGGCTCAATAAACTGCAAAGTGCAAACATGTTTCACAAATAAGTGTGAACGAAAATAAACAAATAAAAGTAAGATATGATTAAAAATTAAAACATAATAAAGAATTAAATTTTACCTTCACAATCTCGTCCATTGGTGTCCAAAACCTTTGCTCATCAAAAATGCAATTAGCCACAGCAATCCCTGCAGTGCTTGTAGAAAAGGATGAGGAAGACCACTCCTCACTAGTAAACATGCGCCTTAAAGCTGCTTTTGACCGAATCAAGGATTGCATCGTGATAAAATTTGTTGCAAATCTAGTGATGTTAGGACGAGACAACTCCCTCAACCCCGTGTATTGCCTCATAAGGTTAAGCACCCATGTGTGATTGTATACAAATTTGCATATGTTTTTTGCTGCATCCACACATGTTTTGATCCATGGGAGCTTGCCAAGATCCTCCAACATGAGGTCAATACAATGGGCGGCACATGGAGTCCAAAATATAGTAGGGTGCCCCTCCATCAATAATCTACTAGCAGCAACATAATTTGCTGCATTATCTGTCACCACTTGCACTACATTCTCTTCCCCCACATCAGCTATCACCTCCTCTATAGCCTCACACAGGTATGTGGCATTTTTGAATTGGGCGAAGCATCAATGGACTTCATGAAGACGGTGTCACCTGAAAAAATAAGCAAAACCAATTATTCAATAAATTAAAAAACATAAATCAGCCATATTAAATTATTAATCACTAAATCAAATTCAAATTTCAATGCATTGAGGGAAGTACAATTACCTCCAGAGGAAACTAGGAAATTAAGCAGCGTCCTATTTCTCCTATTGGTCCAACCATCAGTCATGATGGTGCAACCAATCATCCTCCACTGCTTGCGCTGCTCCTCTAATTGTGCTTTCACATCTGCCACCTTTTGAGTCAAAAGTGGGCCCTTTAATTCATCTTCACTAGGGGCTTTGAACCCCGCCCCACATATGGTTATGGCATCAACCATGTTTTGCCAAAAAGGTGACCTAAAACATGTCATAAATAAATTAATAAGTTACATAAGTATTGTAAAATGAAAAGTTTTAAGTTTTTGACTTTAAATTTGAATTCGATAATTGGATACATCTAGATTCTAAAATTTAAATATAAATTTTAAAACAATTAAACGAAAAAGAATTACTTGGCTACATGGAAGGGAATGGTGCAGTAGTACCAAAAGTCTGCAATTGTCTTTTTTGCTGCATCATGTGCGTCCTTGTTCCAACCCATTCTCTCAAGCGACGGTTGGGAACCAGGAGTAGTGCGTGGTACAAAATACGAGTCCACCCTAGATTTACGAACTCTAGGGCCAATGCTAATATTGCCACTACCACTAGTAGTAGCAACGCCACCAGCACTAGGAGTACGCATAGGCATAGCTGATGTAGAAGCAGAAGCACTAGCACTAGGACGGTATGGAAGCATGGAAGAAGCATCTCCAACAGCACCAAGTCCCTGTCCAACTCCAACACTCGCCAACTCCTGCCTTTGTTTCTTTTTCATTTCTTTTTGCATTTCAAAAGTTTCTAATTGCACCTGCACACGAACAACCTCAGGAGGTGCTAGCAACCCACTGCATCATGGACGGGTATGCGTGCAAGATGGTATTTTAATCTATTTATGCCTCCATGATATATTGTTTTGCAGTAGTTACATTTTGCGTCTCCTTTTTTCATTCCGGGAAAGATTTCAGCATGTTTCCAAGCAGGGTCTTTTCTGACTGGAGTTTGAGACATTGTGAAAATAATAATATGGTTTGATTTGCAAATGAATGTGGCTGCAATAACAAGTAGGGTTTCTAAAATTATTTAAGTTGCAAGTAGGGTTTGTAAAAAAAAATGCAAACTCAAAAAAACAATGATTTTACAAATTACAATGAATTATTTGTTAAAAAAACACAAAAAAAATTAATTAAAATCAAACTTACCTCTTAGATTTGGCTTAGAATGCAATGCAAACTCCTCCCAATCACTGGTAATGAGCTCTCAATGCACCTCCTTGCTGGTGTGAAGCTCCCCAAATGATATATGACCTTGATTTGTCTTCAACAGCTTGCTGGTTGCCCTCTCTTCTCCTCCTATTTTGCCAAATGAATGAAATGGGGTTGCTTTTAGGGTTGGGGAGATAATATAGGACAAAAAAAAACACACTTAAACTTTAATTTTATGTTTTTTTAATGCCTTTTTCACTTGCTGCCGCTAGTCGCGTCCAGGGATCGAGACTCTCCTAGACGCGGCGCATCCGGCTTGGACGCGGCCGTGTCCACGCCTGTGGTCACAGGACTCGGCCAGGGGCGCTTGGCGCGCGACTCGCTGATTTTGGGCGAGTCTCATAACTATGGTCTAATCTATAGTTTCATTTCCAATAACCAATCATAGAAAGGATTGGAAAGGAAAGCACGATTGGGCACCCAGAGACTGTTCATCACGATCAAGCCCAAGAGCATGGCAATCAGCCCTTGATCTCAAGTGGTAGGAACTCCTGTTACCATCCAACATGTGGTGGTCTACTTGCATTGTGGAACCTGGAGACTATTCATCACAATTAAGCCCAAGAGTGTGGCAATCACCTGTTGGCCCCCAAGTGGTAGGAATCCCCGATACCATCCATCATGGGGTGGTCTACTTATATTGTGGAACCGGTCTGTTGCATCTCCCAGTCGTGTTCCCTTGCAAATCCATGCCTGATTGCTTATAGGGAGACTAATAGATTAAATCAATCATTATGAGAGCCTTAAATAGATTAGCAATTCCCATTAGTAACTAGGTTAAAGATTGATAAGAGATTATATATACATAAGACATTATACTCCATCATGATGCATGCCAATCACTTATTATATTCAATGGTTGTTGCCTTTTTGAATGCAAATGTTTATTTATTTTTTGATCTCCTTCGATTTGCTTAATTCATCCTTCTTCATGCCCTCTTTAAATGATTTTCCCTCTCTTATATATGCCCTACTTAAGGGCAGGGGAGGAGGAGTCACACCCCTTCACCAATCATACCCTTGTCAAAGGTCATGCCTTTTCCAATATGGAGCGCTGCCCTTGATTAATTATTATTTTTTATTTATTAAATATTCCAAGATAGGGCGCTGCCTTCTTCTTATCTTAGTCAGCCCCCACCACTGCCGTTCATATTATTCTTTTTCTTGGTCAACCACCATTCTTCTATCACTGAAGGTCTTAGCTTGGTTGGCCTTATAAGGAAAAGATATTAATACTTGTTAGTGCCTTATATTAATAGGGAAACGTTGTAATTTATTATTCCTATGTAGGATGCGATTAGGGGTGTATGACATGGAAATTTCACAACTCAATGAAAATGTCTTAACATTAAGGCAGTCTTTTGTTAACAAAGAGTTTGTGGCATTAAGGCCCCAGTTCATGTACTATTATTTAGTTGTTATATGTAGAGTGCATCCCCTAAGTTTTTTCAATAGGCTCTACTTAGTAAATTTATTTATCTATTAGTTCCATGGAGGGTCCTATTGAAATTTTAGCATGTATCGTTGAGAAATATTTTTATAAGGATTTTGCAGTAAAATAGTCACACAAAGATGGAATTTGCAGCTCTGCTTTAGCTTTCTAGGAGCTTACATCCAATATTGTACATTGGCATGTTAGAGAAAAATTAACAATTTTTTAAAACATGTGAGTGACTATCACAAACTTCCAGCGCTCCCATTTCCGATGGTCTCTCAAAATCTCAAGCCTACAAAATAGCTGGACTGGGTTTCTAGGTAAAGTACTCAAATTTTGTAGTTTTACCATGAGGCAGGTTTCATGTGATATTTTGAATACCTTAAGATCCTTTTGCAAAGAAATGCTCTAGTGGATATCAGATTTTCACTTTAGCTCAATGATTTAAGGAGCTTTAGTTAAACTAGGGTCCATTCTGGCAAAGAACACTCAAGCAGTTGCAATATATCTTCAATTGCTCTATCTACAAGCCAGTTGAAAATTTCCTTCTAAACAGTAGGCACTGCTATATTTAGAGGCCAAATTCCATTTTTGCACTTCTAGAATTCATTGCCTTTGATAGTATCACAAAGAGGTTTAAAATTGGATTGGTAGCCCCACTCAATGGGACCTCTCTTTGTTTCCTAGAGCAATTTTTTCTTTTTATTCTTACATGTGCATTACATATAAGTCCACACACGTGGTTGGCAGCTTGTAAGTTTTTAACCTTCAATGCTATAATACCAATCAAAATGACTACATAGCAAGGTCTAATTGTAGAGATCTAGGTTCTCAGCTTGCATGTTCTCTTAGCTCTGGCTTTGGTGCTCACAATGCCTATGCAAGTGATGCTATAGTTTTGATGCAAATAACAAGCAGTCAAATGAACAACTGGTTGATAGTTGCCCAGAGTTGCATAATGAAAGCACAAGAACAACAAAGAACAATGAAGAACCAAGGAAAACATAGTCAATATAATATTTGTAGTGAATCCTATTGGCCATTCAAAATTTTTATGAAACCCAACTATCCTACGCTACCAAACCAATAAATATTCAACCTATGTTTAGAGACTCTTTGCAGTACATCTAAACCCTTTTACAAGCCCAACTATGCTCATGAACCATTATGTTCTCACACTTTGCTCCAACTCTAGCAATACATTTTCAACATTTCAATTTCTTGTTCTTGACTTCAATTGAGACTTTATTTGCACTTTTAGTAGGAATTTTCCACTTTTATGTTGATGTGGTGATGGTTGATCTTCCCCACATATGTGGAATTGAAGTCTTTTTTATACTACTTGTTAGTAACCAAAGCTCCAAGAAACTTGACAATTTGGCTTTTGTCATACAACTCTATAGATTCTTTGTCATTCTCACATGCGTATGAATGCCATTCAAACACTTTTGATCGTTTTGAAGAGTTTGACATAACTAACAAAAGAGTGTTTGTTGTTTTCCACCTATCAAATATAGAATGGCTTCTCAACATATCTAGTCTCCAATGTGTGGATTAGATCATACATGCTTTCCCAATGCTTGTGTGATAACATGTGGCACCTTTGTGACACTCTACTTTGTGCAGTTTTGTAAGGGTTTAGTCTTTGTTTAAAAAGGTAATAGTTTGTTTTAGCTTGTGTGCTCCATGTGGCACAAATGCCACAACCAATGGCCTTTGGGTAACAAATTAGATTACTCAAGCTCCTAAACAGAACCAAAATTGCACACTAAAGCTCACAATGCACATTTCAAACCAAAACACAACAACTAATTCACTATGTAGACATACCATTGTTAGAATTTGCAAAATAGACACTAACCCAAAACTTAGTGAAAGGAGAAGAAACTATAAAATTGTTTCTTGATATCAAAACCAAAATAACATAATAGAGTTAGTTTCTAATAACTCAAGAGACATGCAAATGCTCAAGAGACACAAATTTGCAATAACAAAAATAGCATAAAAAAATCTCACAATAACACAAATACGTTCTAGAGATGGACACATGTATAGGAACGAGGGGAGGCAATACTAATCGATGAGAAACATAACTCTTACTATTCAAAAATAAGTGGGAGGCACACTCATGAAAAGATGCCAGCTACCAACATTTAACCCTTTCATTACAACTAAGCAAGCTAAACTAAATGTGTAGGAAAATACATAATATCCAGCTAAGAAAAATAATTTTTTTACATTAACACCCCCTTTAGTGCAACTTTTGTGGGTGAAAGGATGGGTCATAGCAAATAAAGTCTAATGAGGTACCCATGTACATAGAAACACCTTGCCTCTTGCCCCTTTCTCACCAACCCTCAAAGAGAAGCCTCCTGACCCCCCTCTTGCTAAAGGAAAGGCAGAATAACCTCAAATAGAGAGAGAAAATTCCCTCCTTAAAGTAGAGAAAGCGAGGACTAAGTAACCCCCCTTGAAGATGAAGTCTCTCGCACACCCAACAAAGCTTGTAGATGGAGATAGATGTAGATAATTGCTTTCTGTAAAGGGTTTGGTGAAAATGTTGACAATCTGCTCCAAGTTGGATAGTATCAAAGATCAATTACTTGTCCATGGATAAGCTCTCAAATGTAGTGCATGCGAACCTTTATGTGGTTGGTTTGTTGATTATGGATTGGGTTCCATGAAATTTGGATGTCACTTTGGTTGTTACAAAATATGATTGATAGTCGTCTAAATTGAATACTAAACTCAATGAGAATATGCTGAAGCCAAATGGCCTGAGTGGTGGCATTAATAATCCCCCTATACTTGGCCTTAGTGGCAGATATTGCTTTTTGCTTGACCAACAAATAGGACTTGAAACAAGTGAGAAGTTGTAACTTGAAGTGGACTTGCAATCTTGAGAATCACTTTCCCAATCTAAATCTATATAGACCATCATGTTGATATCAATGGCCATTGTGTAGTGAATCCCAAAATTGTGAGTACTCGAAATGTAATGGAAAATTCGCTGGGCTGTCTTCAAGTGTAGCTCATTGGGCTCTTGCATAAATTGAGAAACCATGCCCATAACATATGAAATATTAGATATTGTATGAGTCAATTAAATGAGGATCCCAACAAGTTGTTGATACAAGGTACCATCAACTAGAGGTGAAGAGTATTGAGCCTCAAGTTTGACTTGAGAAAGAAAGGGAGTCAGAGTAGGCTTGTAATTAGACATGTGAAATTGCAAGAGAAAACTTTGATTGTGTAATGGTGATTCTGGAAGTAGATTAAGAGATCTCAATCTTGAGGAAAAAATGCAACAAGCCATCAATCGTAAAAAATCTATCATGAAGGGTAGTTTTCATTGTTGCAATGGATGAAGAAGAATTCCTTATGATCAATAGGTCATCAACATAGAAAACTAGAAAGAAGAGTGAATCATCTTGTTGTTGAATGTAGATGTTCAAATCCTATGACATGAGACACAAATATTAAATACCCTAAGTAAACTTAATAGGATTGGTGTAAAAAGATCCTAAAAGAAAATCGAATATGTAGAAAACTTCGTTCACACCAACAACCCCCCTTAAGTGTAACTTAGGGAGAATGAGAAAATGCAAATATGCAATGATGGGTCTTGGCTACAAGGCCTGATAAGGAGCATGGCATAGGCGATAAGTGTGGGTGGAAATGCAACCATAGGTTTGTGGTAAATGCAAGCGCTAGGATTTAAAGCCCCCAGGTGCTGGTTGTGTTTAGGTGTGGGCTTTGACACAACCTACTGTCCAACCAATCAAATCACCCCAAGCAAAAAATGTACTATGATGATGCAAACAGGTGTGGGAGTGGCGTAGAGCCAAGAATATGCCCAAAAAATATTCTTTGTTGATTGACAACAACTATGCAAGCTGTATAGTAAAGATTGCATGGATTTGTACGACTAGTATTTTTTTCAATGCCCTTAGAAATGGCTGAATCTAAAACTACTCCAAACCCTATGGAGTTGATTGTCAATTCACAAGGCTTTGGGCCTTTTGGAGTCAATAGTGAAGTTCGTTTGGCTCTAGGATGTGTAATGTGAGTTTTTTGTGATTTTTTTTTCCAGAAATGAGAAGGGGTTGGCAGATCTAAAGTTTGAATACCATGCTAGAATCTACAAAATAGAGAATAACCCAAAACCTAGTGAGAAGAGAAGATACCATAAAACTATTAATCCAAATGATATCGAAACCAAAATATCATAATAGAGTTAGTTTCTAGTAACATGAGAGACATGCAAATGTTCAAGAGACACAAATTTGCAATAAGCAAAATATCATAAAGAAAGCTTACAATAACATGAAGACATGCTAGAAGAGTGGATATATCTGTAGGAAAGAAGGGAGGCAAGACCAATCAATGAGAAAAGTAATTCTTATTACCCAAAAATAGGTGGGAGTTACACTCATGAAAATATGCCATCTACGCACATTTAACGCACTCACTACAATTCAGCAAGCTAAAGTAAATGTGTAAGAAAATACATAATATCCAACAAAAGAAAATGAAAAACCTACACTAATGACCATTACAAAACAAAATGAAAGGAACCTCTTTTTAGGTGATGTAGGATTGATCGACCCTTAAAATACTTTTGTATTGGACACCTTAGGTGAAAAGTTTGTGAGCATGGTGCTCATAAAATGGATTGTGTGAACAATTGATTTGGCCACCCAAGAGGGTTTATTTCAACTTCAATAATCTACAAATCTTCTTCTAGCCCTGTACCTTTCCAATGACTGATATATTCTTTGTGCTTTCTTTGTTGGTGTTTTCCTTATGTGCTCATTAAGGATCCACACCATTTCATCTCATTACTTTTTTAGTGTCCTATGGTTGTAGTTCTTGTCATACTCCTACCAAGTTAGATTGTAGTACTTATAGAAACCGCAACATTTATTGGATCGCAGCCCTTAAATTATAACATGGGCAATGTAAATATGGTGGCACCTAGATATTCCAGTGATTCATAAACATAATAAAAGCATTTAAATAAATTAAATTGAGAGTATCATGGGCCATGATTCCTAAAGACATTTAATTAAATATTAAAAGGGTTCAGGTTAGCGATCAAGGGTGAATAGTTGTGACTCTTTCAAAGGGCAGAAATCATGAAAGGTTGTTACTCTCTCAAGGAGAAGATATAAAGGGGAGATTATTTCTTGGGGAAGAGATCATTCATTCAAGCATCATTCAAACATTAACTTGTCAATCCGTCAAGAAATATCAATCAACAAAAGCAATCAACAATAATCTAGTAAATTCTTGAAGCAATCAGTTTTGAATTTGAGGAAGTGTCTTGCAAATAGGAAGGACGGAGCCCCTTCCAATTTCACGAGAGGATAAGGACAAAAACCCTTATTGCTCTTATCAAGTTTGGATGACAACCCAAATCTTGGTCAAGGAGGATGAAAACCGTCTAAGGTGGACTAAGATTTGGAAGGACGAAAACCCTTTCATGGTCTTGGCAACTTAAGAACTAAAACCCTTGATATTGCCATTGTTGAGTTAGGGACAAAAATCTCTAATTTGGCAGATTTGTAAATATTTCCAAAGAATTCACGATATGATTGATTTTGAGAATTGTGTATGATTTATTGATCTAAATGTTATCATTAATTCTTAATCTTTGATTAAGCTATTATCATTTTGAGTAAATATTGTTTTAAGGCAAAAAAATTAGGAATATCCCAAAATGGGACATTACAATTGGTATCAGAGCATTGATCTTGCGAACCTAAGGATCTAAAACATAGTATATGCAATTGAGCCAAAGAGCTCAACAAGCCTTGGAAAGAGGAAGGAGAAAACTAGAGGCAAGTAGCAACCCTATTAAAGGTAATAAAATGGGTGATCATGAGGTAAATCAAGAAAATGAATTAATGTGTAATGTCCCCATTTTTAGGTTATCTAGTAGTGTAGTTGTCATTGACTTTTTGGGTTTGTGTCAACATGTTCAGAGGGGTAATTTGATATTACCAGTGAGCTCAAATGGTTTTAAGGAGTCATATGGCACTTTCAAATGTTATTTTCGGCGTTTGGTTTGGGCTCCAATATTCTTGGAGGTAGCATCTTTTTTTAGTAAGTCACCCAGTTGGGTCTGTTTATCATTGTCATGCCCCCACAAAAATAATAACTAAGATCGCTGAGTTGGGAGGAATCAAATTGCGCCAATACAAGTCAACCCACATCAAAGAGGAAGTTAATCAAATGAATATTAAAAATTAAATAATCATCATGCAACGAATTAATCAAAGAGACAACGATTAAGCAAGAAGGTTGTGATTAGTCAAAGTAAAAGACACGTCTTCTAAATAAATACATGATACGAAGAGGCATGTCCATTCACGGTGGGAAGTATAAGAGCGGGTCATTTGGATGCAAGGAGATCATCGAATCTTAACAAGACATACTCTAGTCAATATAGGAAACACAAAGGCACAACAGATCGAAGAAGGAACTCATGCAACCCAACACAACAAGCAATATATCAGCAATATATCCATAGTTAGAGTATATCAGAAATATATCCATAGTTAGAGTATATCAGAAATATATATATGCAATCAGGGGAAAAACAGATATAATCCCTATTCAGATGTATTTTTGCCATTCTTTATCTTATACCTGTATAAGCATCGCCATGCATAATATTTGAATGTTTAATACGTGATTTCTATTCAAGATGTGTTTGACTGTTTGGAACTCACCTTGTAGGAAGGGCTTGGGGTGTAAGCAAAAGGGGTTAATGAGGCTAGTAGGTAGCCAACCAGAGGGCCCTACACATAGAGGCAAGTTACCCACTTATGCCCTCCGCCCAACTCCTCAAGGTGGCAAATGTTTTCTGGGAGTTGAGGCCATGATGGGGAAAGTAGGTACTAAGTCGCAAAGGGCAAGGGTTGTGGTATACACCCTCTTAGGCTTGGCATATGGCTTCAGGCGGACCCATCATGCCCCTACTCCCAACTATGTTGCATTGTTGATGATTTATGGCTGTGATGCAATGATCTAACCTTAACTAGCGTATGCACATATTTGTATATATTGTTCATGTGGTGAATGTAGGATTCCAATCCAAGATTACTTCATTAAGGAGATATTGATTTAACAAGGTGAATCCCTAACCCTAATTTGTTGCCCTTTGTGATCAATAGGCGAATTCTAGGGCAAATTGGGATAGGGGACATTACAATCATTTTTTATCATCAGGATCACTTCCACACAGTCAGATTTCAATTTCGATGTTTTTCGGCCATTTCCACTAATTGGGTGTAATATTGAACTATATTTAATTATTTTTACTAGGGTTGCCTTTTTAATTAAATACATTTATCGGGCACCTCAGTGTTATAGCTCATTGGAAAGAGGATGGGAAGTTTTAAATGATGGGACACTTAAAAGTGGCTTTAAGTGCCAGAAATGTTTTAGAAGTAAATTAAATCACTTTTTGGAGTTAAAAGGCTTAACTAATAAAGTGATTTTAAAAGGGAGTTTCTGGAAAGCCCTAAAAAGCTTATAAAAAGGGGAATTGAGAGCTCATTTGGGGGGTGGAAGTTTATTATCTCTTTGTTTGAAAACCCTTTTGGTTTTGGAGATTGGACTTGGTTCATCTCAACCTTCTTGAGGACGAAAACCCTCTTGGAGAAGATTGGCTTTGGTGGTGAAAGATCTACATTGGCTAATGTTTGTTGGAGATATTGATCAGGTATTTCATAGTGCATTCAAAGATTTGGTTTTCTAATTTGTGAGTCTCTTTCAGAGACAAATTTGTAGGTGATTGGAAATATTATAGAATATCTTGTTTTAAAACCTTGCTTGGAAGAGTTTGGTGGTTTTGGCAGTTTCATCATATTCTTATTTGCTTGGTGTGGATTGGAATTCATTGTGGGGAAACTTCATTTTCAGAATTGGTGAAGTCTTGTGCCAAGATCAATTTTTGGTTATGGTGAAATGAAAGGAAATATGTTATGATTTATTGTTGAAGCTAGTCCAATTGTACCATATGCAAACCCCTGAGCTAGCCGTACATGTTTGTGGGCCCAAGTTTGAATAAAAGGAAGATTGGAGGCGTCATAGAAGGAAAAGGAGGAAGCTTATGTAGCAAAAAGAAGAGAAGGAATCAAACAAAGGCTGCCGTACCACTTCTAAGGTTGCCATACCCTTTGGGAATTGCTCATAAAGTATTCTATGCTAGCCATACTTGTTTGGAAAGGCTATGAACGGATGTGAAGGGCATTTAATGTCTAGGTTAGTGAGTTGTAAATGATGTTTATGTGCTGTATCAGATTTTTGAATGTAATAAATTGTTACCAGCACTTTGAAGTTCAGTGTTCATTTATACATATTGCTACTTTGGATTCAATTGTATATTTTATTTATATAAATGCCAGTATTTCATGAAAGCCATTGTGCCCAAAATGATAAATAAATCACTCTATCAAAATCAGCCATAAACCAGTTCAAAGAGGTTACAGGAAAACTGTTTGACAAAATGTCTAAGTACATGGATTGGTGAAAGTGAATTTTTTTTGCATAGAAAATTAGTTTGGGATATTTCATACAAGCTTATATGGAGTGACAAGAAAAAAACAACACAATTGCTCCTCCAAACACTTCATAACATGAACAATACAATCAATGCTCTTAGGCTTACCCAAACTAATGGAAGAGATGTTAACTCAAACCATTATGAGAATAACAATAGGACTCCATTGAGATCATCACCTAGAATAACAAGGCCTACATTCTTACCTAAAGAGGAGCAATGATGAGAAGAAGAATAACCCAACATTGCAGCAAATGACCTTGATGAATGCGTAGAAGCATATTCAAAAATTGATCCTGACCTTAGAAGAATCCATTTGGCAAATATTATGATCCAAGATCAAGAAATACCTCAAGAAGAGAAAGAAGGCATCCCAACAAAGAATTACGGCAAAGAGTAAGTAAGATGACTCTTTCCACTTTTGATGGTTCGGGGAAGGTCACTGCACAAGCATGGATCCAAATATTGGACACCTATCTTTCTCTTAGCCCCATGGTGGAAGATGAAGCTATTAAATTTGCCATTCTTCACTTAGAGGGAACATCACATGAATGATGACATCATGGGCTAATCACGTAGGTGCATCATTTAATTGTAACATATGCCGACTTCATGCAAAGACTCATAGAAAGGTTTGATAGAAAGAACTTAGAGATGCATTTTAAGGAACTAACACAACTAAGACAACGAGGTATCGTGGAAGAATATGTAACAAAATTCCAAAGAATAATTCATGGTGTTGGACATTATTGAAAATAGACTCAAGTTTTTATTTATCAAAGGACTCTAAATCACTTAGGGGATTGATCTGATCTTTGAATCATCATCTCTACAAAATGCTATTTGAAGGGCTTTAAATTTGGAAGACTCCATACCTAATAACAAGACCTATCCCAACAATATACCATTGAGGTTGCATAAGCAACATTCTTGCAAGGATGATTGGCAACTAAGGGCATTACCTCCTCAATCCAACATGATGGAAGAAACCAAGAACGAGCTTTGAAAGAAGAATTTATGTTTTAAGTGTAGAGAACAATGGAAATCGGGTCATCGATGTTCCAAGAAGGGACAAATATGCCACATAGCAGCAAATAACAGATGAAGAATCGGAGGAGGGAGAATTTATACTTGAAAAGAAGAAGATGAAACAAGATGAAAAAGAGTTTGCAAGTGTTACATTGACCACACTTTCAGGGGCACCCAAGTATCACCCTTCTAGAATTTGTAGTGTTTTACAAGGTCAAAAGGTGGCTGCCCTTGTTGATAGTGGTGCTACACATAACTTCATTGACGAAGGTCTAGTAATGAGGATGAAAAAAAAAGCTGAAAACTTTGAAGGTTTCAAGATAGTCATGGCAAATGGATTCACTACCCCTTGCACACAAATAATTCAGAAAGTAAGCATTACCTTTGGGAGCCACCAAATAATTGAAGATTTTTGTGGTAAACATGGGCGATACAAATGTGGTTTTGGGCATTTAATGGTTACATTCTTTAGGTAGATATTATCAAGATTTTCAAAAGATAGAACTATGTTTCCAACACAATGGCAAGGAAGTAATTCTTCAAGGTTTATCAGATGGATCTCCAAGGGTTGTGTCATCCAAAAGGATGGAGAGAGCACTTAGACATGGGCAAGTAGAATGGGAGGCACAATGTATGATCCTTGATAGATCTTCATCCAAAGAAAGGAAGACTAATTATATTGATATCCAATCTATCTTAGACAAGCATAGGGGCATTTTCAACAATATGCCAACATTATTACCTCCTAAGAGGGGTTTTGAACACACCATTGAACTAGAAGAGGGAGCAAAACCGGTCATTACCACACCTTACTGCCACCTAAAGAGATATAAGGAAGAAATTGAGAAGACAATTAAGGAATTACTTGAGATGGGGAATATACAACCTAGCTTTAGCCATTTTGCTTCTTTCATAGTATTGGTAAAAAAGAAAGATGGTACTATGAGCATGTGTGTGGATTATAGGGCACTTAATAAAAAAACTATAAAGAATTGATACCCCATCCTTAGGGTTGATGAATTAATTAATGAAATCCATGGTGCAATATACTTCTCTAAGATTGATTTATGTTTTGGATACCACCAAATAAGAATGAGGAGAGAGGATGATCACAAAATTGCTTTTAGGTGTCATTTTCGATATTTTGAATTTCTAGTCTTACCATTTGGACTAACTAATGCCCCAACCACATTCCAATCTTGCATGAACCACATATTTAGTAAACAATTAAGGAAATTTCTTTTGGTATTCTTCAACGATATACTAATTTATAGTTAAACTTGGGAAGATCATTTAAGGCATATTGATGAAGTATTGGGGATACTTGAGCAACAATTACTATTTGCTACCGCATCCAAATGTGAATTTGGGATGACCGAAATTTTGTATTTGGGGCATAAGATTAATGCCCAAGGAGTTAGTGTGGATGAAGAAAAAATCAAGGCAATAGTGGATTGGCCTCAACCAAATAATTTAACACATTTAAGGGGATTTTTAGGACTCTGTAGTTATTATAGAAGGTTTGTCAAAGGATTTTCAAGGTTAACTGCTCCATTTACAAACTTGTTTAGGAAAGGTGCTTTTTCATGGAGTGAGGAGTCCCAAAGAGCTTTTGAAAAGCTCAAACAACTAAAGAGTTCTTGTTCGGTATTAGCCATTCCAAATTTTTCTCTTCCATTTGAGTTAGAATGTGATGTTGTAGGTGAAGGTATTGAGCTGTATTAATGCAAAATAAACATCCAATAGCTTTTGAGAGTAGCAAGCTTAGGGAAATGGAAATGAATTATTCTATTTATGACAAAGAAATGCTAGCTATTATGCATGCACTAGCCAAGTTTAGATAATACCTAGTTTGTGGAAGATTTATTGTTAAGACTAGCCATAACAGTCTAAGATTCTTCTTGAACCAAAAGGATCTAAATGATAGACAACAAAAGTGGGTTAGCAAGTTGCAAGCCTATGATTTTTATTTTGAGTACGTGAAAGGAAAGAATAATGTTGTGGTTGATGCTCTATCACAAAGACCTCACCTATGCTCTATGATGGATATCTCTACAAATTGAAAAAATTCAATACTTGCTAAATATGCCAAGGATGCATTGGCTAATGATATATTGGAAGGAAAACTACAAGACGACAAGTACAAGGTGGTGGAGGAGCTCATTCTCTACAAAGATAGAATATATCTCATCCCAAGATCGAAAATGGAAGAAAAGATTTTGAGGGCTTACCATGATACTCCATTAGCGGGCCATCAAGGTTACTATGAAACATACAAGTGAGGGAAAGATTTTCTTGGAAAGTCCGCAAAGGGGATGTTTCAAAGCATATCAGGGAATGTATGGTTTGTTAAAGAGACAAGATAGAGCAAACATCTTCAGTTGGTTTGTTACAACCCTTACCCATACCAAATCAAAAGTGGGAAAGTATTTCAATGGACTTGATCACATGGCTTTTGAAAGTACAAGGAAAGGATTGTATATTTGTGGTGGTGGATAGGCTAACTAAGTATGCTCATTTTCATGCCATATCTTTTGAATATAGAGTACCACAAGTAGCTGACCTCTTTTTTAGAGAAATCTTCAAACTACATGGGCTATACCCAAAAACATTGTAAGTGATAGAGATAGTAAATTTTTCAGTTTATTTTTGCAGGAAGTCTTTAAGTTGATTAGAACAAAACTTACCCTAAGCACTAGCTACCAACCACAAACGGATGGGCAAACCAAAATTGTAAATAAGTGGTTTGAAGTATATTTGCGGAACTATGTCACAAGGTAACAAACACCATGGGTGAAATGGTTACATCTTGGAATGACTCGCTTAAATGCAGTATATGGTTATGAGGCAGTATCATTTGGAGATTTGATTCTTGCATAGTAGAGTCCTTGGAGCAAGAGATTTGGTGCAACAAAGTACAAATATTTTAAATATACTCAAAAAAAACTTGCAACAAGCTTAGAATCAACAAAATATGTATGCTGATCGTTGTAGATCTGAAAGAACATTTTAAGTTGGAGACTTAGTTTTCCTAAGGTTGCAACCTTTTAAATAATCCTCCTTAAAGGGAAGTGGTGCTGAGAAACTCAAGCCACGATTTTATGGGCCTTATAAGATTTTAAGAAGGATTGGCAAAGTTGCTTATGAATTGGAGTTACCAGCAAATAGTTGAATTCATAATGTCTTTAACGTATCTCGCCTCAAGAAGGTGCTAGGTCAACATATCAAACCTTGTCTAGAGTTACCTTCGCTTGATGACGCGGATAAATTTTTGATCATCTCAAATTAAAATTGCTTGTGGACAAGCAATCTTGGGAAGGGTGGATTGTCATACCCTCGCCAAGTTAGATCAAAGTACTTATAGAAATCACATCATTTATTGGATCACAGCCCTTAAATTATAACATGGGCAGTGTAAATATGGCGGAGATTAGATATACCAGTGATTCATAAAAATAATAAAAGCATTTAAATGAAATTAAATTGAGAGTATCATGGGCTGCGATTCCTAAAGACATTTAATTAAATATTAAAAGGGTTCAAGTCAGCGATCAAGGGTGAATAGTTGTGACTCTTTCAAAGGGCAGAAATTATAAAAGGTTGTGACTCCCTCAAGAAGAAGATATAATGGAGAGATAATTTCTTGGGGAAGAGATCATTCATTCAAGCATCATTCAAACGTTGACTTGTCAATCCATTAAGAAATATCAATCAGCAAAAGCAACCAGCAATAATCTAGCAAATTCATCAAGCAATAAGTTTTGAATTTGAGGAAGTGTCTTGCAAATAGGAAGGACGAAGCCCCTTGCAATTTCACGAGAGTAAAAGGACAAAAACCCTTATTGCTCTCATCAAGTTTGGATGAAAACCCAAAGCTCAGTCAAGGAGGATGAAAACCCTCTAAGGTGGACTAAGAGTTGGAAAGATGAAAATCCTTTCATGGTCTTGGCAACTTAAGGACTAAAACCCTTGATATTGCCATTGTTGAGTTAGGGACGAAAACCTCTAATTCAGCAGATTTGTAAGTATTTCCAAAGAATTCACGATATGATTGATTTTGAGAATTGTGCTATGATTTATTGATCTAAATATTATCATTAATTCTTAATCTTTGATTAAGCTATTATCGTTTCGAGTAAATATTATTGTTTTAAGGAAAAAAAATCAAGAATATCCCAAAAAGGGACATTGCAGTTCTACATCAAATACATTATCTTTCCCAAGGAAAAAACTAAAGTGCAATGCCCCCTCTTTAAATATGATTTTTATTTGCTGCAGTAATTCTTTTCTTTCTCTTGCAATTGCCTTAAGGATAATAAAGGGAGTGCTTAAGGGAGAATGATTAATATTATAAAAAACTAAAATTTAATAAAGTTTAATTTTAATGAAAAGCCGAGAGACATATGAAGGGTTATGCCTATTGAAGCAAAAGGTGTATATAAGGAAGATAAATCAAGGAAATGAAGGCAATTCAGAGCAGAGATAATTATTTATTTTTCCTTAATGGAATATGAATCAATGATTCAACAATCTTGAGGATGAAACCCCTCATAGACCAGAAATTTAAGGACAAAAACCTTTAATTTCTTCATTAGGTTAGTGGACAAAACCCCTAACTTTAGTAAAAAAAATCAAGACATTTGTACAAATAAAACAACTGCAAATTGCAAGAAGATTACAACAGTTTATTCAAAAATAAGTTTGTATTTTGAGAATTATATTATTAAATTTTAAATTTGAAATATATATAAAAACTATAGTTTAAGGATAAATTAATATTTATAAATAATTATGCAAGCCTTATTGTGAGTTTGGGATATTTATTTAATGCAAAAATAAGGAAATTCTATAATTTGACATTACATAAAGATCAAACACATTGATATCAAGGAGATATCCAATCCTTTTAGCAATGCGATTTGACACAAAACTTTCTTCTTGAGTTTCAATTTGTTGTATGTTCCATTAGGAAATTGCTCTTTCCTTAGATGTGCCATGTTTGATTCTCCTTTAGAAGAAATCTTCTCTTGTTGATGTATGTTTCCATATGCCTTGTGTTTGGTACTACTCACCTCCAATTGTCTTTGAATTTTGTATGCATTGCTTGCATATATTGCATGAAATCTTTAGTATATACACTATGACGCCTTCTTCCTTCCACCTTCAATAGGTTAATGACACCTCTCAAAGATTTACCATAGACAATCTAAATTGGTTCCTTGTGAATCGATTTGTTTATCGAGTTGTATGCAAACTTTGTTTGTACCAACATTGAATCCCATCATAGAAAAAATCATAATATGTTGCCAAGGCTTGGATTGACAACCTTTGTTTGCCCGCATGACTATGAATGTGTTGAATTGTAGTTTAATTTTTGCCCAACTTCTTCCTCAATGTTCATAAAAAAAGATTGAGGAACTTTTTTGTCTTTGTTAGAGGTAATACTCAACAACAATCCATGCAATGCACCTCCTTGGTTAACAACATATTTGCCACCTTTGATTCTTCTCTTGTTTGCTTACAAGGAATGAAATGTCCATCTTTGAAAACATGTCAGTAGAATCAAAAGTTGAGTCATTACCTCTTTGTGTTTACAGTAATCCAAGGACAAAGTCCATGGACAAATCCTCTCGTGGTTTGTTTGGTGTAGGAAATAATTTATCAGTGTTCCACGGGGACACATCCCCCTAGAAAAACCACCCGTTTCCGAGACAAGGACATTTCCGAGACGGGAAAACACCTAGGAAACGTCCCTCCACCGTCCCCCCGTTTCTCCGCTGTCCCCCCCGAAGTCCCCTCGTTCCCCCGAAGTCCCCTTCTGGGAGACTTCAGGGAAACTTCTGGGAGACTCCAGAGAAACTTCTGGGAGACTTCCAGAAGTCCCCTGCACCCAAGGAAACTCCAGGGAAACTTCTGGGAGACTCAAGGGAAACTTCTGGAGGACTCCAAGGAAAATTTGGGAGACTCGAAGGAAACTTCTAGGAGACTTCGAGAGGCATGAGGCCATTAGCCTGGAGCCATTTACTATTTTGTACTTTGTTTTTGAAGTTTTGAAGTTTGAACATTGATGATACAGGGATAGATGATTGTAATTATGATTCACGAATCATGATTATGAAACTCAAATTATGAAACATCTAGTTCTTGTTGCATTTTCCAATGTCTATATTTTCATTTTGATTTTCAATGTTCAGTGGTTCACTAGTTCAATGAAATGATATATCATTGCAATGTGTTATTGTGTTTAAACTTTAAACTTTTAAGTTCTAAGTTTTGTTTTTATGTGTTAACTTTACTTATTCCTTAGGCTTCTACAGTTATATAATTATATTGTTATACATCTTTTTATAACTAATTTTTCAAGTACTATATGTATTTCAGCGCCGCCCCGCACCCACCCTCCCGCGTCCCCAAACTTAGACCCCCCGTCTCCCATCTCGGAAACGCGTCCCCCACCGTCCTCCCGTCCCTGTCCCTGAAACTCTGTAATTTATACAATCTAGTACATTGTGCCATCCCTTTTGCAATTGGCACATTTGGCATCTCTCCACAAACTTAAACACATCTTTGCACAAATTAGGCTATTGATAAATCTTCTCCAGTGTGGCTTGTGTCTTATTTCTTTTGAAGTGGCCTCCTAATTGCTCATTTGGTCAATCCTTTGATCAAATGTAGTGTAGAATTGCTTCAAAGGATTGATGATAGTTATTAGAGGTGACAATTACATGAACTAGTCTTATATATTAGAGAAATGCAACAATGGATTGCATAGTTTTGTGATAGAGGTTCAAAGATTATTGATGAGTTGTTAGATTTGCTTAAGGAAATTAGAGGAGCATTGAGTTAGGTGGTGGTGGAAAGTGTGATGATAGTGGATATTTTTGCTTCCATAAATGCAACTACTCATTTGGAACACATTGAATTCTTAGGAATGGATGAATTGATGAGATTAGAAGCCATTTCTAGTCCTGATGATTATCATGTTCCATAATTGGTAGTAGATTTCTAGTTAATTTTGGAGATTGAGATGCTTAGAAAATTGTCAAAGAAAATACTAGAAAATTGTAGGATGACGAGTAGGGGATCATTACTTTTAGTACATTTGTTTCTTGTGTGTTCACAAATGATAATTGGGAGGATGATCATGGTAATTTTGATCAACTAGTGCATCTACGGTTGGGAGGTCCTACTTGTGGTGTAGATAATATGAAAGAATTGATGAATATTGCAATGAGTTTGTTAACATAGGAGAATGAGAAGAAAAAAACATGTTGGTTGAGAGAAGAAGAAGTTTGCTCATTGCCTATTTAACTAGGAAGAGATGATTTTGACACCTCTAGCCCCTCTTGCTAGAGAGTTTGTTGAGAAAGTTTGCCTAGCTATTAAAAAATCAGTGCACCTATGCCAGCTTCATCTACTTCTTTAGATTCTTCTAGTTCAGGTTATTTAGATGCTGATCATGTGTAGATTTTCCATTTTTGGTTAGTTCCACATTTGGTCATATTCTATTTGGGTGGATGAGGAGAGACTATTTCAGGTTGCTTTCTTTTCCATTGTTTAGATCCTATTTGCTTTAGGGTATCTTTCTTTCCATATTTTTTTGTAGCTTTTAGGGGTTGCTTTAAAACTTTGATTTTTGGGGATAATTAATTACTATTTTCAAATCCCTAAAATCTTATTCATTGGAATCTATGAATAAGTGTTTTGGGCAAAAGATATTTTGAATGATACTTGAAGTGAAGATTATGCTGCAGAAATTATCATTCAAGCTTTTAATTTAAGTTTTATGTGTGCAGTGCAGTTGATTTTATTAAGTGAATTAAAAGCTACAAATAGTGTTGAGATTTTTATCAATGTTGCAATTCGTCTTAGCAGTGACTTTGTGTGCCTCTTAAGTGATCCATTTTCTTGAGATCTTTTGTTGTCGCTTTTTGTTAGTAGTAGTTTGTTTACCCAATTCTTGTGTATGTGGATTTGGAAGTTTTTGCTTTCAACTAGTTAGAAAGCATTAGTTGTTTTAGTTTATCTAATTCTTGCATCTAGTTGTAAGTGTTCTAAATATTAAAAGACCTTGTTTGTGGGATAGAAAAAAGGTAGGATAGAATTTCATTTTAGTTATTCCTTTCATGCAAACTCCCTTGAGAAAATTGTACAGTGTTAATAACTGCATATGTTGTTCATAGCTTCGATTTAGGTTGTTTGTCTTTTCAGGGAGCTTCCCCTTTGGTCTAGATAAAGTAAGAAGTGTATATCAATCAGCCTAGGGGGTTTGAAGGGCATGGGCAAGAGATCCATGTATGCAGGTTGAAGAAGGTCTTGTATAGCCTGAAGCAAGAAACGCATATTTGGTATTTACATATTGATGAGTACTTGTTGAAGTTGGGCTTCACCAAAATTGTTGCAAGCCCCATAGAAGAGAGGAACGGTTCTTAAGTATGCTCCCATAGATTCATAGGTTGTAGGTATTTTGACTATAAGCCTAAGGGGCCTGCTTTAATCTAACTGCATTAATATACGTGATTCATTATCAAATTTCAATTCATCATGAGATTGTGTAATGGTTGTGTTTTTCTGCAATATTTCATGTGTGAATCCTAATGATAATAAACTACAATCTGCATGTATGAATCCAGTGATTAGTAATGCAATTCTTTAGCATAATAAGAGGATTAGGTCAGCTCTCTAATACACTTTGGGTTGATATCCTCGAATGATAAGGTACCAGTGCACCTGGGTATCTATTAAGTATTTAGTTATTTGTTCAACTACAACCCCACGTATAAAAATAACACACTTTCAACCCATGCGTTAACCTTTTGATGATTCAAAATATATAATTATATTGACCACTATAAAAATTGCAAACACTTTCATCCCATGTATTAACCTTTGGATGATTCAAAATATACAATTACATTGATCACCAGGCTACATAAAATAGCGCACTTTCAGCCCATGTGTTAACCTTTGGATGGTTCAAAGTATACACTTACATTGACTGCTAGGCAGAACTAAAATCTGAATCTGAAATTTAGAACTTTTCAAACTAAAATTGTTCAAGGTTTTGTATTTTGAACTTTTGCGGATGGTTTGCAGAGACTGCAGCTGGATTCCAGATGATTTGAGATTGCAGTCTCTGCAGATTGCAAAAGCTGTGGAAGAAGCTTTGTTACAAGCGGTAATTCTTGGTCTTTTGTCTTTTGGTTCATGTCTAAGGCCAAGGTTCCAGTATGATGACTCTAAAATTCAAGCTTTGGCTATTTATGCCCCATCACTTTACTTGTTAACATTAATACTAATAATGCTGTGTTGGTTGATTTCTAAAACATCCTTATGTTGATTTTTCTATGCTTTTATTTGATGTGATTGCTCTGTTCTTTTGCTTCAGGTGCAGTATAGTAGTTTTGGGCGAGATCATATTATACCGAGTGTAGTCAAGATTGGTTTTGCTTTGCTTGAATTTGTTGAAGCTGGGAAGATGTGTTTTGCAGCAGACTCTGTTAGTTGTAATGGTTTAGTAGGAGTCAAGGAGCTAGGAGTCCAAGCACTGAAAACAGCATTTGAAATTCATGATATGGCACGGAATGAGGTTTTTTTTTCAGTCTTGATATTCTCACATAAGAAATGCCTAGTTCTCATTTTCTTAAAGCTGTTATCCCTTTATTGGCAAAGTCTATATGCAACTCTTCACTTCAGGAGGATGTTATGATTTGCAGATTATCGAACAAATTAAAATTCGCATAATTTCTCTGAAGCCTGCACAGAGCACTGTAGTTATCAGGTGACTTCATATGATTGCAAATTGATGTATGCTTTGGTTTATTATGGATTTTTTTCTTATAAGTAGTCTTGCAGATTACTTGGTGAGCTAGTTCAGAGTTATCCACATCTGATGCTCGAGCATGTTGCTCGTTTGAAGGAGTCCTTAGATTATTTCACCTTATTGAATTTCATATCTTCTTCCTCTTTTGTCAAATCTTTATGTCCTCTCTTTCAGATGAGCCGTGACCTCCAGGTGATCGTCCTTAAAATAAATTTCACAAGACTAAAAGTTTTACAACATACACACACATATTCTGGCCGTTGAAAAATCTTCTAATTGCATGGTCACGTGCACAGAATTATACTGTCTTGGTCTTGAGGAAGGCAATTTTTGGACGGGAAGAGGCTGCTCGTGTGGCTGCAACTAGAGCCATAGTAGATCTGATTATATCAGAAAAGCAGATGGCTAACAGTGATTTAGACTCATTTCCTACTTCAAGTCAGGCTAGCTGCAGTCAACAAACCAAATTTGCTCGTGGACTGGGATTGAATCTTTTTCAAGAGCTCAAAGGATTATTGCGAAGGTGTCTTTCGCAACAGGCATGTCCTATATACCCACTTTAACTGTGATGTTTTCCTTCTGTTGTGAAGCACTGGTTGTCAGTCATTTATAAATTCGTGACCCACAGGCACGGGTAAAGGAAGCAATGTATAAAGGCCTTGTGAAGCTTGTTCTGGTTGATCCTGCTGCTGCAGGCCCAGTCTTTGATCTGCTATGGCCTCATTTCCTTCAATATTGTGTCCCCCAAGAGGTGCTTTGCAATTTTTCCTTTGAAGTTTTAACCAGGCATATGCATTTATCAGATGTGATTACTTTTGGGATACTATTATCTCTATATGAGCCAATTCTTGACAAAGGTTTTTTGTGTGGTCAAAAACTCAAAGATAATTTGTATTAATTACTTATATGTAGCATTCCTATGCTTACAGTTTGTACATATTTGATTGCAGGATGGTGGACTCCAGCTCAAATTAAGTGCTTGTGTTAAAGTCCGCAATGGGATGATCTGTCTGGAGGAGCCATTAGATTATCTACTTTCTTGTGTGCATTATCTTCTTGTCCTTCAGCCACAAAATAAAACTGTTCAACAGTCTGAATACTCATTGACATGCTTTGGATTTTCGTTATCACAGGATAATGAGGTATTTTTCCATTCTATTTACCCAATTCAATCTGATCAACATATGATACACCAGGAACTTATGTCAGTACACCATAAGACATTAGCATTTAACATATCTTGATTCTATACAGGGTGGAGGAGTCTCATCTGGTGAATCTTTTGCAAATGCCTTCTTAAACCTGAGACAGAGTTTCCGTAGGGGCAAGTTGGAAGGTTCATATTCCAATGGTTAATATTTATAAATAGACGTAACTATGTTTCTTCTTAACATGAGTTGCTATTTTGACATTTCAATCATTTTGTTTTGGTGCAGGGTACAGTTTAGATAAGACACAGAATTTCAGCCCAGAAACGCCAGAAGGAGAAAGGAATATTGAACAGGCTTGTGTAATGTTGGGAATCTTGGAGGTTTTAATAGATATTTCAGTCTCAAATATGAGAAATGCAACTGATGCCAACCAAGAAGAAATTAAAAGTGAACTTATGTCCTTACTTGAACTTTATGATTCTCTAGAGCAATCTGCATGTAGAAAGCAAGGAAATGCAGCTCGAAAAGGCTCTATGAAGGCTCCTTCAGATCCCAAGGCACAAACAGAGGAGACTGGGAATCAATCTCACAGCTTGAGACGTAGTTCAAATGCTTCTTCATCTAGTTCTGCTCAAGATAGAGTTCCTTTCTTGATGACCTCAAACATTGGTCACCTCTTAGAGGCTTCGATGAAGTTAATGAATACTAATATCTCCTCCAACCAGCCAACTTCCAATCATCGTAGCCAAGGAACATCAGGGAAGCAAATTATTCATCATGTCAAGCTTGTATCATTTGCATTAAAAACATGTCTTCGTCATCTCAAGTTAATGTTAAATGAGTCATTTGAGGAAACAGAATCCCAAAATCCATTTAAGGCCCTTGTTGACAGTGATATGAAAATCTTGGGAGGTTCTCTGTTGCAAATTATTTGTTTATTGAAATCATCTTTGAGCTCAATTTCAACTCAAGACAAACCAAGGAACAAGGAAAGCAAAGGAAAAAAAACTTCTGATGAAGCTGGAGAGGGACTTATCCATACAGCAATTCTTTGTATGGATATACTATGTAAGTTATCTTTTACAAAATATAATTTCACTGATATTCTTGAGGAAATGCTATCTGTTCCAAGCAGTGAGGCAGATTCTTTACATGAGAGGGATATTGAAATGGAGGATGTATCTGAAATTGAAAATGAAAGTCCAGAAACTAGGCTGGTGCACCTATTTTTATGGAAGAAGATCCGTCCACTTCTGGTTCAGTTTCTTAGCTTGTCACACTTCCGAGAGTTTGAGGTAACATTTATCATTGGCATATCTGGACTAGTGCTTAAAATAGACAATCTTTTTATCTTCTGCATAATTACTAGGAACACCTCTTGAACCATGTTCAAAGCTACTTTGAATAGCAGCTTTTGCGTTCTCATGTTCGCTTCCTTGCCCCTGTTTTATTGTTTCAACTTATATATTATAGGACACCGGCTTCAGGAAATATTGTAACAATTGTGCCATGTATGCTATATTCCTCTCATTAAGGTTTGTATTATAGTTAAATATCCCTTGCAGATCAACAACCAGAGTTAAGGTATTTACAGACCACATTCATGTTGCATAATCAGGCCATGTTTATGCCATTTGTAGGGGTTTTTAGCTTCCTCCTTGCACTTTACTTAATGAAGGAATGTAGTGATATTGCTATTCCAAGTTACTCAAACTTTTGGTATTTTCTCATATAGAAGTAAGCTTCCACTTGTGCAGCATGGAGATATCTCTAAAGGTTTTCTGAAATATTAACTAAGAATTTTTGTATGCTGTTCTAATTGTGGCTGGAACGTTCCCATCCTGCTTTGGGTAATGGAGAGCTGTTTCCAGCTACTTGGTGATCATATATACATAGACAGCATAAGTAGGGGCGGTCTACTATGTTGCATCTTATTATTTCTGTGGATACTTTTCTTTTTTTTTTTAATCTGATAGGGGGATTTTCTAAGTAAAGTTTTGCATATTTGTACTTGTGCTTTCTTCCCCTTGACTATGCTCACGCATATGAACTACTCCACTTGTGCAAGTCTATGTACCTTACCATGAACATTTTTGGCAAAGTTCCTCATTTATGTTGACAAGTGCCTCACAAGGTGGAAGAGGAGGGTATTTTCTCTTCTCTTGCTCAGAATTTTGAGGAGGTTGGATAAATGAGGAACAACCCTTCTCCTAACCAATCAAAATGCATTGGAATGACAAATATGAAATATTTTCCTTCCATTTCAATTTTTCACTTGGGGTTCTACTAAGTCATGAAATCTATTCTACATGTCAAATGTTAATTATGATACATGTGTTGCAAAGTCAAGTTTGACATGTAGCACAATAATTTGATGGAATTGGATTGTGCCAAACTCCCTTGAGCTGTTGATAGTTGGACACATGCTGGGAAGGAAAATTAAATATGTATCTTAGTTCCATCCTTTCTTGTTCTAGTGCTTTAAATGTCATGAAAATGCTAACAATGGTCTCAACAAAGAAAAATCAACATTAAATATTTTCTAAAGACTCTTGTGAACCAACAATAGAAGAAGACCCATGTTGAACTTCTTACATCGCCCACCTTCCCATCAAGGGTTTTAAGGATATCTTGTAGTTCATCCATGGTACCTTTGTTTTCTTTATGGAATCAACTTCTTAACAAAGGAAGGGTAATATCCACTTGTTATATCAATCCCCTTTGGGGTGGAAAGTCAATGAAAAATTCCTACGGTGACAAAGTAATAGAAGTGTTGGAATCCACCATTATAGCATTCTTAGTTTCCCTCTAATCTTGCTGATTTTGAAAAGCAACCTTGGCCTATTGCCTTCTGTTGTACCCCTACTGAAACAACCTTGTTCACCTGTGTTAGTAGTACAATTACTCCTTGTTTCGATTGTTCGGTATGCCAATTTGTGTTATTTTTGTGATTAGAATGTGTTTGGAGCTGATTCAATGCTGCAAAATCTCCATTATCATTATAATGCAGGCACAAATCGAAAACAAAAGAAAATTGAGGAGATTTGAGCTCAGAGAATGAAAGTGTGCAAATATCCACCAAGCACAGCAAAAAGTTAAATATCAACTTTGTTAGAATTTGATGAAAATTTACACGTGGATGGGTTTTTCGATTTGAGTTGGTGGAGCAATTGGATTTTGGAAAGTGACCTGGACTCAAAGTGCCAAAAATGCTTCACCAATGTGCCAAATAGAAAGTAAAATGAAAAAGAAATAATAGTAAGTGTTTTTAGGTGCAACAATTGCATTTTTGTACCAAATGGCAGAAATACCAAAAGTTCCATGAGGTGAACTTCAAACTTGTTGGAATTTGACAAAATTCTATGGGAATGATTAGTTTTTAAAGCTGAATGCATTGGTGCAATGAGCTTTTAGAAAAAATTATCTGAAACTCAAAGTGCCAAAGATATTTCACTGATGCATTGTGTCAAGTGAAAAACCAAGCGAAAGTGAAATAAAAAATTTAGTTACTTTGGTGGAAAAAGTGGCACCCAATGATAATTTTAGCAAAACATGCATAAATGCCATCGGTGTGATAGTGGCATTTAAGATCTAAACATAAAAAAAGTAAGAATAAAATCAGTAAAAATGCTTAAGACATGGATTGTGCACCATATTGACATTCTGGTGCCAAAACCTTGAGCAAAAGTGTCATAAATTCATAATGATGTACCTCATGTGCCTTTTACCATTTGGCCCTTCACAACTCTCAAGCAAACCAAAAAACCACACTGATTCAAAGTGCCCATGAATCACACCATCATGTTAGGGGTGAAGAGAAATAGGTTTTCAAGAGTTAATATTTCTCCATTTTCATCCATTCAAAGCTTTGAATCTCAAAAAATTTTCAAGGCAAGTCCATTTTCTGTCATGCCCCTGCCAAACTAAGGATCACAACCTTGATTGAGAAAATCAGATCGCCGCCTATATCCTAGGCTGGGGAATTAAATTAACAAAAAGGTCAATTAATATTAGACAAAAGAACGTCATGGGTGGCGGCTCTAACAATAAAAAGGTTTTAAAGCAACACTTGGTTATGAAGGGATGTATCCCTTGCCAAGGTAAGGATGTTAATGAAAAGATGTAACTTTCCCCCACTATTGGAGATATTAAAGGGAGAATAAATCATTTGTGAGAGGATAAAGGGAGAAGTGAATTGTTAGATAACAATTCATACAACAACAAATATATTGCAGAAAATCGATTCAAACAACAATCAATTATAAAAGCATACAATTATTATTCAAGGATTGAATTGTCAATCCATCAAGAAATACAAATCAATAGTCTAGCGAATAGTTCAAGCTATGAATTGTGAGTTGTAGGTAGTATTTGCAAATCGGATGGGGTTTGGGCTAACGGGGTGGGCTAAGTGTTGGAAGGAAAGGGTCTTTTCAGGCCCTTGACAAGCTAGGGACGGGGTCCTTGTGTCATGTCCCCTCTATCCAAGGGATGTAACATTATTATTTTGATTTAGTCATAGTATTTTTTAAAGACTAATAAATAATAAAATATAATATAATATTATTATTAATAAAAATAAATTAATAAATATTTAAAAATACAATAGCTGGGTTGGCTAGCATTATAAATTAATAAATATTCAAAAATAAAATAAGCTAAAGTGATAAAAATTTGAATTGCAAACAAGGGGCCAATTTTGGGCCCTAGGGCACCATCTACTACGGGTATTTAATTGTGCCTTTTGGAGCTGTGTGGTGTGGGGGGGGGAGAACTTAGCATATTTATGATTTTGGTCTTTTGAAAAGACTTGCACAAGGACGCAAAGCCTTGTTGCAAACCTAGGAGGTGAGGACGGAACCCCAAGTCTCTTTTTTCAAACCATCATTTTTAGGCAGAGCAAAGCAGATTTAGAGTGCTGATCACCATCTTCAGTAGAGCGAAGATATTTCCAGACTGCAGGTCACCAGTCACAGGCAGAGTGAAGGGTTTTTCAACTTCTAGATTAGCCACTAGCAGCTGTAGCAATCTTGTTACACCCTAGAATTAGGAGATTCCAGTCATAATTGGCCAACAGGGCACTCAATCCCTAGGAACCAACTACACCTGGGCAATAATCACATTGGCGGCAACCTATTGCAGTGACCAGCCTAATTTTGAAGATCCTAACAAACCTAGGCGGTTATCCAAGGACAAATTAAGATAAACAGACCCAAATCTGCAGATCCAGGAGAGAGGAGACCTAATTGGTAGTCCTAGGTCACTATATGGTGGCATTCTCAATCAATTTGGTGGAAAATTGGAGTCTCCAACATCAAGACAAGGCCTTGACATGATTCTTCCCAGTTGGGAGGGCCAGATACACACACAACCTAATGTAATATCTCTACAACAGTGATTTGTGAGATCTATAATCAGTTTCAGACCATTGTATTAACTTAAAAAATTAGTTTTGTTCTCCTCTAAATTACTAAACTTGTGCACTCTTTTGTGGATCAAATTTTCATATTTGGATTTTTAAGTGTGCTATTGTGAATTCTTGTGGATGGTGTAAGGGTAAATTCTGAGTCAGTGATTTAAATTTGAAGTTAGATTTTTAAACCCTAGGTACATCTCAGTGGTATCAAAGCAGGGTTCTTGCTAGCTTGTGAATCATCAAAAGCTCATCATTTTATGGTAGAGTATATCTATTGCATGTCATTCTTTTGCAGTTGCATATCAATTTTCAGTGTTTGAAAGCCAGAAAGATGAAGACAATTCAAGAGTCCATGTTAGAAATGTTAGAAAAGTTATAGGAATTGCATGAATATCAGAAGGATTTTATCTCAAGGATGGAGCATCGTGAGACAAAGAGAATGTTTTTGAAGGAAGAAGAAAAACCAGATTTGAAGGAGATGGCTAGGATAGTAACCAAGAAGCAAGAAGAACAACCTATACAGCCACGAGAAGAGGATGAAAGGGCGAGATATAACGCTGATTATATTGTTGTGGATCTTGCCATCCGTCATGACATGTCTTTTGAGGAGTATTATGATATAAAAATAAGAAATGGACGGAGGAGAAGAAGGTGCAGAGAAGAGGAGCCAAAAGAATCATTCTTGAAAGAGGGAGAACCCAAGATGATGGAACCTGAAACAATGAGTGCTACAACAAAGACAAAATTACAAAAGGATGTCAAGAAAGAAGTGGTGATAGTGGACCAAGAAGAAAAATTGCATTTACCAGACTAGTTGGAGGAAGAACAAGAGGGCCCCAATCAGCAAGTTGAAGGTGAATATTCCTTGTTGATTTCTATGAGATGAAGGTGGGAAAAATTCTATTTGTCGGGTACAAAGAGTTCAAGTTGAAGGAAGATATGCTGAATCATGTTATATCTTTTGAGCTTCCAAATGATGAGCCATTGATTGATTTACAAAGCAACATTGTGGATGGGTATACATTTGTGAAGAACATTTTGGTTAACCCTAATTCAAGGATTTTTAGTCACAGGAATGGAGTTGTTGAGGATATCTCAACAATCTCTCTTGCAAGGAATGAGGATGGACATTTTGTTTGCAGCCAAAGGTAAGAAAATGTTTCTGATTTGTTGCTTCCTATGTCATTGTAGAATTTTATTCATCATGCAAAGCATGCAAAAGGAGGTGATAGAGTAAGAGATACTTGTAGTATAGGGCATGTGGACTCTTTGATTCAAGTTTATGATTATTTTTGCATATGGGATCCCCGTGATCTTTTGATGGTCAAATTGGATAGAGGCATTTGGGTTGAAAGGAAGTTTATGAGGGATCATAAAGGGTTGGTTGTGCATGCTAACCACATTGTGAAGGATTGAGATTTATAGTTCGTAGATCACTCTTGGGACCTAAGTACCACTCTTGAAGACAAGATCGTGGGTGATGGCCAAATGGAGATGGTCAGCTTAGGGTACTTGATGCTAGATGAAGGTAAGCATAATAGTTGTTGTTTCAATGTTCAAGATTTCGTGACTATGTTTGGTATGGTGTTTTGGGTATCAAGCTTCAAGCAAGTTGGAGGACTCATGAAGAAATTCCTAGCATCATGGGAGAAAAGAGATTGGTCACCACTTTGGTTGAACAAGAAATGTGCAAAGATTTTTATATCATGGGTCTTGGAGAGATCAGCAAAACATGGAGATTGCATGGGGAGCATTTTATGAGAAAGTTTATCATGAAATTGAAAACCAAAAGCAAAGTGGTAGTGTTACTAGTCATAAGAAAGGAAACTCCAAGATGTGTCATGGCAAGAGGAATGGAACATCAATGGGCAACGATCACCACCACATCTAAAGGTGAGTCATCTTTTGGTAATTATACTTGGCTTAGGTGGGACTAACATTGCATGGTGCTTAAATTCTCAGGGTCACCATTGAGTATATGGTATCATCATGGGTTGAGAAGGCATGGTGTTTCCACTAAGAAAGATGGACTGCGGGAAGATTTCAAGGAAAGACACTTCATTATGTTAATGTGTGGTTTGTCTTGGATGTACTCACTATCACTCTCCTATGGTGGTTACCCAATGAGATATTTTTGAACCAAACCCCCGAACCCGAACCCGAACAAGTACCAGAACCAACAACTTAGATAATATATAATAATCCACATATACTAAAACATATTCCTTCTAAAGGAATATGTGTCATCTTTTGGTGATATATGTGAGTCATATTCAATGGGCAACATTCACCACCACATCTAAAGGCGAGTCATCTTTTGGTAATTATACTTGGCTTAGGTGGGACCAACATTGCATGGTGCTTAAAATCTCAGGGTCACCATTGAGTATATGGTATCATCATGGGTTGAGAAGGCATGGTGTTTCCATTAAGAAAGTTAGAGGGACTGCGGGAAGATTTCAAGGAAAGACACTTCATTATGATAATGTGTGGTTTGTCTTGGATGTACTCACTATCACTCTTCTATGGTGGTTACCCAATGAGATATTTGTGAACCAAACCCCCGAACCTGAACCCGAACCAGTATCATAACCGACAACTTAGCTAATATATAATAATCCACATATACTAAAACATATTCCTTCTAGAATATTATTCTTCTAGAATAACTGGGCAAGTTTACATTAAATAATTTAGAGCAGTTTCAACTAGACACAAGTCATTCTTATTTTATTTACTTAAAGTTCTCTTATTTTACTTTAAAAACTATTTAAGAATTATTTTGTTTTATTTACAATGTTTATTTTTATTTGAAGAGATATTTTTATTTACTTAAGAGTTATTTTGTTTTAGTTTATTTACTCGAGGGTTATTTTATAGTTATAGTTTAAAAAAAAAGTGTTGGCTATGTTTTTTGTTTTTATGTACATGGTCACAACATGATGCTCCATACCTTGCTGTTACTCTAGAACACCTTTTGGTGTAAAGATAAAGTTGCTGAATATGTCTTACCCTTGATTTGTTATAAATGCCCGGTATCCATGTTCTTTATTCTTGAATACAAATTTAAGTATTCCTCCATGTTCCTCCTAGAGTTTCTTATAATATTTTTGAATTGCTAGGCAATTACATTTAACTTTCAGAGTGGTGTTATCTTAGGCATGAATCCCACGTGCAATTGAAGATATCAAGATAACTTGGCAGAATGGCATCTGAAACACTTTGAAAAGCAAGTCTCTTTCCATGAATTTAGTGTCTCATCACATATTTTGCTTGGTTTTACCTGTATATAGATGAATATTTTGAATTTCTGGAGCTTCAGAAGTTTATCTTGGTTGCCATATCTTTTTTAAATATTTGTAATATTTAATTTGTCATCCTGCTCAGGTGCTTACTGGCACTGCATTATTTTTGGGAGACAAATTACCTTTGCGTCTTAGAAAGGTGCATGGTACTTGGGCCGAGATGACGTGCAGAAGTATGAAGGTAATGCACAATGGTGCAGCCCGAGCCTTGGCCACATTGGCAATCTACCTAAGCATTCCACCATTAGATCTTACTATAGGGCAAAGAATGGCTTCTGAGTTGCTGAAGGTCATGGGGTCAGAGGAAAGGGATCCCATAGATGTGTCAGATGTATTTGTGACTATAAATTCTTCAACAAGTAATGGAATTGCTACTTTGTTACTGCAACTTGCTGAGGCTACTTTAGTTGATGTGGACTGGCTTATCTCAAAACTGAAAGCTTATCTTGTAGCTGGAAACTTGCCGCTTTTAGATGCTAATACAAACAACCAAAGACGAGCAAATGTTTCAAGATCAGTTTTGGAGGAAACATTGCACTCTCGAGTTGAATCTCTTGTTCACATGCTCTCTCTCTTTACAGAGATGAGCCTTCAAAGTAAGTACCAAAACTGCATTCCTTATTGTTGTTTGGTTCTCTTTTGTTTAATTCTCAAGTGCCCACCATTCTGAGATTTGTTATTGTTGTCTTTTTGAAGCTTCCCCAGCAGAACATTTCCTGAGAGTGGCTTCAAAGCTTTATAAGAGTTTAGCTGCTGTGACTAAACTATGCATTGCTCCAAAAGGCTATAAACAGCCTTTGCCTAGCAGTAAATTTCAGATGCTTGCAGAAGTTACTTGTCGAAAGATGACTGCCCCTCTGTATAACTTCATGGCTGTGATGCAAAGGGTATGTATGTTCTACGGTTATCATTTTGACTGATTAAAGGCACTAGCCAATTAGATATGCAATCTTTGGAGAGCCTTATATAAATATTTTCAATTTCTAATTTATTTCTTATTGTTTTACTGAGAAACTGATTTACTTTCTAGGGTGAGGATTGTGGGGTTTTAACTGTTTTCTGGAATGGTTGCAGGACCAACAAGAGAATTTACAAGAAAAAGGTGTAGTCAACAAAATCAAAAGGGAATGTAAAACTATTCCCAATCTTATTTTTTATATTGAGGACTATGAAAAATATCTCATCCAACTTAGCAAACTCACTAAAGTCAACTTGCTGAGACATGCAAAACGCAGTACTGCAAGGGATTTTAAGATAATAGATACTGGAAAGAAAAAAAAGGATGATGAAAACAATCAGCCTGAAGAACCAAATCAATCAGATGCTCCAGTCACAGAAAATGTATCTGAAGATGAATCTCTGAGGCAGGAAGAAGAAGGACTAAGGCAGGAAGAAGAGGGACTACTGGATGTTCCTTCTGAAGGCAATGCAGTTGATGATGAAAGCAAATCTGATAGTGAAAATGACTTGGGAGGGAACACAAATAATGGACAAAAGCGCAAGATTACACATGTTATTCAGGATTCAGATGAAGAATAAACTTAATCTGTCTGGTAAATAGTTTGGGCAGAAGAAACATTAATGAAATTAAATGTGTTTAACAGTTTTGATATATATACTGTGATTAATCCAGTCACACAAAATATGGTTATTCATTTGGAGATAATGGCTCTGATGAACAGATAATTTTTGAGCAATAAAATATAACTAGCTTAAAAGGATAAGCAGAAGCATCCACATGCACATTAATCAATTGGGTTCTTTCAAGTTGATTTTATGGTAATATTTGATTTCATTCAACAAAATATTATGGGTTATAATTTGCAAATGGCTATTTTTGGACTGGTCTATGAAGGGTTTAATGAAATTATTCTATATATTAGCCTAACAAAATGCACAATTGGAGACAATTGTTGCAGCGGATCTTTATTTTTGAGTATCATATTGTAATCATAAAGACATTCAGAGTACATAATAAAAGGTTTACACTAAGCACATGCTATGATGCTAGGCCAGAGGAGGATTGTCCCAACCAGTGTGCAGATTCTGCACAATAGAACTGAAACTTCCCAACTTGGCAGCGAAGTCCGCACAACTGATTCAACTTCACTTTGAATCTAGCTAGAAGTATGGCCCTGAGACAATATAGTGTAGCTAGAATCAAATCTGAATGTGAGAGTGTTATCTGTTGGCAGGGAATTAGTGGTGCTGTGTGTTGAGGAATTGCCTTAGACAGTACCCTGCTCATAGCGCAAGGAGCATTCCCCCAATGGTTGAGGAGGTCATGCAAGTGCTGGAATTCAAGTGCAAATTTTTTGATCATACTTGAATTTGAAAGTAGAGGCGAGCACACTTTCTTAGTAAGAGAAAAACTTATATCAATTGCATCAGCATTAAAATTAGCACAATTTCTATCTTTCTACAGCTGAAACAAGATAGAGGCTTTGCAAAAATAACAAAATCTAGTAATGAAACCAGGCAACAGGGCCATACCTCAAATAGAGCAGTCTGCCAGGAAAACAAGCTTCAATTAAAGGAGAGAAAAGGCTATGGATGCACTTCTAGGCATCTTGGGCATGAGGGCAGGTCCACACATTTCTAAAATGAGTTTGGTAATATCCTTAAAGTGTGTCCTTGGGTGCTAGGCTGATCAGTTGGTGCTCAGTGTTTGCCAGCATGCAACCTAGGATTGAGTCCTCAAGACCCATGATTTAGTTGACATGGTAGGTGCTTTATCCGGTCACCTTTAGCTAATCAGAAGGTGGGGGGTTACAAGGGCGCTCACTTGATTCTTAAGATGTTGGGATTCCCCTAATAAAAAAGAATCCTTGAAGTGCAAAGTATTCAAGATGAATGTCACAAAACCATGCCAAAGTTTTTGATGCAATTGACAGACCTCAATGTTGCTCTTTTTTGTGGTACTCAATATTACAAGGAATCTATATGAAATTTTAGTTATCACATGAGACTAGAGTAGTCAACTATTTTGGTTATTCTGACAAGACTTTTGTATTTTTCCTTTATGAAAGAAATTGCCATTGTGCATTGCTTCTTCCTTGACCATGTAACTTAACCTAGATAAAGGTGATATACAAAGATCAATGTAAATATTCAATTATTTGTCTCTACAGTTAAACTATAGTAGAATTACTTGACAAAAATTACCTTTTTCCCCACAAGAGTATCATACCTCAAGGCGAGAGGGTTTTCTTAGATGCTTTTCAGTGACTGAAGATTTGGCATATAGGGGACATAATATCAGCAAGGGAAGGAAAATTTGATCCATTCTGAGTAAAAAATATAAGATTGCTTATGATGTGTACAAAGTAAAATTGACCTTTGAAGATGTACAACAAACAATAATCTTAATCAAGATTCAAAATTTACAATTGGAGGCTTACAATCTTTACAAAAAATCTCCCAAGTATACAATGTACTCAGCCAGAGACTCCCAAGGATACCCTCAGCTAGTTGCAAAATTTGAATAAGAAGTTATGTGAGAAGCACACGTGAGTTTTGTCAAAGCCTTCTTAAGTGTAGGTTGCACTCTAAGTGTTTTTGTTTGTAATGATAAAATCAATGTATAAACCATAAGGATAAGATCGTTGACATCTAGAATACATGGGTTTGGGTTGGGGCGGAAATGAGAAACAATTTTTAGTAAACTATCTTATGTTATTTCCTATGTTCTTGTTGTAACTTGTTGCACTAAAATTGTTTAATTTTAAAAACAAGAGAAGGAATGTTAGTTTATATATGAATGTATAATAACTCTCATAGACTAGGATTTTTTTTTAAGGTTAAAGGTTTGATGACAATAAACTTAATTTGAACTCAGACAATCTTCACTTAGACTCATGATAAGTGATAGGTCAAAGCTAGGTTAAATAATGAGATGGATTTAATATTCAATAACTTAATTCAGTTTGGTTTAAGTGTCAATCCGAGGCATAAACTTGCGAATGACATCGTGGTTATATGTGTAAGGGCTACAAATAGTGAGGTGAGTGTGGATGAAATGCAACTATTCTAATGAAAACAAAATCATTCTTTTAAAATTGTTACAAAAATTTAAAACAATTTTGTTACAAGAATTTTGTTAAAAACTATTGTAAAAATTGCAAAATCATTCTTTAAAAATTATTGCAAAAATTTAAAACAATTCTGTTACAAGAATTTTGTTAAAAACTATTGTAAAAATTGTGTAAGCTGTTACAATAACTGTGTAGATTGTTAAAACTGTACAATCTGCTATAGGAATTGTGTAGATTGTTAAAAAAGTATGCTATGAAAACCACTTGTTACCAAAAGCAATTTAAATTGATTTATCATAAAAATAAATGATTAAATAAATCTAAAATATGCTCTTCATGCATCTAAAATAAAAGGTACAATTTATAATTTAATCGCACAATCCTAAAGTAAAATGATAACATAAATATACAAAATAAAAAAAATAAAAAAAAATATCACCATTATTTCTTGTGAGTGGGCCCTCCTCCCATTCTATGAGATGCCTGTACAAATGCTAATTACTCAAAACATTTGCTGCAAATATTATATTTTCATGAAAATTATTACATTATGTTTTGCACTATTGTATTGTTGCTGCACTATATTTGCACTATATTTCCAACATACGTTATTCTCCACTCCATTATTACATTTTTATAACTCTATTTTATAACATTTTTTCCTATTCTCTTGCCATCTCTTATGACATTATTAATGGCTTGTGGACTGGAATAAAACTAGCCATAAATATAGGAGCTTGTTTTGCCATGAAAATAGTTATTTTCTTGATTTACATCCATCACAACTTTATTAGTTGTAACAACAAACAATTCATACTATTTCATATCATATAAGTACAAAATAAGTCACTATATGTTATAACAAGATAAATATGGGAAGTTTGTTTTCTCCTCCTCCAATAGCATGCTGCAATATTTATTTTGGAAGGCTAAAATGACAACAAAGGTTAGTAAATGCAATCTAATATTTTTTTTTCATATATTTTACCTAAAAACTATATTAATTATTACTTATTTATATTTAACCATATGCAAATAGAATTCTAAAAAAGTTTAGGATATGATATGTAAATCAAACATAAAAGTGGACATTATGATATAGGAAAATGAATAAAATATGAGATAAAATGGAACATAAATGTCTCTCATCATTCTCCCCCAACTTAGCAGCATGCCATACAATTTTTATTACTGAGAGGCTTTGGTTTGGACTTGTAGGCTTGAGATTTTATAACTTCTTCTTTCTTCATCCTTAACTTTTATAGCTCATGCTTCAATTTTTTCATCTCCTCTTCATAACAAGCTTACATGAATTTGCTTTATTTTTCAACTTACATTTTTCTTTTCATTTTCAATATTCATACCTTCCTCCAACTTTTTATTTTTTCATCATTTTTTCTCTATTTTTCATAATTTTCTTCTTTTTTCATTTTTAATTTTTTTTAAGTGCTATATATATGAAGCATCATAATGTTTTTATCTCCACATTCATGAGTTATGAAAAATGGGTGAAATGATAGGCAATATGAATGATTGTGAATGATTATGAAATGTAAAACAAGGGGTCCTTAGGCATACCTTGCCTTGGTTTCCATGGTTTGCGCTGAGTGATGTAAACACTTGGTCTTCTTCATCCCTTAGGGTGTGAAATTCTACCTTTTGCATTTGCAGTTGATCCTCTTTTGGTAGCAATGTGGACATCATTTTGTTAGGGCTGCCTCAACTTCTTCCTACTTTTTTTTGTGCAAGGTGTCCAATTGGATAGTCAAGTGGCTAATGATGTCCTCCTTCATATTGGATATGATATTACTGAGTTCCACCCTTGTTGAGAGAAGAGGTTTTGTCACCCCTAGTCTTCTTTATGAATGATCTAGAGTAGTTTCCGCACACCTTGCAAATCTCATCTAAAGACAATTGAGATATATCTCCTGATCTTATGAGATTTAGAGCATCCATATAATCTTCATGGAATCCCCTCAAAAATACCAATTTTTAGGATTCTTGAGAGAGTGTTTTGGGGTGATTTCTTTAGGCATAACTGAAATCTTTCCACATAATCCTCTAGCGGCTTATCTTCTCTTTGTGACATTCTAAATATGTCATCCCTCTTTCTTTCTTTTTCCTCTACAATAATCCTAATATTTCTCCAGGAATTTGGTCTTCATTTTTTCCCAATTGGGGATGGAATTTCTCCCCACTCTCATAAACCAATGTAGAGCAACATCCTTTAATGTGGCTGGAAACAATCTGAGCCGATGGGCATCTATAGTATAGTCATAACTTCGACACAACACATCAAAATAAAAAAAAAATGTGTCTGGGTCTTCAGTAACTAGTCCATAGAAAATAGGTAATGCTGAAGGGGGTATGTTCTTAAGAGCAACAACCCTTATTTGGTTGGTTATAAGAAACTCAAACATCACATGCTCTTCCAGGTTGTCCACGACTTCATCACCCATGTCAAAGTGAGTTTTGGAAGTCTCCTCTGTGTTTGGAGTAGCTACTGGTGTGAGGGATAGTTCTTGTTTGTTAATTCCCTCAATATATTCACTATTTGCACTAGTGACTTGAAATGCTTCATGAGTTGAGGGGAGAAATCTTCCCATAATGTCTCTCTACCTCTGCATACAATAGTTCTAGCTCTTTGAATTGGTGGTCCCTACACACTATTAGTAAATGATTTTTCTGTTGATTTTTAAATACCTATTGGTCCTAATGTTGAAATAAAACTTGCTATTCTATGAAAGCTTAGAAATTATTTAAAATACACATAAGAATCCTTAACTTAGCACCATCCTCGAAAATGGTGCAAAAAATGTAGAGCTTCCTCTAATGCCTAATTAAATGGTGCTAATGATTGTGCACATGGCTTAGTGGACTTGAAGATCCCTAGACTAAGTAGTTCATCTCTCAAGAGAAGGCTTCATTAAATCATCAACTAGGGAGTCATAAACTTCAGATAGTGTTGGAAATATACATGCATTCATGAATTCTAAACATCCTACATCGACTGAGTATAGGTGAATCAAACCCATATAAATGTAGTAAAACCTTTTAACTAGAATAAACTTCTATTTCTCAAAACAAAGTAAATGAATACAAACAACTGCCTTTTTTTGTAGTTACTTAATGCTTATAATTGTAGCCAAATAATTGTTATACTACAATATGTCCTAACCTAATTAACCTTCAGAGTACTAAACAAAGTATCAACTACAAATTCTAATTCAAAATTTATAATGCATCATTCATAATCACATGAACTGAAAAACTATCAATTAAACTTACAATGTATAATCTAATCTACCAATATAAATGAATGTGGTTCAACACTACCTCAAGTGGCCCTTGCTTGAGTTTTTGCATCCATAAAATCTCTTTAAACACTTAAAAAAATATGTTATCAAGGTATTTCTTCTTTATTGCATTTCAGTCATACACAAAATTGTTGAACAAAATTTAACAAGAAATCTTATTCAATATAACACACCTATTATCTAGATCTTCTCCTCGACAAGGTACCCCACTATATAGGGTTCGTGAGGGAGTCCAATTATTTGTGAATTGAAAACAAACTTAAAGCAGATGTCAATTCTTCCCCAAGAATAGGAAGAGGGCTGATTTTTTAAAACAAAAAATAATAACTATCATAACAAGAGTATAGAAATAAAACAAGGACTTTTTACTCAAAGGGATTAACCATTATAACAAAAAGTATGCCCAGGAAGAGCAATTTCTGTTAGAATTCATATTTCTATTGGGAACATACTTCTTCTATTGCTTGTCTTATTAAAAGCTAAGAGTTATGAAGTATTTAATCTATTTCTTTCTCCCTTCACTTACTTTTAGATTGTGTTGTAATGTCAACATCATGTAAATGAATTATGTACTCCCTTTCAATGTCTAAAAAAATATCCTAAGGAGAAGGGCATGAAGTGTCGCTTGAATTTCTTACACATAGAGGTGGAGGTAACTTGCTTTTCATATTTTCAATATGAAACCCTTGAAACAATCTATCACCCTTGTGTGACCTTGGTGGTGAAGCAACTCACAATTGAGCAATCTATTCCTCAACTATTTCATTTCTACTGTTTTGATCATGCATTGTTTCATCATAATGGTCATCTTTATTTTTTCTACCAATAAGTGTATCATTTGTTATTATCTCTAACCTAAGTTGATGTGATTTTCTAACTATCTTCACCATGTTATGAGAAAAGTCATCTGAATTGTAATGATCTCTTTAATTATCAAAAGCATCATTTCTACCCAATTTACTAACATGTGCATAACCACGAGTATCAAGAGTAGGAAACTTACCTATGTTTTTAGCCTTTGATTAAGTGTGTTATTTCCTTGCATCATTGAAAATTCCTTCTTTTTTTGTGTCGATCTTTAGTTTTCTTCCTTTATCCATAGTACAACTTGGTGAATTAATTTTCTTTGGGTTTGATCTAATAGAATCACCACTCTATAATTAAAAGAGAAAATTTTGTCTTTTCAAGAATATTCTACTACAACCATGCACACCATATAACTAAAATTTCCTTGTTATTGGGGTTTCCAAAATTATTTTAAACTTTTGAAGTCCTCGATAGTGGAACCATTATGTTGGATCCCAAAATTGTTGCTCCATAATCCTAGAACTCATCCCAACTATCTAGGCTAGGGGTGTCTTCAAGATACCATAGTTAGGGTTCATCCATCAATTATGGAGGGTTAAAGGCTTGTTGGTGAGAGTGGGTAATCTTCCCTTCACTTTGGGATCATCTTAAACCAAGGAGGGTATTCCTAGAGGTATGCCTTAATAGACATTCAAACCAAACATAATGAATAATTAATGCAATTTATAGTAATTATATCCAAAAATGAGCTTAACCTCAATAACTATCACTAGACTAAGATCAACTAGTTGTAGTAAAACCTCTTTATTGTTAATAAATAATTTAAAAATGCATTTATAGGTAAAAAAATATTACAAACCTTTGAATTGGTTTCATTTATGTTTTGATAGGCATGTAAAAACTTATAAATATACTAAACATGACTCTTTGAATCACTTAACAATTAGGTTTTTCTTAAGGTTTTCCTTTTTTTTATATTGAATCATGAACAACATATATGGATCCTAAAATTAATTTCTATACTAACTGGTGATTGATTTTTATGATTTTAGTGTGAATGGATGGTTAAATCCTTCAATATCGATACCTTACTAGGTTGCATATTAGTATTCAACCATCACAAGAAAATAACAATAAATAATAGTAAAGATATGATGCATACAAACATCTACATAATGATTATTTTCCGAACTCATTATAATTCATTTATAGCAGATAAAAGACTATTAGATCTAACATAATATAAATTATAGTATTACAAAACTCATCATACTTGATTATCACACCATCAACTTTGATGAAAAAAATTATAAAGAAGAGGGCCTATCACACCTCTATGCCTTGAAACTCCCTACAATTCCAACAACAAGCCAAGGAGGCATGCAATTACATACACATTCTACAATAGCTATCTCTCTGCAACTTAGAGAGTATATCCAATGGTGAATACACTTAAAGAAGTTGAAACCCTAAATATTATTACACTACAATAGGTTGAAAACTCCAAATACTCACACCCAAAAATAATTAAAAATATAACTTAAACAACTCCATAGACCATATCAAAAATAAATCCAATCAACAATAGGAGAGGGACATCAAGATCGATACCCAACAAGGCATGACTGGGAAAGAGTAGGAATAGATCTCCCAAAATTTATGGCATAAATCACACTAAATAAAGATCTCAAAGGCCGATTGGTACCGAAGGAATAATTTATAAATGCATGATCATCCTAAAGAGTATCTTTAGTATAGAAAATTGAAGGTAAGGGTGATGATATTTGAGAGGAATGAGTGAAACATGACATACCATTAAATGAAATCGGTGCCCCAACTATTTCATCATACACACTAATGCAAAATATTATTTCATCCATACAAATTAGTCATGCCCATGTCAAATCTATTCTTAGCTCAACTAGATATTGTTGAATACTCAACTCTAGTAGTTGAAGTAGTTTAAAGTTTCATTAATGAAATTATACCTGAGTAATTTTGGGAAGATTCTTGATTGGTATGAAAGAAAATGACTCCAAAGGGCATTTATAAAGTGAAGTAAAAATGTAGTAAGGCAGTGAATTTCTACAAGGGGGTACAGTAGGATGGTAAAATATTTCAATAGGAAGGTTGTCGAGAAATAGAGGTGAATTGAACTTGTGTGGGAAGATAAAGGTTAATTGCACCTAGCAGATACAAATATACATAAAAATCATGCAAAAGGAGAAAACACCAAAAAAAAACCCAAAAAACCAATAAACTTAGGATTTTAGAGATCCCAACAAAATTTAACACATGAAGGGAAATGAAAACATATTAGGTACAATAACTCATGGAAGTCCATAAGAAATATGTTAGATCAATATATGCAATAGGAAAAATGAAACCCAAGTGCACCAAGGGAAAAGGACTCAAGAAAAAAAAGGGAAAAGTAGTGATGAGTCCAAATACCTTCCACCTTATTTCAAGATATTTGATTCCTTCACCTAGGAAACATGTATATCACTAAGGGAGAGCCAAATCCATTCAAAATGCTAGAGGTAGATACAAATAAAACAAGATCTATATAGAAATTAACTATGATATTTCCACTAACAAGGGTATAATACATGAATCCACACTCAATCCATACAAGTGAAGAAAAAGGGATAATAATCAAAACTCATTAGGGAGCAAGGAACTAATAAATTTGCAAAGGAAGAAAGGTTCAACCAAGTCTCAACCATCTCTATGAAACTAACTATTAGAATTGTGAAAAACATGAGCCACAGGATCAAACAACGAACAAAGACACCTTCTATGCAAGAGATTTGCAAACAATATATGCAATATTCGTCAACAAGAAAAAGCTACAAAGAACCTTAAGAAACTTCAAGGAAAACAAGAGTCCTCAAAGGTTGAGGGTTCGAGAGAGTAGAAGAGTAAATCTCAGAGTTAATACAATAAGGGTTGAGTGCTATATAGGAGAAACCCTAAATGGTAAAGGGATTAGATAAGAACAAGTGTCAACATCACATGCAATGAGATAGAATGATCTAATAATAGCCCACTTCAGTTAACATAGAAAGCACTTCTAGTTAACTGAATAAAGAATTCCTAAGTTTAGCTTAAGTGCATGAGTTTAAATTAGACTAATAATTAATTCAAGATTAATTAATCATTAGCTAATGCATGATTACTCTATCACTCCCCCTTAAGATGAATTTAGGGAGTAGCTAAAAGTTCCCTAAAAAGAGAATGCATTATGGGTCCCAACAAACAAAGCTTGGCGAGGTACCCATGTACACATAAAGATCTCTCAGAATTGGAGAAAAAAGAGAAAACCACTATGGGAGAAAACTCCTACCCAAAAGAGAGAAAGGAAAATGAAGGACTGGAAAAGACTCCAAATCAAGGTGTGAAGGACTAAGAAGCCTCAAACTGAAACAATGTCCCAAAAAAGAGAGGAACATGTAGAACATCACTGAAGCACAAAGAAGTTGTAGACTACGGTTGAATGATGACTAATATGGTGTTGAAATGAATTACCTCCAAAAACAAATAATGATCAAGATCAAGATAACAAGAATTTGCATGAGTGCCCACAATGAAACTATCAAATCAAATGAAAAACAAAGGAAAACATTTGGAACTCGAAGATACAAATGTCAGGATCAAGAAGACAATAATTTGAATGAGTGTCCCCAATGAAACTACTCGAATCAGATCGAAAACAAGGAAAAACATCTGAAAGTCAAAGATACAAATGGTACATGAATCTGCACAAGTCACCCCAACGACACTACTCAACATGCAGGATGCAAGTCAAAAATATAGGTACCAAATAGTTTGAAGAACATTGATCAAGAGAGAGACAATAATCTGCGCGAGTGTCCCCAATGGCACTACTCAAGTCAGATGGAAAACAAAGGAAAATGTCTGAAACTCAAGGATACAAATGACACATGAATCTGCATGAGTGACCCTAATGACACTACTCAACATGCAAGATGCAAGTTGAAAATACAAGTACCTAGTAGTCTCTAATCAAATGAAAATGGAAGGTCGCCTCTAGAAATAGGAATGTAAGAATGTCCATATGGTAAATGCTTCAACTCACTGAAATGAATGTAACCAGCCATTGATGTATGCTACATCCAAAAGTACATAGGAACAAGAACTAGATACGTAGATCACTCAAACCATGAAACCAAGGAAGCATTAGCACCAACAATTTAAATCCCCCATAATGCTAAAAAAGGGAGAGTCAAGATAGGTACACTGAAACTATGTGAAACCAAGAAGTGCATGTAGGAGAAACAACCTGCAAAGAAAAGGGTGTGCAAACTAAGGCACACACGCATGAGGCAAGAATCACCAGGATTCACTGCTGTTGTGGAAGGGACACTCACTTGAAAAAGGTGTGATGGAAAACCAAAGGAAAACATCAACCCCTCCATGGCACTTTATATCATAGTGCGAGTACAAAAGGCACAACAGGATGTGCAAAATCCCTAAAAAGATATGCACCAGAATGACACTTTATCTCAGTGCGTCTACAAAAGAGAATGTGCATGAAAATATGTTTACAATGCCTAAATAGGATAGAATACTGAAAATACATATAGAACAACCAAAAACAAGTTATCCCACGAAAACATAAAGTTTCCAAGAGCTAAGATGTCCAAGTAATTCACCAGAGTGTGAAAACAAAAAAACCAAAATTAAATGTGCCTAAAGAGAAATCTAGAAAAAGTGCAGGATGGTTGTGAAGAGCTATGAAAGCCGGTCCCAACATCGTTGGAATCATGAAAAATAAAGAAACTAGTCAAAAGTTACGAGCTCGAGACTGAAAACATCATTTTTGACTTCAACAGGTTGTAGAATGCACCAACAACAAAAATAGATGATGAGACCCACACCACTAGAAATTTAATGGAACCAACTTTTCGACAATATCTTGTTTGCCCGATTTCAACTCCATATGCCCAAGTTATGTCAAAAGGAAAAAAACATGCTCTTAGCTAAGGCCAAATGAAGGGCTAGGAGGGGGCAAGGGGTTGTCCGTACGATTGACGTAAGAAAATATTCCTTGGAATATTCTCCACTGGCTGAAAAAAATTATGGTCCTCGAAAAACAAAAAAGTGTTGAAATATTCCCTGAGATGCCACCGAGGAAAAATTCGCCGTTGTAAAAAAATGGGTATTGAGGACATCGATAAAATTTGGACGTCACCAAAATTTTTCAAAAAAATAGCGAAAAAGTGTTGTGGAATGCTGATAGGTTTCACGGGTCAAAATTGAAGACAAAAGGTTGGAATTTTATAAATCGCCGGTGGACCTATGGGGCCCGCAGGGCCTGCTCATGTAGTACTTGTGGGTACCTTGAAAAAAAAGTCTCCCAGTCAAAAATTAATGTGTTGCTTGAAAATTCAAACACTGCCCAAAAACTCTTAAACCAACATTTTAATATATATATTTTAAATTTCAAAAAAATAGAAATTTATTAAAAAATATGTCGACCTTCCTTTTTTGATTTTTTTCAAACTTTGCGCACACAAATTCATACATGGGTAGTACGAGCCTTGTATAAATTTTTTTTGCCTCCAAAGCTCTTGACATCAAAATAAGGAAAATTTATAGTCAAAATTTATTGAATTGACCTCTTGAATCCAACGGCGAGGTCCTTTTCGTGCCAAAATGCATCAAAATCGCAACTACCCTTCAGATCTGGAAAAAAAGCAACTGTTCGAAACCCTCGTAAATCTAACCTTAGGAGTCCAAATCAGGCCAAATAAAAGCCAAAATTGACTCCAAATCAGGCCAAACAAAATGCTCAAAATTGCACCTTCCTCCAAAATGCACCTAAAAAACAAAGGGGATGCCAGATCTGAAGCCTGTAACCCTTGTTGAAGAAAAAAACCTCATAAATTGAAAAGGGGTTCGTTAAATCAAGGCTCTAATACCATGTTAAAATTTTAAAAAACATGAGCTGCAGGATCAAACAACGAACAAAGACACCTTCCACACAAAAGATCTACAAACAATATATGTAATATTTCTCAACAAGAAAAAGCTACAAAAGAAGCTCAAGAAACTTCAAGGAAAACAAGAGTCCTCAAAGGTTGAGAGTTCGAGAGAGCAGAAGAGTAAATCTCAGAGTTAATACAATGAGGGTTGAGTGCTATATAGGAGCAACCCTAAATGGTAAAGGGATTAGATCATAACAAGTGTCAACATCACATGCGATGAGACAAAATGATCTAATAATAGCTCACTTCAGTTAACATAGAAAAACACTTAGTTAACTGAATAAAGAACTCCTAAGTTTAACTTAAGTGCATGGAATGAAATTAGACTAATAATTAATTAAATATTAATTAATCATTAGCTAATGCATGTTTACTCTAACACTAACTACCAAAACAATTGAACCTTCTAAAGGGTATGAATTTAGTAAATTATCATATGATTCACATTTGATATGATCCTATGCTCCTTTAATTTGGTAGCAACCCCATTCAAGGAAGACACCAACATATATACCATTACATTAGCAAAATAAATTGAGAAAGATGATACCTAATTTTATATGGTCAAACTCATCCCTAAAGAGGAAAACAAAGAATTCCAACCTATTCCAAACTAGAGGTAAGATCACAAATTATTCCAACACCAAAAAATATCTTGATACTACATTTTGATGGAGTTAGATGCATGATAGGAGATAGCGTTGGGTGGTCTTGATCTTATTTTATCAGATAATATTTCCCTTTTCATTTTATTTATACTTTCCTAGCACATATAAAATCACTATGAATCCCTTTCTATGGGAGTTATGCTAGTGTTAAAATTGGGAGCTTTTAATATGGTTATCCTTGGATATTCCTAGTTAGTGATTAACCTATTAAGAATTGCTTCTCAACCTTGCTCATAATGTTGAGTATAAGAAGAATGCAATTTTTAAACTATGAAACATAAAAACCCAATTTTTAAGCTACAAAATTTGATTTTAGGAAAAATAAAAAAATGGGTTGTCCAACATTACTTTCAAGATGCTTGTTGTGTAGATATTTTTTAGATCTAAATTTTTTAAAAATGGTCCCTAACGGCCTCCCATATCAAAATTTATGGCCTCCAAAAGTTGGAGCTCTTGCATTGGAAATGTAAGAACATCCAAGGCAAAAAAACAAATGCAAGAGGTAAAAAAACATGTTGACTAATTTATGATGTATCTTACAACACATCATAATGAATATTTGAATGAAGATAATGAAGCTAAAATATAATTCTTGAGTTAGTGAGTGATTTATGACACACTTATGACACGTGGAAGAAATATGCTATTTTTATCCTATGAACTCATCTTGAGACTTGGATGCTTTTTTTAACTAGGTATTTGAGTACCACTTTTTTTTGGTGGCTTTATCCCATGGTTTTTTAATCACTATTTGATTTTTTGTGTATTATTATTTATAGGGTGCTTGAGATGGAGTTATTGATAGTGATTTTGTATGTATTGTTATGTTGCTAGAATTACTCTAAATCTCTAGTTGGTGATACTCCTTTAAAGCCTTAGTTTTCAATTATACTGTAATTAAGTTAAGATTATTGAATAATACAATGGGTTACTTTGGAGTGTAGATTTTTTCTGTAGAAAGGGTTTTTCCTACCTACACTTACGTTGTGGTATAATTTTGTTTATGCTTTATATGTGTTTCTCCTTTTCGTAAGTGTAAAGATTTAAAATTTACATAATACTCTCCTATAATTTTATTTGAGGAAGAATTTATATGTACCTTTCTTAATTTCATTTGGTATTAGATTCGTATCACCTTTAACTATAGGTGTTAGGTTGAGGGTTTTTTATGTTAATCCTCGTTTAAGCAGGAGATTGTAAAAATATTTTATCTTATTACAATAAGTGGTGGTAATCACATATAGAATATAAATAGAGAATTCATCAAGTACAAAATTTGAAATTTGGAAGCTTAAGATGGATTATATTCTCATGGACAAAGATCTATGGGCTATAGTATCTAGAACCAAACCTACCACTATGTCATAAGAAAGTTGGTATAAATGGATATAAAATCTAAGAGTCTCATTAGATTTTGTTTGAATGATTTAGTGTATCAAAATATGCACAAAGAGATCATTGTAGCACTTATTTATAAGAAACTAAGATATTTGTATCAAGATAAATATCTAGTTAACAAATTCTTTTTGAGAAACAAGTTATATACCCCTAGGATGGAGGATGGTGGCTTTGTGGCTAAACACTTGAATGTATTCAACATGGTTTTTACCTAGTTGCACTCCAATAGAATAAAAATGGGGGGGGGATTATTGCATAAATTTGTTATGCTCTTTATTAGATTTATGGGACCATCTTGTTATGGATATTAGGAGCACTACCACCAAGTTGAAAATGAGTGAGGTGGCAAAATCATTACTTTCTAAAGAAATATGATGAAAGACTTCCAAATATACCAAGAAGGCCCTAGCTATTCATGGTAGACATAAATAAAAAAGGTAAGAAGAATTACAAGAAGCAAGACAAGTATAAACATAAATCTCCTAGTAAGTCTAAGGAAAAATGTTGGAATTGTATTATGACAAGCCATTTCAAGATAGGCTATAAGGATGGTGATAGACTCTCTCTCTCTCTCTATATATATATATGTATGAAAAATTTGATCATTCCTCCCAGAATGATGGTGATGTCTTTTTTGTAGCCTTGGTTGCACATACATTGTAAGGTATGCAGTTTATTGACTATGGTATATATTTTCACATGACTTCACATTAGGGTTTTTTTTATAAAATATGAAGAGTATGATGGTGGGAAACTATTCATTAAAGATGATTCTCATCTATTTCTTTTTGGTTGTGGTATCTTGATTCAATTCTTTAATGAACAAGTGAAGGAGATCAATGGTGTACTACATATCCTTGGTTTGGCATGAAACCTACCTTTTGTAAATAAATTGAATTATTTAGATTATTTTCTTGAGTGGAGGGTGAAAGATGATATGTGACACCCCTTCAATTTGTTATGTTTTCTTTGACAGCCCAGATACTTTGTTAGACCTTATTTTATGTTATTGTTATTCTATTGCTGACAATGGAGTGATGATAAACTATATGGATGTGATGATACATTATATGCATGGTGATTATGTTTAATATGCTTTATGTTTGCATAGATGCTTAGTTGTGATGACATTGCTATATATGCTCATTGTAGTTTAATTGATATATTATCTCGTCAGTTGATGTGACATTGTATTGGTGAAGAGAATGGTATTGCATCACTCGCTTGCGAGTGCCCTGTGATTTTCGCGATTCTCTCTTCATGGTGTGTATGAATTATTATCTAGATACATGTACAACATTTTCTTTGGTTGTAGGTTTGCAGGTACAGGACAATGACTTCACTTGGTTTCATAGGTCTGACCGTGTCCACTACTCAACAATAATGTTGATTGGGAGATAGTAATTTGTTAACCTGGTCAAACCTCTACCCTAGTACAGTGTGTCGTCAATCCGTGTTTTGGTCATGTTCTTTATCCATGTTGGTCTTGGTATTTTATTTATCGTGCAAGTTTAAATTGTAAGGATTAAATTATAAGTGTGATTAAGTATTTAATTAATATGGAGACCTTATTATAAATAAATAAATAAATTTAATTTAAGTTATTATAAAGTAATTTTAATTATTAGATTAAATGTGGATTTAAATAAATAAGTGTTTTAAATGTGATTAAAATAAATTGTTTTAATTTTAAATGCATATTTGGGAAAAGATCTTAGAAATATCTTGGTTGTTAAAGGAAAAAAGATATTTGTTGGGTTAACTGGAAGTTAGAAGGTTTTGTTTTCTAATTGTCTTAAAATTGATTCCAGAGAGATTGATTGAAATTTGTGAGAAAAGAGGAAGTTGTTTTCACGGGAAAAAAAGAAAGAGGCTTTTGGAAAAGGGGAGAATTATTTTGTGGTTTGAAGAAATTGTAAATCTGAGAAGCTCTCTGATAATTTTAGGAATCTAGCTTGTTGTATTCTAGGCTGTGGATTATTTTTGTTCTCTTGGGAAGTGGCAATTCTTTTGGAGGAAGCTTTGGTAGCTCTGGCAATTGAAGATTAAAGGGAAGCTCGACATCAATCTCTGAATCGTCCAATCTTTTGGAACAGGTTCTTTATTACTTTGTTAATTTTAATTTGAAAGAGAAAAGTTAAATTATTATTGTATAGAAAATTGGAAAAGTTTAGAAGAGGATTTCTTTCATTTTAGAAGCTTTTTTTTTTGAAAGAAATTGCCGTGATTGTTATAGCCTCTGTAGAAAAATAATTTAGATCCTCTATGTAAATTGATTATTGAAATAGTTTTATACAAAAGGAAATTATAGTGGAATTATAGAACCTCTGTTGAATATAAATCAAAGTTTGGAAAACATCTTTATGAAAAATTGAATTTATTCCTCTGTAGGAAAACTTCTTCTATGAAAATTGAAAATATTTGACGATTTAGGGAAACCTCTGTAAATTTGTCTACTTATTTTCCTGTAGAAAATTTAGTTTTAAAATTGACCTCTGAGCAATTGGTTTTGTTGGATTCTACATATTTATATATATATATATTGTATATATATATATATACATATATATAAATATGTATATACATATATATAAATATGTATATATTGGTATTAACAAATGTTTTTACATTTTAAAAGTTCCTGTAGAAAATTATTTTAAAAAATATATTATTTTTGTTTTGAAATTGCCATACGATGAGATCTATAGGAGAAGTTTTTATTAAAAAAAAATGTATTAATAAATGTGGAGGCTGGTGCTACCACAACCACCCCATAGAGGGACGCGGATTGTGGGCAGCGCTGCTCACAGGTCGCGACCCTGTGGGGAAGGCTGCGTAGCAGCCCAACCCCCACACACAGGGTTAAACCTTTGTTGGCAGGCTAGGCTTGCAATTTCATTATTGTTGTGTTGTTTTAATCTATATAATATATATATATATAAAATATGTTATATATTTTATATATAATGTATATTGTATATTATATATATATATATTTTGCATGGTTGTAATTATAATTTATTTTTATATATTAAATAATATATTTATTGTATATATAATATGTATATATATATATATTTATATTTAGTATTACCAATATAATAATAACATGAAGCTAGACTACCATTAGCGAGGTAGGCCCCTGAAAAGTCAACCAAAAACCCCTACAACACCAATAAACCATATCGAGCAAGGGGCACTCAGAGTATACATCTTCACCTTCCTACCCCCTAATCACCCAGACACTGGTTCAAGATAGCCAGATGGCCACCCAGTTCAGACAAACGCAGAAGGCTATCAGGGCCGATCCAGGCTCGATCCGAGAGCATGAACCGGGAAAATGCATTCATGTCATTGTTTTTGACACCAGCTCGGAAGACTTCCCAGGCATCCGACATAAAGCTTTTTGATGCCTCAGCCACGGTTTCTTCCATTTCCTCGTCCAGGACCAGATCAGGATCAAAATAAGCTTTCAAGAAGCTCACCCATCCGCTAGCGGGCAACTCCATTGTAGCGTTGGCAATGGCAGCAACGTTAGTACCCACAACAAGCCTGTTCAACCGCACCACCACTCACTCCTTAGATTCATGAACATCCACCAAAGCGCTGCAAATAGTCTCGTAGAGCCTGCCGTCACACCAGTGTTGGTGCTCCCCGAGCACCAAAGAAGCAAAAACAACAGACGAGCCCAATGCCGCTCTATTCTGCCAGATGAAGAGGCGGGAGCATTGGCTAGCCAGAGACTCTTTCGCGCACACGCAGGGCACACCAAATTGGAATACCATGTTTTCTGAGGACACAGGGACGCCAGAAAAACCTGAAACATGAGACTCATATAGCCGAACGAGGGACAAGTTCCCCGCATGAAATGAGGAAAAACAAAGGTCCAAGCCGCTCATACCGGATAACACACCTCCAAAATCTTCAGGACAGTACTACCAAAGATATGAGTTAGACGGAGGGCCGCCATACCATATTGACCCATACGAGGAAATCTAGAGTGGAGACCAGCCTGGGAAGAAAGTGTAATTGCCCACGAACCAAGAACCTCGTCCGCCAACACACGCCAGTCCAACGCGACATCAGTGGCGACCCGTGACTTTATGCTAGTGTACATTGGTAC